>CM035131.1:74871389-76071389 GCA_020205605.1 Panax ginseng | reverse complement strand
AACAAGAACTCAAGTTTGAAGTTGATCACTCCTCTTATCTAATGGAGCAGCTTATGTCCAACATGGAGAAACTCTCTCAAGTGATTAATGACAAAAAGGGGGAGAGAAAGAGGCATAGAAAAAGGCAAAGTAAGAGGCATTCAAGAAAAGAAAAGGAGAGCAGGAGCAAACAAGAAAGGAAGACAAAGAAGAAGAAAGCAGAACAAGAAGATAGTTCATCATCCGATGGGGAGCCAAAGGATGATAAGCCTAGGCTGAGGGGTAGCCAGAGCCAAAACCAAAAAAGAAGAAAGGAATAACTCCACATCCTAGGAGAAGCAGGAGCAATGGAATCAAACAGATGAATAACTGATCAACAGACATCTTGGAAATATACATGGAGCCAAAGAGGTACATCTCTAACTAGTTAGGTATGTTCTGGATCTAGGATGTAAATTGTCATGATTATCTATTTTAGAAATACAGCAGCTCACTGTATATAAGATTCATTCATAACATGCATATGCACTTATTGTTTTTGTCATAATCAAATAGGGGGAGATTGTCAGGAATATGCATGTGAATGATATTCCTATTTATATATAATTTGATTATGATATGTATATCTATATGAATGAGTAAGCAAGTATGATTGCATTAAGAAAAGCTGTAAAGTTATTTGATAGATAATAGAAACATATATACAAGGACTTAGAATGAATTGATCAAATGTGTTAGGTTGATCCTACATAAGCAAAACAGCTTTGTAAAGTCCTTAAAAAGAAATGATGTTCAAGGACTATAAATATAGTAAGATCAAGTATGTTAGGTTGATCTTATGATGTAATTGATAGGCTTGTCTAATCGTTGAGCACTGCACCAGAAATCGTAGTCTGCCAAGAGAGTCAAGGAAAACTCGAGAGCTATCGAGGCAGAATCGTAGTTTGCAAGATAGTAGATCTCGGAGTTCGTAGACTTCCATGAGAGACGAGGAAGGATCATAGTGTGTCGAGGAGAACTTCCTCAGGGCCGTAGTCTGCTGAGGAAGTCATGTTTAGAATCATAGAGACAGCCTGCCTACGAGCTGACTGAGCATCTGCCAAAGCCAGTCAAGAATTGTAGACAACACTCCGAGTCGTAGAGTCTACTAAAGTTAAAGCCAATTCAAGAATTGTAGATTGCACTCAGAATCGTAGAGTCTACTGATCGTATCAAAGGCAAAGATCATAGTCGAGCAAGATCAGATGAAGATAACAAGCACAACGACAGAAATCGTAGTATCAAGATCTGATTTCAAAGTTATAGTGTTTGCACAGTCGAAGCTGAATCGTAGAGTGCAGAGCTAAGACCTTAACAGATGTGCTCACAAGGCCACAGTAGAATCGTAGAGCAAACACGATTCTCAACAATTGAGCACTCCCAAAATATCCAAAGAAATGAAGCCTCTGGTTGGTAATGCAAAGATACATCTCACAGGAAGGAAGCCAGAGAGCACTCAACGAATGGCATGCAAGCTAATAGAAGATCTAAGCATCAACTCAATCAGCATCCATATTGAGTTGAGAAGCCATTCAAGGTAAAGTCTTCTACAAGATGATCATAAGAAGACTTCAGTAGCTAACTAAGGAAAGTCAGCATATGAAGTGGCTGTCAATAAGAAAGATGACAACGATCCTGAAACTAACTAGAATCGTAGTGTTTTCCAAACAAAGAAGAAACTGATGGAGTATACACAAAGATACTAGTCAGCCTCTGAATAACAAAGCTAATGTGATTAAGCATTAGGTCAGTCCATTGATGATAAGTGAATGGGAGATCACAACGAGAAAGCGAGCTGGACACCCCACAAATCTGAAATGTCTTGTTATTCAGAAGGGGCCAAAGCAAGGAGTCAAGCCATCAGTATCTAAGAACAGTCAAGGCAAACAGAAGTGTTGAAACACTGCACAATAGTAGAAAGAGGTATTCTACGTCATAGTTCAAGTGAACACTCTTTCCGATCGTAGTGTTAACTTTACATGTCAATATGACACTACGATCAGGTCCAAAGAAAAGTGTATCAAAAAATTGTAGAGTTCGAACAACTGAGGATTGAAGCATTGGCAACGGTTCAATCTGAAGAATGGTATTCGGACAAAAGCTTATTGAGAGCATCGATGCAAGGACAACCTCTGATCGAGATATCAGAAGGGTGAAATAAAGTCGTCGACCTGCCCAAGATATCAAAGTGACATATCTGACAGGGTAGGAAAAATAGTAGACTGCAGTGTCAGGAAGTCAAAAAAAGATGTCATGTCACATCTGCAGTCTGCACCAAATAACTCGAGATCTGCGAGGCAATTTGAATAGTTTTCAACAGCTACTTTCCAACGGGAAGATTGGGAAGTAGTATAAATCAACAGAGCTTCAAAGATCAAGAATTGCTGATGATTGTGAAGTTGCAGAATCGTTGAGTTGGTGAATGCTATTGTTGACTGTACGAGTTCCACCAAAGATCAATAGAACAAGTCTCAGTGACAGTGAGACTACCAAGGTGGAAGTGAAGCAGCTTTGAAGAAGGACTTATATAGATCAAGACTTCACTCAACAAAGATGAGAATGCCACTAAGGATGGAAACCAAGCTGAGAGCCGAGAAGGCCAAAAAGATAGCATTTATGAAAGTGGCTGAGTACAAAGAAGATCAAGAGAGCCACTCTACAGATCACCATGAACCTAAAGTTGAAACTAAACAAGTGCAGAACCATGTCTGCAAAATATTCAAGAAGGGTTCAGGGATTACTAAGTCTTAGAAGAAGTCTACCAAAAGCTCAGGGACTTAGCAAATCCAGATGGCGATGGTGCACATCTGACATCAAATGAAGATGAGCTGAAGAGAGTAAAGATCAGCTGCACCAAAGAACACGTGGTCCAGACTCGAAGCAGAATGCAAAGAGGACCACACCAAGCTGCTAAGTACAAAATATGTTCAGAGCTTAATGACATCTTAGCAGCTCAGCACCAATAACATCAACAACAACAAGAAGAAGAAGCCAGGGCCTGAGGGGTCCTTGTCTAGATGGACTGAATGAAGATTCCAAGCCTGATGGGCTTGAAGAGTTCCTAGGGAACTAGAGAAGTTCCAAGGCTACTGGCCTTGAAGAGTTCTTAGTGCAAGGCTGCTGGCCTTGAAGGAATCTTAGTGATTCAGGGTACTGCCCTTCCTTAGTGGAAATCTTGCTAATTGAAAGTAGAAGAGTGGATTAGGAACTTGAGTCTCTGAACCACTTAAAACCCTTTGTGTCTTTTACTTTATGTCATTTACATTATGTAGATTAACTGTTATAACTGCTATGTATGTTTTAACTGCTTACCACTAAACTAACTCTACGAACAATGTATGTATGATTGTAAATATATCAATGAAGGGGATCTTTTAGTTATTCCGATGTGCTTGAAAAGATTCTTATGTTTGTCACAAGCTAAATTATTAGCAATACAAAATAAACTAGAAAAGTATTTGAAATAAAAAAGATCTATTCAAACCCCCCTTCTAGATCTATTGAGCCTACTGGGAACTAACAATAACAAGCTCAGCAAATTTAACAAAAAATAGTCTCAATATTACATTGTGAATTATATGAAAATCTTTCATAACTGAATAAATAGTCATGAAGTATTATGAAACAATAATACTTAGCAATTCATAACATCAATTCCCAAAGTATATAATAGTTTAGAAATTCTGAACCGGTCATAAGACCTTGAATAGTAGCTTTCTATTTTTATACTTGAAAATGACATCACAGCACTAAGGCTGTACATTCGACATTACTTACAAGCACTTCTATGTGATCAGCCTATAGTACTCTATGTTGATCAACATTCATCCGTTAAACGTATTTACATTTATGTTTTGGCAAACTCGTGTGCCCATCAAATAATTGATGAAAAATAATTTTGTTTGTTCATAGACAAACCTTACCTTCAAATCTGTACCAATTACTTGGCATAGGATAGCGTTATCATTTCTATATAGAAAGATATGTATTCAAATCAATCTATATCTTACGAATAGTCTAGCCGAGTTAAAACTGGCATTGACCCTTTCTTTGAAATCATTCATGCAACTAATTACAATGAATCACAAAAAATTTGGCTAACATAAAGGTTAGATAAGCGTTAAGAAAACTTTCCTTCAAGCGTTTTCAAATAATTTATTTGATTGTTCTCAGGCTTTACAGAATCTACATGATATATTCACATAGCACACTATAATTAGCTACCAAACAATCAATCACATTGCTTATACCAACTTCTTTCTCTTCTATGTTTTATTTGACTTTATTTCATTAAGGTCAATTAACCTTATTACCCTTCATCCCAGATTGTTAAGGATCTTATGTTATTAATCGAATTCAATTATCATTGGTGAAGTACTAACGTCGATTATCATTCACAGTTTATTTATTAATTCTTTATGTTCTTTGCTACTATACAATCAACTCGCGTTCAATTCCTAAGTTCATTACCATATACACTAATATAGGTACATAGGAATAGCTTTAGTATATTCGTTGAGTACATAAACTTAATTCATGTAGGTCTCAGAACAATTGAAGTTCAAAACCTAGCTTCTCTAACAAAACCTTGCTTTGGCGCCGCGATGTGGCCTATATACCTAGCAAGATGAAAAGTGCGGTGCGGTCTACAGATAACTAAGTCCCGATTAAAAACGCTTCGACGCGAATCTTCTTCACATGAGTGGTGATACGGTGCCACTCTCCACCAGGTTATAACAACTGTGCCAGTAACTTTGGCGCAACATTTATTGAGCCTTATGCAGCCATGGCAGCTGCTGACCTCGGCTTTTAGAAAATTTTGCGATTACAAATTTTGGTGAGCTTCCCGGATTCATAACTTCTTCGTTATAAGTCCGATTTGGTCCGTTCAAAAGCCTACAACTCATAAATTACATACTCTATACGTTCATATAAGAATTTTTCAATTTCGAACCCGTTAACTCAAAATTCACTATTAAGTTCATTTTCATGCATTCATTAATCGTTAATGAGCGTTCAATACTCATTTTCTTCGTTTTAAGTCAGAATTTGACGATTTTTGAGTCCACGACTCATAAATACCATAACTCACGTGTTGACATTGAAAACCAACATTTTTAAGTCTCACATCAACTTTTGACTATTAATATGGAATTCTAGGTTTTCAACGTTTAACGTCTAATTCCGTAAAATTCGCCATAACTTCGTTACTAGTGTTCTATAAGCCAAATCACATGGAATACTCCATTGATTTCATATCTACATCCTAACCAAGCAAGATGCAATATATTCTAATAGTGATAGTTTTCAATTTGTCCATCAACAACAATGTTCCTTAATTAATAATTTCTACGGTTTATACTTACGTAAACCCTTACGATTATTACTTACACATGACTTATAATTGTTTTATATATCACAAGCCATCCTTATTCATACATAGGAGACATGCTCCACCAATTTATGATTCTTCATAATAAAGAAATCAAAAGAGATGGAAAACCAATATTAATGAAATATTACCTTTCTGAACTTTACGTTCTTGCTAAACTTCTAAAGAAAAAGCTTCAAGGTAGAAGAATGGCGAACATATACATCTTATTTATTGGAAAATAAGAGGGAGGGCTTTTTGGTTAATTGTCCCGCCTCCTTACTATTCACTACTTCATCACCAAGTAAAATATTTGGTGATCAAGTAGTTTACCTAGCTTGCACTCCAAGTGGCCGGCCCACCGTGCCCATGGGTCATCCCCATGGGTTTTACCCATTCGGTGATCCATCAGTTCAATCCACGGTTCGGTTTCTTGGATCGGGCCTAATTAAACTTAACGTTAGGCCTTGGCTTGGGCTTAAACACTTAATTCATTGGGCTTGATTATTCAATCATTTGGGCTTGATATAAATCAAATCCAATTGGATTATACTAATTCCTTATACTATAAATCCAATAATACCAAACGTATTCCACACGTATAAATCATGTATTCTCTTCGCATAATACTCGTACGATATTCGTATTGTACTTCGTATTAAATCTTTGTATTATACTCGTATACTAAATTGTATCATACTCATATAATATACGCATAATCATTATCGTAATTCATTACAAGCCTCACATTTCCTTCTTAGAAATCATTCTTCCTAACCCTTAGGTTTTAAGTTCGCAGGCAAAAAATTCGTTTGCCGTAAATGAAATATTATTAGATATTCCATCTCGTCTTAATATCCTATCATTACGCGTTTCTCGGAATCTCAAACTAAATTCCCGAACAGAAACGGATGAATAGTGTTTTTACAGAAATTTCTTAGAAAACTTTTATTTTCGTCTTGAAAATTCCAAACAATTAATTCTAGCACATAGCCAGATTACTAACCACATTCACACATTCTAGGTCATAGAATGACCTTCACATAGCTTACTCACATAAATAATCAATTAAATTCATTTAATTCACATAATCCAATAAAAATTTAATTATCATATAAATCTGATTTTCTCGAGCGTTACATTCTCCCCCCCCCCCCTTTATAAGGATTCTGTCCCCAGAATCTCGCTTATAATTACATAAACAAATGAGGAAAAGTTTCCTTCATTTTACTTTCGAGTTCCCACGTTGCTTCTTCAGCATTGTGGTTTCTCCATATCACCTTTACTGAAGGTATTATCTTATTTCTCAAAACTTGTTCCTTCCTATCAACAATTTGAATAGGAAGTTCCTCATACGATAAATCTTTCTCTATCTGAATAGATTCATACTCTATCACGTGCTTATAGTCTAGCTTATAGGGATGCAACACAGACACGTGAAACACATTGTGTATTACGGTCCAATTCGAGAGGTAAGGCTACTTCATAAGCCACCTCTCCTACCCTTCTTAAGATCTCAGAAGGTCCTACAAACCTTGGACTTAACTTTCCTTTCTTCCCAAAATGTATCTTCCCTTTCCAAGGCGATACTTTCAGAAAAACATAAGACCCTACATCGAATTCTCTCTTTTCTTTGTGAGGATCGGCATACTTCTTTTGCCTATCTTGAGCCGCTACCAATTGAGCACGTATCAACTTTACCATGTCCGCCGTTTGTTGTACCAACTCAGGTCCCAACATCCGACGTTCACCCACTTCATCCCAACAAAGTGGAGTTCTACACTTTCTCCCATACACCGCTTTGTAAGGCGGCATGCCTACACTAGCGTGAAAACTATTGTTGTACGTAAATTCCATCAACGGTAAATGATTTTCCCAACTCCCTTTGAAATCCATAACATAAGATCTTAACATATCTTCAAGCGTTTGAATTGTTCATTCACTTTGTCCATCCGTCTGAGGATGATACGCCGTACTCAAACTCAATTGCGTTCCCATTTGCTCTTGCAAACTCCTCCAAAATTTCGATGTGATTTGTGGATCACGATCTGACATAATCAAAACAGGCACTCCATGTCTTAAAATAATTTCTTTGACATAAAGCTTAGCTAATTGCTCTAGGTTATACCTAACTCCTATTGGTAGAAAATGAGTCGATTTCGTCAATCGATCCACTATCACCCAAATAGCATCGTATCCTCTCCTTGTAATTGGAAGTCCCACCACAAAATCCATTGTGATGTGCTCCCATTTCCACTCTGGAATTTCTAAAGATTGCAGCAACCCACTTGGTCGTTGGTGTTCAGCTTTAACTTTCGGACAAGTTAAGCACCTATTAACATACTCTTCTTTATCCCTTTTCATGTTCGGCCACCAAAAGTTCTGACGAAGGTCTTGATACATCTTTGTACTACTGAGATGTATCGAGTACCTCGAACTATGTGCCTCACTCATTATCTCCTCCTTCAATTCGGAATTATTTGGAACCCAAATTCTTCCTTCAAAACGAAGTAATCGCTCCTTATCGAGGTTATACTTAGTCTTTTCTTCATCTTCTATCCTCTTCTTTATCTGCCCGCATTCCTCATTGCTCAATTGCACTTCCTTAACATGTTCCACTATGGTCAGTTAAGTCTCCATGGAGAATAACATCTCCTCTACTTCACCCGTAAATTTAACTTCTAATTCTATTCTCGCCATCGCTGTTACTAACTCATTTTGAGCCGTTAACATTGACAGTTTCTCTCTACCTTTCCTACTTAGCGCATCGGCTACTACATTTGCTTTCCCTAGATGATATAAGATATCGCAATCTTAATCTTTTATTAGTTCTAACCACCTTCTTTGCCTCATATTCAACTCCTTCTGTGTGAAGATATATTTCAGACTCTTATAGTCCGTATATATCTCACACTTCTCACCGTATAGATAATGCCTCCATATTTTTAAGGCAAAAACTACAGCTACCAATTCTAGATCACGAGTAGGATAGGCCTTCTCATAATCCTTTAATTGACGTGACGCATACGCAATGACCTTGCCATGTTGCATGAGCACGCAACCCAGTCCTCTATGCGAAGCATCGCTATACACTACAAAAATCCATGTATCATCTGGAAAAGATAATACAGGTGCCTCACTTAACCTCTTCTTTAGTTCCTGAAAACTATTCTCACATTTTTCAGTCCACACTTACTTCACCGACTTCTTAGTCAAATTTGTCAGCGGAGTAGCTATTTTAGAAAAGTCTTGAATGAACCTTCTATAGTATCCCGCCAATCCCAAAAAACTTCGAACCTCAGTTGGTGTTTTTGATTGTTCCACTCATTAACTGCTTCAACTTTTACTGGATCCACCGAAATGCCATCTTTGTCAATAACATGTCCTAGAAACTGCACTCGTTCAAGCCAAAATTCACACTTTGTGAATTTGCATACAACTTCTCCTTTCGTAGTGTCTCCAACACTATCCTCAAATGTTCAGCATGATCTTCTGACGTCTTTATAACGCCCCGAAATCCGGTCTATTTTCACTTCCAGATTTCGTACGTCACGATCCCATCTTCTTCCAAACATACATCATTATATAGCTAAATATAACAACATACATCCTCAAATCCCAAGTTCTAAAACCTTAAAACCTTTTTCATTTCAAATAATGATAATTACATTATTCTTTACATCTTGTACAAGTTACTTTTATCCGCCACCAAGGATACATAATCGTTCATTAAACTATTCTATAGTTTAATTCTATCATTCTATACTACAAGTCTTCCCTTGATCTTCAAGCACATTTATATAATGAATGGCACTTCTTCTGGATACTGATCAGCTTAATCTTTTTGGGATCCTTAAGTTCTTTCTAACATCGTTCGCTGAAAATATTTTTATTTAAAGCAAGTGTGAGCATTCAATTGCTCAGTAAGCCAAAGTAGTTGAACAAACAACTTCAAGAATTTAAACATTCTTTTAAGACTTCAATAACCGAACAAAGGTTATGAAGCAGCTTGAATAATATGAATAATCTTGATTCCTATCATTTTAAAACATTAGATACATTCACTTTGAAATACTTTCATTCTCTATTCTCTTTCATACACATTCTGTCTGGCTAAAATCAATAGCACAAACTTAACAATAACGGTTCATATATAAACAGAACATGCTCATATTGAATAGTTCAATCACAGAACAGTTCTTATCATAGAAACACCGAAGTGTTCACATTGTGGCAACATGGCCTCATGTATTCTAACACCTTGTACAAATATCACACATTTGCACATAGACAGAACTTCTCAAGTTCAACATCTGAGAAGTTTAGAAACTAGTATTTATTTAAAATATGAATGAAGTTAGGAAACTTGCCTTACGCACAGCTATAGCTTATAGTTTACGCTAAACTGCTCATTCCAATTCCTATGTAGCACATAAGGAAATAACACATATACCAATTAGTCATATACTTTACTTACGCATTGGTTTACTTTACTTTACTTCTTAGGGTTCACATTCTTACAAACTAAGTTTACGCGACAAACTTCCTTTACCGATAAACGGCTTCATGACATACGGAGATGTCTTACTTAATACGTTCATCATCTTTGATGATTTACATTCTTATCATATTCTTATAACTCTCCTAGAACTCAGCACACATCGTGTCTCTGCTAGTAGTCCATATGGTACGCTGAGTGGTTTCCCACAAACAACCAACAAACAAGTTCCCGTCTCATCTACACTGCCCATAACAGTGAGTTAGATCGGTTGCTAGTTTTGTATATACCTTCGCTCTCTGAAGGAATTGTTTAGCCCAGCTCCCATATGTCAACCATCAAAGGTTACGATTGTACTAAAACCTATATTCATCTTAACTTACCCGAACTATTAAACTATAATGTTCATTAAGTAAAATTCTTATTCCTTATGGCTTTTAAGAACCTAAATGCCATACCTCAGGATTCATTCTTTATTGTCTAAGTCATATAATCTTTTGTATACTTAGGATGGTCATTCAATATTCATTCTACGCATTTATAGCATTAAGCATTTTACGTTACCTTATTCTTATCTTACAACATCCGATTCATTCAACTCGGAACGTCATCCAAGTTATAAACATTAACTCAGCCTCTTTTACGTTATACGTACTTGTCTTTAATTAAGCTTCTCCACCGCTCACAGGTTTAATCATTGATCTTTATTACCTTACGGTCAAACCATACACGGAGTGTAGGTCCTACCCGTTTAATATTTGCGTACACTCAACCTTCACGTCGGTTAAAGTGTTCAATGCTTACATTTCATTCTAACATTCTCTTTCGCCTCACATTCGACTTTCATTAATCTTATTACTGTTCGCTACGGCTTTCTTGATAATTCATATCTTACTTACTACTTCCGTCAACGTCTAAATCATACAACCAATGTATACTTAGAACGTTCGCTCAACGTGAATACGATTCACGAGGATCGTTTACGTATTCAACATTTACGTTACTTGCCTCTTAATTCTATTCAACCTTCATCCAAGGTTTTAATTACTTTCATTCATTACTCGTCACCTGAACCCTATGTTCATTATTATTTCCTAATGTCAAAGCCATGCGGTTCGTTGTATGCTAAGACCGATCGTTCATGGCAACAACGTTGCATTTACAGCGTCTAAACGCTTTACATTCATTTCTCATGACCATGACATAACATCGAAATGTTATTCATTACCCTAGTCAATCAACGTTTAAGGAATCACAATTAAAGCAATTCCTCATGTTCGTTTCATTATTACTACGGTTTCCCGGACATTTGTTCCGTAACCCGCATCTACATTTTTTATCTTTTAATCTCATTTAATCTTTTCGTTCAACCTTCATCAAAGGTTTAATACACTTGATTAAGGTTAAATGAGTTGAATTACATATTCATATTTCTTTCTTGCACATCCCCCTAGAAATTGAGCAGTTAAAATCTAATTTATGGGTATTTCCCTACACTGGTGCCGCGGCGCCGTGCCCTTCTCTTTATGTTGTGTTGCGGTGCTAATTAGCAGTAGCTAATGGCCCGAGCTCGCATTGCGGCACCGGCCCCCAAGAAAACGACTCGCGTTGCGGCTCCAAGCATGAAACCTAGAAAAAATTTCTAAGTCTTTTACAAGCTTGAGACGCTAACTTTGAAATCTCATATCTTATTCGTTATAACTCGGAACGAGGTCGTTCCAAAGCCATTTGCTTCCTAATCTTATGTACTTCGATTAACCTCAGACAAAACTTGATTCTGAATCTGTTAACATGCCATTCAATTGGCTTAATCTTCGCTCTTCGTTCGTTTTACATTATTAACGTTCTTCGTTCGTTCGTTCGTAATTCGATCATCCAAACTCGGGACTCATTCTTTCTTGAGTCCACGACTCACGTTTTATACGTTCTCTTACATTCTTATTAAACCTTACACGTTCAGGTTCATTTACTAACTTTCTAATTCTCGTTCTTCTTTTATGAAATTTTTGCCATAACTTCGTTATAGGTTAATTTTAATCCGTTCTTCATGAATGTTTCTACTGTTCCTAACCAGGCAATAAGCAACTAACTTATACTCAATGGTTTTAAACTTGTCCATCAACAACAATTATCATACGATGGTTTTAAATTTGTCCATCAACAACGTTCTTCGCGTTCTTCGCGTGTTCTTCATTTTTAATCGATATTTTGGATTACGATTTTACTTGTTCTTGGAATTTGATGTTATAGAACATCATTCCTTACTTATTTGACCTACTCATTCATAAGATTCATTCAGATCACTCAAAATCCTTACGAATCCTATACTTCCTTAAGAAATTTATAAACTAAATTCCAAATTCTAATTTCTTCATTTTCTAATGATTTCAACCATATGAAATCATTCTTAACTTCATCTATCTCTTATCTTCATTAATTTATGTTTTTGAACATATTAAACTTAAAGAAAACTAGAAGAAACTAGGGTTCAACTTACCGTTCTTCTTTAATCTCCTTCCGTCGGACAAAGCGTGCACTCGGGCTAGCTTTTCCTATTCCTTTTCCTCTCTTCTCCCATGCGAACCCTCTCTCTCTCTCTTTCTCAAAGAGTAGGATTTTAAAAAGCTCAAAATAATGAACTTAAGCTTTCTATTTATAGAAAACCAAGGCTTAAGGTAAATTGGTCATTTCACCCCCACCTCCTTACTATTCATGGCATAGCCACCAAGTTTACTTGGCCACCACCCTTACTTGGTGGCCAAGTGGCTGCCCGACATGCCCATGGGTCGCCCCCATGGGTTTCCCTATGGGTTTTACCCATCCGGTGACCCATCGATTCTATCCACAGTTTATTTTCTTGGATCGGGCTTAATTAAATCTAACACTGGCTTGATTACACATTCCATTGGGCTTGATATAATCCAAGTCCAATTGGATTCTTCAAAGTCCATGAACTCAAAGTCCATTTAGACTAATCGTATTCTATGCATTCCATTCTCGTATTGTCGTATTCTCTTCGTATATCGTTCGTACGATATTCGTATCATACGTCGTACTAATCTTCGTACTATACTCATATAATAACTAGTATTATACTCGTATTTCTCACGCATAATAACTCTAATTATTATACAAAATCATAAAATTCTCGGAACTCACTTTTTCTAACCCTTAGGTTTTAAGTCTGCAGGCGAAAACTTCATTTTTGTCATAACTGAAATATTATTGAATATTCCATCTCGTCTCATAATTCTATCATTACGCGTTTCTCAGAAATTCAAAATAAATATTCGAGCAGAAATGGATGAATAGTGTCTATTTCGTCTTTTTCCCCGAAAAGTATTTTGTTCTCGGAAAATTTTTATTTTCATCTTGAAAATTCTTACTTGTTCAGTCTAGCTCGTAGCCAGAATCCTCCCGATTAATAATCATTCTAGGTTATATAACGATTAATAAACACATAGCACAGAATAATATTAATAAAAATTCATTTTATTAATAACTAATTCTTTAAACTTAAATTCTGGACAATCCAATTTTCCGGGTTGTCACATTCTTCCCTCCTTAAAAAAATTCCGTCCTCGGAATTTCTTAAAACCAAACCCTTACCCGAGTCCTCACATTCTCCCATTCTTCAAAGAATTTCGTCCTCGAAATTTTATCTTACTCATCTTCTCAACTTCTCTTCAAAGAAGTTCTTATCTTTCATACATTCCCTACCCTTCATAACTTATCCAGAATCATGAAGTGAAAGGAATAACTAGGAATATAAGGATACCTTTAAAACATTTCATACTTTTGCTGAGGGGTCAAATCGACCATGAACTCTTACTAGGTTTAACAGTATTTCAACGTAAACCATTCTTACACGATAAGTTTACAATCACAAAGAAGGTAAACCACCTCTTCCATACGTAGGTGATCAACCTATCGTATAACCCCATTTCAGGGTATGTTCACCTTAGACTTAATCATTGGATTCCGCACCAAAACAATTTGGTTCGACATAGCTCTTCAAAGAAAGCTCGATTTTCTTTTAATCATGACATACCATTTGTCTTAGCCAAATCAAGTAGCTTAGACCATACCAATATATTGGACATCAACTTGAAACATTCGTCTAGTCAACTCACTTGACATCGACCAATTCTTTAAATTCTTTTGCAATACACCAAAACGTTTCATGACGTCATGATACCGCACTTTTTACAGTACATTGAGGACTTCGTCAGTTTATGACTTCATCATTATACATCATACCATAGCGGGATGTTGATCCTAAGATCACTTCCAACACTAGGTTCAGTTGCATTAATAACTTCATCCTTTTACCATCTTTGCATCAAATGAACTGATGATATAAAATTCATTTTGATATTTTAAATCAATTTATGTCTAGCCGAATCAACTAGCATAGACATATCAAGAATAGTTCTTTAAAAATCCATTGGTTCCAAAAATTAAACCAATTCTTTCATTTTTAAAACGCGCACTTCAGCACGAATTCCAAAAACTTCGAAATCTAGCATAGCTAGATGAGTTGGAATATCTTATCCTCCATCTTCCTTCATTATCTTACTTAAGACAATACTTAATCTTCTCTAGCACCTTCAATGCTAAGTCTACTGAAAATAACTCATTTTCAGTCTACACATTCCTATACCTTAGTACAGTCCATCAACTTACAACACATTATGAGTCCAGGAACTTTCCACAATAATATGAGTTTAAGAACTATCCCAGACAGACCATAGGCATCCATTCGCTGAGGAGTTCAAAAACATACCATATAATTATGAGTCACAAACTTACCATAAGTATGAGTTTCAAGAACTTGCACCTACCTTATCGTTCTCTATCTATCAAGTATATACATGAGAAAAGATTCACCTTCTCGTCATAGACATCTTGATAGTGCTACCAATTTCAATGATTATCACTGTAATAAACTGAGCAGTTGTTACACCAAGCACAAACCTCTGCCCATACAAAGGTTCATACAACTCAGCTATCACATGAGTCCTCAATTGAAATTTTACAACTTCTAACTTTCTCTTTACTTAATACAAATTTTTCTTTAATTCGTATACTATCCTTAACAACTCAATCTGAGTTCTTCTTCCTGTACTACTTTGTAGTACCATTCATTCATAGCATTAGCTATAAATCATTCATCGTTTAATAGCTCATCTATTACTACGATTTATTATGATCACGTGGTGATCTTCATATCCTTCTCTGTACGATTATAGTCTTAGGTACTCATACCTAAGATTTATAACCTATCAGCTCTGATACCAACCTGTAACGCCCCAAAATCTAGTCTATTTTCACATCCGGATTCCGTACGTCACGATCCCATGTTCTTCCAAACATACATCATTATATAGCTAAATATAACAACATACATCCTCAAATCCCAAGTTCTAAAACCTTAAAACCTTTTTCATTCCAAATAATGATAATTACATTATTCTTTACATCTTGTACAAGTGACTTTTATCTGCACCAAGGATACATAATCGGTCATTAAACTATTCTATAGTTTAATTCTATCATTCTATATTACAAGTCTTCGCTTGATCTTCACGCACATTCATATAATGAATGGCACTTCTTCTGGATACTGATTAGCTTAATCTTTTTGGGATCCTTAAGTTCTTTCTAACATCGTTCGCTGAAAATATTTTTATTTAAAGCAAGTGTGAGCATTCAATTGCTCAGCAAGTCAAAGCAGTTGGACAAACAACT
This sequence comes from Panax ginseng, assembly GCA_020205605.1. Lineage (NCBI taxonomy): Eukaryota > Viridiplantae > Streptophyta > Magnoliopsida > Apiales > Araliaceae > Panax > Panax ginseng. Next base: position 76,055,751 of record CM035131.1, on the reverse strand, counting down.
TCAAGAATTTAAACATTCTTTTAAGACTTCAATAACCAAACAAAGGTTATGAAGCAGCTTGAGTATTAGGAATAATCTCGACTCCTATCATTTTAAAACATTATATACATTCACTTTGAAATACTTTCATTCTCTATTCTCTTTCATACACATTACATGCTGCTAAAATCAATAAAGACAGACTTAACAATAACGTTCATGTATAAATGAACATGCTCATATTGAATAGTTCAATCACATAACATTCATATCATAGAAACAAAAGTGTTCACATTGTGGCACGAGGCCTCATGTATTCTAACACCTTGTACAAATATCACACATTTGTACATAGACAGAACTTCTCAAGTTCAACATCTGAGAAGTTTAGAAACTATTATTCATTTAAAATATGAAAGAAGTTAGGAAACTTGCCTTACGCACAACTACAGCTTATAGTTTATGCTCAACTGCTCATTCCAATTCCTATGTAGCACATAAAGAAATAATACATATACCAATAAGTCATATACTTGACTTACGCATTGGTTTACTTTACTTTAATTCTTAGGGTTCACGTTCTTACAAACTAAGTTTACGCGACCAACTTCCTTTACCAGTTAACGGCTTCATGACATACGGAGATGTCTTACTTAATACGTTCATCATCTTTGATGATTTACATTCTTATCTTCTTCTTATAACTCTCCTAGAACTCAGCACATATCGTGTCTCTGCTAGTAGTCCATATGGTACTCTGAGTGGATTCCCACAAACAACCAACAAACAAGTTCCCGCCTCTCATCTACATTGCCCATAACAATGAGTTAGATCGGTTGCCGCTTTGTATATACCTTCGCTCTCTCTCAAGGAATTGTTTAGCCCACTCCCATATGTCAACCATCAAAGGTTACGATTGTACTAGAACCTAAATTCATCTTAACTTACCCGAACTATTAAACTATAATATTCTTTAAGTCAGTGTTCTTCCTTCTCATTCTGTTGCTTGCGGCACACAATTAGCAATAGCTAATGACCAAAGTAGCGCCGCAGTAGCAACCCCCCCCAAGGCACGACTTCACTACAAGTTGCGGCACCAAGCATGAAACCTAGAAATTTTTTAAGTCTTTTACAAGCTTGAGACGCTAACTTTGAAATCTCATATCTTATTCGTTATAACTCGGAACGATGTCGTTCCAAATCCATTTTCTTCCTTATCTTACGTACTTCGATTACCCTTGGATAGAACTTCATTCTGAATCCGTTAACATGCCATTCAATTGTCTTAATCTTCGTTCTTCGTTCATTTTGCGTTATTGACGTTCTTCGTTCGTTCGTCCGTAATTCGGTAATCCGAACTCGGAACTCATTTGTTCTTGAGTCCACGATTCATGTTTTATACATTCTCTTACATTCTTATGAAACCCTACACGTTCGGGTTCATTTACTAACTTTCTAATTCTCTTTCTTCTTTTATGAAATTTTTGCCATAACTTCGTTATAGCTTAATTTTAATCCATTCTTCATGAATGTTTCTAACATTCCTAACCAAGCAATAAGCAACTAACTTATATACGATGGTTTTAAATTTGTCCATCAACAACAATTATCCTACGATGGTTTTAAATTTGTCCATCAACAACATTCTTTGCGTTCTTCGCGTGTTCTTCGTTTTTAATCGATATTTTGGATTACGATTTTACTTTTTCTTGGAATTTGATGTTATAGAACATCATTCCTTACTTATTTGACCTACGCATTCATAAGATTCATTCGGATCGCTCAAAATCCTTACGAATCTTAGACTTCCTTAAGAAATTTATAAACTAAATTCTAAATTCTAAATTCTTATTTCTTCATTTTCTCATGATTTCAACCATATGAAATAATTCTTAACTTCATCTATGTCTTATCTTCATTAAGTTATGTTTTTGAACATATTAAACTTAAAGAAAATTAGAAGAAACTAGGGTTCGAATTACCGTTCTTCTTTAATCTCCTTCCGTCGGACAAAGTGTGCACTCGGGCTAGCTTTTCCTCTTCCTTTTCCTCTCTTCTCCCATCTGAACCCTCTCTCTCTCTCTCAAAGAGTAGGATTTTCAAAAGCCCAAAATAATGAACTTAAGCTTTCTATTTATAGAAAACCAAGGCTTAGGGTAAATTAGTCATTTCACCACCAACTCCTTACTATTCATGGCTTAGCCACCAAGTTTACTTGGCCACCACCCTTACTTGGTGGCAAGTGGCTGCCCCACATGCCCATGGGTCTCCCCCATGGGTTTTACCCATCCGGCGACCCATCGGTTCGATTCGCGGTTTATTTTCTTGTATCGGGCTTAATTAAATCTAACACTGGGCCTTACATTAATACTTACTGGGCCTACCCTAGACCTGATTACACATTCCATTGGGCTTAATATAATCCAAGTCCAATTGGATTCTTCAAAGTCCATGAACTTAAAGTCCATTTAGACTAATCGTATTCTACGCATTCCATTCTCGTATTCTCTTCATATATCGTTCGTACGATATTCGTATTATACATCGTACTAATCTTTGTACTATACTCGTATAATAACTAGTATTATACTCGTATTTCTCATGCATAATAACTCTAACTCGTATTATACATCGTATGAATCTTTCATTTTTGTCTTGAAAATTCTTACTCGTTAAGTCTAGCTCGTAGCCAGAATCCTCCCGATTATTAATCATTCTAGGTTATAGAATGATTAATAAACACATAGCACATAATAGTATTAATAAAAATTCATTTTATTAATAACTAATTCTTTAAACTTAAATTCTGGACAATCTGATTTTCCAGGTTGTCACAGTCTTAGAATAGACTAGAATATCATCAATGAACACTACTACGAACTTGTCCAAATACTGTTTAAACACTCTGTTCATCATATCCATAAATGCGGCTGACGCATTAGTCAACCCAAACGACATAACCAGGAACTCGTAATGACCCTAACGAGTTCTGAACGCCATCTTAGGTACATCCTCCTTCCTTACTTTTAACTGATGATACCCCGTACGCAAATCTATTTTAGAAAAATACTTTGCCCCTTTCAACTAATCAAATAGATCATCGATCCTGGGTAACGGGTATTTACTCTTAATCGTTATCTTGTTCAACTCTCTATAGTCGATACAAAGTCGTAACGACCCATCCTTTTTCTTTACAAACAATACTGGTGTTCCCTAAGGAGACACACTTGGTTGAATGTACTTCATGTCTAATATTTCTTGTAATTGAACCATTAACTTCTTCATCTCAACTGGCGCCATCTGGTATGGTGCCCTTGAAACTGGTGTCGTACCTGGTAACAGATCAATCACGAACTCAACCTCCCTATCCGGTGGAATACCCGGTAATTCCTCCAAAAATACATTCGCTAACTCTTGAACTATAGGTATTTGGTCCAAGGATGCTCCCACTCTTTGAGTATCCACAACATTGCACAGATAAACTATACAACCCTTTCTCAACATCTTTTTAGCTTGTGTCATCGATAGACAACAAGAGCGTCTCGGTGATTTACTACCGAAGAACACTACCTTGGTTTTCTTAGAAAGCCGAAGGTTCACACATTTTTCCTATGGCAATCTATTATAGCCTTATGGTTAATCAACCAATCCATACCAAGAATTCCATTGAATTCTTTTAACCTTATGTACCAAATCTATCGATAACTTATTCCCTCTAATATTTACGCAACAATCCTTATGAATATGTTCAATGGGGATTATTTCTTCATTTGTTACCTTAACATCTAAAGGTATTGCTAACTTTTTAGGGATTAAACCTAATCGGTTAGCAAATCCACATGCTATAAAAGAACAAGTAGCACCCGAGCCAAATAACACATAAGCATTTATTTCATTGACTAGAATGATACCTGCTACTACATCCGATGATGCAACCGCATCTTCGACAGTCATATTAAATGTACAGTCTACCCACCGATGGTGTTGGTCCAGTAATGGCTAACTTACCACTACCGGAACCCTTATTTCCCTCTAACCCTTTCTTCGGGCAATTTCTTGCCATGTGGTCCAATTATCCACAAACAAAACACCCATGATTTTTCTTAGGGTTAGGACAGTTGGGTGATAAATGTCCTTCCTTCCCACAGTTGTAGCAAACTGATTTCCCCTTTAAACAAACTCCTAAATGAGTCTTCCCGCATGTCTTGCATGCCTCCATCCTACGCTTAGGATCTCCTTGTTTTACCCCAATATTCCCAGGGTTAAAACTCTTCCTCTTTGGCATAGTGCCACTACTGCTAGCAACTTTTGCCTTATTTCCTCCCTCACTCATATTCTTATTCTTCCTTTCCTTGTGGTACTGAGACAACGCGTCACCACCACCTTCGTCTATAATAGCCTTTTCTAGAATGGTCCCGTAGGAAGCACTTTGAGACACCGAAATCCTACTGTAGAGTCAGGGTTTCAGGCCCTGCTCAAAGCTACGAGGCTTCCTCTCTTTTGTGTCCACCTGATGTGGAGCAAATCTTGCCAATTCATTGAATTTAGCGGCATACTGGGGAACTGTCATATCCCCTTGCTTAAGTTCCAAGAACTTAATCTCCATCCTCCCTTGCATACTAGTAGGGAAGTAGTTCTCGAAGAATACCTTCTTGAACTCTTCCCATGTAACTTCCTCCGTTCTAGCCCCACCCTGCTGAGCTTCCCACCAGTAGTTGGCTTCCCCTTTCATCATGTAAGTCGCAAAAGAAGTCTTTTGTGCCTCACTCACGTTTGTAATAACAAACGCCTTCTCTATCCCTTTTACCCATGTCTGGGCCTCTATGGGGTCCGTCGTTCCTCGGAACTCCGGAGGACCCACACTTTTGAATTCCTTAAAGGTAGTTGTTCTTGCTACCCTAGGTGCTACGGGAATTCCTCCCCAACTTGGTTAAATGCTGCCATTAATAAATTAAAGAACTCTTGCTTAGGGTTATTAGGCCCCCCTGGATTTTCATTATGAGACTCAGCCTCTTGATTACGTTGTCTCCTTCTTGGCGGCATAATTCTGATTAAATAAATAAAGTTTCATTATTATTTATTTAACTACTTGGTTATCATTCTCAAATAACAACTCATACCACAACAAGCACATTAAACAAAAACTTCATTATATTACTATGCCTTCATAGTCAAAACTATTTACACTTTGCTTTCATAGCCAAAAAACTAATACATTACTATCCCGTGATTGACTTCTACAAAAATTGGGATTTACAAAAAGACTACCCTTTAATTATACAAAAGAGGGTTTTACGTCACCACAAATATACCAAAAAGATCTAACGATCTACTAACTATGCCTTACGACATTCTCATGTTTCTGATTCGCTAGAATTGAAACAATATCTCGACTAATAGTATGTCGAGTCTGCCCTGACTTAATAGAATATCAAGCAATTTTTAGCTTGAAATCCTCATGAGCACATTCGTGGATGTATGACATCCTTGCAATCTTCTAGTCTTTTTTAACCAGTTTCTTTCGAAGCTCTATGGCCTCTTCCTTATAATCTCTAGCTTTATCTGTCATGAGAACTTTCTCATCGTGCTCCGACTCAAAATCTGCCTCTACAGACTCCTTCGCCTCATACGAGGTGGTAATCTCCTCATTTTGTCTCTACACCACCGTGCGCAGATGCACATTCCTATCCAACACAACCAGGTACAATGATCTCATTGCCTCTGGAGGTACCACTATGTTAATCGATGTTACCTCTATATCCTCCTCCACATCTATCATCATATTTAGATATGATGTTATTCCCATCGTTTCCTCAAAGTAATCATCCCCAGAAATATACTCTTCCGGATCAGAATCTTCTAGAACCACTATTGGTACCTCCGCCACGGGTATCGGTACTACCTCCACTTCATTCACTGACTCTTCACTCAGAACGTGAATGTCTCTATACATCATTCTATCGACCAACATCTACAATAGCACATAACAAATTGATTAGTACATAATACATAATATTATAATCACATTTAATTTATTTAAGGTTACTTTTCATCTTTTAAACCTTTTAGTACTGAGTTTTCTCAATACTTTATTAATTCATTTGACTCGAATATCTTTCTTCCCCCCCTTAAGTTTTATAACCTAATGCTTTGATACCAACCTGTGATGCCCCCAAATTCGGGTATCTTCCAACCCGACATATAGTGCTACACGGTACTCATAACCATACAATCATTCCATTGAAAACACAACATAATGGATGTAAATACTATCTTCTTATTAAATCAAAGTGAAATCCTTTCCCGGGTTCATAAACCGATTACATCATTCGTTGTTCGTAAGTATAATACATATAATCATACTAATCTATTACAAGATGGTTAACTATCCATTTTAGCCTTGCCCTTATTTCTCCTAGCATTTTTAGTATGCTCGGCTTTAACTGCAATCATATAATTCACGCAAGAATTGAGCATAACAAGCTCAACAAGTTTAACAAAGAATAATCTCAATACTACATTGTGAATTATATGAAAATCTTCCATAACTGAATAAATAGTCATGAAGTATTATGAAACAATAATACTTAACAATTCATAACATCAATTCCCAAAGTATATAATAGTTTAGAAATTCTGAACCGGTCATAAGACCTTGAACAGTAGCTTTCTGTTTTCATACTTGAAAAGGACATCACAACACTAAGGATGTACATCCGACATTACTTTACAAGCACTTCTAGGTGATCAACCTATAGTACTCTATGTTGATCAACATTCATTCGTTAAACGTATTTACGTTTAAGTTTTGGCAAACTCCTGTGCCCATCGAATAATCGATGAAAAATAATTTTGTTTGTTCATAGACAAACCTTACCTTCAAATTCGTACCAATTACTTGGCATAAGATAGCGTTATCATTTCTATATAGAAAGATATGTATTCAAATCAATCTATTTCTTACGAATAGTCTATCCTAGTTAAAATTGGCATGGACCCTTTCTTTGAAATCATTCATGCATCTCATTACAATGAATCACAGAAAACTTGGCTAACATGAAGGTTAGACAAGCGTTAAGAAAACTTGCCTTCAAGCGTCTTCAAATAATTTATTCGACTGTTCTCAGGCTTTATAGAATCTACATGATATATTCACATAACACACTGTAATTAGCTACCAAACAATCAATCACATTGCTTATACCAACTTCTTTCTCTTTTATGTTTTATTTGACTTTATTTCATTAATAAGGTCAATTCAACTTATTACCCTTCATCCCGGATTGTTAACTATCTTACGTTATTAATCGAATTCAATCATCATTGGTGAAGTACCAACGTCGATTACTGTTCACAGTTTATTTATTAACTCTTTATGTTCTTTGCTACTATACAATCAACTCGCGTTCAATTCCTAAGTTCATTACTATATACACTAATATGGGTACATAGGAATAGCTTTAGTATATTCATTGAGTACATAAACTCAATTCATGTAGGTCTCAGAACAATTGAAGTTCAAAATCTAGCTTCTCTAACAAAACCTTGCTTTACACCACTACGCCCTATATACCTAACAGTAATGGCGGCAAGCATGCATGAAATCTTCTTCACATGAGTGGCACTGCGACACCACTCTCCAGCAGGTTATAACACTATACCAGGTATTGCGGACAAGCATTATTTGAGCCTTATCTGCACACATGCGGCGCTGACCTCAGCACCATAAAATTTTGACAGTTACAAATTTTTCTGAGCTTCTTATATTCATAACTTCTTCGTTATAATTCCGATTTGGTCTGTTCAAAAGCCTACAACTCATAAATTACATACTCTATGCCTTCATATAAGAAATTTTCAATTTTAAACATGTTAACTCGAAATTCACTATTATGTTCGTTTTTGTGCGTTCGTTAATCGTTAATGAGCGTTCAATACTCAATTTCTTCGTTTTAAGTCAGAATCCAACGATTCTTGAGTCCACGACTCATAAATACCATAACTCACGTGTTGACATTGAAAACCAATGTTTTCAAGTCTCACAACAACTTTCAACTACTAATCCGGAATTCTACGTTTTTGACGTTTAACGTCTAATTCCGTAAAATTCTCCATAACTTCGTTACTAGTGTTCTATAAGCTAAAAAACATGGAATACTCCATTAATTTCATATCTACATCCTAAGCAAGAAAGATGCAATATATTTTAATAGTGATGGTTTTCAATTTGTTCATCAAAAACAATGTTCCTTAATAAATAATTTCTACGGTTTATACTTACGTAAACCCTTACGATTCTTTCTTGCACATGACTTATAAATGTTTTATATATCACAATCCATCCTTATTCATACATAGGAGACATGCTCCACCAATTTATGATTCTTCATAATAAAGAAATCAAAAGGGATGGAAAACAAATATTAATGAAATATTACCTTTCCAAACTTTACGTTCTTACTAAACTTCTAAAGAAAAAGCTTCAAGGTAGAAGAATGGTTAAAGTCTTGGAAAAACACCAAATGGCCAACATATGCATCTTATTTATAGGAAAACAAGAGGGAGGGCTTTTTGGTCAATTGTCCCACCTCCTTATTATTCACTACTTCATCACCAAGTAAAATACTTGGCGATCAAGTAGTTTACCTAACTTGTACTCCAAGTGGCCAGCCAACCATGCCCATGGGTCATCCCCATGGGTTGCTCCATGGGTTTTACCCATTCGGTGATCCATTGGTTCGATCCACAGTTCGGTTTCTTGGATCGGACCTAATTAAACTTAACGTTGGGCCTTGGCTTGGGCTTAAACACTTAATTCATTGGACTTGATTATTCAATCATTTGGACTTGATATAAACCAAATCCAATTGGATTATACTAATGACTTATACTATAAATCCAATAATACCAAACGTATTCCACACGTATAAATCACGTATTCTCTTCGCATAATACTCGTACGATATTCATATTGTACTTTGTATTAAATCTTCGTATTATACTCGTATACTAAATTGTATCATACTCGTATAATATACGCATAATCATTATCCTAATTCATTAAACGCCTCACATTTCCTTCTTGGAAATCATTGTTCCTAACCCTTAGGTTTTAAGTCTGCAGGCGAAAACTTTGTTTTCCATAAATGAAATATTATTAGATATTCCATCTCGTCTTAGTATCCTATCATTATGCGTTTCTCGGAATCTCAAACTAAATTCCCAAACATAAATGGATGAATAGTGTTTTTACAGAAATTTCTCAAAAAACTTTTATTTTCTTCTTGGAAATTCCAAATAATAATAATTATTTTTTTTAATAATAATTAGGTTTTTTCCCAAAATGGGCATTAGGGTTTATAACCAAAGAATTAGGGTTTTCAAATTATTAGAAAATCTAATTAATCATTAGGGTTATCCCTAATTAGGTTTGTAATTAAAATACAAAACTTTATATATAACATTTAAATTCCCAAATTAGGATTTTTATATCCGAATTACGATTTCAAATTCTCGAAATCAAAATTAGGGTTTCCAGAACCGATTTTTAGGGTTTCTTATAAATCGTAAGAATTTTCTAACTGAACATTGACGTTCTAAATATATACTTAGGGTTTGGATACTGATAAAATTTATTTGGTCAACCCTTGACCCTTAACCACATTCTGTACCCATATAATGCCATATTCACATAACATTTTCTCGTATACCCTTAATCCTAAATAATTCACCATAAAAATTTCAAATTCACAAAATTCATTCTCAGATATTATTATTTAACCTTAATTCAATATTTAAGATTTAAATAATTTTCTAAATTCTCGGATCGTCACATATACCACCATAGAGAATAATTTTCTTAATTGTAGTTTTGTATGCTTTTGATAAGTTTCGAGCGTATCTGGTTGGTATGAGGGTAATAGTGTACACAGATCATGTGGCAATTCGACACTTACTGGCAAAGAAGGATGCAAAGCCTCGTTTGATCAGATGGATACTTCTATTGCAAGAATTTGACTTAGAGATTAAGGACAGAAAGGGAACTGAGAACCAAGTGGCGGACCACTTATCTCGACTAGAGAATCCGGGAAGGGAGGCAGATTACAAGATTGAGATTAATGAATCCTTTCCAGATGACCAGTTGTTTATGGTAAAAGGGGAAGTGTCATGGTTTGTAGACTATGCAAACTACTTGGTGAGTAGGATGATCCCTTCTGACTTAGTTGGTAATCAAAAGAAGAAATTCTTGCATGATGTTAAGTGGTTTATATGGGATGAACCATATTTGTTCAAACAATGTGCTGATCAGATGATAAGGAGATGTATCCCATATAGTGAGACAGAGGGGATTTTGCAGGATTGTTAAGCGTCTTTATATGGTGGTCACTACGGTGGAGAGCGAACAACGGCTAGATTGGTACAAGTAGGATTTTATTGACCGACAATTTTCAAGGATGCTTACAGTTTCGTTCAAAGATGTGACAGATGTCAAAGAGTTGGGAATATTTCGAAAAGGAATGAAATACCATTGAATACGATCCTCGAGGTGGAAATTTTTGATGTTTGGGGAATAGATTTCATGGGCCCTTTCGTTTCTTCATGTGGAAATCTATACATCTTGTTAGCAGTTGATTATGTATCAAAGTGGGTGGAAGTTGCAGCTCTTCCAATGAATGATGCCAAAGTGGTCTTAAGATATTTAAAGAGGAGTATTTTCACGAGGTTTGGGACTCCAAGGGCTATCATTAGTGATGAATGCATTCATTTTTATAATAAGCAGTTCACAGCTCTATTGGCTAAGTATGGGGTGAATCATCGCATTGCTACAACTTATCATTTTCAAACTAATTGTAAGACCCCAACTTTTATGAATAAAGATTAAATTTTCTCGAAATATATATTATGGTGTGGATATGATATAATGTTATAGTTGTGGGTAATATTTACAAATATTACAAAGTAAGCAAGTTGTTATAAAATATTCGATTGGTCGGGGAATATTCATTTTAACAGGGAATATTTGTACGATGGCACAATTATTGGTGGACCCCACAACGGAACTATTGTCGTAGTTAAAAAATGACAGAATTATGTTTTTATAAAAATAACGGCGAAAGTTTTACCGTTAAACTGTTGAACAACCCGGTAGTAAAAGTACAGTAATACGCGTGATTGCATAGTAGCTCACGGTATTGATTATTGATGCTTACGTGAGAAGTCACTCAGTTATACTCAATTATTGCTATAGTAATTGCTGAATCATATCTCTCAAATTATTGATTCAATTATTGTCACAGTATCATCTACATAATATTTTATATTACTAAATCAATAATTGAGATGACAAAGTTATTCATATTATTATTTTCAATATTGACAATGTCTAGAAGTTCTATCAAGGAGAGGTTTGGTCACCTAATTGCTCACCAATAAGGAGAAATCCTTATCGGAAAGCCACCTCTTTCCTGGGAATGACCTAGTTGTTAAATATTATGAGTTATAATATTAATGATGAATAAGTTCGTGTTGATTAAAGATGAAATTGATAGTTCCATTGTGTGGGAATAATTAGTGTTAGTGGAAATCGACATTTATTTCGATAATAATTGATGTCTGGAGGTTATATTGACCAATTGGGTAATTCACCAGATAAATGAGCAATTAATTGCTATTAATTCACATGCTTATAACTATGTGTTCACATGTGTGTACTATTGATTCACATGATTCACTATTAGGGGAGTTGGTGCAAGATTGATAATACTTGCATGACTAAATTAAAAATAGAGGTATAGATGAAGGTACTATACTGTAATTAGTTTTTTCACATGATTATACTATTGAGTCACATTAATGAACTATTAATTCCCATGATTTAATATTAGGGGAGGAGGTGCAAGTTTGGTAATACTTGCAGGACTAAACTAAAAATGAAGAAAAAGAGGAAGGTATTATACTGTAATTTTTGAGCCCCAAAACGTGCAATTATCGAAACTATATTTTCCTATAAATAGAAGCTCATTCTTCTTTCATTCTCACCAATTCACTAAGTCTCACAAGAGCAATTATTATAGAGAGAAAGAAGAAGAGAAGTCTGCTACCTCACTATTCCAGTATCCAGTTTTCTTCTAATGTAAGGGGTATTATTTCTTTCATATTCATGAAGAGAGTTATTTTATTTCAATACTCGTAAGGGTTGTTATTCAATTCTTTATTATTTTGTTGGAATAACCTGTCTACGCGGACTACCGCATGCATGGTGAATTATTCTGTTATTCCATTCTTTATTATTCTGTTAGAATAACTTGTCTACGCGGACTACCGCATGCATGATGAATTCTTCTATTATTTTATTTTTTATTATTCTGTTGGAATAACCTATCTATGTGGACTACCGCAAACATGGTGAATTCTTTTGTCATTCCATTCTTCATTATTCTGTTGGAATAACATGTCTATGCGGACTACCGCATGCATGGTGAATGACCCTTCGTATTCATTCCTTATTAAATTGTGGAAATGATCTATCTACGTGAATTACCGCATGGCGGGTGAAAATCCATTTGATGTTTCATATATTCTATTATACTCAGTTGGTTAAAGTTTTGGCTTCTATACTCCATGAAATTAGTAGAATATCCTTGATATGTGCACTTCATCCAGTATCTTTTCATGGAAATATTCTTCTGAGCATTCTTGAATTTTACTCCATAAAGCAGTATCATGTTGACAATTTGGACGTTATTGATTTCTGGATAATTAAATTATAAATCTTTAAAATTTATCCTTGAACTTGTTTTATTGAATTATTATGTCATGGTCATCATCTTCATGCTTATATTGTGATGAAAGTCATCTTTAGCTTACGTGCATAGATGGACTTGGTATGATTATGACCAGGGATTATTCGGTACAATCATGATCGTAATATAACGAATGATGTGGTAAAATTACTCATTGGCCTATAGTTCATTGATGGACAGTTGTTGGTATGATTATGACCAGGGATTAATCGGTATAATCATGACCATTGATGATTACATGAATATCCTTGTCCGTGGTGCAGGGATGATTCGATTTTAATTATTAAGCTAAGTCTCAGCGATAAAGTTGATGAAAAACTTTTTAAATCATAGAAGATAGTAGATTTTATGCTCTACCTGACTCTTCTAATGGATTGCTTGTTTCGCTGCAGTTAAACCTTGTTGTCTATTATATTCTATCAGTTTAACATTGTTGAAGGCTAATGATAACTTATTCGCATTATCTTAGTCATAATATTTCTTACTAGGCTAGTTGAGCTCACCCTTTGCTTTCATTGTTCTCTTTAGGAAATGAGAATATAGCTGGGACTAGTCGGGGAACGGAGTGACGGTCTAGATGATAGCATTAGTAGTCCTCACTATTCTGTTAAATAGTGTGATAATAAATGTAATGAGGACTCCATTTGAGTTTGAATATTGTCTAGAAGACAATATTCGTATTAAAACTCTTAGTTTATGTTTTATCGTATTTTACACGATAGTTGTATTATTAAGTTGTATTTGAATTTTGTACCATGTATTTGGCGACTCAAGATGGGTGATTTATACCTATTTTGGGGGCGTCACACTAATGGCTAAGCAGAGGTTTCAAATCATGAAGTTAAGAGAATTCTGGAGAAAGTTGTGAATCCCACAAGAAAGGATTGATCATTAAAGCTTGATGATGTTGTATAGGCATATAGGACTACTTATAAAACTCCATTGGGTATGTCACCTTTTCAGCTAGTTTATGGCAAAGCCCGTCACCTTCCTATGGAACTTGAGCATAAGGCATATTGGGCAATTCAGAAGCTCAATTTTGATTTGAAAGCTGCAGGAGAAAAACGCCTACTCCAACTCAATGAGTTGGATGAATTCAGATTACAGGCGTATGAAAACTCAAAGCTATACAAGGAAAAGGTGAAGAAGTGGCATGATCGCAAGATCATAGAGAGAGTATTTTAGTCAGGACAAAGAGTTTTGCTGTTTAATTCAATACTTAAACTTTTTCATGGGAAGCTCAAATCAAGGTGGTCAGGGCCATTAATAGTAAAGACAGTTTTTCCACATGGTGCTGTGGAGGTATTCGATAAATTCCCGGACAAGCCTTTCAAAGGGAATGGACAGCGGCTAAAACATTATTTTGGTGGCGAGGTTGACAGACAAAAAGTAACCTCAATTCTTTCTTCAACATGAAATGTCAGAGATAGTCAAGCTAATTGACTATAACTTAGCGCTTGATGGGAGGCAACCCATTATTTCTATCTTTATCTCTTTTTTATTCTGTTTAGATTGTTTTTGTTAGTTCATTTTCATACTTAGTTATGATAGTTTGATTTGTTTTGCATAAGTATAGTGGGAGCTGAATTTGCATATGATTATGTTTGAACATAGCATAGAAAGTATGGTGTTAAGATAGTCATTCTTGCATATTCAGTAGTTCATGCTTTGATATTGTTAATTGGTGTTTGTTCAGGTGTATTGGAATGGATCCATCACTGTTTTGGTGTATTAAGGATGCAAAATGGAAGTCCAGAATATAGGGACACGCGTCCGTGCCATGAAAGCCTTAAAAAACCGCGCGCCCGCGCTATAAGTCTGTGCAGAAAGAGCAGTTGCGCGCCCGCGCCATGTCCTCATTAAGAACACGCGCGCCCGCGCCTAACACTGGGTTTTGAAAAAAAATTAGCATTTTAAAGACGTGTTTGCCCCATATCTCATATCACTTGAAATAGCAGAGTGCATATCTCAATCTTCTCCACAACACACAGAACTCTTCCTTCCCAAACCGTTCCAATTCAAAAGTGTAACGTCTATTCCCACTATGTGTTTATCGCATCTGTTTCCTACCCACGTTCAAAATCTTCACTGATAAAACTAGAGTTTTTCGGTGGGTGTGTGAAATACAAGTTTGGGGGTTCTCTGTTCATCAGATATTTTCACTCACGATTCCATCAAGCAAGTTTTCTTCTTATTCAATAAATCAAATGGGTCCAAAGTGTGCTTGCTCTTGCACTCCTGAATCATCATCTAATAGTAGCCAAAGTGGAGATAATGTTGATTTTTCTAAGTTTGTCAACTTAGATGCTCAAATAGAGTACTATCACATTGTGGGTAATTCATTTGTTCGCGAGCGAGGATTCAAACCAAATGCGCAAGATGGATAGTTAGAGCAGATGATTAAGGAAAAGTGTTGGCATGGCGTGTGCTCTACACCACTGGCTGCACCTATGGCCATTGTGCGGGAGTTTTATACAAATACACGGGAGACGATGAATGGTTTTTCTTTTGTTTGGGGGATTCAAGTGGATTATAGACCGAGAGCTATTCGTGGAGTGTTCAACTTACCCGACCCTCCAGCTGGACGAATGAATTGGGTGGAGGAAGAACGTGTGGAGACAAATTTGGACGTTGTTATTACTTATTTATATATTCCAGGGACTCAGTGGACATGCACTCCTGGCACTAATCAACCCAAAACTTTTCTGGCTTCAACTCTCAACCGCTATGCAAAGGCTTGTAATCTCTTTGTGTGTGCCAAACTCATGCCATCATCTCATCAGCATGATGTTATAATTGAAAGAGCAATTATATTATGGGGGAATATTATGGGAAAAGATATCGACGTTGGTCACTTAATTAATCAGAATATGATGAGATACATTCGGGGAAGTACTACGGGAAGTATACCACATGCATCAATCGTGACTCATTTATGTGCTAAAGCAGGCGTTAGGTGGACGGACGAACAGTTGCAGTACCCAAGCCAGGACATTACTCATGCTACAATAGCGAGATTCGATGATTGGAAAGGGGGTACCCTGTACCCAAGAGGAAAGGGTTTCATCCTTCGTCCCGCATCGTCTACGCCATCATTGCAGCTCTCCAAGACGGGTGAAGAAAGAACGTCAACTCAAGCCACTGCTGCTACTGGAGATCGATAGCTCCGAAGGTTGGATCGGAAGGTCGACGTTATGTACGACAATTTTGCAGCATTTGCCATGGGTTTAACAAGGTCGCTAGCGTAGGCGTTTGCACAGCAGGGAACTATGTTCTAGTGGCCACAATTTGGGACAGCCGTGCCATTTCCACCACCAGATTCACCGCCCGAAGAGGGTGGTGCAACTGATCAGTAGGGGAGTTCTTCTAAGCCTATACCTTCATTCACTATGACAATGAATATTTTATGTTTGGGGGTATTGGGTAGTAGGGTATTTGCATTTAGTGTTTACATGTTAGTTTAAATTTTGCATGTTTATGTGTTAGTTAATAATTGCAGATTTTTTTTTCTGTTTTTAGTCATTATTATATGTGTTAGTATATGTTTAGTTGCATGTCTCGCATTTCTAGCTTTGTGGAGTTTAAGTCTAGCCAATGATGAAACTGAATTTTGAAGGATTGTTGAGTTTAATGGATAACATGAGCTTAGATATAATGTTTTACATGATATAATCCATGGATGTTGTTTAGATGCTTTCGATTTGCACTGACGTGTTCACAAATGCTTGTAGGTATAAGAGTTATGTGTTTTATTGCTTGATAGGAAATGTGGTTTTTAAAAATAGAATTATGTGGAAAATGAACTTAGGCTATGAAAACATTGATAATCAAGCTTTGGGAACACATGGGTATGCTTATTGTATATATATAAAAAAAGGAAAATATATCTTGAAACCTTCTTGAGCTGAATTATTGACTCCTTGGAAAGGGCGAGATGGAGCGTAAAATGCACTCGCTGTATAAAAAAAAATAAAAAAAATATAGCAATAAACATTGCGGGAAAGAGCGAAAATCGCCCTCGTGAGTAAAAATAAAGCAGTTTAAACCCATTGTTGAACCTTAGTTTGTATTGATGTATTAGAGTAGTTTTTGTTGCATTAGTATACATGAATATTGATTTAGACTGAAATTTTCTGTTTTGAGCAGTTTAACATGTGTATTCTTTGCAGCTTTAGAGCAAGTATGGGTTATTTGATTGTATGATATTATGTCTATAGCTTAGTTTAAATTTTTATTCTTGAAACTGGATAATTCGCTGAGGCATATTGGATTGGAATTCTATTTAAGCTGGAAAATGTGGGTCTCATTTGCATAATAATCTAGTTGCATAGCATGTAGTTGTATTTCATTGTTTAATGTCGTATGCATTGCTTGAGGGCAAGCAATAGTTCAAGTTTGGGGGTATTTGATAAGTATGTTTTATACCTACTTATGTCAATTCACGAGAATTATGCTCATCTCAAGTAGATTTTAGTATGTTTTTAGTTGCATTTTATGTTTATTTTGCATTATTCATAATTAGAACTCCTATGGTATGGAAATGCAGGAAATGGCATAGTTCGGGATTGGCAAGGTGGTATAAGACTAGCAAAGGCATGACAAGTGGAATATGTGTAAACAAAGAACTGAGCATTGATGAAGGACAAACAATACGCAGCATAACAACAAGCAACAACAGCAGAACATCAGTATGCAGAAGCTAAAATCGCATACACGCGCGTCCGCGACCGTTTTGTACTGGGATCTCGCGCGGCCGCGCGAGTCCTCTGAAGTTGTTTGTTGACTTATTTTTAAATTTGAAATTTGAGCGCTTGGACTTATCTAAAACTATTTTGGTTGGCACCAAACATGGGATTATGGTTGTTTTTATCAGTATTCATTAAAGTAATTAGGTAGCTAAGCTTTTGAACTAGTTTTAGAGAGGGTTTGAGCATAGTTTTAAGATTTTCTACATTTTCTCTTGAATTTAGTCATTGAATAATTAATCATTTCATTTTCCTAGAAATTATTGGCGATTTGGACAGCACCTTGGAATGAATTCTGCAATTGGGTTTGATTAATTCTATATTCTCTCTCAATTGTGATATTTACTTTCCATGTGTTACTATAATCCCATAATGGTTTTCGGTTCAGAAATGAACTAAAACACCATTATGGGATTTTAACGGATTTTGATATGTAGTCTATAATTATTTGCCTAATTGTTTGATTGGATGTTTATCTTTGGATTATCTATTATGATTGAGTGTATTGTATGAATGTTTGATCACCATTCACCATGTGTACTTATATGGAATTGAAAAATGACATATGAGTATGATTATAATCATGATAACATGCTTTTATGAGGCTAAAATGTTTAGCTTTATATTTCGTGAACCAGATAGAAATATATTGTTTCACCGTGTGTAGTAATATTAGAGCATGTGCTTCAAATCATTATTGCTGTAATTTCACATAGAAATATAGTTATTTTGGTAATATTGTAGATTACATGATTTCTATCACATGTGGAGGTTATGTAAACAGGTCATAATTCATTGAAAAATGGTTATGTCTACTTTTGTGCTCTTGGCTAAATTTCCATGATAAATGTATAATTTGGCATGATGGTAATATTTAGATGAAGTATGAAATGAAGTTAGAATCCCATTATTTCCAAACTTGATTACATTAAATTAGAATTGTGTTTTTAATTATTAATTGATTTTGGAATTAATTACAATTGTGAATTATATGTTTAAGCATATAAAAAAATAGTGATACGATTGGTGAATGATAATTTAGATTTAAAACCATTCTCCGTGGATCGATACTTTTCTTACTCCGTACTACTTGTTGACCCGTGTATGCTTGCATGAGTTAGAGTCTTTTTGTTAAGACTAAAAAGGAGGCAATAGTAGATTCTTCTTTCAACTTGTTCTTCAGCTCTGCAATCTCCTCTGTCATTTGTTCATTCTCTCATTCGGTGTAGATCAACTTCTCTTCAACATTATTAAGACGTTCATCTTGATCCTGGATCTCGTTGTCCTTCTGCACCACCACTATCTGTTTTTCAGCTACTATCTCTTCCAACTCCTCGACTCTATCTTGAAGTTCTTTATTGTGGTCGTATACTTCATCGTACATATGGGCAGCAATCGAATTAAGTGGAATCTCTTCCTCCTCGTGATCCTCATCCCCATCCGACTGTGGCAGCTCAACGGGGTCCTCCTCGTCTGTCTCTATCTCATAATCCTCATCAGGTAAACCCTCCTGCTCAACCACTGTGACCAACAGAGATGATTCCCATGGCAGTAGTTGTTCCCAAACCACCTGAATATCTCGAGGTTACTCCTCTCTAGGCACCTGAGATCCTTCCTCCCTAGCCTGACTGGATTCTCCTACAGTAGCCATCCTGACAACAAAATTTTATGTTTTAATTTCTAATCATTACTACTCGACACACGAGCACATAAGTTGTAATCACATAAGCACATAAGTGTTTTATTATTTCTTCCTTAAAACTCAATAAGAGTTATCACCACTATCTTTCCAAAGGTTACTTCCTAAGGATTTTGCCCATCTAAGATTCATAAGCTAAGAATTTGATACCAACTTGTGACACCCCCAAATCTGGGTACTTCATTCCCCTAAGACTTGGTGTTCACTTTCCATACAATAGTACTATCTACCCAAATATAACAAAATTGAATGAGAAATCCTCCCTATTCAAGGGTTACATCATTAAATCCAAAAATATCCCAGGTTGTCTAACCTTAAACATCAATCAAGTGCGGAAATAAAATAATTACATCACATCATTAAATATAAAGTCTATTAACATAAAAGTCATTAAATTACAAGTCTTCATCACTTGTACATTTTTCCCTTTCCTTTGCTAGTTGTAGGTTCATCGACCTTCTCAACTTTAGCTGCAATGAGTGTATATATGCAAGAGTGAGCAAAACAAATGCTAACTAGATATAGCAATGAATCAACAAGAAAATAATAATTGCCAATGAATAGGCTCATCAAAACTGAATAGTACTCTATCAATGATAACCAAAAACTGGAATCAAAACAGAAACTATATCTGAGGGTCATAAGACCACGAACTACGTCCACAGTTACAAGTAATCTTTCAACTTTAACCTTAACAGTTATACTGTAGGGACTTCACGTACTTAGGGGGGATCAGCCCTTTGTACCATGTATTATGCACAAACATCTAAACGCATTGTGTATCCCCTAATACCGGGTTATTCTTCTCAGTTTTAGTGTACAAGTCCGTACCAACGAAAGTTTGGTTTGGATAAGCTTCAAGGGTAATTTAGAGTTTAACGACCATCAACTAAAGGATTAGTTGAATCAACAAAGTTTGATAACACTACAGTTGATCACTAACAACATAGTATGGAACAATGAATAATCATAGATGAACTAACTGTTCATTAAACTCATGCCTGGAAATAACTAAAACATAAGTATTAAATGAAACAATAAACCTTGCTTGGACAATAATAAGCTAAGGCTATGATTTTATAAAATTAGAATTGAAATTACTGAACATACATTAACTGATAGCAAGCTGAAAATAAAACTTGCTCAACATGGTAATAACTTGTTCAAAGTAATTGAAATACAACAGTTTAATACTAGGAATTAGAGTTCAAGAAGCATTCACTATAAAAGAATGAACTAAATAAAATTGTTTAATTATAAACAAGCTAGAGTTAATCAACAATGATTAGAATTACAATAGAATTAGGGTTAAAGCTTGCCTAATGTAAAAGGTAAGAATTAGAAACTTGCTCAATGTAAAGAAATAAGGTTTTCGAAACTTGCCTCGTGCGTAAGCTATAAATTAACAACTCACGTTCACCAATACATAGTATTAGAATCACAATATCTATTAGATATACTAACATCCACATTCCAACATAACACTCACTTCTAGCTAAACTTGTTATTTAAGTACAAGTCTTACGTTACCATATACATTTCAGAATTCATAATTGTTAATTTCACAACACTTATCTACCATTAATTGTGTATACTAAATCATAACATAACGCGTTCATAACTTACTAATCCTTTTTATAACTTTGAGATTATTAATGACATGACACAGTTCTGTTTTAACCTCCTCATTACATGTTTCTCACATTAACACATCACTAAACTAGGTTACATTAAGGTTTCAAAGTCTGCAAAAATAACAGACTTCACTGGTCTCAGCAGACTCTCTGGCGCTGACCGCCGCTGCCATTTTTTTAGATTCTTGTCTTGCCATGCATGCACCGATTCCAATTTTGCGAGCGTGATTTGGCATTTTTGTTCTTTAGCCAACTAACATGAATTTCACCCAAAAAATAGTAATATTAACATAGACAATTGGTATAGAACTAACACAAACATGATTCCTCACATATTCAACCACTTAGAACAATTTAACAATATCTTTAACTAATTTAATTCCTTGAATTTCATGTTTTCATACAAAAACTCCATTTTTAAATCCTCTATAGAAAATCTCACTGTGACCATAATTCCACACCAAATTACTTCATTCAAACTACGTTCTCTTTGTTTCTTAACGGACTATCATAATCAAGACTAAATTTATTGATTAACACACAAATTAACCACCCTATTTTGTACTTTCGTAAGCCATATCAAAAATATATATATTGTAAACAGTTTTATTCGTTTTTAAATGTAATTAGCATATAATTCCCTATCTAAACATAAACTCTAGCAATACAATTACTTACAATTGCAATAATTCATTTTATACAACAATTCAAGAGAATTTGAATTCACGGAGAATAGAAAATACACGACGTAAAACATATTAAAACATATATGTATATGTAATATTAAGGTTATGAAAATACCTTCAATTTGCTTGATAATCCTTACTAACACCACTGAAATTGCTTTGAAATCACAAACTTTCTCTTAATCTTTCTCTATTCTCTCAAGTTTCTTTGAAAACTTCTCCTCTTTTCTCTTCTTAGGCTTAAGCCATATGTTTTTCACGTAAGATAAAATATAACTCCAGCCTCCAGCCAACGCACAAACTTTTAAACGTCAAAAAACCGACGTTCTACTAATGATCCTATTAAATCATCAGTTACCTTAATTTAATATATATATTATTTATATTTTATTTATTTTATTTATATTATAATTATAATTCAAAATTCAAAAGCTATAGCTATGTTTGGCAAATATTAATTAAAATAAAGACTTAATATCTTTTAGCCTTTTTTGGTAACCAATTTAAAACTCCTTTAATTTATTTTAATAAACAATTTAGTTTATAATTTATAATCACATATTATTTATTTGGATTTCCATATCCAACATTAATCAAATAAATTAATTACACATACTATATTTTTAAATAAAATTTCCACTTAACAAAAATCACTAACATTATAATCTCATTATAATTTCATTTAATAATTTAATATACCATTTTTAAATTATTAAATTAAAACAATAATATAACATCTCATGTTATCTTACAACTTTCTAAAGTATAAATTAAATTAATTTAGAATATTATCTAATAAATTTCATTCACAATATTTACTTATAACAACCACAGAATAAAATATTCAATAAAATATTTATTTAATTTAATAAATATTTTATTTTACAAATAATAAAATCTTGGATTGTTACAGCCTTGCCATTGTCTTTTCTAGAGACACTTCCATGTTCCTCCCTAACCGAAAGGTTTTAAATAAGCAAGGATGAGCACAAATTGCCCAGCAAGTAATATACAACAAGAGTAAAGAGTTTAATAACACGAGTTTGAAATATCGAAGTATCATATCTAAGATAGTTCAGAATTTCAGAATAATATCATGAATAATGAATATCAATAATTCTTGGAATAAGAACGATAATTCAATATAAATTAACAGATATATATGAATTCAACGACTATCAATGAATCCAACTAGATAAACAATTTATACTGAGCAATCAGTAAGGACTATTGAACATCTACTAGAATTGCCAATACTAAACTGATAACCCAAACGAATCAAGTACTATAGATGATCAGTCTACAATACTCTAAGTTATGCATAACACCACAGTAATATCCACTCATGTGTTGGGGTTTCCAACGACATACACTCCCCTTATCATAAGGGTTGTACAACTCAGTTTTCAATATTTCTACACCAATCAATTGGTTTGGACAGTTTTATAAACATGCATATAGTCTAGCCAAATCAATGGCATAGACCCTTTCACAATATTCGAGAATAATGCCAATTCAACATGAGCAATAGTTTTCACAAGAGTTTAATCACGCTAGCTCAATCACTACAAGAAAAAAGACTATCAGCGACAGCCTATCTGCGATTGCGTGCGGTCGCAGATCCTTATCAGCGATAGTCAGCGGTCGCTGATAGTTGTCGCATAAAATCTGGTCACTAGAATGCACATAAGCGACCACTATTAGCGAATCGATGTTTACAAGAACCGATATGAAAGCGACCAAAATGAGCGAATTGATCGCTAAGTCGAAATCGACATGGTTCGGTTCAAGCTTCGACGTGGTCCATATGGCAGCGACTTCTATCAGCGACCGCATGCGGTCCCTGATACCCAGAAATGGTAAGCAGTCGCTAATAGGTATCAGCGACCGCATGCGGTCGCTGATTTAAAAAAATTGAAAACCAGATTTTTGCTGTTTTGCAAAATTCCAGAAAAACTTTACCTGTTTTGTACCTGCTTTATCCCAACACACATACACAACAATATAAACAATGTGAACAACAATATAAACATCCATCGTCGTCCACCGACACATACACCAAACTAGTGTATAAACTAGATAAACCTTTAAAAAACCAATATGAATTGAATAATTTAAACCACAAATCTAATTTTTAAGTAACTAACAGACATCCAAAGAATGAATATACAAGTATAAGCTTATCAAATAACTACAAAACAACACTAAAGTAGGTATGTCAAGCATCATCGCCTCCTTGATCACCCTGTAATTAACAAAATAATAAAACAAGTTGCAAATATAGTAACTATGTTGATACTGTTATATGTTACGACAATATATACAACAAATTGATTATTGCATCGCCATCCCCATGCTGTGATGTTGTTGCTGCCACTACTACTTCAGCTAACTCCTCAGGACTCAGATCCCCCCAAATGCCCGCCCAGTATCTTCAGAAGATCTCGATCTTGACATATAGCTCTCATATAGTCAGCTGGAGTGTGAACAGCTGGATGACTTGATTACTGTGAAGACTGGGTAGAAGAGCAGCCTGAGCCACTAAAGGATGGGCGTCGTCGTTATCCTTGACCTTTAATGTAGTTATTCTTCACAACAGACGCCCTTTCCCACAACTCTTGATCAATTGGCGGACGTGGAGTGCCTTCAGGATAGCGTTCATTCAATAAACGCTTATAAGTATCATGTTATCATGTTAACAATTAAATAGTTAAAAATAAATTCTGTAAGCATTGATAAATAAGATCAAGTTGTTAAAACTTATTACCGCTATCTGGATAGCATCAGGCAGACCAACACGGGTGACCACGTACACATCCAGCCAATGGATAGGCTAACCTTGATACTGAGACTTCTATACAAAAAATAGGCCAATATTACTAAGTAAAAATGTGATATATTTTCTATAATTCATAATTGTAAACATATTAAAACTTATAAATATATACCCTGGCAGTGATATGCTTCAACTGTGAAATATTACCGCCCTTGTATCTTCCTTTAGCCTTTTAGCCATTGGGTACACCCGAGGATCTATTGGTGGCAGCAGTCTTTCGTCTTTTCACCCAGCTCTCAACTCTCCATTGGGCACACATCTCAGCCCATATGGACTGAGTGCACCACCAGGGACTATGCTCGTGCATGTAATCCTCTCCCTGACCTGGATGGTCGATTGATACATTGTGAAGGGCTTTTTATCGTTCTTTATTCAAATTTTCTTTGGTGCAGACCGCGCATTTCTGCCAGAATAATGTTTGTATCATTGAAGCCTTCGCGTCCTCCCATCTATACCTTTTTTTCAAATAAAGAAACAATAATAACATTACTAAACAATTATCCTTTGAATATTATATTATCTGTCATAATTAAAAAAAAAGCATACTTGAAATTCAGCCCAAACGGCATCCTTGTGGGCGATAGGTGTGCTCGCCCACGTAATCACAGGTGTAGGCCAATTCGGTAAACACAGTTGTGATATGTACTTGACGATCTTATTATCTGAAAAATCACTATAATATAGAACAATTTACATCAACGATAAGTAGATATATTAAAGCAATTTACATCTAAGTTATATATATCTTGTATAAATGGAATCTAAAATGCTTATATATAAATGATGCGGGACGTACGTGCTATTCGGAGGAGGGCGAATCTGAATAAGAATTCGATCATCCGGATTAGTAGGGGCCTTGGGCATATGATTAGGCCCCCTACCCAAGCAGTGCTTTTTCTGCGCTGCTTCAGAAGCCATCTATATATTACAAATTTCAAGATGTTATTATGAGTTATATTTGATTACATGTATATATGAATATATAAAATGACAATAAACATGACAGTGATATAAAGATGTATATATATGAATATAAAATGACAATAAACAAAAATTGCATTTAAATAGTGAAGTACATAAACATGACAATGATATAAAAAACATGTAAAGCTAAACATACATTTCTTTTATTCAAGTGTCAGTGTATGATTCAGAATCATCTTGTATACGTGTTGTAGATTCATAACTATCATCTGCTTCAGATTCAGTGTCAGATTCAGTCAATAACTCTTCCTCCTCAGTATCAATATCAGTATCAATATCATCTGACACAAGTATTGACTCATGATCTAATTCATGTGGTTCATCTCCACCATCTAACTGGATTACTTCATTTTCATCCTCCACATTGATTATAGTTTGACTATGAAGCATCTGCTCTTGGTAAATCTCCCCATCAACTACTTCTACACGACTACGCACGGGAGTATGAATTACAACTTGCCAATCTATAGGCGGTCTATCCCTTTTCCTAACGGGACTAGGAGTGTAGTATACTTGTACTGTTTGAGTTGGTAAAAAAATGGTTCGTTGGAGTACGCATACCTATGGGGGTCAATATCAACGATTCCATGTCTTTCAACACGTATCCCTTTTTTTTAATCAAACCAACGACACTTGAACAAGTGAATATGACCCCCGTACGTGCCCTTGTACGACAACTCTACGATTTCCTCCAACTCCCCATAAAAGGCACAACCAAGCTCATTGTAACAATCTCCTTGGATACAGACTCCAGAGTTCGTTGTTCTTTTACCGCGCCCATATGCCTTTGTATGAAATTCATAACCATTTATTTTTAACCATTGCGGCTGACTTGGTCCTTGTTTGGTCCCATAGCTAGGACTTGTACATTAGCCAGAATCGTTGATCCCTCAGTCAAAGCCTATAAAAACTCCATCTTATTAAATGAAGTCATAGTTAATATGGAGTATATATATATATATCGTGCTTAAGAAATTGAACTTACTTTGTCCTTTAGCCAAAGTACAAATTTTTTATCACGATTGATTTGAATATCATTATCAGTTATGCCGGGATGCTTCACTTTTAACTCGTCATCATACAATCTAAACATTAACATATTGGAATAAATGACAATGTTATAAACATTAACATATTGGAATAAATTTTTAACTTAAAAGATAAATTATCAAGTTTACATGTGTACCTCACAAATTTGTCAATTTCCTCGCAATTGAGAAGAATGTAAGTATGTGCAGCATGTAATTCTTTCTCAAAGAGGAATATGTGCTTCCCTTTTCCATAAGTGAGGCCCGATAGACCAAATATAGAGAACCGAACATTTAGTTCAACATTTCCCCCATCATCATGTCTCGATACTCGATTGGCCTTTGTCAAGACTTCGTCCGAAAAATAGTTTATTCTTCACTTTCTTCACAAACGGAGATATCTCATTGAAACTATATGCCTCACATATCAACCCCTCGACATAAGCTCTATTCTTCACCTTCCTCTTAAGGTTTCCCATCACCCTCTCGAAAGGGTACATCCATCTATATTGAACTGGACCCCCAACACGAGCTTCATAGGGAAGATGGATTTTTAAATGCTCCAAGGAGTCAAAAAAACAGGGTGGGAATATTTTTTCCAGTTTACACATGATCTCTATGATGTTCTTCTCAAGTACAGACATGTCCTTCTCATTTAATGATTTTGAACATAAGTCTTTGAAGAATGACTAAGATCTTTCAAAGCATCCCATATTAGTTTATCAAGCAGATCCCGAAATGCTATAGGCATCAATCTCTCCATGAATATATGACAGTCATGACTTTTCATCCCTTGCAATTTCCCACCCGTAACACACTTTGCAATGTTTGACGCATATCCATCTGGTAGTTTCAGAGACTTAAACCATGTGCACACATCTTCAACATGCTTTTTGGACAATGTGTACCTTACATGCAGTTTGACAATCTTACCATTAGGAGATTCATAAAGTTGTAATCCAGGATGCTTACATATATCTTTCATGTCCAAACGTGCCTTATCATTACCTTTTGTCTCCCCGTAACATTCATCATGGTGTTAAACACATTATCGAACATATTATTCTCAATATGCAACACATCTAGATTATGATGAATCAAATTTGTAGACCAATAAGGCAATTCCCAAAAGATGCTTCTCCGAACCTAGTTATGAGATTCTCCAAACCCATTGATTATGTTTGTGGCATCAATCTTACGAAATGGGATAACTGACAATCTCATCACACGATCTCGTATCTCCATTCCCAACAATCGCGATGCAGCCATATCATTGTCTACTTTTCATTTCCTAAAGGGTTCTCTATTTCTTAGAAATGGGTGATCTACTAGCAAGAACCGACGATGACAGTCAAACTAGCAAGGCTTTCGACCTTTTGATAGATTGAAAGACTTTATATGCTCCATACAATACGGACAAGCCAACTTCCCGTGTGTACTCCATTCAGCTAACATACCATAAGCTGGGAAGTCACTTATAGTCCACATAACCGCCACCCTAAGGTTGAAATTTGTTTTCGTTGCAACATCCCAAGTTTGTACTCCATCCTCCCATAATACCTTCAACTCATCTATAAAAAGTCTCAAGTAAACATCTAAGTTCTTTCCAGGACTCTTAGGACCAGGAACCACGAGTGAAAGAAACAAGTATGGCTATTTCATACACATCCAAGGAGGCAAGTTGTACGAAGTAACAATCACAGGCCAACATGAGTACAGAACAGTTGAGTGGCCAAACAGATTGAAACAATCAGTGGACAATCCAAGCCTCACATTTCTAGGTTCCAATGCAAACCCAGGATGTGCTGAGTTGAAATCTTTCCAAGCCGGGATGATTTAGTTCTCCATCTTTAGCTGGAGATTTCGCATGCCAACTCATATGTTCAGATGTTCTTGAAGATATGTACAATCTTTTTAGCCGATGTGTTATTGGAAAATACCTTAGAATCTTAAATGGTATACTTGATTTTTTTGTAGTCACACCCTCTTTATTAGGCCTAAATCGATCATGACTGCAAAATGTGCACCTTGTCATCTGTTCATTTTCCTTATAAAACAACATGCAATTGTTGGGATATGCATCGATCTTTTGGTATCCAAGACCCAACTTCTTCACCATTTTCTTACAAAAGTAATAGTTACCAGGTAATTTCTCATCGTCAGGCAACATACTCTGAATAGCCTTCAAGAGAAACTCAAAACACTCATGGCTCATGTTGTGATCAGCCTTAATGTTAAGTAATATCGCCATTGTAGACAATGTAGTGTGTTTGGTGCAACCATGCCACAATGGCTTGCTACCCTCGTCTAACAACTTAAAGAAGCCTTTGGCATCAGAATTCATAGGTTGCTCTCTGCCTTGTTCCCAATCAAAATCTGGCCATACAATATCATGAACCATTTCATTCATACGATGAGTACTACCGCTCAATTGTGTACTACGTGATGCCACCATCTCTTCTCTCGCCATGTGCCCCCCAAAGATTCTTCGTAATTTTTCATAAACCTAGAAACAAGTAAATGATAGTTTATCACGTCTTTGTCCATATAATTTACATTCTTACACTTCAAACATGGACATCGTATCTGCGACTGACCATTCATACATTCCGGGTAACTATACGCATACTCCAAAAACACTTGGCATCCAGCTCTAAATTCAGTTGTAACACCTATCTGGGCACTTGACTTTCGTCGTGCCATCTAACTATGGTCTGAATAGAGGTCCATGATTCCACGGTACCTACTACAGACAACATTATAAATGTTAACATATAACTTGAGCATACTTGTAACCATATGACTTGAGAATACTTATAAGCATATGATTAATAGTTAAGCATACTTTTAAGCATATGACTTGAGCATACTTGTAACCATATGACTTGAGTATACTTGTAAGCATATGATTAACATTTAAGCAATATGACATATTCATAGCTAGTTCTTGAGTATACTTGAGCATATGACTTGTAACCATATATATATACAATAATCTCATATCAGCAATCCTTGTTCACAGCTAGTTCTTACGTTTCAAATTCTTTTCAGGAATGTTATTCTTAAGTTTCACAGCTATATGTATAAATTAGTAATACTTTAATTTCTTTTTAGGGATGTTATTCTGTTATAAACACTGTATTTGGTTGTTATATATACAACTATTTTTGGGATATTAGTGTTGCTTAGTTTTATTGGTTCTATTCTACTCATACAGAGGTATTCAGATGCATTGAAATGTTTCTTCTTAAGAAAACTACCACCATCTAAGGCTTCACGACAAGAATTGAAGAGTCCACAAAAGTGGTGACATGTTAAATATTAAATGTTATTAAATTTAGTATGAGAAACTAAGTAAATGCTACTTAGTTTAATAGTTATTTATATCATGTTATTTTATTTTAATTTGTTTTTAATTTGTTTTTATTGTTTATCGTAAGTGAATACGTAAGGTATTTCATTCATGCTAGCTTTATATCAGAGTTTGCTAACTCATTTATACAACTTTTAAGTATCTTGGAGATTCATTCATATCAACTAGTGTGTTAAGGCGGCTAACATGTTTTAAGATTATACCCCTCACGGTCCCTTTCTATAATCTTTTATGTTTTGGAATAGTCACAACTTGGTTTAGCAATTTATAGCTTCTATAACATTTTGTAGCTTTATTCTTGTATACATAAGTGTTAAATACCCTTGTTTTCTTTTATAGCCAAAACAGTCTCTTTATTGACCAAGTGTGTCTAGTTACCTTCTCTGTTGCACTAACACTTCCCTAGCACTGCCTATTTTGTCTTAACAACCCCCCAATAGCTTACCATGCTGACAACCAAGCTTGGCTTGGCCCCGTGAGGCTTGGCTAAGCTTGGTGTGGCCTCGTGTGGCATCGCAGCCCCAAGCCCAGCCCATCAGCTCTAACAGCCGCTTAATAGGCTCTAGTGGATCAACAATATATTTATATTCAATTGATAAGCAGCGCCCAGGCTATCTATATAAACAGAACCCAATTTACTGAGAATTACTAAAATTAAGCTATTCACATATTCAAACAATTCAGTTTCTCATTTTATTTCAATAATGGGCATAGCTTTCCTATAACCAAAAGCTATTATATATTTTAAACCTAAAATTGTTCACAATAAAAGAGGTAAAAAAATTTCAACTACAAACTTATACTTATAACAACTGACCATGTCGAAACAAAGGTAATTTTCAAGTATACAACTAGTAATCAAAGAAAGTTAATAAGTATGTGGCCCAATTCCAAATGTCGATAATAAGCTCATTCATATGCAACATAAACTTTTATTTCAGTATACAACAATTCATTCAATCATTCAAACATTTGAACCACATAAATTAACAAAATCAAATTACCCAAACTGCATATTACCCAAATAAATTTTACTCTAATCAAAACATATAAACCAAACATAATCATATTACCCAAATCGACTTCAAATACTAATAAAATTATAATCATATTACCCAAACATAATCAAATCCATATATATCAATCTAATGCATGTATAATCAGATTCATATTCAATATTAAAACATTATTCATTGAAATAAATACCTGAAGGCGGTGGGTGGTGGCGGTGGGCGGCGGTTGCGGCGGTGGGCAGCAGTTGCAGCAGTGGCGGTGGTGGCTTCTGATGGCGGCGTGACCTTCTCCCTCTTCTCCCTTTTCTTTCTCACTCTTTTTTTTCTCTTCTGGTTCAGCTACTGGCGAGCGAGGAGTGCCTGATAGATTAAAAGAATCAGCGATCGTTAATAGCGACCGCATGCGGTCGCTGACTATTTAATGATGTGGAAGTATTATCGACCGTATGCGGTCGCTGATAGTGATAGGACGTAAAAAAATAGGGCACCAATATTTCCAGCCAATTTTTAGGCGGTAAAATTGTAGTAGCGACTACTAAAACATAACAGTGACTACATTCAATTGTGGTCACCACTGGCGGTCGCTATTACTAGTATCTGCGACCGGAGGTGCGATCGCTGATATTGTTGGTCGCTGATAGAGCATTTTCTTATAGTGAATTGAGCGGATAAGTAGAATAACTTGCATTCAATATATGGATCATAGGAAATTCAAGAACTTGCACAACATCCAAAGTTGTGTAAGTTAGGATACTCACACAATAAAAGGATAGTTTAGATACTTGCTCAATATAAATTTGAGTAAGGTTAGAGAACTTGTTTACGATATG
Organism: Panax ginseng; assembly: GCA_020205605.1. NCBI lineage: Eukaryota > Viridiplantae > Streptophyta > Magnoliopsida > Apiales > Araliaceae > Panax > Panax ginseng. The sequence continues at coordinate 76,024,141 of CM035131.1, read as the reverse complement.
CGTTGAATAAAGTAATGCAAGGGTTTAGGATACTTGCCTTAAGCGTAGTTTATCCACTTTAAGAAATCAATACTATCGAATCCTATTAATTACAATGTATTATATGTATAGGATGTCCATTAGTTAAGACATTCATTAATCAAGCTTGACGTGATTCAAGTATGCACATATGGTATAAAATCAGATTATAGATTCATCATGAATCTAATACCTAGTTATTTCATAAGTAAATTAAGAATACTCAAGGTTAAGTCCTTTTTACCCATGAACCTTCCTATTACGAGGCAAACACTAACTGATTACTTAGTCCTCACATATATACAATCATCAGTAGGTTTTAAACCACTTTTAGCAATATAGGCATCATATAAGTTACTGTCCAAAAATTAGAATTCACTATCTCAGATTCCAGTGGCCAAGAATCGCGACATGGCTAAGCTTAGGACTAGTAGCAATGCCTTGGCAATACATGTAATGCCAAGACTCAAATTTCTTTGCCTTGTGGTCTCTGTCCGGCTTGAACACAACATTTATAAATACTATGTTTTGTAAATAGACAACGCGGAAAAAACGTTGTGGTTTTAGTCAGAAAAATGTCATGGTTAAGGGTGTTATCTATTTGACACCCTTACACAACGTTTTTAAAACGTTGTAGTTAAGCACATTACACAACATTTTTTAAGAAAAAAACGTTGTAGATTTGTTTTCCATAAATTAGCAGATGCTTAAAAACGTTTAAGAAGGTATGATTCCACAACGTTTTCTGGATAAAAATGTTGTTTAATATATCAGACAACGTTTAGGCATATTTACACAACGTTTTTAAAATGTTGTAGATTAAAAAAAGAAAAAAAAGGTTGTGGTTCACCTACATTACCAATACACCTACAATATCCTAATGCCTGAAAGATTAACATATTGTAGCCTGAAAGATTAAAAGAGTTGTAACTTCAATCATTTATCAAAGATTCCAAGTAATCCAACCACACACAATTCTACAGTTTTGACAAACATTATTATCTTCAAAGTATATGACAAAGACATTAGCAAATAGAGGAAATATGACCCCAACTACTATATTGACAACTCGTGTGTACAATATAAGGATGAGAATATTCAAATTCATGAACCAAACAAAGTTGTTGATTCTCATTAGTATAATAAAACCATTCACTTGATTTTCATCAAATGCCAAGAAGTGTTATAGAATCCAAAACAATCTTTGATTTTCAATCCCAATGAACCAACATAACAACTTTCACTTACACATGAACAAGGTTTTATCCGGACCTACAGTAGTGGCGAGGGTGGAGTGTAAGACATGACCAAGTAAACACTGTTGTAGGAATGCACACAGCAACGGTACGAGCATCTTGTTGAGCTTCTCCACAATATGAGCTTGAATCGCCATGACCAATTTCCCCTCCACAAAATGATCCACTCAATGTAACCCCAGGAAAATTCTCCAACAAAGGAGAGCTATCAATATTCAGTTTTCCAAAAAAGCCTCGCCGCGACCACAAGAGAATATAATTCCCCCAAAGACTTTCTTCTTGTCACTATTAGCAGGACTCAAACGATGAGAACTTTCGACATCACATTCTTCCTTCAAACGTCTCCATTTGTCGGAGACATTTCTAAGAGAAGACGATGCCATTTGTGAATCGAATTAAAGACACGGAAGAAATCACCAGGTTTAATACCACCACCGCCAACATATAGGTACTCATCACCTCCTCTGCAAAACAAAAGTAACTTTGACTACTCTTGTTCAAATTAAATAAGCATGAAATAATACGGTTATAAAAAACTCAAGCAACAAAAGCACGCACACATTTATTATGTTAATACAAAAAACTAGGAAAATTTTCAGCTTAAAGATATAACACAATATGAAATAAAAAAGGATAATCAAAAAGTTAGCTATGAGCTGTAATCATTTATTAGATGTTTCAAGTAAAAGTACTACACTTTTCTTACTATATATATTTCTCCCCACAATTTGTACCAATCATTCAGTCAGATGTATAGCCTATTAAATTATGAAACTACGTGTTCAATTAACTAAAATCAGAGTTTTAAGTAAAATCAACATCAGCGCAAAATGCAGCAAAAATGGTCTTTTTTAAATTGATAAAAAAAAGACAACATTAGTAAAGACGAGTGAAGAGAACTAAAACGACTCTTAGTATTCTCGAAATCTTCCCAAAGATAAAACAGGTACCAAGTTAGTTTTTCCCTTAGACTCATTGCAACATTGCTTAATAGCTAACATATATATATATATACAAATGAGAGAGTTTCATAAATTACCCCATAAATTTCATGGAAAACTTGGGATGTTATGCATCTCACTTTATCCCTCCCAACTGAGCATTTTCTTCTTTTCACAACACCAATGTAGAAAGCAGGATAGTGTATACGATCTCCCATCTGCAACAAATTATGCATGCTTAAGATCAAAGAGCATTAAGACAACAAAACAAAACTCGAATATATATACCATCCAATACTTCAACTCACAAACATAAACCAACTCTTTCTAATTTGTGTATTGAATGCGATCTAGAAACTAAAACTGAACTACAACTATGATTATCACAATAACTGGTTCAAATTGGTTTTTTGATGACAAAATATAGTATGTCCCAACTACTAATTGAAAGAATTCTAAGAGCATAGATATAAATAGTACTGACGAGCATACCACATTGGCCATATTGTAGTAGTAATTGTACGACCTGGTTCAAATTGCTAAAATGGAATATACCAATAATCTTTTTTTCCTAAAATGGAAGCAAAAAGAAGGAGCTTTATTACCTTGACGGTGCAGTCACATAGTAAGTAAGACCACCAACCGGACTGATTGACCCGAATATTCAGATTCTTGCCATTTGCCCAACAGATTTACTTAGAAATTTCCACAGTATTTCCTATACAAAGAATCAGAAATAAACAAATGGTATTATACAATTTCATATACCATGAGAAAGTAAAATACTTCACTACACCAACACATGTAAGGACCAAAGACTGGTGCAAATCTAGTAAACCCAATATAGTCCAACAAGGAGCTGAACATTGTTAAGTCACATCAGACCCAAAGATTAAGAAACTATTAAACATTTTAGCTTGTCCACGATGCAACATTATATCAAGACCTATAAGACATTGGCATTCTTTCTTTATAAACTTCTAGCTATTTAAAGCATCTGGCATTGCAAATGGTACACAACATAACTGTAAGACCCCGAATTTTATGAAATAAAAGTATTCAATTTTTCTTATAATTATTATTCAGTAAATGGTTAAATTGATAAAAGTTTAAAGTTAAGGGTGATATATGTAAAATTTTCAAAATACGCAAGTGGTTATAAAATACTCATTTCTGTCGGGGAATATTCGTTTGGTCGTGGAATACTCTTGTTGTCGGAGAATATTCATACGATGGCGCAATCATTTGTGGGCCCCATAACAGCATAGCTGTTGGATGAAGAAAATGACAAGTTTGAGTTTTTATAAATAACGGCGTAGTTGTTACCGTTAACACTGTTGGAATACCTGGTGGTTAAAATACAGTAATACGCGTGGTTGCACAGTAGCACACAGTATTGCACATTATTTTTGAATTATTGATTCTTACGTAAGAAGGCACTACTCAATAATTGTTACAGTAATTACTGTTTAATATTTTATTTTATTGATTCAATAATTGCTGCGTTGATATTTTATATTATTGTTGTTTCAATAATTGTCACGACACAGTATTTTCCATTATCAGATCAATAATTCATATTATTTGAATAATATTATTAGATAGCATTATTGGCAATGTCTAGAGAGTTCAGTCAAGGAGATGTTTGGTCACCTAATTGCGCGCCAGTAAGGAGAAATCCTTATCGGAAAGCCCCCTCATTCCTAGGAACGTCCTGGTTGTCATAATTGTGATTCTGTAATATTATTTGTGAATAATTAATTATTGATTTATATTATAAGGAAATATTTATTTGATGCGGATATAAATGATGGATTTATTTATGTGGTTATAAATGAAGGAATTAATGTTGAGGTGTTTTATCAGTATTTTGTCGGAAAGGAGGTATTAAAAATCAAACCAATGTTCTTGTGATATATTACGTGAGTTATAATTTTTAATCCGACCGTTGGATCGTTGTGATTTTTGGATATGTTATACATATATAAGTTGAGTATATGTCCACAAATTTTGAACCGTTAAAAACGAACGTATGATTTGTTATGAATTTTAAGAGATGACTGGTTCAAAAATTGTTGAAATTTGGGAATTTAACATTTTGGTGGAAAATTCTAGAATGCGTGGGCCCCACCTATGGTTGGTGAAGAAATGTGCTGAAATTCTAATTCAAATGTGATCGGTGGCAATAGTAGCAGGTAAAGCCATTAGGTAGCAGGTCAAGTCTGCTACGGCGTGCTAACATTTTCCTATAAATAGAGGGCTAAGTTAGAATTGAAAATCACACCAGAAACATAAGCTTTCTCTCTTTCTCTCTCTATATTATCAAGCATATTTTGTGAGTATTAAGATACTTTGAGAGTTACTATTTAGTACAAGGTTCCTTCGGCTTTACATTCCGGTCAGAAATACTGCTCTTTCGAGGTAAGGGATTTTATGGGTTGTTATGTTTTTCATGTTTCGTAATTTTTCCGACCTTCAAAAATTCTAAAAAAATTTGAAATGATAATTTGATGAGTTTTATTGATTGTGTCCAAAAATGGCGAATTTTGGAGGTATAGATTAGGAGTTATGGATTTTATGAGAAAAGATTATTTTAAAAGTAAACCCTTATAACTCCTTGTGGTTAACTCCAAAATTGATAAAATTTTTATTGGGAGTACATCTATATAACATTAGTATATCCTATAAATTTTGGAATTTTTGAATAAAAGTACAATTTATGATAAATGTCTAAATATTCGGCAGTTTTGGCCATATGAAAAATAGTAAATGAATTTTAAAAATTCCAAGAAAAATATATGTTCAATATGGGACTATGTTCTGCTAAATCCCATAAAAGAAAATTTGTTTGTACTAATTTGGTGTTTTTCATAAAAATGTTCTAGTTATGAGTAAATGAATTAAATATGTTATGTGAAGTAACAAAATTGGAAAATAGGATTTTATGGCTTGTGAATCCTATATATGGTATATGCAGATTTTTGATGAGGTTGTTGGTTATTGGTGATAAAACCTTATGAGTTTGGCATTTTAGTATGATTAAATGCATTAATTAGTAAAGTGTAAAAAATTAAAATAAATTGTTTATAAGTTTAAGAAATAATTAAAATATTGTGGTAATATTAATAATATTAGATTTTGAGATTATTAAGTGATTTATAACATTTGGATTAAGGTGTTATGAAATCATTGATTTATGAATCTTACTCTTGAAATTAAATACAGTTGTTGATCATATTGTTTTTATATATTATCATATATAACATTTTTATTATCTCGGTGATGAAATTTCTCTTTGACTTAAGTGTAAAGATGGTTAGATTATTGGTATGATTGTGACAATGGGTTCTGTTTGGCCAGTAGTGCAAAGATGAATTGTTGACTGGTATGATCATGACCATTGAATTTACAATTGAATATTTTTAGCTTAAGTGCAAATTGAATTGATCAACATGATTATAATTATGGTTTATATAAATTCTGAAATGATTGTATATTTCTTTGAGATATGAATATCTTTGGCCTGTAAGTGCAAAGATGACCTGTTGTTGAATATCTTTGGCCCGTAGTGCAAAGATGTTCTGTTGTTGAATATCTTTGGCCTGTAGTGCAAAGATGAACTGTTGATGAATATCTTTGGCCCGTAGTGCAAAGATGATTTTATTAGTATGATTATGAACAGGAACTGTGATTTGGTATAACCATGATCTTTGATGTTTCAGGTAAAGACATGTGATGAAAATTATCTTCGTCCTAGATGAGAAGTGGAATTTAGAATTACAAATATGATTATGAGTTATTCACATGACTGTGAACAGGATCTGTTGATTAATGTTACATGGTTAAAGCATTGTTGGCGGACTTTTAACATGGAGAAGATAATAGACTTTATGGTCTATTTGATTCTTCTAATGGATTGCTCGTTCCGCTGCAACTATGGTTGAAAAGTTTTATCATCTACCATATGTTCTAAATCTCTTATTTATTATTGATAAAGGCTATTGATAATTTAATTATCTTTAGTTATGATATTCTTTACTGGGCTAGTTGTGCTCACCCCTTTTGCTTCACAATTCCTTTCAGGTAATAAAAGTGTAGCTGGGTCGAGCGGGGATAACAGGGGAATAATGTGGTGGTCCGAGTTTATCAAAGTTTCTCAACACATTATAAAACGGCATGACATACAATATATAATTTTATTGAGGACCTAAGATTTGTGTGTCGTATATTATACGTCACATAATAATTGATTTTGGTGAACAACAATAGGGTAAGGTGAACCCAACTTTGGAATGGTGTTTTGCCACTATCATGCAAGATGTCTAATGACATACAATCTCGTGTTATCATAAGAAAGGGTTGTGCACATTCACTTGCTGAATATATCTACGAATACTACCTATATGATCTTGGAGTTGGGTTGAAACATAATGTTCAATCGCAGACGGTGGAGATAGTTATATGTCAAGAGAAGACTCACCATTGGAAGGAACATGATAGTAACCTTCTCGCTCTTCTTTGGGGTCTATTGGATCAACCAAGGATAATTCTCTGAGATATGATATCTATCATAACTTAGATTCACTACCTCCCCATGTATGAAGGTTTCTTGAGCACTTCCCAAAGATTTTAATTTCTAAAATGCCTTCTAGATTGTACCTTTATGTAAGGTATCACTGTGAGGTGTTTTCCATAGTTGGGACATGAGTCACAGTTGGTATTAAAACTCACAGTATATGTGTTGTTGTATTTTGCACGACAATTGTAGTAATAAAGTTGTAGTTATTTTCTATACCATGTATTTGGCGACTCAGAATAGGTTAGATGGATTGGACCTATTTTGGGGGCGTCATAGTTGGTATCAGAGCTTAGGGATATGATCTTTGGTGGAGATCTGGGATTAGAACTAGGAAGGGAGAGACGAGTAATATCCTTCACTAGTGTGTGTCCTCCCTAAGCTGAATTTTCTTACTTAAGTTGACAAATTGTGATATGTCAATTAACCTTTGTTTTGAAGCTGTATTTTAGAATGATATTTGAAATACAGGAGATGAGCAATGGAGAAATCATGAGGATAGGAAAGATGGAATTTGAAATGAAAGCAAGGTATTATCAACTCTTTGAAATACCAGGTACGAAAATTTCGGGGATGAAATTTCATAAGGAGGGGAGATTGTAAGACTCCGGATTTTATGAAATAAAAGTATTCAATTTTTCTTATAATTATTATTCAGTAAATGGTTAAATTGATAAAAGTTTAAAGTTAATGGTGATATATGTAAAATTTTCAAAATACGCAAGTGGTTATAAAATACTCATTTCTGTCGGGGAATATTCGTTTGGTCGTGGAATATTCTTGTTGTCGGGGAATATTCGTACGTCGGCGCAATCATTTGTGGGCCCATAACAGAATAGCTGTTGGATGAAGAAAACGACAAGTTTGAGTTTTTATAAATAACGGCATAGTTGTTACCGTTAACACTGTTTGAATACCTGGTGGTTAAAATACGATGTCTACGCATGGTTGCACAAAGAAGACACTCAGTATTATACAGGTATTTTTGAATTATTGATTCTTACGTAAGAAGGCACAACTCAATAATTGTTACAGTAATTACTATTCAATATTTTATTTTATTGATTCAATAATGGCTGCGTTGATATTTTATATTATTGTTGTTTCAATAATTGTCACGACATTGTATTATCCATTATCAGATCAATAATTCATATTATTTGAATAATATTATTAGATAGCATTATTGGAATAATTCACACATACTTGTCGTTTTCCTCATCCGATGCTTATTACATTATGGGGCCCACAAATGATCATACTGGCAGCAAATACGGATATTCCCGACAAAAAAAATAATATTCCACGACCAAACGAATATTCCCTAACAATAATGAATATTTTATAACCACTTGCTTATTTTGTAAACTTTGCACATTTCACCCATAACCAAAGAATTATATCAAATTAACCCTTATTAATTTAGAATAATGAATAAAGGAAAATTCAATTTTATTTATAATAAGTTGGGGTCTTACAACCTCCCTCCTTATGAAATTTCGTCCCTCGAAATTAACGTCACGTACACAGTGTATCGAAAAGGTGAGGGTACCTCGCTTTCATCTCCGATTCCAACTCCCATGTCATTTCCTCAATTGCATGGTTTCTCCACAAAACCTTAACTTGTGGTATAACCTTTGTGCGTAAGACATGCTCTTTCCTATCCAAAATCTAAATAGGTATCTCCTCGTATGTTAAATCTTCAGTTATCTCGTCTGGTTCTAACGCAATAATGTGGTTCGGATCTTTCACATATTTACGAAGCATAGATATATGAAAAACATTATGAACACGAGACATGTTTGGAGGTAACGCGAGTCTATAGGCCACGTTTCCTATTCGGTCAAGAATCTCAAATGGACCAACAAACCTTGGATTGAGCTTTCCTCTTTTTCTAAATCTTGTAACTCCTTTCCACGGAGCAACACGTAACAATACATGATCTCCAATATTAAACTCCACGTCCTTTCTATGAAGATCAGCATAACTCTTTTGTCGATCTTGTGAGGTTTGAATACGTTGTCGAATCATTTGGATCTTTTACGTAGTCATCATGCGTTTAATTACGGTCCCAACAACGTTGCTTCTCCCACCTCGTCCCAAAGATCTTTGGAGAATCGACATTTTCGCCCATACAACGCCTCAAATGGAGCCATGCCTAGACTTGCTTGATAACTGTTGTTGTAAGAGAATTCCACCAGTGGCAAGTACTTATCCCAACTTCCTTTGAAATCTAGAACACAGAGTCTTAATAGATCTTCAAGGGTTTGAATAGTCCTCTCTGATTGTCCGTCCGTTTAAGGATGGTATGCTAAACTGAATCGTAAATCTGTGCCCATAGCTTTCTGCAAGCTAACCCAAAATCTTGAAGTGAATCTCAGGTTTTAGACCTCTCAGAAACATACGCGTCATTCGTTCCTCATTCTCCACCAAATGAGGTGCAAACCTGGATAACTCTGCGAACCTTGCCTCGTCTTTGAGACACCGCTATCGTTGTTCTCGTCGAGTCTAATAAACTCTACCTCCTTCATATGACGAATACTTTCTGGAAAGTACTTGTCATTGAACAGTTTCTGAAATCTTTCCCAAGACATGTTAAGTGCATCTGGCTGGGTACGCTTCACAGATTCACACCAATAATCTGCTTCACCATGAAACATAAAGGTGGCGAATGGAACCTTCTGTTCCTTCGTGCACCCCAAGACATCGAATATCTTGGTAATTTGCTTGACCCACGTTTCTGCCTTGATCGGATCCGGCTTTCCATGGAAATCTGGTGGTCCCAACTCCTTGAATCGCTTGGTCATGTGAATGTAAGCGCGTTGCCATCATTTCCACCCGTATTTTGTACACGAGTCTCCTCGTGCGATTTTTGCATGAACCGCAAAAGCTCCTAAACATTCCATCGTTCATCGTTTGCTTTCAGTAGTGTTGTTTACGGGAGGAATATTGCTTTCTGTTGCCACGTTCTCCGGTTTGCGACTAAAGGTTGTTCCACGCCTCTCAAAACTCCATTGTTAACGCTTCTCAGCGCCCATTCTTAAATCGCCATAAAACAAGGGTTAATTAAATAAATTAACATATCATATAATATCCTATATTATGACCGATCAACAAATAAGCTTAGGTAGGACACACTAGTGAAGGATTTACTCGTCTCTCCTCTCCTAGTTCTATTCCCCGATCTCCGCCAGAGATCATATCCCTAAGCTCGATATTAACCGTGACGCCCCAAAATAGGTATACAACACCCATTCTGAGTCGCCAAAATACATGGTATAGAAAGCAAACTACAACTTTGATAATACAGATGTCGTGTAGAATACGACAATACAACTGTGAGTTTAAATACAAATATTATCTTCTAGACAATTTACACACCCAAATAAGTCCTCATTAATTATTCATACACTATTTTACAGAAATAGTGAGGATAGCTAAAACATCTTCCTAGAACCATCACTCCATACCTCGACTCGATCTTGCAATGTTCTCACCTCCTGAGAAGAAAAATGGAACAAAAAGGAAAAGGGTGAGCTCAACTAGCCCAGTAAAGAATATTATGACTAAGATAATATACAATAAATTATCGTTAGTCTTCAACAGGGAAAAATCTAATAGAATACAATAGACAACAAGTTTTAGATCAACAAATGCAAAGGAAAGCAAAGAATCCATTAGAAGAGTCACGTGGAGAATGAATTCTCTTTGTCTTCTAAGATTTAAAAAGTCCATCATCAATATTTCATCCATGTAACAACAATCAATATACATCTTTAATCATCTTTGCACTACAGGCCAAAGATATTCATTTGTATCACCAGTTGGTCATGTTCATCTCAACACCTGTTCATCTTTGCACTACGGGCCAAAGAGATTAATTAGTTTAATCATTCATCTTTGCACTACAGGCCAAAGATATTCATCAAGTATCACCATTAAGGACCTGAGGATGATGAAAAACATTTTAAGAACGAATCCAAAGATATAGAAGGACAAATATTAGGGATTAGCATAACAACGGTTTATCCAAGATCAATAATACTTCATAATAAACGATTTTGAAGCAGAACTCAAAAATAACGATCAAAACATGGATCCAATCAAAGATAGTAGCCGAAATAGACATCTTGGACAAAAAGAAAAATTTTCATTTTTCGGTGAATAGTGCCGTATTTGTGAATAGTAACCCCGACACAAAAAGATAGAAATTTCACAAAAACATCTTCACGCTTCGTGAATAGTAACTCGTGAATAGTAACTCGTGAATAGCAACTCGTGAATAGTAACTCATGAATAGTAACCCCGACATGAAAAATTTCCAAATTTGATAAAAAGTTCAACAAAGATTTTGGCATAATGATATTGAAGAAAATAATATCATTTATTGAAAAGAAATAACATCCCTTACCTCAAAATAACCGTATTTACGATGAATTTAGATATAGTCTTGTAAACTTCGCACCGTATAGTAACACTCAAAGTATACTCACAAGAATACGCTCGATAATATAGAGAGAGAAAGAGAAAAACTTAGTTTACGGTGTGATTTTCAATTCTAACTTAGCCCTCTATTTATAGGAAAATGTTAGAGCGCCAAGGAGACTAAATTAATAAAATATATTATTATTTATTCCAAATTCCTACCCACATGTTTTGAAAACTATAGCATGCCTTCTTTGGTCAAAAACATCACCACCCATGTGCTAACAACCACAAAAAAACGTTTTCTTATATAAAATAATTAAAACTTCCAAAATCAATTATTTGAACTCCTAACTTCAATAATTCATGATAAATAGCCCTTTTGTCGAAAAAATTCAAATCTCGCCAGCTTTTATAGGAAATTCAATTCTCTACAACTTTGCGGAAGGAAGGTTTTCCAAATTCCAAATGCGAAATTATCCAAATCCATAAATGAGCGATTTTACGATTACTATAATCAATTTTTGGTCAAGAATTGTGTCCAAACACACAAAACATATGTTAAACATTTAATGCCACAAAATACTCTACCTCCTCATATACTCATATATCCCACATTCATTATAAAATATCACCGCTAATATATTATTAAAATAATATATTTAAATGAATTATTTTATCGAGAAAAAGATAAAATATTAATTTTCAACAATTGTCGCGATTAAAAATTTTCTCCATCTATATCCACATAAAATCAATATCATATAAATCAATAATTAATTATTCACAAATAATATTATAGAATCACATTACTAACAACCAGGCGCGGTTCCTCAAAGAGGGGGCTTCCAATAAGAATTTCTCCTTCTCTGGCCGCAATTAGGTGACCAAACCTCTCCTTAGACAGAACTTTCTAGACATTGCCAATAATGTTATCTAATAATATTATTCAGATAATATGAATTATTGCTTCGATAATGAAAAATACTGTGTAATGACAATTATTGAAACAACAACAATATAAAATATCAACGCAGCAATTATTGAATCAATAAAATAAAATACTGAATAGTAATTACTGTAACCATTATTGAGTAGCGCCTTCTTATGTACGAATCAATAATTCAACAATACTGTGCAATACCGTGTGCTACTGTGCAACCACGCATATTACTGTATTTTAACCACCAGGTAATCCAACAGTGTTAACGGTAACAACTACGTCGTTATTTATAAAAACACATACTTGTCGTTTTCCTCATCCGATAGTTATTCTGTTATGGGGCCCACAAATGACTGCGCCGTCGTACGGATATTCCCGACAAAAAGAATATTCCACGACCAAACGAATATTCCCCGACAATAATGAATATTTTATAACCACTTGCTTATTTTGTAAACTTTGCACATTTCACCCATAACCAAAGAATTATATCAAATTAACCCTTATTAATTTAGAATAATGAATAAAGAAAAATTCAATTTTATTTATAATAAGTTGGGGTCTTACAAGGTTCCTTCGGCTTTACATTCCGATCAGAAATACTGCTCTTTCGAGGTAAGGGATTGTAAGGGATTTTATGGGTTGTTATGTTTTTCATGTTTCATAATTTTTCCGACCTTCAAAAATTCTGGAAAAATTTGAAATGATAATTTGATGAGTTTTATTGATTGTGTCCAAAAATGGCGATTTTTGGAGGTATAGATTAGGAGTTATGGATTTTATGAGAAAATACTATTTTAAAAGTAAACCCTTATAACTCCTTGTGGTTCACTCCAAAATTGATAAAAATTTTATTGGGAGTACATCTATATAACATTAGTATATCGTATAAATTTTGGAATTTTTGGATAAAAGTACAATTTATGATAAATGTCTAAATATTCGGCTGTTTTGGCCATATGAAAAATAGTAAATGAATTTTAAAAATTCCAAGAAAAATATATGTTCAATATAGGTCTATGTTCTGCTAAATCCCATAAAAGAAAATTTGTTTCTACTAATTTTTCATGAAAATGTTCTAGTTATGAGTAAATAAATTAAATATGTTATGTGAAGTAACAAAATTGAAAAATATGATTTTATGGCTTAGGAATCCTATATATGGTATATGCAGATTTTTGATGAGGTTGTTGGTTATTGGTGATAAAACCTTATGAGTTTGGCATTTTAGTATGATTAAATGCATTAATTAGTAAAGTGTAAATAATTAAAATAAATTATTTATAAGTTTAAGAAATGATTAAAATATTGTGGTAATATTAATAATATTAGATTATGAGATTATTAAGTGATTTATAACATTTGGATTAAGGTGTTATGAAATCATTGATTTATGAATCTTACTCTTGAAATTAAATGCAGTTGTTGATCATATTGTTTTTATATATTATCATATATAACATTTTTATAATCTCGGTGATGAAATTTCTCTTTGACTTAAGTGTAAAGATGGGTAGATTATTGGTATGATTGTGACTATGGGTTCTCTTTGGCCAGTAATGCAAAGATGAATTGTTGACTGGTATGATCATGACCATTGGATTTATAATTGAATATTTTTAGCTTAAGTGCAAAGGTGAATTGATCAACATGATTATAATTATGGTTTATCTAAATTCTGAAATAATTGTATATTTCTTTGAGATATGAATATCTTTGGCCTGTAAGTGCAAAGATGACCTGTTGTTGAATATCTTTGGCCCGTAGTGCAAAGATGTCCTGTTGTTGAATATCTTTGGCCTGTAGTTCAAAGATGAACTGTTGATGAATATCTTTGGCCCGTAGTGCAAAGATGAATTTATTAGTATGATTATAAACAGAAACTGTGATTTGGTATAACCATGATCTTTAATGTTTCAGGTAAAGACATGTGATGAAAATTATCTTAGTCCTAGATGAGAAGTGGAATTTAGAATTACAAATATGATTGAGTTATTCAATGACTGTGAACAGGATCTATTGATTAATGTTACAGGGTTAAAGCATTGTTGGTGGACTTTTAACATGGAGAAGATAATAGACTTTATGGTCTATTTGACTCTTCTAATGGATTGCTCGTTCCGCTGCAACTATGGTTGAAAAGTTTTATCATCTACCATGTGTTCTAAATCTCTTATTTATTACTGATGAAGGCTATTGATAATTTAATTATCTTTAGTTATGATATTCTTTACTGGGCTAGTTGTGCTCACCCCTTTTGCTTCACAATTCCTTTCAGGTAATAAAAGTGTAGCTGGGTTGAGCGGGGATAACAGGGGAATAGTGTGGTGGTCCGAGATTATCAAAGTTTCTCAACACATTATAAAACGGCATGACATACAATATATAATTGTATTGAGGACCTTAGATGTGTGTGTCGTATATTATACGTCACTTAATAATTGATTTTGGTGAACAACAATAGGGTGAGGTGAACCCAACTTTGGAAGGGTGTTATGCCACTATCATATAAGATGTCTAATGACATACAATCTCGTGTTATCATAAGAAAGGGTTGTGCACATCCACTTGCTGAGTATATCTACGAGAACTACTTATATGATCTTGAAGTTGGGTTGAAACATAATGTTCAATCGCAGACGATAGAGATAGTTATATGTCAAGACAAGACTCACCATTGGAAGGAACATGATAGTAACCTTCTCGTTTTTCTTTGGGGTCTATTGGATAAACCAAGGATAATTCTCTGGACATATGATATCTATCATAACTTAGATTAATGGCCTCCTATGTACGAAGGTTTCCTTGAGCACTTCCCAAAGATTTTAATTTCTAAAACAGTTCTAGATTGTACCTTTATGTAAGGTATCATTGTGAGGTGTTGTCCATAGTTGGGACATGAGTCACAGTTGGTATTAAAACTCACAGTATATTTGTTGTTGTATTTTGCATGACAATTGTAGTAATAAAGTTGTAGTTATTTTCTGTACCATGTATTTGGTGACTCAGAATATATTGGATGGATTGGACCTATTTTGGGGGCGTCACAATAATTGATCTAATAAATTTAATAAGACAAGGTAGCCAAACTGGGAACCTAAGTGCAAATTATAGCTGATCTAATAAATTTACATTTAACATCTTTATTGAGTAAAAATGCAGAAAGCGAAAGCAATTGTTAATTTGTTTGTGAGAAGTAGAAATGCGATTCAAAGATAAGGCATCGACTACTCTAGCAAAGACAAAACAATCTACTATTAACAAAGTGACAAAGAATCGGGTTTTGAGTTGCCTTTCTATTAAAATTTCGCCACAATTTTGTGACGACAAAATTATCAAAAACAATTACCCAATAGACCACAAACAAAACCCGTTACTCTTAATTTCTTCCAACTCTTAAAATAAAGAATATTCACACAAATATAGAAAAGCAGTTGGCAGGCCTTTCGCCAATCTTGTGGAACTAAAACAGATTCTAAGACAAATGACCAATATCATCACGAAACCAAGAGTATAAAGAAGATTCTATTACTTGTGTGTTGTTTTATCAATAATGAAAACAAAAGGTATAACAATTAAGCACTTGTTTGTCTTGAAACTCTCGAAGCCATAAATATCGAGCACCCAATTAAGAATTTTGAGTCTAGATCTTGACCAATTGAACTATTAATATTATCCACAAGTCTGCAAATGTGTGTGCAATAATATTAATATTACTAAAAATTAAGTTTCTGTTTAAAAAACTAATGAAGGTACATGAGTAAGAAAATTATATGTTAAATAGTCGATTAGCAGCACACAACTCCTCAAAGCATGAAAATGAACCTCACCAAATAAATAATCGTGAGTACACAATTTTTGCCAATGCATTTCTACTTGTAGCTATGCAGACTCGGTCCAAATGCATTTGGTGATAGTTTCATCACGGGTTTACAATCACACATTTGAAGAGGAATCCTCTAACACCTTTGGGTCACACCCTGAACAACACTTTTACAATTAAAATGTTGCATTTCTTTCTCTAAAGTCATTTATAAGTCTGAGACATTTGAGAACAAATTGTGTTTCATGAGGCACCGAAAGAGTCGAGGGAAGTCGTCTTAGGCAATATTTACATACGACGTACTTCGAACGTCGATGGCTTGAGGCGCATCCTTGGCGTGAACAAGTCGTGACCACCACCACCGAAGACCATTAAGAAGGGATTTAGGAATCGAAAGATTTGATTCAAGAATACTCATAGAGGTAAGGGTTTTACCCTTTGATGTTTTCCCTCTATGTTTCATGCTTTGAGAAAAACCCCAAAATCGGTACCCAATCTCTAGCGAAGCCGATTCGAACGACGGTTAGGCTTGGGAGCCACTATCGATCCTTCTTCCCTTTGAACTTGTAATAACCCAATATTTTTCAATAAGAAATTTTGCGAATAATTTTTTATATATATAGATAAGGGTGGGAATATGTTCAAAATAAAGTATATGTATATATCTAATAAATAAAATTATTTATTAGATGTAACTAAGTTCTTTTTTTTTTGAATTATTGATCATAGTAGATTATATTTTTATAATAAATTAATCTTGTAATAAAATATTTATTATTTATTTTCCATGAAAATATGATTATTGTATATATGATATATATTTTATGATATTATTTATTATATTAATTAAGTTAATTATTTTAACTTAATTAATAATGGTATCTATGAAGGTTATGTCAAATATGAATTCAAAACCCTAAGTCCGGATTTTGAATAAGGAATGATAATAATAATATAATATTAATTATATTTTATAAACATGACGATATGTGTGTAATGTTAATGTAGCAATTATAGTAAAACAGTACAAAATCCTAGCATTACTGATAAACTATAGTACATAAGTTAACTATGACTGAAAAGTTTGTTAAGTTATGTGTTATATAATTAATGACCATTATTATGTTTAATGTTAATTAGGTAAACCTTAATTTATATTTAGAAATCCTAATTACTAAGTTATAAATCCTAATTATTAATTTAGCAAGCTTAATAGTAATTAGTAGATTATAGAGCCTAAATTGCAAGTCTAAAGTGATTAGGGAACTTAATTTCATTAAGGAACACTAATTCACCTTTTTAGAAACTAAGATTCCTATTTTGCCCTTAATACACAATTCTAGATTTAGAACTTAGGAAACCTTAGGGTTAAACTCTAAGGGTCAAACCCTAAAGGTTAGAATGAATTATCAACATTGCCACTAAAAGTAAAGACCAAATGACCAAATTGCCCTTCTTGCATTATTTAATAGATAACTTGTAAAACTTGCCATAAATTTAGTTGGTGACCAACTCTAGCAAGCCATGTGGTCTAGTAATAGCCTTTCATTAATAAAAATTTGATAGACATGATCAACCATGAGCATTGCACCATGTTATATAAGATCAAGGAGAGAGAAATGTTACTAACTTGCTCATTTATACACCAATACTCAACCAAGACTCTCTCATCTTCAAACCTCCAAAATTACCTTGCTAGACCAGTCCCCAATCAAGCCCCACATCTACCACTAACAGATCAAGAGGTCAGAATCAAAAATCAAAGCTCAAAGGTAAACCCTAAGCCAATAAGATTTGATCTAGTATGCTATGATGGATTTGTTGTTTTTGTGTTTAAACATGTTATATGTGGTGTTAATCCATGATATCGGTTGGTATTTAGTGAATCAGTAACATTTAAATGCTCAAAATTGTTGTTTTCAAAATTCTGGAATTTTTTTAACTTGAGTCTGACAACCGAATGTCAGACCCTATAAATCTCAGCATGTTATGTTTTGTTGTTGTTTAAGTGTTTGATCTTATAGTATGTTATGCTAGCTTTGATATAGAACTTGATTTGGAGTCAGATATGTTGTAGATTTGAATTTATTCTTGGTCAAAACTCGTTGACCCGGCATGACCAGAGGAAATCTGGGTAACCCAGATAGTAGTTTGCAGCGTCTGACAAGATTTGTTAAGCATTAGATCTGACAGTACTTTGATGTTCTGTTATGGATCTTGAGTCTACGTTGTAGTATGTTATGTTAACTATATACTCATGCTTTTAGAACCTCTATATATCAAATATACTGGATTTAGTGACCGGTCGAACCAGCTCAGTTGATCACAGTTCACGTTTTCTGGGTAACCTAGAAAACGTTTGAATGTGTCCTTTGACATGCTTTGACCGGGCTATTTCTTCTTGATCTGTTGATGTTTTGTTGATGTTTTGTGTTGAATCTCTTCATTTACATACTAGCTACACACTGCAGCTTATAGATCACTAAAACATTGCACGATCAACATGTAGTGGGAGCCCAAAGGTGCATGCTCGAACTGTTCTTCATTTCTGGGCTACCCAGAAATGAAGAACAGCCTTTGATAGCTACTTTAGGCTCTTAGATCTCCGTTGTTATTCATGTTATGGTTATGTTTGTTGTTGGATATTGTAGTCTTGCACTAGTACTACAAGATCCAAGTCATAGCATTGTCCGAAAAATCTTTTTGTTAAGATTTGATCACGGTCAAAGTTCTTTTCGAAAAGTCGCATATGAAGATCTGGGTTTTCATGATGAACATGAAGAACACCTATAGCGACGGTTCTGTCGCTATAGGTGGTTTTCAGCGACAAATTATTTATAAAAATTATATTTATATTAAATAATTATAAAAAATTAGTTTTTAATTATTAAAAATACAAAATAAATTATAAAAAATTATTTTAAAGTCTGAAAAATAGTTTTTAATTATTTTTAATATATTTCATAATTAATTAATATTTTTGAAATATTAAAGATATTTAATTTATTTGATATTATATTAAATAAATTATTTAAAATGATTTTAATATTTGAAAAATCATTTAAAATTATATAATGATATAATAAAATATTTTAAGTTATTTTTAATGACTTTTAATATTACGAGGAATAGTACATTAATATTTTAATATTAATGGTAATTATTTATAAATGATTTTAAAGGTTTTAAAAATCATTTAAGGGTAATATTAATACTTTAAAAATATTTTGAGTTATTATAAAATAACTTTAATATGTTGACAATGGTTTCATTAATAGTTTAATATTAATTAAATGTTAATGATAATAGAATTATATAGTATTTAAATCATTTAATAATGATTTTAGAGTTTGAAAAATTATGATAAATTATAATAATTAATTAAAAATTATTATAAGTCCTATGATTGATATTTAAAGTATCCAGAATAATATTTAAGATATAGATTAGAGATTTAAACTTGATTATTTTTCGATAAAGCCGTCGGTACACCGAAATGTTACCGAAATTGATCCAAACCATTATAGGTTGACTGCATAAGTGTCTGTTTGTGTCTTAATGACTGATATAACTATGTGAAAATGTGATTAGGCTATGTGTTGGCTGTAAATAACAGTACGATGTGTTATGATATGATTTTCTAATCAATAGAACTATCTTATAAATGATAGGTCGTTGAATTAAAGGTAGAACTAAGTTGTGTAAACAGCAGACCAGGCAAGCTTCCTATACTTACTCCAATTATTATTGAGCAAGTATCTTTACCTTTGCATTTTCTTTATGCAATGGACATGAGTAAGAAAGTTCAAAATTATATTATTATTGTATCATATTATTAACCCTATTGTTATATATGTTATATCCGATCATTGATTATCAACATGGTACTATATTGTAATTCAGATATATATATTATGTTCGTTAATGTCTAAACATGGTTATTTAAGTGTCCCCACTTGGATAATCATTATATTTAAACAAATGTTGATATATATATATATATATATACCTATTGACCCAGTATGTATACGATAACAAAGAGTTGTCTAAGCTATTTGACCAGCTAGACACAGATTTAGAAATGTTGTTGAATATGATAAAACCTTTTTGTATCCAATCAAATTGTTTTGGTTCGGATTCCAGACTAAGTATGAACATCCCGAACATGGGAAAATTTTTATGCGCCCAAGGCGGACAGAGTGAACGATAATATCGTTCTTGCATGTAGTATTGATCAATACAGGGCATAACGGGCTGATCACCCCCCTGCCCGTAAGTTATGACGGTTTTGCGGATGAAGTTCTGCTAAACCTATTCAAAAATTGAGAATAATGTTCATAGTATGTCACCTTAACCCTATTTATAGTCAGTACGTAGTTTCAAAAATTTGATAGAGAGTTGTTATGTTATTATTATTGGTTCAGATTACTTCACAACTTTTGATTTGTTGTAGAAGGGTAGTACAAAGAAAACATTTAATCCTTTCAGCTAATATTTATAATTGTTAATACTTGTTGGGCACTCAAATGCTCATCCTTGCTTAAATTAAATGTTTTTCGTTAAGTATGACCAACCAGAGGGCTCTGCCAGGAATAAAGGGAAAGAAAAGCTGTTCGAATAAGTTTGTGTTATCTTATGTAATAGCTAGACTTAAATAAGATGATGTTATTTATTATCTATCAGGTAATGAAATGTTTTAAGGGCGCGTACCTGAGATTTAGAAAACTCTAATATGTAAATTAAGTTTGATATTTATGACATTATTATTATTATTCTGCTCAAAAAAATGGTATCGTGAAGCACTGAATTAGGGTTTCAAGTACCTAAATTTGGGGGCGTCACATGTTTATATCAGAGCTTTAGGGTTAGAAACCATGCGTGGGAGTAGACCTTAGGCTATAACCTTAGAGCAGAGGAAAATGTTGAAAGTACAAACAACTCATATAGAGTTTAAAAGGAGATGAATCGAATAAATTCATCGTCAAACAAAAATAAAAGATAACTTATATAAAACTTTTAATTGTTGTGTGTATATATTATATGCTAATCAGGATAATTTATGTGTAGATGTCAGGAGGAAAAGGATTAGGATACCCTAAGATCGTAAAGAACGAGCCAATATCAAAGCCAATAGCTGAAGTAGAGGCTCACGTTGAAGATAACCTTGATGAGGTGATCATTTTGGAAAATATAGTACCGGACCCAGAAACGTTGGAACTAACAGATAGTGATTCAGACACCAAAGTTGGAGCTGATCAAGCATCAACTGAAGTGCAGAATCTGAGGAACAAGGTTTCTTCTCTGGAAAGGTTGTGGGAGATAGAAAAGATACTAAATAGTCAATTGCGAAAAGCCTTACTAGAAATAATGGAAGAACAAGATAAGCTTAAGATCCAAATTGATCAGATCGGAGCCACAATCAACATATCGTGTGCAGCTCCGAGAAAGAAGGGGAAAAGAAAGATAGAAGGCTACGACTTAGGAAAATTCGATAAGAAGAAATGGAAAAAGATATGTTATCTTTGCGGTTATGAGGGATATACCACTCTATATTGTCCCGACTACAAACCAGGTGCATGTTTTAATTGTGGATTGGAAGGTCATCGGGCGAAGGGTTGTCCAGAATCAGGAAGAAGGTGTAGGAAATAGGTAGAATTAGTATTCGATTATGTATATTTGGTAATGTACGTGTGTATTGTAATAATCCCAACTTTGGTGTAAGTTGTAGTAGCGATTCCCGACTTTTGTGGTCATAAAGGGATATCGGATGTTTAAAGCAGTATGTGCTATGTACTATGAATTAGTTGAATGAATATGAATCTATGTTTGATTAATGGAATAAGTTTGAAATATTAAACTTATACAATGAGGTTTAGAATGTAAGTTAATAAAATATAGATTTTTTTTTATTTAACCAGAAAATGCCGCCAAGACGTCAAACTCGAAACCAAAGGGCAGAAGAATCTGTCAACAATACTGGAGGACAACAACCAGACCTGATGCAGAATTTCCCATACATGGTAGTTCAGGCCATGCATAATGGAATGCCAGCGGCGGGAAATCAACCAAACAACCGATTTGCGAACTTCAAGGATTTTAAGGCCATAGGACTGCCTAAATTTAGAGGTACCACTGACCCGATAGAAGCCCAAACTTGGGTTAAGGAAATAGAAAAAGTGTTCGAAGTCACTAGGGTAGAAGAGGGGCAAAAGACAGCTTTTGCCACCTATATGATGAAAGGAGACGCAAATTTTTGGTGGGAGGCAAATCAAGCTAGGGCAGGAGAAGGAGTGGTAGAATGGACTGGGTTTAAGGCACTATTCTTTGAGAACTATTTCTCGGCTAGTGTACATGCTAGGATGGAGGTGAAGTTTCTGGAATTGAAGCAGGAGAACTTGATAGTTGCAGAGTATGCCACAAAGTTCAATGAATTAGCTAGGTTCGCTCCGCATCAAGTTGATAAGGAAGACAAGGAGGTTTGAGCTAGGCCTAAAACCCTGGCTCTAAAATAAGGTGGCGGTGTTGCAAATCAATACATTTGTCGCAATCTTAGAAAAGGCTATCATAGAAAAAGAAGTGGAGCAATGTTGGGACTGTCCAAGTCAAGCAGGAAGGTGTGAAAAAATAGACTGTGCAGCGTAAGAATTGTGGGAAGGGTCATTCAGGTGAGTGTCTTAAAGGTAAGTTTGTGTGCTACAAGTGTGGGTAGGAGGGACATATCTCTCCTAACTGCCCCAATCCTAGGATGAACAATGGGTGTTTTCTTTATGGATCTATAGAGCATACGGTGAAGGACTGTTCAAAGAGGAGAATGGATATAGGGAGTGTGAATGCGGGAAAAGGCAGTGGAACAATGGCAATAATGGGACCAACTTCGACGAAATCAACCACAAGAGTCTTCAACATGACAGTGCAGGATACCGTAGCAGCCGGGGATGGAACTTCAGGTATTATTCGTATGAATTGTAATTTTGTATATATGATTTTTCTTAAATATAAGTAAATTATGTTATAAAGAAATTTTGAAGGAGAAATTTGAGTTCTATTAGAAATCAAATTTCCGTAGAATTAGATAAACAAGCTTTATGTTGAGTAGTTAAAGATCAGTTCGATCAAATCTGATCGAGATCTACTTGAAATGACTACGTATGCTATTTGCCCTAGTGTCTATAGGTTTTTAAAGCGGTGATTCCGTGGACGGAATCCTTATAAGGGAGGGTGGATGTAATAACCCAATATTTTTCAATAAGAAATTTGCGAATATTTTTTTTTTATATTTAGATAAGGGTGGGAATATGTGCAAAGTAAAGTATATGTATATATCTGATAAATAAAATTATTTATTAGATGTAACTAAGTTCTTTTTTTTGAATTATTGATCATAGTAGATTATATTTTTATAATAAATTAATCTTGTAATAAAATATTTATTATTTATTTTCCATTAAAATATGATTATTGTATATATGATATGGATTTTATGATATGTATTTATTATATTAATTAAGTTAATTATTTTAACTTAATTAATAATGGTATCTATGAAGGTTATGTCAGATACGAATTCAAAACCCTAACTCTGGATTTTGAATAAAGAATGATAATAATAATATAATATTAATTATATTTTAGTCTGATATGCGTGTAATATTAATGTGTGGAACAATTATAGTAAAACAGTACAAAATCCTAGCATTACTGATAAACGATAGTACAGAAGTCAACTATGACTGAAAAGTTTGTTAAGTTATGTGTTATATAATTAATGACCATTATTATATTTAATGTTAATTAGGTAAACCTTAATTGATATTTAGAAACCCTAATTGCTAAGTTATACACCCTAATTATTAATTTAGCAAGCTTAATAGTATTTAGTAGATTATAGAGCCTAAATTGCAAGTCTAAAGTGATTAGGGAACTTAATTTCATTAAGGAACCCTAATTCACCTTTTTAGAAACTAAGATTCCTATTTTGCCCTTAATACATAATTCTAGATTTAGAGCTTAGGAAACCTTAGGGTTAAACCCTAAAGGATAGAATGAATTGTCAACCTTGCCACTAAAAGTAAAGACCAAATGACCAAATTGCCCTTCTTGCATTATTTAATAGATAACTTGTAAAACTTGCCATAACTTTAGTTGGTGACCAACTCTAGCTAGCCATGTGGTCTATTAATAGCCTTTAATCAGTAAAAATTTGATAGACATGATTAACCATGAGCATTGCACCATGTTATATAAGATCAAGGAGAGAGAAATGTTACTAACTTGCTCATTTATACACCAATACTCAACCAAGACTCTCTCATCTTCAAACCTCCGAAATTACCTTGCTAGACCAGTCCCCAATCAAGCCCCACATCTACCACTAACAGATCAGGAGGTCAGAATCAAAAATCAAAACTCAAAGGTAAACCTTAAGCCAATAAGATTTGATCTAGTATGCTATGATGGATTTGATGTTTTTGTGTTTAAACATGTTATATGTGTTGTTAATCCATGATATCAGTTGGTATTTAGTGAATCCATAACATTTAAATGCTCAAAATTGGTGTTTTCAAAATTCTAGAAATTTTTTAACCTGTAAATCTCAGCCTGTTATGTTTTGTCATTGTTTATATGTTTGATCTTGTAGTATGTTATGCTAGCTTTGATATAGAACTTGATTTGGAGTTAGATATGTTGTAGATTTAAATTTATTCTTGGTCAAAACCCGTTGACTGGGCATGACCAGAGGAAATCTGGGTAACCCAGAAAGTAGTTTGCAGCGTCTGACAAGATTTGTTAAGCATTAGATCTGACAATACTTTGATGTTCTGTTATAGATCTTGAGTCTGCGTTGTAGTATGTTATGTTAACTATACACTCATGCTTTTAGAACCTCTATATATCAAATATACTGGATTCAGTGACCGGTCAAACCAGCTCAGTTGATCACAGTTCATGTTTTCTTGGTAACCCAGAAAACGTTTGAATGTGTCCTCTGACATGATTTGACCGGGCTATATCTTCTTGAGCTGTTGATGTTTTGTGTTGAATCCCTTCATTTACATACTAGCTACACACTGCAGCTTATAGATCACTAAAACATTACACGGTCAGCATGTAGTGGGAGCCCAAAGGTTCATAATACTGAATCATTCTTCATTTACGGGCTATCCGAAATGAAGAATGACCTCTCGACAACTACTTTTTAGCCTCTTAGATCTCCGTTGTTATGCATGTTATGGTTATGTTTGTTGTTGGATATCGTAGTCTTGCACTAGTACTACAAGATCCAAGTCATAGTTTGTCCAGAAACATTTTTTCTTAAGATTTGATCATGGTCAAAGTTGTTTACTCGAAACAGTGTATGAAGATCTGGGTTTTCATGATGAACATGAAGAACACCTATAGCGGCATTTACTGTCAGCTATAGGTGATCTTTAATGACAATTTATTTATAAAAATAATATTTATATTAAATAATTATAGAAAATTAGTTTTTAATTATTAAAAATACAAAATAAATTATTAAAAATTATTTTAAAGTTTGAAAATTAGTTTTTAATTATTTTTAATATATTTCATAATTAATTAATATTTTTGAAATATTAAAGATATTTATTTTATTTAATTATTATTAAATAAATTATTTAAAATGATTTTAATATTTGAAAAATCATTTAAAATTATATAATGATATAATAAAATATTTTAAGTTATTTTAATGACTTTTAATATTATGAGGAATAGTACATTAATATTTTAATATTAATGGTAATTATTTATAAATGATTTTAAAGGTTTTAAAAATCATTTAAGGGTAATATTAATACTTTAAAAATATTTTGAGTTATTATAAAATAATTTTAATATTTTGACAATGGTTTCATTAATAGTTTAATATTAAATAAATGTTAATGATAATAGAATTATGTAGTATTTAAATCATTTAATAATGATTCTAGAGTTTGAAAATTTATGATAAATTATAATATTTAATTAAAAATTATTATAAGTTCTATGATTGATATTTAAAGTATCCAGAATAATATTTAAGATACAGATTAGAGATTTAAACTCGATAATTTTTCGATAAAGCCGTCGGTACATCGAAATGTTACCGAAATTGATCCAAACCTTTATAGGTTGACTGTATAAGTGTCTGTTTGCGTCTTAATGACTGATATAACTATGTGATAATGTGATTAGGTTATGTGTTGACTGTAAATAACAGTATGATGTGTTATGATATGATTTTCTAATCAATAGAACCATCTTATAAATGATAGGTCGTTGAATTAAAGGTAGAACTAAGTTGTGTAAACAACAGACCAGGCAAGTTTCCTATGCTTACTTCAATTATTATTGAACAAGTATCTTTACCTTTGTATTTTCTTTATGCAATGGACATGAGTAAGAAAGTTCAAAATTATATTATTATTGTATCAGATTATTAACCCTATTGTTATATATGTTATATCCGATCATTGATTATCAACATGGTACTATATTGTAATTCAAGTATATATATTCTGTTCATTAATGTCTAAACATGGTTACTCAAGTGTCCCCACTGGGATAATCATTGTATTTAAACATATGTTGATATATATATATATATATATATATATATATATATATATATATATATATATATATATTGACCATAGTATGTATACTATAACAAAGAGTCGTCTAAGTTATTTGACCAACTGAACCTGATTTAGAAATGTTGTTGAATATGATAAAACCTTTTTGTATCCAATCAAATTGTTTTGGTTCGGATTCCAGACTAAGTATGAACATCCCGTACATAGGAAAAATTTTATGCTCCCAAGGCGGACAGAGTGAACGATAATATCATTCTTTCATGTAGTATTGATCAATACAGGGTATAACGGGCTGATCACCCCCCGTGCCCGTAAGTTATATGGTTTGTGGATGAAGTTCTGCTAAACCTATTCAAAAATTGAGAATAATATTCATAGTATGTCACCTTAACCCTATTTATAGTCAGTACGTAGTTTCAAAAATTTGATAGAGAGTTGTTATGTTATTATTATCGGTTCAGATTACTTCACAACTTTTGATTTGTTGTAGAAGGGTAGTACAAAGAAAACATTTAATCCTTTCATCTACTATTTATAATTGTTAATACTTGTTGGGCACTCAAATGCTCATCCTTGCTTAAATTAAATGTTTTTAGTTAAGTATGACCATCCAGAGGGCTCTGCCAGGAATAAAGGGAAAGGAAAGTTGTCCGAATAAGTTTGTGTTATCTTATGTAATAGCTAGACTTAAATAAGATGATGTTATTTATTATCTATCATGTAATGAAATGTTTTAAGGTCGCGTACCTGGGATTTAGAAAACTCTGATATGTAAATTAAGTTTGATATTTATGACATTATTATTATTATTCCGCTCAAAAAAATGGTATCGTGAAGCACTGAATTCAGGTTTCAAGTACCAGAATTTGGGGGCGTCACAGAACTGGTTGACGACCGATACTGAATCCCCTCTGGTTTTGGCCATTTGAACAGGAGAGAGAAGTATAATTTTAAGTTTTCACTTCCGCCTAAATTATTGTAAGGTCCGTGTTTTTGACCTACACAACGTTTTTTTAAAAAACGTTATCTATTTAAAACCAAAAAAATGCCCTTTTAAATAGATAACGTTTTTCATATGTATCTACAATGTTTTGTTAAAAAACATTGTGAAAAAAAATACCACAACGTTTTTTATAAAAACGTTATGGTTTAAGTATTGTCTATTTACTACTTTGTACTGGTGTTAAGTCAATCTAGGTTCCTTCTTTCATAATATAATTCCAAATTGATCATTTCAATAAGTTAAGGCCATTCAAGGTCATGAAACCACAAATTCCAACATGTTAGCCTTTTAAACACATAAGGTAGTCACATAACTCATATTAGACATGCTTGTGTGTATTCATCTTTCATACATGTAATCTTTCCACTTATTATTTTGAAAACATGCTTTGTTAAGTTTAACTTGATTTCACAATTCTTAACATAGTAGGTACGTATGTATGATACATTTAGCAAGTCTAAAAGTACCACCTACATACTCATAAAAGTCAGATTCTAACTCTCAATTAACATGCTCAAAGTGTGTATTTTCATTTATAAAGTGTACTAATTAGTCCAACATGTTCATGCTTGCTTACTAATAACATAAACACAAGCTAATGGTTTATTCAAGCATTTCTAGACCATACCTTTATACTTGCAAGGTCAGAATATAAATCATGTAGTAGTTAGCTCACTATACTACACTTTTTCTTGAAAACTTCTTTAACACAAATCCTAATAAAGCGGTCATGAACAAAGTAACTAAAAATCATACATCATGCATTTCTAAATTATACCAACATGCTTGCTAGTCAGTACATAAACATGGCACTCATACTCATCAAGTTCATTTCTAAAGTTTTTAAATTCATTTCAACTACACACTTTCATTATTCATGAATGCTAATCTATTAAAACATGCTCACATTAAGTTAATATGCTTGTATATACCCCTTACACATGCTAGCTTAAGTCATAATAGTTGATCATCACTTAGCGGGTTTATAAAAATGTAAGGCTCAACGATCTCGAGGTCGATGCAATTGCGTTCATGCCTTAGTACAATTATGGGCGTAATATTTATGTCTGTTCTGTTTGGAGTAGAAGCGACTACTCTGTTTTGCATAGTGTTACCCAACTCCATTTCCCTTGACTCAAACATGTTCCAAACCATTACCAAAGGGTTAATACATGCTAGTAAACTTCTTAAACACATTATAACATGTTAATACGTCATGTTTGATATAGAATTTTAAGAAATTACAAGAATTAAACAAGACCCATCTCAAGAACATAATTAGAAATTATACCTCCTTGAGCTTGAATTGAACTTCCGACACACTGAATATGCATCTACAATTGCTCAGCCACTTGAACTCTTCACTTAGAATCGCCAGACAAATTTCAAGCAACACAAAAACTAAAACTAATCTTGTATTTATAGAAGAGGCATGGACTAGACATTAGCATTACACAATCTTGGAGTCCATGGTACAATGGAAGGATACATTGTTTCCTAGAGGGTGGTTTAACAATTCCCTACCAGCTACATAGCTAGCAATGATCACCTAAAATTAGCAGCTTAAAAGTTACGTGAAGAGAGTTTAGGACACTGTTCATTGTACTTGGTGACACTCAATTTGGGATAAGAGAGAAAAATCTCAGCATTCGGTCATGTAAAGCTTGGTTTGGTCCTTTTAATTCCAATAATATAGTATTAAGGTACAATTATTACCATATTAAGAATTTAGGGATTAAACATATACTCACCTAATATAATCCATGTACATTAAATACACGTAATAAAATAACACAGTTAAATATTATTGTCCAGGTAGTTCCATAATTTTCTCTACTACTCACAGAACCACATTATAACCTTATTTAATATTAATATTTTTTTAAACATTTAATTACTCTCTCAGTTTCTAGAATACCTAGATAATTAACCATTTATGCATTACAACTTCTTATGATTTTATGGTGCTACTAGGTAACTCATTTCATTTTAATATACTCCTATCATATGGTTTTATTAATGTCACACATATCACATAATCGTTCCATTTAATTTCTAAAGTAGAAAGTTTATTTTTTTTCTCCAATTGACCACTACCGTAGTTGCGCCATTTTGTACTACTGGGACGGCGCAGCTGTGTTGTACCCTGACAGTGCCAAGACTGGTTTATCTTCAAGCCAGTGTCAACCTTTATCGCCATATTTGTTTTTCATGACATGTATTACTGCCCACATGAGTGATATTGCTAATCTAAGAGTGTGGTCATTACTTATATGAAATCACATGCTCAACCATGATTAATCTTCTTAATTCCCTTTTTAACTCACTTAGTGAATTTCCTCATTTCACATTAAGCCACACAAGGTATTTCACAATTCTTATTATGAATTCACACTTCTCAATACATATTAATCTAACACGAATCAATTGAATTCTTCCACTTTCAAAACATCATTATTTATATTCACATAAATATTATTTTCATTAATATATCCATTTAATAATACGTGGAAATTCTCAGGTATTACAGCCATCATCAGTTTTTCTATCTGAAGATGCCTGCGAGGACCATTTTCTGGCGGCTTGCCACACCCATCTCTCATATGTGGGTTATGCAGGCAGGCTGGAGTTAGGTGGTCCGATGATGAGACCACCTAGAAGCCACTATAGACTTTGGACATGAGGATGATTACACGGTATTCAGTGTGGCCCGGGGGAGAGTCACACCCAAGAAGAGTTGGGTTCATATTTCTACCAGCTTATGAGGATGAGGCTGATGCTGAGGACACCTCTGATGATGATGAGTTTCAAGTGGTGAGACGATGGGAGAGCAAGGAACTGAGGAGATGCAGCAAATCAATGATACATTTAGCCCTCAATTTTAGAGCCTCCAAAGATAAGTGGATGAGTACAACAAAGAAGCCAGAAGACTGATGAGGAGACTTGCAGCCAAACAAGGCCATATGTTTGAGGTCATGAATATGTCCTTTGCCTCATTGAATGCGACGCTCCGGAGTTTAAACCCCAACGCTCAGTTCCCATACCAGCAGCCTGCCTCGATGCCAAGGTTCCCACCCTCTGATTCAGATAATGAAGAGCAACAGCCACCACCACCTCAAGTTTAGGCGATTACAGGGAAGTCCTCGTTTATTTAATGTTTTATCTTTATAATGAGGACATTGTGATTTTTAAGTTTGGGGAGTTCATTTAATTTTTATGTTTGCATGATTAATTTTAAATAGTTAGATTTGCATATGTTAGTTTCATGTTTATTTTTAGGCTCATTAGATGTTTGCATTCATGTAGTGTAGAAGTTGCATAATAGAGTTATATTGTAAATAGTTTTTATTAGTTTTTAATCATGTTATGTTTATTGTGTGTGTGTATATATAT
This sequence comes from Panax ginseng, assembly GCA_020205605.1. Classification (NCBI taxonomy): domain Eukaryota; kingdom Viridiplantae; phylum Streptophyta; class Magnoliopsida; order Apiales; family Araliaceae; genus Panax; species Panax ginseng. Next base: position 75,993,165 of record CM035131.1, on the reverse strand, counting down.
ATACATATATATATATAATAAATAAATAAAAATTATTAGTTAAGTATTGTGTTATCTTGCATAAGTCCAGCAGTTTGATATAGTTCAGTTTATTATGGCCAATGATGAAATTGGGATTAAGTAGATAAGTACGGTACCGACTATTAGAACTTTGACATAATTTTTTGTTATGAATTAGATCTTTTGCCTGTTTGAAACTGGTATAATAAGGTTAGCACGTTAATAACACCTATGTGGACTGATTTAGTTCAAATTGATACATAAGGGACCTCTAAAGGATAATGCTAGTTTAAATGAAAGAATAACAAGGATAGGTAGTGAAGGTGAAAAATTAGGCAAGAACCTAAGTTTGGGGGAAAAAGTGGGGTATGTAAGCTTCATATATATATATATATATATATATATATATATAAATATAAACATTGTGGTATGCTTGTCTAGTTTTGTGGCCTTTGTTACTTAAGTAAGTAAGCCCGAGGGGATTGTGTTGACACCTAGCGCCCTAAGGTCTTCATGGTCTGTGAGTCGTTGGTCAAAAGCTCATTAAGGTAGCAGTGAAAAGCCTAAGGGAATAAGACATTGCATAGCCGTGTGTATAAAAAAATTAAATAAAATGGGAAATAAGAGCAAAAAGCCCCCGTAATTGAAAAATAAAGCATAAGTACCATATTTCGACCCTTAATATTGGTAATTGTTTGATTTTAGTTGGATCTCGTCTGTTTTTGAAATTCTTGAGTTTACACTATATGATGCCTTCTAAGAGACTTGTTATGTATTAAATTTGTATTTGCATCAGCTAGCATGGATGTTGAGCACACACACACTATACTAGTAATAACAGTTTAAGAATTGATGAATGATAGGAATTATTGATTGGTTTTGATATGAAGTATTGTTGTGTTTGCTTGATTTCTCTGAGGCCGGTTGAATAAATTTGATTTTATAATTATAGCTGGATTTGTAGGCATATAGATTAGTTGCATTACATTCTATTGCATTGCATTGCATTGCATAGCATGTTTGTTTTGTTTTGTGCTCGAGGACTAACACGTGATTAAGTTTGAGGGAGTTTGATGAGTGGGGTTTTATACCTACGAATTGGCTTCTAATTCAAGCTTAAACTGTGTTAATTCTATATTTTTATGTTTTATTTTACTTGTTTATTGTTGTTTTATGTTTAGGTGTGGTGGCATAGTATTTGGACTTAAAAGGTGGATTCATGGCAAAACTTGGCATAGTATTTTGACTTAAAAGGTGAATGGACTCTTGTCGGGGAGGACATTATAAAGGCAAAACCCCTACTGGGGCGGGGGTACTTAATCAATGAACAGAAGCATGGCCTGCTGGGGCGGACATTATAGAGTAAAAAATCCCCATTGGGGTGGGGGTAAGGGAAGAGGCCAGAGTCCTGTTTTGATTGTGTTGCTGCAGTGGCGTGAAGGATAGTGGTTGACAAGGTATGGAACTCAATTGGGTGTCAAATTATGGTCAAAATATAGGTCCTAGGCTGGTTATTAACAACAACAACATCAACAAGGGAGTTAACAACGAACACTTAATTGACAAATGGAAGACTTATTTTTGAGCACAAGCATTGGAGGCAGGATTTGAAGGAGAATTCACGATAATTGCATATTGAAGCTAAAGTGAAGGGTGGTTTTAGATTCATTCTTTTTCTGTAGTTTAATAATTATAATTCGGATGATGTTTACTTTGATGATGTCGACGTCAGGATTTTTATTTGTCCCTTTTCTGTTCTTATTCTTTGGTGTTCTCATGTTAGGTGAGATTTGTTTAAAAAAACAAGTGAAAAAGGTCTGGCATGTATATGTCGACAATTTGACTGTAAGAGTCACCAGTTGGTGTTTTTTACTGGTTGCACCAACGCAACCGATAAGAGGTTTGCACATTGACCCAGTGATGTGACACTGCTAAACGGGTCCGTGAAACCGAGATTCATTTGGGTTCGGGGGCTTGATTATGTGGAGCGAAGGTGTTAGGCACCCCCCGACATCCGTGTTGCCATGGTGACCTCCACTTTTTAAGAAACTATTATATGAATTTGTGTTTGTGTGTGTGGGTCAATGTGTTGTTATTTGGAAGTAGTGCAAGGCCTCGTTCGTACCTATATACAAAGGGTTTGAATTTGTATGAAAAATTCAGTTTTAAACAATATATAGAAATGAGGTTTTGTAAAAGAGGTTTTCCAAACCATGTGCTCAATAGTAATTGTGACCTTTAATACTTCCATTTTATTATTAAATGTTCGGCTTGATTGCTTTTATTTTTGAGATGCGAAGCATCTTCGAGAAAATAATATATAGCAGTGTCGAACTACTCATGGGCATGAAAGCCATCTAAGGAAATTCAAACACCGTGAATAATTTACAAGCAGCTTATAGTTGAAAATGTCCATTACGGGAGCCGAATCTAGATTCAGTAGGCTGAATCTGTGATCACATGATTCCTAGGCTCACATGATACTACAATTTATATGAAAAGCAGTAAACAGTTATATATATAAAAGTTGTAAATATATATATACAGACATGATCAACCACCACAAAGCATCTCCGTGGGGGATCGGAAATGTAAATTTATAAAAGTGGTAAATATATATAGAGAGACATGATCAATCACCATGAAGCACCTCTATGGGGGATCAGAAATGTAAATAAAGCAAAAAAACAAGATCAACCACCACGAAACATCTCCATAGGGGATCAAAAATGTAAATAAAGCTGTAAAAGACGATCAATCGCCACGAAGTAAACTCCAGGCGGGACTAAAAGTAAAGAAAGCAGTAAAAATGATCAACCGCCACGAAGTAAACTACAGGTGAGACTAAATGTAAAGAAAGCAGTAAAAGGCCACGAAGTAAACTCTGGGCACAGCGAAATGTAAATATAATATATATATATATATATATATATATATATATATATATATATATATATAAGTAAGTAAATGCTCGGATGTAAAATCCAGGCTCATCGAACAAAGTTCGACAACAGTTAATATATATAAATATATATATAGAAAAGCAAGTAAACGCTCCAGACGTAAGTCTAGACTCAATCGAGGCATAACTCGATAATGTTAGTCCATATATATAAATATATACACATACATACATATATATACAAATATAAATGAAAACCACAGACCAAAGTCCGGGCCTACACACACAACACGACTCTCAACGTGAAGAAAAATGTGTGTAAAGATGAAGAGAAAGGCTTTAAAGTGTGTAAGAAGGCTTACAGTGGACTGCCAAAGAAGACTTCTATAGCTTTAATTGGATGAACACTCAGCTCCCGCCGGTAAAAATATAACAGTATGTGAGCTCACAATTGTTTAAAATGAGAAAGCACTCAATTTATAGCGTGTACAGAGCAAATTAGAAAGGGCTTCCTCGCCTTTTCTCTTGAAAATATGGCCACCCGAGCCCTCAATTTATAGAGGGGGAGCAGCAGTGTACTGCGTGATGGCAGTGTATGTACTACTGCGGTAGCACTGCAGTGTACTACTGGCGACAACAGAATAGTGTACTTCGGTACGCGAAGGGTTCCCGAAGTATATCGGTCCGCTATCTCAAAATCGTGCACTTTCGACAATGCAATTTGTTAACTCAAACCTTCATAACTTTCAATTCGGGAGTCCTATGGAAGCGTGTCATACCATTCCAGAAAGCTCTTTCTGAGAGATATGTAATGATATAGGATTTGCCCTTTTTTGATTCCGGGAATATGGGTCCATAACCGAAATAGCATTTTCGGGTCTCCGTCAGGCAGTCCGTTAAGCTCTTTTGCGTAGTTTGCACTTGGAAGTTGAGATATGGTTCTTGTGGGACTTCTTTTGAAGCAATATGAGTAGAGATGAGTTTATTTGATTTGAGTTGAAGTTGAGTTAGAAAAATGACCATTTTTCCCCTCTGGAGCTACCTCCGGTTTTTCCCAGAGTTATCTCTAAGATTGTCATTTTTTTTACTTTGAATATCCTCAGGGTTATCTTTGGGGTTGGCTTGCCCTTCCAGGGTTGACTCCGGGTATTGAATTGGATCTCCTAAGGCTATCTCCAGGGTTGGAATTAATGTTGTGGTCATCAAGGGTTATCTTTAGAATGTAAAAAAGACGCTTTTGTCCTCCTTCATAGTTAGTAACAGTAAAACAAAATTTTGAGTGTCTATAGATGCCCCTCTTTATCATGTTCATGTAATGCAATGGAATGGACATGATAAAGATTAGTAGACACTTGAAATATGACAAGGTACTTTTAATGATGCAAATCGCCATGCAATGAATGTTATGATGAATGTTAAATTTTTTTCGCAAATCGTAGTTTGCAAATCGTACATCGCACTTCGCATTTTGCATTTGGCCAATCACACTTCGCAAATCGCACATCGCATATCGTAAATCGCAATTTAATGAATGTTATGATGAATGTTAAAATGTTTTTGCAAATCGTTTTACCTTTACTGGGGATTACTGATGCCTATGTCGGTGCTGACTACAATGGTTTGGCTTTTTATCGGTGTTGCTGATGCTTGTTTGATGAAGAGAAATTGAGATGTTTTCTACATCTCTGCCGGGGATGACGTTCTAAGATCACCAGACCTCACCGATGTATACGCTTGGTAGTTTACAATGGTGCCTACCCTGATGGCAGTTTGACAACAAATCCTACTCTGCTGGTGGTTGAATACGCTGACATCACCAAACTATTTCGGTTCCCGCTCGAACGGTGGTATATAAAGGTTTCACCACTGAACTGTATTAATGTTGCGCTGAATTGATGCCAGTGGTTTTGAATACCGGATCTTCTAATACCTTTGCTGAAGTAAGATTCAAAGGTTTGCTTCACCAAACTCTGCCTGATGTTACGCGTGATAGAGATGTACATTGATGTAGCGCATTTAAACATGTCCAGATCATGCATGATGTGATGATCTATATTTTCTTAGGAGTCTATCGTCCTAGGTTGATGCAAATTGTAAATTATATGGAGTAAAATTTTTTCTCACCCTTTTTGAGGTGATTTGGAGTTTCCTTTCGCAGTTGGGTGCTTGTGCCCCATTTCCTTGAGCATTTGATTCGCAACCTGGCTGAACTGATGACCTAAATGCTGCTGATATCCCTGGAAGGTGCAGCTTGTTCTTTCGCTACCCAGATTTGAACTTTAGTCTAGAGGCCTTAACTTATGAGGATTTGATGCAGGTTAACATGTTTGATGGTGTAGATTTCATTCGTCAAACCTTTTGTCATTGGGCCTTTACTTTTGAGTTAAGAACTTTTTTGAGAATTTTCCCCTTTTTCTGTAGGGGCAAGCTTATATCGCCGTGATAGGAGTTTTCCCTTTTCTTTTGATGAGAGGCTTGATCCTGCCTTAAACTCCTTCCCTTTTTTGTAATCAAAAAATGCCCCAGTCCTTTCGCATGTTGGTGTCGGGTATTCATATGAGAAACTCTCTTTGTTGACCAAATCGCGAGTGAGCAATATCCGAATGGCCAGTGATATGATATGAGGGAAGCTCTGATAATGATGGACCATGCTGATGGTGCTGACTGGTGCATACCCCAGTGTTGAGTTGTCGCTGTTTCCGAGATTGTCCTAATCTTGTTGTAAGGGACCCAATATCGGTTTGTCACCAATCTTGAAATTGCCCCAACCTTGCTTGTTGTCTGGGATAGTTGTTTTGACAGATGGGCTGATAAGATGCCGAGATCGCAAGAGGCTTTTACCTCTGTACCAGATGGTGAACAGGTAGTGGATTTGGGCTTTGATGCCCCCAATCATTGTTCTTGACTTGTTCACGAAATTAGCTTCGATGGTTTTCTTCTGATTTGATAAAGACTTATGACTTAAGGTGTCGACTCTTTGAAGGTCCTCGCTGCTGGTTGTCTTAGTGTATCATTGTTTCTTGCTTTCTGGGATTTATGCCAAATTTAATGGAATGACATTGAAGTGTTGTTAGGTCTTCTCGACACGGGTCACTGACCTAGAGGGTTGTTCTTGGGCATAGACTTGGGATTGATGTTTGGGTTTGGATGTTTCTTTTGAGGGTCTGACCACACCACTGATTGTTACCCTCTTACTGGAATGCCCATCAAAGTCGCCACCTGTCGACATCGGGATTTTTATTTGTCCCTTTTCTGTTCTTGTTCTTTGGTGTTCTAATGTTAGGTGAGATTTGTTTAAAAAAACAAGTGAAAAAGGCCTGATATGTATATGTCAACGATTTGACTGTAAGAGTCGCCAGTTGGTGTTTTTAACTAGTTGTACCAACGCAATTGAGAAGAGGTTTGAACATTGACCAAGTGATGTGACACTACTAAACGGGTGTGAAATAGAGATTCATTTGGGTTTGGGGGCTTGATTATGCGGAGGGAAGGTGTTAGGCACCCCCCGACATCCGTGTTACCACGGTGACCGCCGCTTTTCAAGAAACTGTTACATGAATGCGTGTGTGTGTGTGTGTGGGTTAATGTGTTGTTATTTGGAAGTATTGTGAGGCCTCGTTCGCACCTATATACAAAGGGTTTGAATATGTATGAAAAAATCAGTTTTAAACAAGATATAGCAATGAGGTTTTGTAAAAGAGGTTTTTCAAACTCTGTGCTCAATAGTAATTGAGAACTTTAATACTTCCATTTTATTATAAAATTTTTAGCTTGGTTGATTTTATTTTTGAGATGCGAAGCATCTTCGAGAAAATAATATATAGTAGTGCCGAATTCCTCATGAGCATGAAAACCATCTAAGAAAATTCAAAGAGCGTGAATAATTTACAAGCTGCTTACAGCTGAAAATGTCCATCATGGGAACCGAATCTTGATTCAATAGACTGAATCTGTGATCACATGATTCTTAGGCTCATATGATACCACAATTTATATGAAAAGTAGTAAGTAGTTATATATATAAAAGCTGTAAATATATATATATATATATATATATATATATACAGACATGATCAACCACCATGAAGCACCTCAATGGGTGATCGAAAATGTAAATATATAAAAGCGGTAAATATATATATAGAGACATGATCAACCACTATGAAGCACCTCCATGGGGGATCAAAAATGTAAATAAAGCAGTAAAAACAAGATCCACCACCACGAAGCACCTCCACGGGGGATCGAAAATGTAAATAAAGTTGTAAAAGACGATCAACCGCCAAGAAGTAAACTCCAGGCGGGACTAAATGTAAAGAAAATAGTAAAAACGATCAACCACCACAAAGTAAACTCCATGTCCAAAGTGATATGCCTCTAATCAGCTTCAATGAAAGAGTTGAGCATGTTAACTTCCAAGCCCTTGAGGTGTGCAACACTCACTATCAACCTATCGGGGCTCAAACTTTGAAACCAAGAGTTTTCGCTGAAGTAATGTCGGCCATTCAAGAAATGATATCCTTAGGTTTCCAACCTGGACACGGGTTAAGGAAAAATCAGCAAGGAATCAAAAGCCCAATTCAAATTCCTAGCCAGACAGGGAAGGCTAAATTAGGCTATTCCTCTAGAATAAATCACAGGAACCCGCACAAGCATACACCGGTTCCTTCATATACAATTCTATTGCCTAACCCTAAAGATACAGATTGTAAGACCCCAACTCTTTTTAATAAAGATGATTTTTCTATAAATAAAATTTTTGAATATTATGGAATGAATTTGATATAATGTTATAGTTGTGGGTAATATTTATAAATTTTGCAAAGTATGCAAGTTGTTATATAATATTCGATTGGTCGGGGAATATTTGTTTTAACAAGGAATATTCATACAACGACATAATCATTGGTGGACCCCACAACCGAATTATTGTCGAATTGAGAAAACGACAAAAATATTTTATGAAAATAACGACAGAAGTTTTACCGTTAATTATTGAAACACCCGGTGTTAAAAGTATAGTAATACGCGTGGTTGCATAGTAGCACACGGTATTGATGCTTATGTGAGAAGTCACTCAGTTTTGTTTAATTATTGCAACAGTAATTGTTGCATAGTATCTCACGTTATTTGATTCAATTATTGTTGATATTTTATATATTATTAAATCAATAATTGAGACGACGACGTTATTAATATTATTATTTGCAATATTAACGATGTCTAGAAGTTCTATTAAGGAGAGGTTTGGTCACCTAATTGCGCGCCAATAGGGAGAAATCCTTATTAGAAAGCCCCCTCTTTCCTGGGAACGACCTGGTCGATTAATATTGTGAATTATAATAATGATGATAAATGTTGTTAAAAATATTGATGAGATTTTTATGAAGTATTTGTTATATTTATGGACCCCCATTTACCTATTTTTCAAAATAATCTGTAGAAAGTTATTTAGTATATATATTAAAAGATGGGGCCACTTTTAATGTTGATGTCTTGTGTTGGGGAAGGGGGAATTTGCTTTGTCGGGAGGGAAGTGGTATAAAATGGGTGGGTGGTTACATAATTGATGTGTGTATGATTTATATATATATATATATATATATAACATACGTGTCAGAAAGGGAAGAAGATGGCAAATTCAAAACATCCGTGACTCCTTCAGTTGTTCGTCTGTGAGAAGGAAGAAAAAATAAATATACTGTTCACCCGTGATTTATTTTTTTCTAAATAGTATCCTTCCATTCTCCTATAAATAAAAGCTCATTCCTTCATTATTTCTTACAAATTCACTAAAACTCTAGAGAGAGAAACTATAGAGAGAAAGAAGAAAAGTATTCTGCTACTTCACTACTCCTATATCCAGTTCTTATAATGTAAGGGGTATTATTTCTTTCTTTCATCTTCATGAAGAGAACTTCTGTTATTTTATTCTTTATTATTATGTTGGAATAACCTGTCTATGTGAAGTACCGCATACATGGTGAAATTCTTACATTATTCCATTCTTTATTATTACATTGGAACATCCACATGCATGCGTTCGCATGACTGGTTTTGTTATTTATTATTCTGTTGGAACATCACATCTTTGCGTTTACGCATGACCTGGTTCCGTTGTTTATTATTCTATTGGAACATCATGTCTGTGTGTTAGGCATTACTTGGTTCCGTTATTTATTATTCTGTTGGAATATCATGTTTGTGCATTTACGCATGACCTGGTTCTGTTATTTATTATTCTATTGGAATAACCTGTTTGTGCGGTCTATCGCATGCCTGGTGATTTCTTTTGTTATTCCATTCTTTATTATACTCAGTTGGTTAAAGTTTTGACTTCTATACTCCATGAAATTAGTAGAATATCCTTGATATTTGCGCTTCATCTAGTATCTTTTCATGAAAATATTCTTCTGAGCATTCTTGAGTTTTACTCTATAAAGAAATATCATGTTGGCAATTTGGACATTATTAGTTCCTGGATAAATTAATTCTTGAACTTGTTTTATTGAATTCTTATATCATTGTCATCATCCTCATGTTTATATTATGTTGAAAGTTATCTATGGCCTGTAGTGCATAGATGGACTTGGTATGATTATGACCAGGGATTATTCGGTGTAATCATGACCGTAATGTTACAAATGATTTGGAAAAAGTCCTCATTGGCCGTAGTGCATTGAAGCATAGTTATTGGCATGATCATGACCATCGATGAATACACGAATATCCTTGGCCCGTAGTGCATGGATAATTTTTAGTTGTGATACTAATGAATATCTTTGGCCGTAGTGCAGGGAAGATGTGGATTATTTATTAAGCCGAGTCTCAACGATAAAAATGATGAAAAACCTTTTAAATCATAAAAGATAGTAGATTTTATTCTCTACTTGACACTTTTAATGGATTGCTTGTTCCGCTGCAGTTAAACTTGATGTCTATTGTATTTTATCAGTTTAACATTGTTGAAGGCTAATGATAATTTATTCTGCATTATCTTAGTCATAATATTTCTTACTGGGCTAGTTGAGCTCACCCTTTTACTTTCATTGTTCTCTTTATGAAATGGGAACGTAGCAGGGACTAGTCGGGGAACGGAGTAATGGTCCAGATGATAGCATTAGTAGTCCTCACTATTCTATGAAATAGTGTGTTAATAAATGTATTGAGGACTTATTTGAGTTTTAATACTGTCTTTAAGAAAATATATGTATTAAAACTCATAGCTCGTGTTGTATATTTAAGATTGTATTTGTATTCTGTACCATGTATTTGGTGACTCAGAATAGGTGATGTATAGCTATTTTGGGGGCGTCACAGTTGGTATCAAAGCTTAGGGATATGATCCCTGGCTAAGATGTGAGACAAGAACTAGGAGGGGAGAGACGGGGAATTCCTTCGCTAGTATGACCCACCTAAGTTTATCTGGTATTTAATTGGTCGGTCAGAGTATAGGGATAATATATGATATGTTAATTAACCCTTGTTTTGTGGCAGTATTTGAAAATGACATCCGAGAATGTTGAGAACATCAATGGAGTACAGGAGATCATTGAGTCTCCACAGATCAATAATCAGTATAATGTGCATCAGGAAGGCGACAATCCTCAGGAAAATAACAACACAGACCAGATAATGAACGATGGAATGTTCAGAGGCTTTATGCAATTCATGCAACATCAGGCAAGAGCGGCTCCTGTCCAAAATGCAGGTGGAAACACTGGCAACTCTCAGACGGTCACCGCTAAGCAGTTCAAGGAACTGGGACCACCGAAGTTTTTTGGAGAGCCAAAACCACTTAAAGCGGAGACGTGGATTAAGCAGATCAACAAGATATTTGATGTCTTGGGATGCTCCGAGGAGCAAGGTTCCTTTGCCACCTTCATGTTGCGCGAGGCGAGATTCTTGGTGGGAATCAGTAAAGCGTACTCAACTTTGCCGATCAAGATGTCTTGGGAGAAGTTCCAAGAATTCAACGATAAGTACTTTCTTTGAAAGTATTCGTCACATGAAAGAGGTAGAGTTCATCAAAATTTGGAGCAAAACAACAAGACGTATGCGTAAGAATGACGGGCCAAGTTTGCCGAGTTGTCCCAATTTGTGTCCCATTTGGTTGATAATGAGGAGAGAATGATGCAAATGTTTCTAAAAGGTTTGAAACCCGAGATACGTCAATATCTTATCTCTCATAAACTGTGTTTGTATTCAGATGTTTTTAATAGGGCTCAGTTATTGGAGCGCGATAATGAGTCAACCCAACCAAAAGCGGCACCAAGCAAAATGATAATACCGGTGATACTTGATCATCGAGCGGTGACAACAAGCGTGGAGGGAATCAAAATGCTAGAAATGGTAACCACTTTTGTGGTAATCATGGTCAAAACAATAAGAATGGACATTTCAAGAAGAGGAGATTCAACAATGATGGAAAGACGTCAACATCAGCACCTATCGTTAAGGAAGGAGAACGACCACCTATCATATGCTTCAAATGTGGAGGGGAGGGACACATCAGTCCAAACTGCGCAATGCCATCCAAAGCATGCTATAATTATGGAAGAGAAGGTCACCTAGCCCGATTTTGTCGTGCACCAAAGTCAAGTCCAGCTGGGATGGAGGCATCAAAGGCCGTCCCAGACAAGATAAAACCGGTAGTTTAAGTGAGAGCGTTTGTCGTGACCTCCCACAAAGCAAGAAACCCGAACGAGGTCATCACTGGTAAGCTTATCATAAACTCTAGCGAAGTATATACCATATTTGATACCGGTTCTACCCATTCCTTTATTTCTCCTACTTGCGCTCAACGTTTAAATTTGACTCTAGAGAAATTAGACTTTGACTTATCTGTTGAAACTCCATTGGGAGAAACCATCATTACATCAACGGTTTATAAGTCTTGTTTGATTCAAATCGGTACCCATACGTTACCTGTCGATCTTATTTCTTTGAAAATACTTAAATTTTATGTGATTATAGGGATTGATTGGTTAACTACTCATCATGCAAAAATTGATTATTTTCATAAGGTGGTTAGCTTTCATATTCCTAACCAACCTATTATGTGAATTCAAGCAACCAAACCATTAAAATCAATCATTGTCATCACAAGCCATAAAACTATTCATTTATTGAAAAACGGATGTCAAGCTTTCTTAGCTCATGTCACGGATCTAAACAAAAATACGTCAGTTTTGAATGATATTTCTATTGTTAATAAATTTCCTGACGTATTCCCTGAAGAACTTCCTGGCCTACCCCCAGAGCGTGAAATTGAATTTTGTATCGACCTTGAACCTCGTACAAAACCCATTTCCAAAGCCCCATATAAAATGGCTCATATTGAACTTCAGGAGTTAAAGACCCAACTGCAGGAATTGTTAGACATTGGCTTTATTCGTCCTAGTACTTCTCCTTGGGGTGCTCCTGTTCTATTCGTGAAAAAGAAAGACGGGAGTATGCGACTTTGTATTGATTATCGGGAGTTGAATCATGTCACCATCCAAAATAGGTACCCATTGCCACGTGTTGATGACCTGTTTGAACAGTTACAAGGAGCCAAATTCTTTTCAAAGATTGATCTTTGTTCCAGATATCACCAATTAAAGATTAGAACCGATGACATTCCAAAGACGGCTTTCAGAACTCGGTACGAGCATTATGAATTCCTAGTCATGTCTTTTGGATTGACTAATGCTCCTACTGCCTTCATGGATATGAAGAACCGAGTATTCAACGAATATTTGTATCACTTTTTGGTCGTCTTTATTGATGACATCCTTATTTATTCCAAAAGTCGTAAAGATCATGAGCAACACTTGAGGCTGATACTCTAAAAGCTTCGTGAATATAAGCTTTATGCCAAGTTGAAGAAATGCGAGTTCTGGCTTGAGGAAGTAGCATTCCTTGGGAACGTAGTATCAAGTCATGGAATATCTGTTGACCCAACAAAGATTGAAGCTATTCAAAGCTTGGAGCAACCTAAATCAGTGACCGAAGTATGTAGCTTTCTCGGCTTAGCTGGTTATTATCGGAGATTTGTAGAAGGGTTTTTTCGAATCGCTACTCCATTAACTCAGCTGACTCGGAAAGATACAAAATTCGGTTGGAACGAGGAATGTGAGAAGAGTTTTCAAGAACTCAAGAGGAGACTCATTTCAAAGACTGTTACGACAATACCATCCGGCTCGGAGGGATTTGTCATCTACAGTGATGTTTCGGGCAAAGGGTTAGGATGTGTTCTCATGCAACATGGGAAAGTCATAGACTATGCCTCTCGATAACTCAAAGAATATGAGAGAGATTATCCTACTCATGATCTAGAGTTGGCAGCTATTGTTTTCGCACTTAAAATTTGGAGGCATTACCTGTATGGGAGAAAGTGGAGATCTTTACGGATCATAAAAGCCCCAATCATTTCTTCACTCAAAAGGAACTCAACATGCGACAACCACGTTGGCTTGAACTATTGAAAGATTATGATCATACCATTTAATACCATCCTAGAAAAGCGAATGTGGTAGCTGACGCATTGAGTAGAAGATCATATGCGGGTACGAGTACGATATTGACAACGCAAAGGCCCATTTTGTGTGACTAGCAAAGGATGGAGATAGAGTTAAAGACTCCAGGGACCCATGTGATGTTGGCGAATATACGAGTAGAACTGACTTTAATTGATAAAGTTAAAGCTGCTCAAGTTACAGATCTAGAGCTGATGCGTATGAGGAAGAAAGTTCATGAAGGTGCTATGCCGGAAGCAAGAATCGATGAAGAAGGAATACTTCAAGTCAACTCCAGACTTTGTGTTCCTAACGACCCTGATTTAAAGTATAAAATCATAATGGAAGCGCACAACACACCGTTTGCAATCCATCTTGGGAGTACCAAAATGTATCGTGATCTTCGTCATACATTTTGGTGAAGCAATATGAAGAGAGAGATAGTACTGTTTATCTCAAGGTGTCTAACTTTTCAACGAGTCAAGGCAGAGCATCAGGTACCAAAAGGTCCATTGCAACCACTTGAAATTCCAGAATGGAAGTGGGAGCACATTACCATGGATTTTTATTCTTGGTCTTCCCAAGGTTTCTCAAGGCATAGATGTAATTTGGGTCATTGTTGATAGATTGACCAAGTCTGCTCATTTTTTACCAATACGAGAAACTTATACACTTGAACATCTTGTAAGACTGCATGGTATGCCAGTATCCATAGTTTCTGACCGAGACCCAAGATTCACTTCATGATTTTGGGTTAGTTTGCAAAAAGCTATGGACACGGATTTACGATTTAGTTCGGTATATCATCCTCAGACAGACGGAAAATCAGAGAGGACTATTCAAACTCTTGAAGATTTATTAAGACTTTGTGTCCTTGACTTCAAGGGAAGTTGGGACAAGTTCTTACCATTGGTGGAGTTTTCCTACAACAAAATTTATCAAGCAAGTATTGGCATGGCTCCATTTGAGGCGTTGTATGGAAGAAAGTGTCGTTCTCCAGTATGCTGGGATGAGGTGGGTGAAGCAACGTTGTTGGGACCGGAGTTGGAATGTATGAATACGGAAAAGATTCAAATGATCCGACAACGTATAAAAATCTCACAAGATCGACAAAAGAGTTATGTTGATCTTCATCGAAAGGACGGGGAATTCGATATTGGAGATCATGTGTTGCTCCATGGAAAGGATTTACGAGATTTGAAAAGAGAGGAAAGCTCAATCCTCGATTCATCGGCCCATTTTTAATCCTCGATCGAGTAGGAACTGTGGCCTATAGACTCGTTTTACCTCCAAGTATGTCTCGTGTTCATAACATTTTTCACATATCCATGTTACGTAAATATGTGGAAGACCCTAACCACATTATTGAGTTAGAACCGGACGAAATAGCGAAAGATTTGACGTATGAAGAGGTTCCTGTTCAAATCTTGGATAAGAAGGAACATATTCTACGCTCCAAGGTTATACCTCAAGTCAAAGTTTTGTGTAGAAACCACGATGTTGAGGAAATGACCTAGGAGTTAGAATCTGAAGTGAAATCAAGGTATCCTTACCTCTTTGATATACCAGGTATGTGCCCTAATTTTGAGGGCAAAATTTCATAAGAAGGGGAGGTTGTAAGACCCAAACTCTTTTTAATAAAGATGATTTTTTTATAAATATCATTTTTGAATATTATGGAATGAATTTGATATAATGTTATAGTTGTGAGTAATATTTATAAATTTTGCAAAGTATGCAAGTTGTTATATAATATTCGATTGGTCGGGGAATATTCGTTTTAACAGGGAATATTCATACAACGGTATAATAATTGGTGGACCTCACAACAGAATTATTGTCAGATTGAGAAAACGACAAAAATATTTTATGAAAATAACGGCAGAAGTTTTACCGTTAACTGTTGAAACACCGGGTGTTAAAAGTACAGTAATATGCGTGGTTGCATAGTAGCACACGGTATTAATGCTTACATGAGAAGTCACTCAGTTTTGTTCAATTACTGCTACAATAATTGTTGCATAGTATCTCACGTTATTTGATTCAATTATTGTCGATATTTTATATATTATTAAATCAATAATTGAGACGACGAAGTTATTAATATTATTATTTGCAATATTAACGTTGTCTAGAAGTTCTATTAAGGAGAGGTTTGGTCACCTAATTACGCGCTAATAGGGAGAAATCCTTATTGGAAAGCCCCCTCTTTCCTAGGAACGACCTGGTCGATTAATATTGTGAATTATAATAATGATGATAAATGTTGTTAAAAATATTGATGAGATTTTTATGAAGTATTTGTTGTATTTATGGACCCCCATTTACCTATTTTTCAAAATAATCGGTAGAAAGTTATTTAGTATATATATTAAAAGATGGGGCCACTTGTAATGTTGATGTCTTGTGTGGGGGAGGGGGAATTTGCTTTGTCGGGAAGGAAGTGGTGTAAAATGGGTGGGTGGTTACATAATTGATGTGTGTATGATTTATATATATATAACATGTGAGTAATTATATATATATATATATATATATATATAACTTACGTGTGGGAAAGGGAAGAAGATGGCAAATTCAAAACATCCGTGACTCCTTGATTTGTTAAATCTAGTAGACGAAAGTAAAAATAAATATACTGTTCACCCGTGATTTATTTTTTTCTAAATAGTATCCTTCCATTCTCCTATAAATAGAAGCTCATTCCTTCATTATTTCTTATGAATTCACTGAAACTCTAGAGAGAGAAACTATAGAGAGAAATAAAAAAAGTATTCTGCTACTTCACTACTCCTATATCTAGTTCTTATAAGGTAAGGGGTATTATTTCTTTCTTTCGTCTTCATGAAGAGAACTTCTGTTATTCCATTCTTTATTATTATGTTGGAGTAACCTATCTATGCGAAGTACCGCATACATGGTGAAATTCTTTTGTTATTCCATTCTTTATTATTATATTGGAACATCCTGTCTGTGCGTTACGCATGACCTAGTTTCATTATTTATTATTCTGTTGGAACATCATGTATGTGCGTTTACGCATAACCTGGTTCCGTTGTTTATTATTCTGTTGGAACATCCTGTCTGTGCGTTATGCATGACCTGGTTCCGTTATTTATTATTCTGTTGGAATATCATGTTTGTGCGTTTATGCACGAGCTGGTTCCGTTATTTATTATTTTGTTGGAATAACCTGTCTGTACGGTCTATCGCATGCCTGGTGATTTCTTTTGTTATTCCATTCTTTATTATACTCATTTGGTTAAAATTTTGACTTCTATACTACATGAAATTAGTAGAATATCCTTGATATTTGCGCTTCATCCAATATCTTTTCATGGAAATATTCTTCTGAGCATTCTTGAGTTTTACTCTATAAAGAAATATCATGTTGACAATTTGGACGTTATTAGTTTCTGGATAAATTAATTCTTGAACTTGTTTTATTGAATTCTTATATCATTGTCATCATCCTCATGTTTATATTGTGTTGAAAGTCATCTGTGGCCTGTAGTGCATAGATGGACTTGGTATGATTATGACCAGGGATTATTCGGTGTAATCATGACCGTAATGTTACAAATGATGTGGAAAAAGTCCTCATTGGCCCGTAGTGCATTGAAGCACAGTTATTGGCAGGATCATGACCATCGATGAATACATGAATATCTTTGGCCCGTAGTGCATGGATAATTTTTAGTTGTGATACTAATGAATATCCTTGACCGTAGTGCAGGGAAGATGTGGATTATTTATTAAAATTTGTCTCGTGATAAAAATGATGAAAAACCTTTTAAATCATAAAAGATAGTAGATTTTATTCTCTACTTGACTCTTTTAATGGATTGCTTGTTCCGCTGTAGTTAAACTTGATGTCTATGGTATTTTATCAGTTTAACATTATTGAAGGCTAATGATAATTTATTCTGCATTATCTTAGTCATAATATTTCTTACTGGGCTAGTTGAGCTCACCCTTTTACTTTTATTGTTCTCTTTAGGAAATGAGAACGTAGCAGAGACTAGTCGGGGAATGGAGTGACGGTCCAAACAATAGCATTAGTAGTCCTCACTATTCTATGAAATAGTATGTTAATAAATGTATTGAGGACTTATTTTGAGTTTTAATACTTTCTTGAAGAAAATATTTTTATTAAAACTCACAGCTCAGGTTGTATATTTAAGATTGTATTTGTATTCTGTACCATGTATTTGGCGACTCAGAATATGTGATGTATACCTATTTTGGGGGCGTCACACAGATTCTATAAGGCCTTTGAGGAAAATTCCTGTTTCCGTGGTGGGTATGCTATTTCCTAAGCCCAGACCGGCTGGTGGGAAAGAAGTCCTAATTCCAAACCCAAACATTGAGGAATGTAATCAGATATTCAAACAAGACGGGAATAGATGGTTATCAAAGATGTACTTCCTAGTACATACCGAAGGTATGAAAGAGGATATCCTAGATGATGACTTCTTAGAAGATCAGATCCTGATCCCTCGCATCAATAGGGCTAAGGAGAACCGATCAAAGAAAAGCATTGACCCTGATGTGAACTCAGTCATGGTCATCATCAAAGAGGAATAGGATGACAACCTGCCCTTCATCATAGCTTTCCACAGGACTTGACCCTAGGCAATTGGAGCAACACTCCTTGTATTTGTCGAAAAGGGTAAAAAGGGTAAAAATCCTTATGCCCTATAGATACATTAACTGCTTACTTTTGTTGCATATTACTAGCAGTTACTTTTTCCATGCTAACACTTTGTATGATCAAATAGTTTCATATATTAAGTGAAAGCATTTTGTTTTCAAGACTCCAGAGTTGGTTTGTCTAAACTTGCTGATGGAATGCCAAATCTTCACAATGACTACAACTTTGATGTAAAGTTGGACTTTGGCTTGATGGAGATTAATCAAGAGGACTATAAGGTGCCTGAGGAGATCAAAGAATGAGTCGAAGATAAACCCAAACCAAAACTTGATCAAACCACCTCTGTCAACATTAGAACCTCAGAAAACCCAAAACAAATCTAGATTGGCATGGACCTTACCCTAAGCCAAAGGAAAGACTTGGTTACTCTATTGACCCAGTTCCAGGATGTGTTTGTATGGACTCATAAAGGTATGATCATTTTGTTTAATGATATCATCATTCATCGCCTGTCCATTAAAAAGGGATTCAGGCTAGACAAACTGAAGCTCAGACGATTGAAACCTGAGTGGAGTTTAAAAGTTAAAGAAGAAATTGTTAAACAATTCAAAGCCGACATCATCATGGTATTAACCTACCCTGAGTGACTATCCAACATAGTTCTCGTACCTAAACTCGGAGGGAAGGTGCGAGTATGCGTGGATTACAGGGATTTGAACAAAGCTTGTCTCAAAGATAATTTTCTTGTACCATTTATCCACATACTCACAGACAACACTGCTTAGTATGACATGTACACTTTTGTTGACTGCTTTGCTGGGTACCATCAGATCATGTTTGCTGAAGAGGACCGGGTGAAGATACCATTCATCACTCCTTGTGGAACCTTTTGCTACAGACGGTTGTCATTCGTCCTCATCAATGTCGGTGCTACCTACCAGCGAGCCATGATGGCAATTTTCCATGATTTAATGCATAAAGAAATAGAAATCTATGTGGACTATATCATCGTCAAATCCTGGAGGGAAGAGGACCACATACACCATCTCAAAAAGCTTTTCAACCGATTACGCAAATATAACTTGAAGCTGAATCCGGCCAAGTGTGCCTTTGGCATCAAGTCAGGTAAGTTGTTGGGATTTGTAGTAAGCCATAAAGGCATTGAGCTGGATCCTGTCAAAATTTAAACCATCACTGAGATGCCCGTGCCCCGGACAGAGAAGGAAATATGGGGATTTTTGGGGAGAATCAATTTCATCAGCAGATTCATCTCCCAACTCACAATAATGTGTGAACCCATATTCACGATGTTAAGGAAGAACTCCTCTAAGAAGTTGAATGAAGAGTGTCAAAAAGCCCTCCTTTCCATAAAAGAGCAATTGGTCAAAGCTCCTATCTTGGTACCTCCAAGGGATAACGTTCCCCTGTTTATGTACCTGTCAATCAATGACAATGCCACGGGCTGCATGCTGGGGCAAAAAGACAATAGAGGCAAGGAAAGAGCTATCTATTACCTCAATAAGAAATTCAGCCGCAGCGAGAGCAAGTACAACTTGATTGAAAAGACTTGTTATGCATTAGCATGGGCCTACATAAGTTTACAACATTATCTCTATGGTCACACAACCCATCTCATATCCCACATGGATCCTCTGAAGTACATATTCAACAAACCAATGTTGAATTATCGACTATCCAAATGACAGTTGATCCTCTTACAATTCAACATTATCTACGTGACCTAAAAGTCTATCAAAGGTTAAGGAATTGAGGATCAACTGGCCACAACATTATCAGGGGATTTCAAACCCTTAGAAACGTATTTCCTCGATTAAAGGGTAATGACAATTAAACAAAACCATCAAGAGGATACAGTCCGGTCATGGAAAATGTATTTTGATGGAGTTGCAAACCTGGAAGGTATCGGAGTAAGGCTGTTCTGGTATCTACATTGGGAGAACAGTATCCCGTTGCTATCAAATTGCAATTTGTCAGCACCAACAACACAACTGAGTATGAAGGCTGTATAATGGGGTTGAAACTGGCTCAATCCATGCATGTTAAATAGTTAACTATCTTTGGAGATTTAAAGTTGGTAATCAAATAAACCACTGGGGTCTAGCACACCAAAGAATTGCATTTGTTGCCTTACCATCAACAAGTTATCAATATGGTTATGGAGTTTGAAGAAATATCCTTCCTCCACATTCCTCGAAACAGGAATAACTTCGTAGCATTCCATCAAGGAATATCTGCGAGATGGATCTACGCCCACTGGGCGAGTCTGCTGAAATAATGCAGATCCATAGAATGACCATAAAATTCTATCTAAGAGGAGACGCACTCTACAAAAGGGATACAGGACTAGGCCTTCTAAGATGCCTAGACAAAGACCAAGCCTAAAGACTCATGGATGAAACCCATGGTGGAGTATGCATCCCACACATGAAAGGTCCTCTACTAGTCAAGAAGGTCTTAAGAATGGGGCATTACTGGATCTCTCTCAAAGTTGACTGTGACAATCACGTCAGGAGATGCTATCAATGCCAAATTCATGGAAATTCCATCCATGCTCCTCCAAGGGAACTCCACAATATGAGTTCACCATATTCATTTTCAATGTGTGGAATGGACATGATCGGGTCAATCGAGCCCAAAGCCAGCAATGGTCATCAATTTATCTTCACCATGATCGAGTACTTCACCAAGTGGGTAGAAGCGGCCTCTTTTCCCAAATTCACCAAAGAGGTGACCATTGGTTTCATTAGAAACATTGTCATTTATCGATATAGACAACTGGAGGTGATCATATCAGATAATGCCAAAAACCTCAACAACCAGATGATGGAGAAATTATGCAGTAAATTCCACATCAAGCATCTCAACTCTGTCATTTATCATCCAAAGATGAATGGTACTGTTGAAGCGGCTAATAAAAACATCAAGAAGATCATGAAAAAAATGTCTGCCAATCACAAAGGATGGCCTGACTTGTTGCCTCTGACTCTGTTAGCCTTGTCGACGTCGGGATTTTTATTTGTCCCTTTTCGTTACTTGTTCTTTGGTGTTCTCATGTTATATGAGATTTGTTAGAAAAAACAAGTGAAAAAGGTCCGACATGTGTAATGTCGACGATTTGACTTTAAGAGTCGCCAGTTGGTGTTTTTAACTGGTTGCACCAACGCAACTGCAAAAGGTTTGCACATTGACCCAATGATGTGACACTACTAAATGGGTCTGTGAAACCGAGATTCATTTGGGTTCGGGGGCTTGATTATGCGGAGGGAAGGTGTTAGGCACTTCAGGACATCCGTGTTTACTACGGTGACCGCCACTTTTCAAGAAATCATTATACTGAATTTGTGTGTGTGTGGATCAATGTGCAATTATTTGGAAGTAGTCACGAGGCCTCGTTCGCACCAATATACAAAGGGTTTGAATTTATAGAAAAATTCAGTTTTAAACATGATATAGTAGTGAAGTTTTGTAAAAAGAAGTTTTTCAAACCCTGTGCTCAATAGTAATTGATACCTTTTCATAACTCCATTTTTATTATTAAATGTTCGGCTTAATTGCTTTTATTTTTTAGATGCAAAGCATCCTCAAGAAAATAATATACAGCAGTACCGAACTCCTTATGGGCATGACAGCCATCCAAGGAAATTCAAACACTGTAAATAATGTACAAGCTGCTTACAGCTGAAAAATGTCCATCACGGAAACCGAATCTAGATTCAGTAGCCTGAATCTGTGATCATATGATTCCTAGGCTCACATGATGCCGCAGTTTATATGAAAAGTAGTAGTAAGCGATTATATATATAAGCAGCAGAAATATATATATACGAGATACATGATCAACCACCACGAACCAACTCCATGGGGATCGAAATGTAAATATATAAAAGCGGTAAATATATATATATATATATATATATATATATATATATATGGACATGATCAATCACCACGAAGCACCTCCATGGGGGATCAGGAAAGTAAATAAAGCAGTAAATGCGATCAACCACAATGAAATAAACTCCAGGCGGGACTAAATGTAAATAAAGCAGTAAAAGGCCTCAAAGTAAACTCCAGGCCTGACAGAAATGTAAATATATATATATAAGCAAGTAAACGCTCCAGACATAAGTCTAGGCTCAATCGAGGTATAACTCGATAATGTTAGTCCATATATAAATATATACATATATAAGTACATATATACAGACATAAATTAAAACCACGAACTGAAGTCCGGGCAAACGCACACAACACGACTCTCAATATGTAAAATAGTGTGTGCAATGATGAAGAGAAAGGCTTTATAGAGTGTGAGAAGGCTTACAGTGGGCTGCCAATGCAGGCTTCTATGACTCTATATGGATAAACACTCAGCTCCCGCCGGTAAAAATATAGCTATATGTGAGCTAACAAATGTTTAAAATGAGGAAACACTCAATATGGGGTGTGTACAGTGCAAATTGGACAGGGCTTCCTCGCCTCTCTTTTTTTCTAAATGGCCATTCCAAGCCCTTTATTTATAGAGGGGGGAGCCGTAGGTGCACCTGCGGCTGCCCGGGGTGCCCCGGGTTCTGCGGGTTCTGTCATCTCGAAGTACGTGCACTCGTGCACTGTAATGTCCGTTCGAACTTGCAGAACTTCAATCTGAGCATCCAAACGAGGTATATAAGACCTTCTTTGGACCGCTTGTGTCTAGAGTTACACAATAACATGGGATTAGAGGTTGTACGAACTCAGAAAGAGGGAACCATGCCCATTGTCTTCAAGCCTCAAATTCTATCTGGTGTGTTGCCACGCATAATAGTCACTCGGGATTGGAACTCCTTGGTTCTTGTAGGACATTGTCGTATGTATGTATGTATGCATGTAGTGTTGAGACAATGCGTAGGTGTTGAGGTGGGAAGATGACGTTTATCTCCTCACCGGGGTTATCTTCGATTTGAGTTGAAAGCAGACGTTGCTCAGGGTTACATCTGAGATTGGACTGCTGCAAGTATTTAAGTGCCGCAAGGTCATCTGTAAATGTGCCTGTCTGCGCGGTGTTAGCTCCGGGTCTGAGGTATGAGTGCCTCGGCAGGAGGTCTGAGATTGAAGCTGATAGTATGCATTTGAAACAAGCATTTCTGGAGTTATCGCCGGAACTGCAACAACATTCCTTGGGGTTATCGCCATGGATGAATCTCAGGGTTATCTCTGAGGTTGGAAAAGATACTCCCAGTGTGTGTTCCGAGGTTGAGACTGAGCTTTCGGTAGTATTCGGAATGGATGTGAGCTATCTTCCAGGGTTATCTCCAAAAGACGAATCTGCCCTCCTGCAATGTTAGTAACAGGTGTGCAGAAAATTTCGAGTGTCTACAGATGCCCCTCTTTATCATATTCATGCAATGCAAGGCATGGATAGGATAAAGAATCCTAGTCACTTGAAATGCAACAAGATAAACATGATGTTATGTGCAGCAACATGATGCAAATGTATGATGCATGATGAAAATGATTGTCGATTCCCTGTTAATCCTGTTAGGATGACAATCAGTAATGTCTTGGACATACGATCCAAGTCTTCAAGGATGTTGACGTTGGGGCTATCACCAAAGTCTTGAATCCTAGCACAGACTTCTATTCCATAGAGGTGCCTCTTGTGTACAAGAGATATGTAGGTGTAAAGCTTTGTCTATTTGGGGATGTGTATAACATATCCCATCATCCTGTCGGAGTTACTGCCAATAGTCTGTATTGTCAGGGCTGCCTGACCTCCGCTGATGTGTGGATCATCGGATAGATCCCTGCTGGGTGCATTGTCAAGGCTGCTTGACCTTCATTGATGTATGTGTCAATGGTTGCATTGCGTTGTGACCCCCTCCAGGGATACTTGGATAAGTTTGACTTCGATGGGTTTACTTGCCAGCGGCTGATATAACGTCAAGGTTGCTTGACCTTCATTGATGTGTGTATCAATGGTCGAAAATGCGCTGTAACCCCCGCCGGGGATACGTGGATGCTTGAAAGTCTTGTATTGTGACCCCCGCCGGGGATACTTTGTCAACTTATAACTTCGGCGTTGTAACCCCCGTCGGGGATACATCATCAGTTCGTAACTTCGGCGTTGTAACCCCCGCCAGGGATACGTGTTAGGGATGTGACCCTGCACTGATGGCATCGGACCTTTGAGAGGTATTGCTGAGCATGATTTGTAAAAGCTGAGCTCATCGGTATAGTATACCCTGCATTCAGGCGAATACCAATGAGAGACGTAGGGAGCCAGATTCTGACTCGTGAAAACCAGAATTCCAGGCTATTCTGCTCAATCGCGTAACGTTTTTATTCCTGATTCGGCCTTTCCAGCTTGTGAGACCTCCTTTGCAACTCTAACTGGAGCGAGCTGGAGGTGTATAGGTGTCTTGTAGGTACACTGCGCAGCACCATGGTGGGACTTCTGACCAACCGTGGGTCAAAAAACTGCGAGTTGTCTTCATAAGTCATTTTCAAGCTACACCGCGAAGGAAATCTGAGAGCTCTTCTTCAGACCTGCTGAGTTTGAAAAACTTTCTACATATTCTACCACCGTACAAGCATTCTTCACTGTCCTGGTAACATATGCATGTATTCTTTTCCAGTTTCTATCCGTTGGAAAATGACTTATCACATGAAATGCATTTAGACACATAGTAGTGAATATGCATGCTGATATGACGTGATAAAAAATATTCAACATAGCAAATGTTGGTATTAAACCATGCTGAACATAATGATGTGAAAAAATTTGATTTTGGACATAGTCAAATTGGCACCTTTTACTGTCATTTCTTATACTATTTGAGGACAAATGAGTAAAGGTAGAAAAGTAAAATAATCTTGGTAATTAGACTACACTTACGGATTTTTTTATTGTGATATATTAATGCATGTAGGATGTATATGACTGTGGATAGGTGTGCTACTGAATGGCCACCTAGTCATGCCTATGTGCATGTGGATTGTCCCATTTACAAAGGGGCTATGGAAGAATTTTCCAAAACATAGGCATTGGGTAGTCATGCATTTTTAACTCTACTGCAGATGTATGTTAAAACAATGCATGCATGCATGTAATCATAAAATGCATTTTGAAAAGCTCCAAGTAAGAATTTACCACACCCTTTCTTAGGTGATTTGGAGATTTGTTGTCCAGATATTATGGATCCGGATCAGCCGAGTAGTTCCCGCAGGACCACTTCTAGTGTATGGAGGAGGGCTTCCGAAGTGCCTCGACCCCGTTCTGTTAGACATCCTCATCGTTTGGTGGAGGTGGTGATACGTCCTATCCGGGTTGAAGTGCCGGATGTCGAGGACAAGGAGGAGGATGTACCGATTGAGATTCCTTCTCCTGTTGCATGTGTTCCCCGTAAGGATTTGCCAGGTATTTAAGTGGCAAACCCATATCTTCTGGGTGACTTGAGTCGACATCCTTCAGTCTACCTGCACGCAAACGAGGTATGAAGTTAGATCTTTAATCTTCCTTATTTCCTATTGTTGAGGAACAAAGGGTTCCGATGTTGATCTGTATTTGATGTAGGTCCCCGGCTTTACACAGCCTCGAGGGAACTGGTTCAACATCCACTCTATGTATCAGGCTTTGCACGATGACTATAGAGCGATTGTACATGGTTGGGGATTTGGGATGTTCTTTTCCATTCTTTCATAACGTTGTCCCTAGGGTTACCTCAGGGCATTGTCTCGATCTTTGGTTTCACTGACTTCGGTCACACCATTCTTTGACCGCAAGGTAATGATGATGGATTGGCTAGCTTTGTGTCGAGATCCCGACTCATGTGACACAGATTGATGATTTTGACCCGGCATTGGACCGGGCACATTTCTTTATCCGACACTTGGGTAGAGATCCTTCAGAGGCAGATACTTTTGATCCTTCCAGCTCTGGCACTGGCCCCTCAGGTGACCCATATGGCTTTTCCGGTGCAGATCCTCTTTTGTATAGGCCTGACATCCCTGTAGATAGAGATCTAGTGACTGAGGAGGAGTTACATCAGGTGGACAGGATTGATGATGTAGACATCGATACCATTGACTTCTTCTGATGTATATTTCTCGTTATCTCTTTTGATAAGCCTCTGTTAGACATTGGGTAGCTTCGCCCCATTCTCACTATATCTTTTGTTAGGCCTCTGTCAGTTGTTGGGTAGCTTCACCCCATTTCCCTGTATTTTAGCTGTACAAAGATGTATCAGATGATGATATACTTAGGAATGTATGTACAGTTTTTCATTCCCTATATCATATTACCATTTATTGTATCATGCATGTTATTATGTTATGCGTATGTATGTCCAGAGATATTTAGCATTGACCCCTAGATGGTTTTATGACTCAGCCCATACAGATGTCTTCTTCGATAGTTAGCTGTATTGATTATACCCCACCATTTTTGGTGGCATCGGGTATGCGATCGTGGTATGATAGCATGTCACCATCAGATAGGGTGACTGTAGATCATTTGTTGCAGCATACTATGACCCTGTTGATGTTTCAGGTTCCCACACGATTCGTGGAGGGTATGTTAGAGCATTGGGTACCAGAGAGACAGGTTTTTCGATTTGGGACCCAGGAGTTGACTCGTACTATGGAGGAGTATGCATGGTTGACGATGTTGTCGTTGGACAAACCTTCCGTGCATATGGCGATCAGAGACAAAAGTAGACAGTTCATGACCCTTACCGAATTGAGGCGCATGGTGGTACAGGATGAGATTACATCTAGCCACGTGATATCCCAGCGTTTTCTATTTGATAGATTTGGCTTTGAGGATAGCTATGCACGGTATTATGGGGTTTTCACCACACAAGAGGATCATTGGCGTTTAACCAGAGTAGATGTATTGCTATTGTGCATACTGTCGTATGTCTACATGCCACGACACTTGGATGAGTTGGACATTGGCGTCATTATGGCAGTGAGAGCTCTCAGGGAGGGTCATACCATCATAACGATGATCATTACAGAGACTCTGAGGTCAGCTACATACTGCTCCACTTTTCCAGCCGAAGTGTTTATGGGTAGCTTGATCATGCTGTACGTGTGGTTTATGTCACACTTGAGACCGATTGGCATATTTAGACGGCATGTGTATTATTTCACCCATGATATAGCCATGTCATACTCCTTTCACTGCTTGAGTGCACGGATCTTTGCATCATTGTCGACTTTTCCTAGCAGGGATCGGAGATCCGTTTGCTATATTGTCGTGTTCAGGGCTTAGTTCACCCTACAGCTTCATTACTCATGCTCCGGGCATGGATTATCTTCATCTGGCTGGTTTGAGAGGGATGATGTGACAACCCGAGAATTTAGACAATTTTATAAAATCTTAAAAGATTGAATAGATGTTAAATAATAAACTTAGATAAAAAATAAGTGTATGTATTTGACATTTTTGGGAATGAATTTTGTGAATTTAAAAACTCTTGGTGAAGGTTTACAGTGTTAATAGTATTTGTGTATATGGTCATATGTGTGTACAGTATGTGGTTAAGGGGTCAAGGGTGGACCGGATAAATTATATCAGTCCTAAACCCTAATAATATTTTAGAACCTCGACGTTCAGTTAGAAAACCCTAACAATTGATAAGAAACCCTGTTACCGGCTATAGAAACCCTAATTTCAGTTCCGGGAGTTCGCAACCCTAATTCGAAATATTAAAACCCTAATTGGGAAGCTTGAAGATAAGTATAAAGTTATTTATTTAATTAGGGATAACCCTAATTGATTATTAGAAAACCCTAATTGTTCAACTGGAAACCCTAACGTACAATTATGGAACCTAAATGCTAAATTAGAAATTTTAATTAAGGAAATATTAACCTTAATTGGCAAGCTTGAATGTGATTAGGAAATGTTAATGTAATTAGAAAATTCTAATTATAATTTAGAAATCTTAATTTTCTATTTTTAAAAACTTAATTAGAAAAACCTAGAAAATAAATTTGTGTAACCTTAGTGTCAAACCCTAAGTGTTAAAACCTAATAATTGCGAGAAGTTACCAAGTTGTCGTTCACTTTATAAGCCAAATGACCAAACTACCCTTTTTATTATTTTAATAAGGTGGAGTGTAGATCTAGCCCTAGTAAGGTGTTGGTGACCAACCTTAGGCTAGCCATGTGGTCTAGAAAGCAACTTTAATCAGCCAACAACTGATCACATGATCAGCCATTGCATTTTATCATTTTATATATAGATCAAAGAGAGGGAAAGTCACCCAACCAAGCTTATTTGCATCCTTACACTCAACCAAACTTTTCTCTCTCCTTAGCCACGAAAATATTAAGTGAATTAGTCAGTAGTGTGATCATTAGCAAGCCAGGATCAAGATCATGGATCCTTAGATCTGATGTTTGATGTTGTGATTTGTTGTTTAGAAATGTGTAATGAGGTGTCATTTAGTGATCTGGGTTGTTAAATCCCAGATACATAACATCAAAGTGCACAAAATAGCATTTTTTTGAAATCTGGAAAACTGGAATTTTTTGGCTTGACAGTCATATGTCAGAGCCTCTAGATTCTTCTGTGTTAGATGTTTATGGTGTTTTATATTATAAATCTATAGTATGTCATGTGATCTTTATTCAGAAACTTGAATCAGGGTCATAGCATGTCTAGATCGTAAGTTATGCACGGTCAAACCTAGTTGACCGATCGCGAAACTATTTTCTAGGAGCCTAGAATTTCCAGTTTCTGTATGACAAGTTTTTGCAGGCTCTAGATCTTGTTGATTTTTATGTATTTGGTCATGTTGTTGATTGAAGGTTGTAGACTGGTATGAATATTACCCAATCATGCTTCTAGGTTACACAGATCCATAATAGAACCCAAGAGTTTATTGGTTAAACAACCGTTGACCAGACTGCTCAAGAACATTTCTGGGTTTTTCCAGAAATGTTCAAGAACAGTCTTTTTATCCTACTTTGACCGGCTCAGATTGTAGTTATGTGATGTTTTAAAGTTGATCTAGTGATTTTTTATTGTACCTTGACATAACGACTATAGATCTGAACCTTAACATCACATTAAACATAACTAGAACATATATAAAATCGAGCCACAAGGTGGTCACTCGAAGTTGACTGGGTTTCTGGGAAACCCAGAAATCCTGGCAAGCCTCTTACATGCTTTTGTAAGGCTTATAATGATCAGATCTGATTTAGTTTGGCTAGGGAATTAGTTTCTAAGTTGTAGTATTACATATATACTACATCATCCATGTCTTAGAAAGCCCAGAAACGTTATAACCAAGAAATTAGAACCGATCAAACCCACTAACTTGAACATTGTCTTGCATTTCTGGGCAGCTAAAGAACACCTATAGCTATGGTTTTGTCGCTATAGGGCCCTTTTAGAGACAGTTTAATTAGAGAATTAATTTTTTTAATAAATAATTATAGAAAAATAGTTTTAAATTATTAATATTTTAAAGCCTGAAAATTAGTTTTAATTATTTTGAGTATATTTCTTAAATATTTAATATTTTTGGAATATAAGTTGTATTTAATTTATTTAATTATAATATTAAATAAATTATTTAAAAATGATTTTAATACTTTAAAAATCATGAAAAATTATATTATGGTATAAAAAAATATTTTAAGTTATTTTTAATGACTTTTGATATTTTCATGATGAATTTCATTAATAAATTATTATTAATGGTGATTAATTTATTTAATTAATGTATTAACTAAATTATGGAAAAATAGAATTAATGGTTTAAAATTATATAAAAATAATTTAAGTGTTATAAAAATATTTGAAGTTATAAAATATAACTTTTGATATTTGTCATGAAATATATTAATATTTTAATATTAATTACAATTAGTTAATAATTGTTTTAATTAATTTAAAATCATTTAATGGTGATAATAAGGTATTAAAAATACTTTGAGATATTATAAATATATTATAATATTATGTTAAGGATTTCATTAATGTTTAATATTAAATAAATATTAATGATAATGGAATGAAGTGGTATTTATACGATATTAATGATTTAAAAATCATGATAAATGATAATAATTATCTCGAAAATTATTATGGGCCTATGCAAATTATGTTGACTAATTTATAAATTACCTATGATAATTGTTAAGTGTTTAGGCAGAGTTTAATTGAACTTAAACTCAATAATTGTCTGACTAGGCTGTCGGGATGTAATAATAGTACCGAACTCAACTCAGACTACAATAGTTTGACTTGATACTAGGTCTTGTGTGCTGAATAGACTGATAGGATTATGTGATAATGTGTTTAGGTTATTTTATACTATGATAATATTATTCTAATATTAGGAGATCGGTATTATCTATATTAGGTCTTCGGATAAAGCTAAGTTATATTTCGTAACGGTAATCAACAGTACATGCAAGTTTTTCTTAACTCTACTAAAAGTTGTTTCATTTAGTTATGCTTATGGTTAATCATTGTTGATTGCCATTATAGAATTGTACTCTGTACATATTGCATGTATAAGTCAGGTATGAAAGGCTGATCACCTTCATTATCGTTCGGTTCAGATATATTTGTTCATGTTTAATACTTGTTCAGTCAAAAGTTTGTTCGTGCTAATTCACAACTACATTGTTGAATTATAGCCAGCTTATTATTTAGACTCTTTTAATCATGATATATCCTTAAATAAAATTTAACCTTGATGGGCAACCTTCATGCTCACCCTTTCTATATCATGATAAAACATTTCTGATTAAGGCGAATGCGTCGGATACAAGGAAAGGTTAAGGACAGTTCCAACTTTAGTTTATACGTGCAAATAGATTGGTAACAATAATGTATGATAAAATCTTTGTATGTCAGATAGGATAATGAATTGTGTATAAGTTATGGTTACTCGACCTTGTGGATAGTGTATAATGTTTAATGTATAAACAATTTATATTTATATCTTCCGCAATAGTTAGAACTAGTGTACCAGATCCGTGGTGATTTAGGACTTGGATTTGGGGGCGCTACATTTGGTATCAAAGATGTTGGTTATAAACCTCGGGTAGAGTTACCTTAGACTAATAACCACAGTGATTAGGATAAGATCTAACTCACATAGAGTTAGTGTGTCAGTAAGATTCAAAGACGAATCTCGACAAGTTATAAAGATACGGAGTTGCCTAACTCTGATAATAAAGGTGAACAGTAGTAATGAATAGATAGAGTCTAAAAGACTAAAAGTGCAGGGATAGGAGATCATAAAACAAAACGATCAAGATATAGAAATGAATCGTAATATATACGATGAGATCACCCCGTGATCTGATAAGGTGATAGTAGGGAGAAGAATCAATCTGTTGATTGGAAATTTTACAGGAAAGATTGTTGTGTTTGTTGTACTCTGAATTGGTACAGATACAAGAAAGGATTATGAATACGGATTAAATGAAATTCGTATTGAGAAGGGAGTTAGTATTAGGTGGGGATTTCAATTGAGGACTCATGTCGGCAGCTGAGTTGTATGATTCCTTGTATGGGCGGGGAATTGTACTTGATGTAAAAACCACTTAGTTTCTAGCACTATTAATCATTGAAATGTTTGTGTCGCGCTATTTGATATATGCATGTTAAGAGGGTGATTCCTTTCTCATGTGTATAATAGATAGTTATGTTATAAGTAGAGAATATAAGGTTAAGTACGAGTTCTTAAAACCCATACTTATGTTACGTTCGTGACTCATGGTTATATGAAATGTTTATGAACCCCTCAGTGAATGGAGGTCAAAGGTCTGACTAGGAAAAGTTCTTAAACTCATATGATTGTGGAAAGTTCCTGAACTCATGAGTGTGGTTTGACGAACTAGGTATAGTTTTGCGTAAATGGAGAATTGAGGATTATAGGAACATATAGATTGTTAACTAAATGATTATTAGTGGAGACATAAGTTTTCCAAAACTCATTGCTATGCTAGACTTCGAAAGTTTGACATCAAGCTAAATACGCACTATGTGCTTTAAAAAAAATATGTAGACTAGTAATCATTTTTCAAACGATTTAAAGTATAGTCTATGCTACTTATTTCAGCTAGACGCAAATGATTTGAAATATCAAATATATTTTATTTATCACTTATATACCATGTAACCTGGTGCAGAGATGATAAAAAGTTGACAGAGTTGTAAATACAGGAATACTTAGTGTGAATTCGATCTAAAAATCATTGTTCCACTATTATATGATGTGTTATGACAAAGTCATACAATGACGGCATCCTCAAACGGACTATTAATACAGTACAACATCATGACGTCATTCTCAAAAATATTTTCAAAAGTTTTAATTTGCCAACGGGGTTTGGCTATACTTAAATAATTTGATTGAATTAAATTATTGATATGAGTCTATGCTAATCAATTCAGCTAGACTAATGTTATGAAAACTCTAAGTGTTCATTGAAAGAAATTTCCTGAACCAGATTGTTTTGGTCCGGAATCCAATAAGACTGCGGTAAGAAATTTTGTGCGCCTAAGGCAGATAAGAGGAATAAATTGTTCCGACCAGCAGTACTTGGCCAGTACAGGGCGTATCGGGCTAATCACCCTTTGTGTCCATAAGTTATGACGGTTTGCTGATGAATTTCCATAAAACCTTTGCAAAAATGACAGATAAATTGTCTATATGACTTCTCAACACAATTTGAAAATTTTTACTCTTGTGAGTGGTGTATTGGGTAGAATGTAATGATGTGTGTGAATGGTGTAATCAGTATGGTGTGAGGTGTAAGTTGAATTTCGGGGACGAAATTCTTAGAAGAAGGGGTGAATGTGACAACCCGATAATTTAGACAATTTTATAATACCTGAAAAGATTAAATAGAGGTTAAATAAAAAACATAGATAGAAAATAAGTGTATGTATTTGACATTTTTGGGAATGAATTTTGTGAATTTAAAAACTCTTGGTGAAGGTTTACAGTGTTAAGAGTATTTGTGTATATGGTCATATGTGTACATGCGATGTGGTTATGGGTCAAGGGTCGAGACCGTGGGATAAATTATATCAGTCATAAACCCTAATAATATTTTAGAACCTTGACGTTCAGTTAGAAAACCCTAACAATTGATAAGAAACCTTGTTACCGGCTATGGAAACCCTAATTTTAGTTTCGGGAGTTCGTAACCCTAATTCAGAATATTAAAACCCTAATTGGGAAGCTTAAAGATAAGTATAAAGTTTTTATGTTATTTATTTAATTAGGGATAACCCTAATTGAATATTAAAAAACCCTAATTGTTCAACTGGAAACCCTAACGTACAATTATGGAACCTAAATGTTAAATTAGCAATTTTAATTAAGGAAATATTAACCTTAGTTAGCAAGCTTGAATGTGATTAGGAAATGTTAATGTAATTAGAAAATCCTAATTATAATTTAGAAATCTTAATTTTCTATTTTTAAAAACTTAATTAGAAAAGCCTAGAATATAAATTTGTGTAACCTTAGGGTCAAACTCTAAGGGTTAAAACCTAATTATTGCGAGAAGTTACCAAGTTGTCGTTCACTTTATAAACCAAATGACCAAACTACCCTTTTTATTATTTTAATAAGGTGGAGTGTAGATCTAACCCTAGTAAGGTGTTGGTGACCAACCTTAGGCTAGCCATGTGGTCTAGAAAGCAACTTTAATCAGCCAACAACTGATCACATGATCAACCATTGCATTTTATCATTTTATATATAGATCAAAGAGAGAGAAAGTCACCCAACCATGCTCATTCGCATCCTTACACTCAACCAAACTTTTCTCTCTCCTTAGCAACGAAAATATTAAGTGAATTAGTCAGTAGTGTGATCATTAGCAAACCAGGATTAAGATCATGGATCAGAAATCAAGTATGGAAGCATAATAGAGGTATAAACCCTAATTCTAGAAATCCTTAGATCTGATGTTTGATGTTGTGATTTTTTGTTTAGAAATGTGTAATGAGGTGTCATTTAGTGATCTGGGTTGTTAAATCCCAGATATATAACATCAAAGTGCACAAAATAGCATTTTTTTAAAATCTGGATAACTGGAATTTTTTGGCCTGGTAGTCATATGTCAGAGGCTCTAGATTCTTCTATGTTAGATGTTTATGGTGTTTTATATTATGAATCTGTAGTATGTCATGTGATCTTTATTCGGAAACTTGAATCAGGGTCATAACATGTCTAGATTATGCACGGTCAACCTAGTTCACCGATCGCGAAACTGTTTTCTGGGGAGCCTAGAATTTCCAGTTTCCGTCTGACAAGTTTTTGCAGGCTCTAGATCTTGTTGATTTTTATGTTTTTGGTCATGTTGTTGATTGAAAGTTGTAGACTGGTATGAATACTACCCAATCATGCTTCTAGGTTACACAGATCCATAATAGAACCCAAGAGTTTATTGGTCAAACAACCGTTGACCAAATCGCTTTCAAAGAACATTTACGGTTTTTCGAAATGTTCAAGAACAGTCTTTCTGTCCTACTTTGACCGGCTCAGATTGTACTTATGTGATGTTGTAAAGTTGATCTATTGATTTTTTGTTGTACCTTGACATAACGACTATAGATCTGAACCTTAACATCACATTAAACATAACTAGAACGTATATAAAATCAAGCCACAAGGTGGTCACTCGAAGGTGACTGGGTTTCTAGGAAACCCAGAAATCCCAGCAAGCCTCTTACATGCTTTTTTAAGGCTTATAATGATCAAATCGGATATAGTTTGGCTAGGGAATTAGTTTCTTAGTTGTAGTATTACATGCATACTACATCATCCATGTCTTAGAAAGCTTAGAAACGTTATAACCAAGAAATTAGAACCGGTCAAACCCACTAACTTGAACACTATCTTGCATTTCTGGGCAGCTCAAGAACAACTATAGTGACAGTTCTGTCGCTATAGGGCCCCTTTACCGGCAGTTTAATTAGAGAATAAATTATTTTAATAAATAATTATAGAAAATAGTTTTTAATTATTAAAAATACATAATAAATTCCTAAAAATTATTTGAAAGCCTGAAAATTAGTTTTAATTATTTTGAGTATATTTCTTAAATATTTAATATTTTTGGAATATAAGTGGTATTTAATTTATTTAATTATAATATTAAATAAATTATTTAAAAATGATTTTAATACTTTAAAAATCATGAAAAATTATATTATGGTATAAGAAAATATTTTAATTTATTTTTAATGACTTTTGATATTTTGTGATGAATTTAATTAATAAATTATTATTAATGGTGATTAATTTATTTAATAAATGTATTAAATAAATTATGGAAAAATAAATTAATGCTTTAAAATTATATAAAATAATTTAAGTGTAATAAAAAATATTTTAAGTTATAAAATATAACTTTTGATATTTTTCAAGAAATATATTAATATTTTAATATTAATAGCAATTACTTAATAAAGGTTTTAATTAATTTAAAATCATTTAATGGTGATAATAAGGTATTAAAAATACTTTGAGATATTATAAATATATTATAATATTATGTTAAGGATTTCATTAATGTTTAATATTAAATAAATATTAATGATAATAGAATTAAGTGGTATTTATATGATATTAATGATTTAAAAATCATGATAAATGATAATAATTATCTGAAAATTATTATGGGCCTATGCAAATCATGTTGACTAATTTATAAATTACCTAAGATAATTGTTAAGTGTTTAGGTAGAGTTTAATTGAATATAAACTCGATAATTGTCCGACTAGGCTGTCGGGATGTAATAATAGTACCGAACTCAACTCAGACTGCAATAGTTTGACTTGATACTAGGTCTTGTGTGCTGAATAGACTGATAGGATTATGTGGTAATGTGTTTAGGTTATTTTATACTGTGATGATATTGTTCTAATATTTGGAGATTGGTATTATCTATATTAGGTCTTCGGATAAAGCTAAGTTATATTTTGTATTCTTGATGTCAACGGTGCATATAAGTTTTCTCTAACTCTACTAAGAGTTGTTTCATTCAGATATGCTTATGGTTAATCATTGTTGATTGCCATTGTAGAAATGTACTATGTACATATTACATGTATAAGTCAGGTATGAAAGGCTGATCACCTTCATTACCGTTCGGTTCAGATATATTTGTTCTTGTTTAATACTTGTTCACTCAAAAGTTTATTCGTGCTAATTCACAACTACATTGTTGAATTATAGCCAGCTTATTATTCAGACTATTTCAATCATGATATATCCTTAAATAAAATTTAAACTTGTTGGGCAACCTTCAAGCTCACCCTTGCTATATCATGATAAAACATTGTAGCTTAAAAGTAATCGTGAGATCTGAGGAAAGGTTAAGGATGCCCGACTTTAGTTTATATGTGCAAATAGATTGGTAACAATAATGTATGATAAAATCTTTGTATGTCAGATAGGATAATGAATTGTGTATAAGTTATGGTTACTCGACCTTGGGGATAGTGTATAATGTTTAATGTATAAACAATTTATGTTTATATCTTCCGTAATAGTTAGAACTAGTATACCAGATCCATGGTGATTTAGGACCCGGATTTAGGGGCGCTATAAATGATCACCTACCACCCACTGGCCGTGATGTGTGAGTTTGATAAATTTCAGGATTTCCATCCATTTGAGGGGGTGAGTGGTAGCTTTGATTCACAATTTATCGATGAGAGAATGATTCGGGTTGTATGCTGTTGGGATCGGCGAGTCAATTTGAGTTTTCTATTAGTCATCCGGGTTATTCTGCAGAGTATTCAGCATGGATGGAGACAGAAACTGCATCGACTATGGTAGTATCCATAGTGCAGGGTATTGATTCTGACGTTGAGGAGCCTATAGAGGAGGTTGCTATTCTCATCGATGGGGATTTACTGGCTAGGTTGCCAGCATTTGTGATGGATTCTCCCACCCCGAGTGCCACTGTTATTCAGTATTAAGCACATCATTTGGAGCAGAGCCTACATCTGATGACCTATGAGAGAGATCAGGCTAGGGCCTCGATGTTGGCAACTCTTTATGGGAGAGATGTCGCTCTATTAGAGAGGGATGAGGCTAGATCAGCCAGAGATGCATTGATTATGGAGAGGGATGTCGCCCTATCTGCTAGGGATGTGGCCATTGCAGATAGTACTTCAGTGAGATCCCATACGACTGGCATCCTTGCCGATATGAGTGCATACATCGATGAACATCATGCCACCATGCAGTTAGCCTCTGATTTGCTAGCTCATGTAGATACCATTGGGCAGGAGCTTGCAGCTTTACCTCTTTCTTAAGGGAGGGATGCCATGTTAGATCTGATAATCCATATACATACATATCCATAGATAGCTTTGTATTTTCCTACACAGACTAGCTTAGCCATTTTGTCATGTATAACACATATGTATATATCAAACAGTATTATGTATGGCAGGGAAATATATTTTGATTCACTTTCCTTTCAGTTGTGCCTTGATACTTGCTTGATATTTGCCTGTTTCTTTAGGGCTTGTGATATTGATGCATTCTGAACTTATCCTTGATAGGTAGACATTGAGACGTCACAGGATCTCTCAGAACGGATATGGATCTCTGTGTATCCCTACCATCTTTGGTGTCTTGGGACTGGTATCTGTATGGAAAAGTGGAAAAGATGGTGGTTTTTCCTCTCTGAGATTGACCGCACCACACATGGTCGCCAGTACTTCTATTTGTGAGAAGCCTAGTTAATTTTGTCTCTTATGGATTGGTGTTGCTCTTTGAAGCACGACCACAGCTTAGATGGTCAGCGAATCTCTTATTTATGAGAAGAAGTTGGGTAATTCCATCCCTTTGGTCTAAAACCGATGAAATGTGGTGGATTAAAGTTTGATCCCAGTACCGTGTGACAAGTCTTTTTGTTTTGGTAGGGTTTAGACTGAACCATAAATGGCTGCGTACGTACTCCTATTGAAGAGGAGATCAAGTCTGCATAGTTCAAACCTGGTGTAAGAGGTTCACCGTTGAATGTGAAAAGCAGAAGCTTTTTTGATGAAGAAGGGTGTAGAAGTGTTTTGTGGTTTTTGTTTTTGTAGAGAAAGGGAAAAAATGTTTTTGTTATTTTTTTTATTGTGACCGGGCCATATAACATATGGTTGCCTACGTACTCTCCTGCAATGTGGAGATCGGTCGGCGTGGTTCGCCTCTCGGACGAATTTACTGACCAAAGATAAGTGTGAATCCCATGTGCAGGCTATACTACGGGGAAATGAAAGTTTGATCCCATGATTGGGATAAATTGCATGTGTGGAAAAAGTTTAATCCCGTCTTCAGGACAAACTGCAAGCTTAGAAAAGTTTAATCCCATCTTCAGGATAAACTGCAGGTTTGAAAGGTTTAATCTCGTCTTCAGGATAATCAAAATTGTGTGAAAGATTGAACTGAGGTAAAACCAGGCTACTGGTTTGAAGTGTATGTTTCCCCGAGGGGCAAAAGAGTATGTAGAAAAGAAAGGGTTCAAAACCGGAATTACTGGTGATTGGATGATCCATACCAGGATGTTTGCTTGATGATATCATCAGACATAGTACCGTTTCACGGTGTCCTAGTTGATAAGCTATGGAAATTCATCGCCATCCATTTCCTGTAGTCTGAGAGCACCTCCTGTCAATACCTCCTTGACAACAAATGGGCCTTCCCAGTTAGGAGCGAATTTTCCCGTAGATTGATCTTGGTTGTCAATGAAATCTTCTTTAAAGCCAAGTCATGTTGTTTGAAATACCGTAGCCGAACTTTTCTGTTGTAGGATCATGCGATCCTTTGCTGATATAACTGACCATGGAAGATAGCCGCGGTTTGCCTGTCGTCTATTAGAGAAAATTGGTGATACATGTCTTGTACCCATTGGTCTTTATCTAACTGAGCATCCATCAACACTCTGAGGGATTCCATTTCCACCTCTATGGGGAGCACTGCTTCCATCCCATAGGCTAATGAGTAGGGGGTTTCCCCAGTGGAAGTACGCATTAAAGTTCTATAAGCTAATAAAGTCAGAGGCAAGAGGTCAGGCCATCCTTTGTGATTGGCGGACATTTTTTTCATGATCTTTTTGATATTTTTATTAGCCGCTTCAACGGCACCATTCATCTTTGGATGGTAGATGACGGAGTTAAGGTGTTTGATGTGGAATTTGTTGTATAACTCCTCTATCATTTTGTTGTTGAGGTTTTTAACATTGTCTGACACAATAACCTTCGGTTGTCCATATCGATAGACGACATTATTTCTTATAAAAGAAATGATGACTTCTTTAGTAACCCTTGGGAAAGAGGCTGCTTCTACCCATTTGGTGAAGTAGTCGATCATGGTGAATATGAATCGATGTCCATTACAGGCTTTGGCCTCAATGAGCCCAATCACGTCCATTCCCCACATTGAGAAGGGTCATGGCGAACTCATATTGTGGAGTTCCCTTGGAGGGGCATGGATAACATTCCCATGAATTTGCCATTGATAGCATCTCTTGACATGATCATCACAGTCAGCTTTGAGCGTAAGCCAATAATGCCCAATTTTGAGGATCTTCTTAACAAGTAGGGGTCCACTCATGTGAGGGCCATATACTCCACCATGGATCTCATCCATGAGCCTCTGAGCTTGGTCTTTATCCAAACATGTGAGGAGACCTAATCCTGCATCTCTTTTGTAGAGTGCATCTCTGCTCAGGTAAAATTTCATAGCAAGTCGATGGATCTACCTCTTCTCAGTTAGGCTCGCCTCAATGGGTGTAGATGCATCTCGTAGATACTCCTTAATGTGCTGATACCAAGGGTTGTGGATGGGAGGTAGTTCATCCGATACTTCTCCAACATAGTTCCCATAAACTAGGGCCTTTTGCAGGGTAAATATGATGCTTGGCATGCTTTCCTTGTCAAGTATGTGGATCAAGGAGTCCAACGTCCGTAGTGTATCTGCAAAATCATTCCTATTGTGAGGAATGTGTAGAAAGGAGATTTCTTCAAACTCCAAAGCCATCTGTAAAACTTGCCGATGGTAAGGCAGCACATGTAATTCTTTAATTTGATAGATTCCTGTGGATTATTTAATTACCAACTCTGAATCCCCAAAGATAGTTAACCATCTGATGCCCATTGAATGGGCAAGTTTTAGCCCCATGATACAGCCTTCATACTCAGCTATGTTGTTGGTGCTAACAAACTGCAATTTGACGGCGACGGGATACTGCTCCCCCGTACCGCACATTAGAACTGCTCCAGCTCCAGAACCTTCTGTGTTAACATCTCCATCAAAATACATTTTCCATGTGTGGCATGCATCGAACTGATGGTATTGCTAAACTGCCATTACCCCTTCATCGAGGAAGTATGTTTCTAAGGGTTTGAAATCCCCTGCAGGTGCGGTGACCAGTTGATCCGCAATTCCTTAACCTTTGACAGACTTTTGCGTCATGTAGATGATGTTAAATTGCTGTAGGATCAACTACCATCTGGACAGTCAAAAATTCAGTATGGGCTTACTGAACACATACATGAGAGGATCCACGCAGGATATGAGATGGGTTGTGTGACCATGGAGGTAATGCTATAACCTCATGGAAGCCCATGCTAAAGCACAACAAGTTTTCTCAATCATAGTGTACTTGTGTTCATTGATGTTGAATCTTTTGCTGAGGTAATATATAGCTCGTTCCTGGCCTCTATCGTCTTTTTGCACCAGCATACAGCCCATGGTATTATCATTAATGGACAGGTACATAAATATGGACACATCATCCCTGGGTGGTACCAGAACAGGAGCATTAAGCAGCTCCTCTTTAATGGTAAGGAAGGCTTTCTAACACTCATCGTTCCATTTCATGTAGGAGTTCTTCCTTAACAGCTTGAAGATGGGCTCACAGGTTGCTGTGAGTTGAGAAATGAACCTGTTAATGAAGTTGATTCTTACCAAAAATCCCCGTATTTCCTTTCTCTATCTGAGGAATGGGCATTTCCTTAATTGCCTGGATTTTGGTAGGATCAAGTTCAATCCATTTGTGGCTGACTAGGAAACCTAACAACTTGCCTGATTTGATGCCAAAGGCGCACTTAGCTGGATTCAACTTCAAGTTGTACATGTCGTATTGAGCAGTATTGTCAATAAAAATGTGGATAAAAGGAACGGGAAAGCTATCTTTAAGGAAAGCTTTGTTCAAATCCTGGTAATCTACGCAAACTCGCACCTTTCCTCCGGGTTTAGGCACGAGAACAATATTGGATATCCACTCCGAATATGTTGACACCATAATAATGCCAGCTTGAAATTGTTTCACAATTTCTTCTTTAACCTTTAAACTCCACTCAGGCTTCAATCGCCTGAGATTCTGCCTAACTAGCTTGAATCCTTCTTTAATGGGAAGGCAATGAAGAACAATATCAGTGGACAAACCCACCATGTCATCATGAGATCATGCAAACACGTCCTGTTATTCGGTTAATAGTGCAACCATGGAATTCCGTTGGTTTGGGGTGAGGTCTAAACCAATCTAGATTAGCTTAGGGATTTCTAAGGTTCCAAGATTGAAAGAAGTGGTTTGGTCAAGGTTGGGTTTAGGTTTGTCTGCGACCCATTCCTTAATCTTCTTAGGTGTCTCAATGTCCTCTTATATTTCTATCAAGTCTAAATCCAACTTTGCATCAAAGTTACAGCCCTTGTGCAGAAAAGGCACCTCATCAGCAAGTACAGGCACATCTAAATTCAAAGTCCTGAAACAAAATATGCTTTCACTTAATATATGCAACTGTTTGATCATACAAAAGTGTTAGCATGTACTAATAAAATAACTGCTAATACTGTATAGAAAAGTAAGCAATTAAAGTTATCTATAGGGCAGAGGGATTTTCTGCCCATTTTACCCTCGTCGACCGATGCATGGAGTGCAGCTCCAATTGTCGAAGGCAAAGTCCTGATGGAATGTAGTGATGGAGAGATTGTCATTGTCCTCTTTCTCCCTAATGATAACCATGACATCTGGTCAATCATCGTCTGGGGTGTATCTGTTTGTATGTTCATCATGGACAATGATGTGTATGCCTGACATCATCAAGGCGATGTCATGTTTACATTTCCATTCCTTTTCTTCCACTTTGGGATCAGGAATCAGCACCTCTTTTGCTTTGATTGGCATTGGTTTAGGAAACAGTATGGGCACAACATGGGTCGGTACCTTTACTGGAGACTGTATCAACTCATGAGGTAAAGGTAGAGAATATCGTCGTGTGGTGGAAGCTTGAGGAACTTGTTTATGCTTATGAGGATTCCTAT
The DNA here is from genome assembly GCA_020205605.1 of Panax ginseng. Classification (NCBI taxonomy): domain Eukaryota; kingdom Viridiplantae; phylum Streptophyta; class Magnoliopsida; order Apiales; family Araliaceae; genus Panax; species Panax ginseng. Next base: position 75,950,782 of record CM035131.1, on the reverse strand, counting down.
GACTGGAACTGGCAGAATAGCCTAGTTCAGCTGTTCCAATTTGACTAGACACTTGAATAGGGTGCTTAATACCCTTCTTATCTTTACCAAGCCCTTGTCCAGGCTGATGACCCAATGACATCATTTTTTGAGTGGCCGACATAATCTCGGCGAAAATCTTGGGTACGGGAAGTGGCGCTCGAATAGGATGGTATTGCGTGTTACTCACTTCCAGAGCATGAAAACTGGCCGGCTCAACTTCTAAATTGAAGCTGATGATTAGTAGAGTTCCTTGTTCAGGACATTCCTAGGCTCAGTGTTGACAGTGACTAGACTGTTATTGACAATGTATTTGAGTTGTTGATGTAGTGTGGAGGGAACGGCTCCCGCCATGTGTATCCAAGGTCTCCCCAATAGCAGGTTGTATCCTGAATCTATCCTGAGGACGTGGAAGGATACATTGAATGTATTTGGACCAATCTCAATTGGTAGCTCAATATTTCCGATGGAAATTCATCAGGATCCATCAAAAGCTTTGATAACCATATGGCTGCTTTGGATCCGTTTGAGATTGACATTCCCATCTATCAAAACTCCAACTAGCATATACCCGGAGGACAAAACTACAATTGCAACGGCTTGCAATGACCGGACCCTTTGGGCGGTATGTTGTCATCAGTGAAGGATGTCACATTGTTGTTGAAAATGTGATCAACCAAATGTTCAAATTTTTCCACATCCACTAATTTTGGAAAGTAGGCTTCTTCCAAAACCTTCAATAAGATCTTCCGGTGATCCTCAGAAGATAAAACTAAGTCCAGTATTGATATCTGATGTGGAGCATCTCTTAAGCTTAGAACCACTTTGGCTTCATTATGACCCATAGTGCAGAGGAATTTTTCAATCTTCTCCATGGGCATCTTCCCCTTTGTTTTGAAGGTGGGCTTCATAACCCGCTGAGGAAGATACAGTGGATTTTCCTTCGACACTGTAGTAGTAGTATGAAACATGGATCCTTCATCTTCTCCATAATTCCATGGAACCTTGTGTAAGCTGACAACAAGATATTGTGTTCTGAAGGGTAAAGAAATTGACTCTAGTGCGACCACTTTTAAAGAATTGTCAACTCCTTTGAGTTGAATTGCTTGTATGAGAAATGCTTTGACAGTCTCATCATCCACTTCAGATATAACTGCTATTGATCCCTTCCATTTGGTAGGATAGGTATTCCCACTCTCGAGTTGCACAATGTCATCATCTGCCAGCTGCAGGACACCGCTACCAATAAGATTTTGAATGAGATGGAGGAGTTCCCAACATTCTTCTGTGTTGTGACCGTGAGAATGTGAATGATATTAACATACTCCATTGGAGTTGAACCTTCTTGAGCGGGGATTGATTGGAGGCAGAAGGGAGGTAATTCTTCCTTCATTGATCAACATTTGAAATATCTCTTCCATAGATTGGTCCAGATAGATAAATTCCCTCTGATTGGAAAAATCTCGACGGGCTTTAGCATTTGCTCTCTTCGCAACCTTATCCTCCATAGCTTCTCTTTCTGAAGGTGATGATGGAGCATTCATAACAAAAGGAAGGAGATATGCATGCTCCTGTCTGATTAATTGGAGTGTGACTTGATGCTGGTGGGTCACCAGTCTTGCTAATTGCTTAATTTTCTTGCAAAGAGCTTTCATCTTTCGTTCCATAGTAAATTGGAACTTTGCGTAATCCCATCTATCAACACCGTCTTTGAGGGTCTGGGATGATTCACCAATAAAACTGGAACTCTGTCCAATGGTCCAACTAATCATGTTGACCTCTTCTTCTTTGTGTTGAGGAAGAGGGTTATCTTGCACATAAGGTTGATCTGGCTTGGTGATCAAAATCTCACCCTTGTCTATTAAATCTTTGATCTTGTGTTTCAAGGCCCAACAATCTTGAGTATCAAGTCCAGGTGCTCCGGCATGATAGGCACACTTCCGAGTAGCATTAAAACCCCTCCTATTAGGGTTGGCTGGTGGAAGAAGACGTGTAATTTTCTTCTGAGAGGTAAGAAGAGCAAGAATATTCTCGAGCGAGTCCCCTACAGGTGTGAACGTCTGAGGGCACTTTGCATCTCCACCTTTAGGCAATGGAGGGTTTGAAGATTGTGCTTGAAAAGGGGAGTAATTTCTCCTCTGTATAGGCATATTCTGATTGCCTTTTTGACCTTATAGTATCAAGGAAACATCATCCTCTTTCTTTTTATGGACCCTCCGGGGGTTGTTTCCATAAGATCCGGACTGGATGTGCTCAGCAACTGCTTTAAGAGCGGCTAGGTCTTGAATTTTATCAAACTTCAATCCCATCTCAGCCATTTCTCCGTGTTTGATCATTTCAGAAAATGGTTTGCCAATACCAACCAATACTCTCTCATAGAAAGGAGCTTCTTGTACGTCTATGAAAGTCATTACCATTTCTGATTCCGTCATGGAAGGAATAACTTGAGCAGCAAGGCGCCTTCACCTTTGAGCATACTCTCTGAAAGACTCATTTGACTGTTTCTTGACCTTGGTAATTTGGTACCGGTCAGGAGCCATCTGAGATTGAAAACTGTATTGAGTGAGGAAGGAGTGAGTTAGCTCTTCCCAGCTATGGATCTTTGAGTTGTCTAATCTGGTATACCATGAACGGGCTTCTCCAGTCAGACTCTTCTGAAATAGCTGCATTCTTAGCTTTTCATTTTCCGCGTAAGATCCAAGTTCTCCAATGAACACTTTTAAATGTGTGTAAGGATCCCCTAATCCATCATACTTTTCAAAATCAGGGGTTTTAAATTTCTCTGGATAATGAACATCAGGGAATATGCAAAGGTCAGCATATGAAACACTTCCATGTGTTCCAATCCCTTTGAGAGCAAGGATAGTTTCTTCCATTTGGAGTACCTTCTTCCTGATATCACCGGTGTTTGGATCTCCTTTGAGATTTGTGTTTTCAGGGTCTTTATTGGTCGTACCCAACTGAGTTCTAGATTTGTTTTATCCAAACTTTGTGTTCCTCCTTGTGTAGAGGATTCTGTATGTTGAGGCATCTTTGTACCCTGAGTGGACTGATGCAATTCTTTATGTAAGATAGCCAAATCTGTAATTTTCTTACTTAATCCATCAAATTCTTCTCGAGAAACAATATTAGACTGGTCAGAAGAAGACATGATTAGCTATAGGCTCGTGGCCTTTTTGGATTTTGAGTGGGTAATAGGCCCAATGATTTCCCTATAAAAGACTTATGTAGTTTAGTCTTAGGGATAATGTAAATATTATTTATAATGCGCCCATTTTAGGAATATTATCCTACAAAAATAGGTGTTATTTGATAACATGTATGCACAAAGTATTCTTCATATTTTCCATTACATAAAGATGAACATAGAATAAAATTACAAGTAAATGCTTGTACAAGTAATTTAAAATGGAAATCATGAAGAAAATTTCCTCCGCGTTTGGTTTATCAGAGGTTGACCTATCTTAGGGTTACTCTCGCGACTTTTTGGCATGAAGGTTCCCAGATCATCGCAATCTACTTGACAGGAAGTTAATCCAGTCTTTCAACTGGAGCGAATCTAGGTGGTTCCTTTCCTGACCCTCATTGCAATTATTCTTCCTACGAGTTCAGTAATCAAACACCAACAGGATAGCCTCCTGATGGAGGAACCATACAACATACATCCACATACAACGTCTCTCACTGTTTATGCAAATGATGACATGTGTGAAGCACTAATGTCACAAATAGATATAGTACAGTGAAGTAAGTAAAATGCATTCGTACACATTCATCATAAATGTAAATACAACATTCACACACAGGCATATAACAGTTTTGAAAATCTTGTAATAGAGGCTTAAGCCCTCTTACTGGAGTCCCAAGCAGAGTCGCCACCTGTCGACGTCGGGATTATTTGTCCCTTTTTGTTACTTGTTCTTTGGTGTTCTCATGTTATGTGAGATTTGTTTGAAAAAAATAAGTGAAAAAGGTCTGACATGTGTAATGTTGACGATTTGACTTTAAAAGTCACCAGTTGGTGTTTTTAACTGGTTGCACCAACGCAACCAAAAAAGGTTTGCACATTGACCTAGTGATGTGACACTGCTAAACGAATCTATGAAACCGAGATTCATTTGGGTTCGGGGGCTTGATTATGCTGAGGGAAGGTGTTAGGCACCCCCCGACATTCGTGTTTCCACGGTGACCGCAACTTTTCAAGAAACTGTTATATGAATGTGTGTGTGTGTGTGTGTGTGTGTGGATCAATGTGCAATTATTTGGAAGTAGAAGCCAAGTATCACGTCGTTCAATCGAACACCACAACTAATTTGTTCTAATCAGAAGGAAGTCAAAACTTATGCCAAGCCTGTTTTGTTGAAGTTAGAACCTATTTAACTTGAATCAAATGGTAGCACCAGCACGATTAAATCTCAGGGCATCAAGTATCATGACTAATTTCTGGTAACAGAATATTTATAAAGCCCGAATTCCTAATTTAATAACAGTTTGCATAAGACTTTAATAAATTAGGTAGATTAGGGCCAATTTGGATTTAACATAACAGGTAAATTAGGTAGAAGAACATAGGAACAGTTAAGGTGTAAAATTAAACTGCAAAAATACCAAATCACAAGCCCATACCGAATCAAACTGATGAGATGAAGGAAATCACGATTCCGATTCTAGGGCACGTCGAGATTTCAAGTCTATAGAGCTCTCTATTCTGAAGACTATAGGGGCTCGATTACTCTGAAGAACTCGTTCCCTCATTCAAACTTGTTCTCTATTCAGAGAAGTTTTGCTTCGACAGAGGAACTAGTTTGAGATTTTAGTCGTGAGGAGAGAGAATGATAAAACACGGGAGTGAGATTTTAAATTGGAGTGCTCTTTAAGGGGTATAAGCGTCCAGAATTTATGATTACCACGTTCGCTAGTAATACTAGCGAACGACGTGTTTCCAAATCTAATCACAGCCGTTCATTAATTACACGGACGGTATAGATGCTATATGCCAATTTTTATTCCATAGCATATAGATGCTATGGATCATTCCCCTATATATATATATATATATATATATATATATATATATAATAAGCAAACGCCTGGCATAAGTCTAGGTTCAATCGACGCATAACTCGATAATGTTAGTCCATATATATATATATATATATATATATATATATATATATATATATATATATATATATATATATATATATATATATATATATATATACGATGTAAATGAAAATCACGGAAATCAAGAAATGCAAACGCATACACAAACATGACTCTCAATGTGTAGAATTGTGTGTGCAAAGATGAAGAGAAAGGCTTTATAGAGTGTGAGAAGGCTTTAAGTGGGCTACCAATGCAGGCTTCTATGACTCTATATGGATAAACACTCAGCTCTCGCCGGTAAAAATATAGCTATATATGAGCTAACAGATGTTTAAAATGAGAAAACACTCAATATGGGGTGTGTACAAAGCAAATTGGACAGGACTTCCTCGCCTCTCTTTTTTTCTAAATGGCTACCCCAAGCCCTCTATTTATAGAGGGGGGAGCCGCAGGTGTACCTGTGGTAGCCGCAGATGCACGTGCTGCTGCCCGGGGTGCCGCGAGTTCCGCGGGTTCCGTCGTCTCGAAGTACATATACTCGTGCACTGTAATATCCGCTCGAACTTGCAGAACTTCAATTCGAGCATCTTAACGAGGTATATAAGACCTTCTTCGGACCACTTATGTCGAGAGTTACGCAATGACATGGGATTAGAAGTTGTACAAAGTCAGGAAGAGGGGACCATGCCCATGGTCTTCAAGCTTCAAATTCTATCCGGTGTGCTGCCACGCGTAATAGTCACTCGGGATTGGAACTCCTTGGTTCTTGTAAGACATTGTCGTATGTATGTATGTATGAAGATTTGAGACGACGTGCAGGTGTTGAGGTGGCAAGATGACGTTTGACTCCTCTTCAGGGTTATCTCCGGTTTGAGTTGAAAGTAGACGTTGCTCAGGGTTACATCTGAGATTGGACTGCTGCAAGTGTTTGAATTCCGCAAGGTCATCTATAAATGTGCCTGTCTGCCCGGTGTTAGCTCCGGGTCTGAGGTATGAGTGCCTCGGCAGGAGGTCTGAGATTGAAGCTGATAGCATGCATTTGAAACAAGTATTTTCAGAGTTATCGCCGGAACTGCAACAACATTCCTTGGGGTTATCGCCAAGAACGAAACTCGGGGTTATCTCCGAGGTTGGAAAAGATACTCCCAGTGTGTGTTCCGGGGTTGAGACTAAACTTCTGGTAGTATCCGGAATGGATGTGAGCCGTCTTCCAGGGTTATCTCGAAAAGACGAATCTGCCCTCCTGCAATGTTAGTAACAGGTGTGCAGAAAATTTTGAGTGTCTACAAGCCTATAGAACGTCAATACGAACTTCTACTGGGTCAACCCCCTACTTATTAACCTATGGCATGGAGGCAGTACTCCCCATAGAGGTAGAAATGGAATCTCTAAGAGTCTTGATAGATGTTCAAATGGAGGAAGACCAATGATTGTAAGATCGGTACCACCAATTATCTCGGATAGATGAGAGGAGGGCCACATCCATTTTCCATGGTCAATTATATCAACAAAGGATCGCTCGATCCTACAACAAAAAAGTCTGGCTACGGTAGTTTAAAGAAAATTACTTGGTCTTGAAGAAGGTCCTTGCCAATTAAGACCAATCTAAAGGAAAGTTTACCCCAAACTGGGAAGGCCCTTTCATTGTCAAGGAGGTATTGAGAGCAGGAGCCCTCAAATTGCAAGAAATGGACGGCGAAGAATTTCCCCAGCTTATCAACTCAGACACTGTGAAAAGGAATTATGTCTTAAGTTACCTGCAAACCAACATCATGGTTCTGGATCATCAATCCATTAATCAAGTCAATTTAGGTTTTTAAAACCTTTTCAACCACATCAGTTCGACATAAAGCTAGTGTGACACCCTCAAATCTAGGTACTTCATTCCCACAAGACTTGGTGTTCACGATCCATTCATTCATATTATCTACCCAAATATAATAAAAATTAAATCATAAATCCTCCCTTTAAATATGTTTACATCAATAAATCCAAAATATCCCAGGTTGTCTAACCTTAACATCATATAAGTGCGGAAATAAAATTATTACATCACATCACTAAATAAAAGTCTATCATCATAACAATAAATGAAAATTACAAGTCTTCATCACTTGAACATTTTTCCCTTTCCTTTGCTAGTTGTAGGTTCATCTACCTTCTCAACGTTAGCTGCATTATTAATATTTATGCAAGAGTGAGCAAAACAATTGCTCACTAGATATAGCAATGAATCAACAAGATAATAGTAACTGCCAATGAATAGGCTCATCAAAACTGAATAGTACTATATCAATGATAACCAAAGAATGTAATCAAAATATGGAATATATATATATATATGAGGGTCATAAGACCACGAACTATGTCCATAGTTGCAAGTAATCTTTCAACTTCAACTTTAACAGTCATAAGACTATAAGGACTCATCGTACTTAGGGAGATCAGCCCTTTGTACAATGTATTGTGCACAAAAACATTTCAACGCTTAGCGTAAATTATCCCCAATAATAATAGGGTTGTTCATTTCAAAGATTTAGTACAAGTTCGCACCAAAAGAAAGTTTGGTTTGGATAAGCTTTCTAGGGTAATTTGAAGTTTAACGATCATTAACTAGAGGACTAGTTGAATCAATAGTGTTTGATAACACAATAATTGATCAATAATAACATAATATAGAACAATGAATAAGTGTAAGCGAACTAACTATATCTTGAGCTCATGCTTAGAAACAACTACAAAGCATAAGTATTGAATGAAAATAAACCTTGCTTGAATAATATTAAGCTAGGACTATGAATGATTGAATATACCTTAAGTAATAGCAAGCTGAAAATAAAGCTTGCTCATTATAAGAATAGCTTGTGTCAAGTAAATGAGATAAGATAATTCAACATTAGAAATTAGAATTCAAGAAAATTGAATTCATAATACACGAATGACAATAAAGAAACTTGTCTAACAATAAACAAGTTAGAATACATCAATAAATATTGGAATTCAAAAATTATTCGAATAAAGTTAAAGTCATAGCTAACTTGCTCAAATAATTATTAGGAATACAAGAGTTTTCTTAATGAGAGTTTAAAGTAAGAAACTTACTTAATGTAAAAAGATAAGGTTAACATCACAACACTTATCTAACATTCATTATATAAACTAAGTTATAACATAACACGTTCATAACTTATAATCATTTGAAACTTTGAACTACTAACCACCTAACACGATTCTGTTTTAACCTTGTTGTTACGTGTTTATCCCACTAACACATCATTGGACCAAGGTATGTTGTTATCCCATAACTGCTGCAGCAGAAAAAATCATTGTCCCAAACTGTAGGTATGGCAATTAATTATACACATACACAGGACCGGACCGCAATTCTTATTGATTTTTTTTGCCTTGCACCACAGCTGCAGTAATTGCTACCAGAGAGCACAAATAGAAGCGAAAGCGGCTATGAGCAAAGAGGCAAGCTTTAGCCCAACAAACACGAATTTCACCCACTAAATAATAGTATTAACACGTAGAATTGATACAAAACCATCATAAACATGTTTGCCAACATATTCCTCAATATAGAACAATTTAACAATAATTTTACTAGTTTAATTTCCTAAAATTCCATATTTTCATATAAAACTTCATTTTTGAGTTCTTTCCCAAAAATCAACACTGTAAACACAATTCTTGTCAAAATTACTTCGTTCAAATTACGTTATCTTCGTTTCTTAATGAACTAGCATAATCAAGCCTCAATTTAGAATTTCACATACAATTTGACCACTAAAAATTGTACTTACATAAGCCACATAAGAAAATATATACTGTCATTATTTTCTTCTACTTCTAAATTGTAATTAGCATGCAATTTAATGTTTATATACAAACTAAAACCTCACCAACATGAATAATCACCATAATTCATTTGTATAACAACAATTCAAAAATATGGAATTCACAGAGTGTGTAAAATTTTATCGTAACCCATATATATATATATATATATATATATATATATGGAGATTATGGAAAATACCTTTTGTTGATTTAAAATCCTTGCTAACACCACTAAATTTGTTTTGAAAACTCAAACTTCCTCTCAATTCTCTCAAGCTCTCCCTCAAGTTCTCTCTCAATTCTCTTTATTCTCTAGGCTTTGCAAATAAGGCGTAAGACCAACTGATAACAAATGCGTAAAAAAAATAAAACTGCTAAACCTTAATACGCCAAACTTAATAAAATGCCAGTTACAAAACAAACGTATATATTATAAATATATTATATTTATTATTTTAATTTATTTATTTTATTTATAATTCAAAATTCAAAAATTAATAATCCAAAAGCCATAAGGCTTTGTTTGGTAAAACCCATTAAAATTTAAAGACTTAATATACTTAAGCCTTGTTTGGTAAAATCACATTAAACTCCATTATTTTATTTTTTTTTATAACCAATTTAGTTTATAATTTATAATTACATCTTATTTATTTGGATTTCTATATCCAACATTAATCAAATAGATTAATTATACACACTATATTTTAAATAAATATACCATTTAAACAATTAACACAAAATTATAATTTTATTTAATAATTTAATATACCATTTAAATTATTAAATCAACACAACAATATAACATCTCACCTTATATTACAACTTTTTAAATTATAAATTAATTTAATTTAGAACACTATCTAATAAATTTAGATTCATAAATATTTATTAATAACCATCACATCAACAAATATTTAATCAACAATAAACACCTCAAATAAATATTTATATAATTTAATTAATATTTAAAATTACAATTTGAAATTCTGGATTGTTACATCCTTCCCTCCCGACAAGGATTTTGTCCCCGTAATCACAACTCAAACAATTAAATCGTCACATTCTTCCCTCCTTACAAAGATTCTGTCCCCAGAATCGAAGACAAAGACTAAACAAATAACTCAGGGTAATTCTTCATCATTTCCTCTTCGAGTTCTCACATAGCCTCTTCGACATTGTGGTTCCTCTATATCACCTTCACAGAAGGTATCACTTTATTCCTAATCACTTGTTCTTTCTTGTCGACTATCTGGATAGGAATCTCTTCATAAGACAAATCTTTACTAAACTGCAATGGTTCATACTCGATCACATGCTTGTAATCAGGTTTATACGGTCTCACCCTCGACACATGAAAAATGTTGTGAATGTGTTATAATTCTAGAGGTAAAGTTACTTCGTATGCCACCTCTCCCACTCTTCGTAGAATCTCAAAAGGTCCAATAAACCTTGGGCATAGCTTTCCTTTCTTACCGAAATGAATTTTCCCCTTCCAAGGAAAATCTTTCAGGAACACAAAATTTCCTACTTCAAATTCACGATTCTGCATGTGTTGATCAGCATACTTCTTCTGTCGATCTTGAGCAGCTACCAATCTTACTCTGATGAGTTTGATAATATCAGTGGTATGCTGTACCAGCTCTGGTCCTAGTAGTTGACATTCACCTACTTCATCCCAGCATAATGGAGTTCTGCATTTCCTGCCGTATAACGCCTCGTATGGAGGCATACCAATGCTTGCATGGTAACTGTTGTTCTATGCAAATTCCACCAACGGTAGATGATCATCCCAGTTTCCTTTGAAATCCATGATGCACGCTCTAAGCATATCTTCTAGCGTCTGGATTGTTCGTTTGCTTTATCCATCAGTTTGCGGATGATATGTTGTACTCATCTTCAGTTGCGTTCCCATGCATTCTTGTAGTTTCTTCTAGAAATTTGATGTGAACCTCGGATCTTTGTTTGATACAATTAACACTGGAACTCCATGTCTCGTCACGATCTCTTTAACATATAGCTTTGCCAGCTGATCAAGATTAAATCTAATCTTTATTGGCAAAAAGTGTGCAGATTTTGTTAGTCTATCCACTATCACCCATATCGCATCGTATCCTTTCTGAGTCGTTGGAAGACCTACTACAAAATCCATTGTGATATGCTCCCACTTCCATTCTGGTATCTCTAACGGTTGAAGTAATCCGTTTGGCCTTTGATGTTCTGTCTTCACTCTCTGACACGTCAAGCGCTTTGTAATGCATTCTTCAATGTCTCTTTTCATATTTGGCCACCAAAAATGTCGCCGCAAATCTTGATACATCTTCGTACTTCTTGGATGAATCGAATATCTTGAGCTATAAGCTTCCGTCAAGATTTCTTCTTTAATATCCTGTACTATTGGAACCCAAATTCGTCCCTCGAATCTTAACATTCCCTCAGTATCAACCTTGTACTTCACTTCTTTACCCTCGACCATACCTTCTTTTATTTTTTTGCATTCCTCATCTTGTAGTTGATCATTCTTCACCTTGTCCACCAAAGTTGGACTAGCTTCCATCTGGTATAATCTTTCATCAGATTCTTTTAGAAATTTGATTTCCAACTCTAGCCTTGCCATTGCTGAAATAAGCTCCTCATTATCGGTTAACAACATCAACTTTTCTCTGCCTTTCCTACTCAGGGCATCTACAACCACATTAGCTTTGCCCGGGTGATAAAAAATTTTGCAATCATAATCTTTTATCAATTCCATCCATCTCCTTTGACACATGTTCAGGTCCTTCTGTGTGAAAATATACTTCAGACTCTTATGGTCTGTGTAGATCTCACATTTTTCTCCATAGAAATAGTGTCTCCATATCTTCAAAGTAAACACAACCGCCGCCAACTCTAAATAATGAGTCGGATACCCTTTCTCGTAGTCTTTCAATTTCCTTGATGCATATGCACTGAACTTGTCATTTTGCATAAGGACACAACCTAATCCTTTGTGTGAAGCATCAATATATACCACAAAGTTTTCTGTATTATCTGGTAATGACAACACAGGTGCCACACTTAACTTCTTTTTCAATTCTTAAAAACTTTCTTCACATTTCTCCGTTCAAACAAATTTTATAGCTTTTCTTATCAAATTTATCAACGGAGTGGCAATCTTGAATAAATCATCTGTAATAGCCTGCTAATCCCAAGAAACTTCTCACTTCTGATGGAGTTCTTGGTTGTTCCCAATTTATCACAGCTTCGACTTTTGATGGATCTACAAAAATCACATCCTTATCAATTACATGCCCAAGAAATTGTACACGTTCTAGCCAAAATTCACATTTAGAGAATTTCGCGTACAACTTTTATCTTCTTAGCGTCTTCAGCGTCAGACGTAAGTGTTCCACGTGTTCTTCTTGAGTTTTAGAGTACACCAAAATATCATCGATAAATACCACCACAAACTTGTCTAAAAAGGGTTTGAACACCCTGTTCATTAAATCCATGAACGTTGCAGGGGCGTTTGTCAAACCAAAACGCATCACTAAAAATTTGTAATGTCCGTAGCGAGTTCGGAATGCCGTCTTCGGTACATCCTCCTTCCTTACTTTCTGTTGGTGATACCCACTTCTCAAATCTATCTTCGAGAAATATCTAGCACCTTTTAATTGATCAAACAAGTCATCTATTCTTGGCAACGAATATTTGTTTTTAATAGTGACATTGTTTAATTCCCTATAATCAATGCAAAGACGTATTGACCCAACTTTCTTCTTCACGAATAACACTGGTGCTCCCCATAGTGATACGCTCGACTGAATGTACTTATTATCTAACAATTCTTGCAGTTGTACCATCAGTTCCTTCATCTCTACTGGAGCCATTCTGTACAGGGCCTTCGATATTGGAGCGGTTCGTGGCGCTAATTCGGTCACGAATTCGATCTCTCGGTTAGGCGGAAGTCCTGGTAAATCTTCCAAAAACACATCCCGAATTCCCTAACCACTGGTATTTCCTCCAATTTTACGCTCTCCTTCTTTTGAGTATCGACTATGTAAGCTAAGTACCCTACACAGCCCTGACTCAACAACTTCTTGGCCTGCATCATCGTCAGACATCTCATTTGTCTAGGCAATTTTCTACCATGAAAAACTACCTTTGACGGAGTCATAAGTTTTACACACTTCTTTTGGCAATCAATTATCGCTCCATAATTGAATAACCAATCCATTCCCAATATAACGTCAAACTCTCCAAGTTTTATCGGGATTAAATCTACTTTCATAACATTCTCCTTAATGTTCACCCTATTATTCTTGTATACGAACCTAACAGGAATCACTTCCTTATTCGCAATTTCTATGTTTAAAGGGAAATTCAGCTCTTCACTAGGTATTTCTAACCTCTTAGCAAATTCATCAGATATAAACGAGCAAGTAGCACCCGAATCAAATAATACATATGCATTTATATAATTAATTGAGATAATACTTGACATGACATCTTTTGATTTCACTGCATCCTGTACCGTCATGTTGAAGGTTCTAGCTATTGGTTTATTTGTTGATGTTAGCCCAGCAATAGTCAGCGTACCTCCACTAGCATTTCCCTTGCTTCCATTTGTCTCACCAGATTTCTTCTTTGGACACTCGCGAGCAAAATGATCTTTGGACCCGCAGGTGTAGCAAGCATTCTTCTTGGGTTGAGTGCAATTTGGGGCAATGTGACCCTCCTGACCACAGTTAAAGCATGCCTGCTTCCCCCTTAAGCACATACCCGTGTAAAACTTTTTGTATGTAGCACATGCGTCCACCTTCTTCTTCTGCTAGTTACCTTGCTAATTTCCAGCTCCCACAGTTGCATTCCATTTTGCCATTTCTACCATTACTACCACCACCATTTTTAGCTTCACCTTCATTCTTCTTTGTCCTCTGCTCTTGGTTGTGCTTTGTTACAACCTCGCCTCCACTTTCAGCGAGAATTGCTTTCTCAAGCACCACTGCAAACGTCTTTTGCTAGAACAGGGAAACCCTGTTGTACAACTAGGGCTTCAGTCCCTACTCGAATCTTCTTGCTTTGTGTTCATCCGTATTCACTTGATATGGCGCAAACCTTGCTAACTCGTTGAATTGCGCTGCATACTCCGACATTGTCATGGTGCCCTTCTTCAGTTCCATAAATTGTACCTCCATCTGATTCTTTGAACTTTTTGGGAAATAGGTCTCAAAGAATATTTCCTTGAACCTTTCCCAAGATATCACCCCTTGACCTCCTCGGGTTTTATTGGTTTCCCACCAATAACTAGCCTCTTTTTTGAACATGAATGTTGCAAGAGCAGTCTTCTAGTTATCCTTTACCCTAGCAACATCGAAAACCTTCTCTATTTCCATGATCCAGGTCTGTGCCTCAACCGAATTCATGGACCCATATAATTCTGGTGGCCCAACCGTCTTTAAGTCCTTAAATGTCACAACTTGATTCTGTGGCTGATTCTGTAATGCTCCCGCCAGTAACGTTACGATTTACTGAACTGGATTATTCTCAGCATTGTTGTTATTCTCAGGAGTCCTTTTTCGTGGTTTGCGTCTTGGAGGCATTGTCTGTTAAAATACACCCATTAGATTCTATTCAACCTTCTAAGTAATACGTACTTAGGTTGCACATCATAAAAGATTATCACATAACACATAACACTTTGAATAAAACAATAACATTTATTCATTCATAATCTTTTAAAAACATCAAAACAATAGCATCACTGCTATTTACATTACTTTTCTGAACTACAAAAGTTACAAGATTACTTAATCATCATCACATCCCATTGGTTATATCATATCCGGGATTTACTTCTTATTTACTCACTAATCACATAATAATTACATTTATGACGTTCTATTAAAATGTTGCATAGCCTTACGACGCTCCTCTTTCATAATTTGGAACATTGTTTGGCGATCTAATATGTACGATGGCAGCGTCTCAAACTGAATTGGATAACACATGACCCGATCTTGAGCTCGATTGATCACGATGTTGAATACGCTATTCATCTCTTCCATCTTCATCCTCTTTGCTTTTGTATCCCTCTCTACTATTCTGGCTCGTTGGTAAGCTTCCTCGTACGCGTCTTCGGCTCTTGCCCTCTTCATAGCTTCTTCTTTCAACTTGTTCTTCAACTCTGCAATCTCTGCTATCAATCGCTTGTTCTCTTCTTCAGTGTGAACCATCTTTTCTTCAACGTTATTCAGACGTTCCTCTCGATCCTTGATCTCTTCGTCTTTTTGTGCCATCGAGGTCTGTTGTTCAGCTACTATCTCTTGCAACTCCTCGACGGTATCTTGAAGTTCCACATTGCGGTCATACACCTCGTCGTAAATATGTGCAACAATCAAATTAAGTGGAATCTCTTCCTCCTCGTTCTCCTCGTCCTCTGACTATGGCAGCTCAACGGGGTCCTCCTCATCCATCTCTATCTCATCATCCTCATCAAGTATTCTCTCTCTGTCAACTATCATGAACAGCGGAGTTGCTTCTCTCGTGGCGATGAGTTGTTCCCACACCACCTGAATATCTCGAGGCTCCTCCTCTCTAGGCATCTGGGATCCTTCCTCCCTAGCCTGACTGGATCCTCCTATATTAGCCATCATGTCAACCAAATTTTATGTTTTAATTACTAATCATTATTACTCGACACTCACGAGCACATAAGTTATAATCACATAAGCACATAAGTATTTTATTACTTCTTCCTTAAAACTTGATAAGAGTTTATCATTACTATCTTTTCAAAGGTTACTTCCTAAGGCTTTTCCCCACCTAAGGTTCATAACCTAATGGTTTGATACCAACCTGTGACACCCCCAAATCTAGGTACTTCATCCCCACAAAACTTGGTGTTCACGATCCATTCATTCATATTATCTACCCAAATATAATAAAAATTAAATCATAAATCCTCCCTTTAAATAGGGTTACATCAATAAATCCAAAATATCCCAGGTTATCTAACCTTAACATCATATAAGTGCGGAAATAAAATTATTACATTACATCACTAAATCAAAGTCTATCATCATAACAATAAATGAAAATTACAAGTCTTCATCACTTGTACATTTTTCACTTTCATTTGCTAGTTGTAGGTTCATCTACCTTCTCAACTTTAGCTACAATAATACTATTTATGCAAGAGTGAGCAAAACAATTTCTCAGTAGATATAGCAATGAATCAACAAGATAATAGTAACTGTCAATGAATAAGCTCATCAAAACTGAATAGTACTTTGTCAATGATAACCAAAGAATGGAATCAAAATATGGAATATATATACCTGAGGGTCATAAGACCACGAACTATGTCCATAGTTGCAAGTAATCTTTCAACTTCAACTTTAACGGTCATAAGAATATAAGGACTCCTCATACTTAGGGAGATCAGCCCTTTGTACAATGTATTGTGCACAAACATTTCAACGCTAAGTGTAACTTATCCCCTAATAATAGGGTTGTTCATCTCAGTATTTAGAGTACAAGTCTGCACCAAAGAAAGTTTTGTTTGGAGAAGCTTTCTAGGGTAATTTGAAGTTTAACGATCATCAACTAGAGGACTAGTTGAATCAATAGTGTTTGATAACACAACAATTGATCAATAATAACATAATATAGAACAATGAATAAGTGTAAATGAACTAACTATATCTTGAGCTCATGCTTTGAAACAACTACAAAGCATAAGTATTGAATGACAATAAACCTTGCTTGAATAATATTAAGCTAGGACTATGAATTATTGAATACATACCTTAAGTAATAGCAAGCTGAAAATAAAGCTTTATCATTATGAGAATAGCTTGTGTCAAGTAAATGAGATAAGATAATTCAACATTAGAAATTAGAATTCAAGAAAATTGCATTCATAATACACGAATGACAATAAAGAAACTTGTCTAAAAATAAACAAGTTAGAATACATCAATAAATATTAGAATTCAAAAATTGTTCGAATAAAGTTAAAGTCATAGCTAACTTGCTCAAATAATGATTAGGAATACAAGAGTTTGCTTAATGAGGGTTTAAAGTAAGAAACTTGCTTAATGTAAAAAGATAAGGCCTAGAAACTTGCCTCGAGCGTAAGCTATAATATTAAACTCACGTTCACCTACACATAGGTTTAGAACCACAATATCTCTTAGACATACTAAAATACCATAACATATGCAATTCTAGTTAGACTTGTTATTTCCGTATAAGTCTTATACTACCATATACATATAAGAATTTCCAAGTGTTAACATCACAACAGTTATCTAACATTCATTGTATAAACTAAGTTATAACATAACACGTTCATAACTTATAATCATTTGAAACTTTGAACTACTAACCACCTAACCCTGTTGTTACGTGTTTATCCCATTAACACAACATTAGACCAAGGTATGTTATTATCCCATAACTGCAAAGAGATAGTGAAGTCATTTGTCCCAAAACTGTAGTAATATGACATTGCATGCGCCATACATAGTCCCGACTGCCAAAGCGCCAATTTACGCAGTTTTTGCCTTGCACCCACGACATTGTTCCGGTGGGCGGATAAAGCGTAAACGCCTATGAACAGTAGCGGACTTTAGCCCAACAAACACGAATTTCATCCACTAAACAGTAATATTAACACGTACAATTGATATAAAACCATCATAAACATGTTTGCCAACATATTCCTCAACATAGAACAATTTAAAATACTAGTTTAATTTCCTAAAATTCCTTATTTTCATATAAAACTTCATTTTTGAGTTCTTTCCCAAAAATCAACACTGTAAACACAATTCTTGTCCAAATTGCTTCGTTCAAATTACGTTATTTTCGTTTCTTAATGAACTAGAATAATCAAGCCTCAATTTACAATTTCACATACAATTTGACCACTAAAAATTGTACTTGCATAAGCGACATAAGAAATTATATACTGTCATTATTTTCTTCTACTTCTAAACTGTAATTAGCATGCAATTTCATGTTTATATAAAAACTAAAACCTCACCAACATGAATAATCACCACAACTCATTTGTATAACAACAATTCAAAAAATATGGAATTCACAGAGTATGTAAAATTTTGTCGTAACCCACACACACACACACACACACACACACACACACACACACACACACATATATATATATATATATATATATATATATATATATATATATATATATACTATGGAGATTATGGAAAATACCTTTTGTTGCTTTAAAATCCTTGCTAACACCATTGAGTTTGCTTTGAAAACTCAAACTTCCTCTCAATTCTCTTAAGCTCTCCCTCAAGTTCTCTCTCAATTCTCTGTATTCTCTAGGCTTTGCAAATAAGGCGTAAGACCAACTGATAACCAATGCGTAAATTAAATAAAACTGCTAAACCTTAATACGCCAAACTTAATAAAATGTCAGTTATAAAACAAACGTATATATTATAAATATATTATATTTATTATTTTAATTTATTTATTTTATTTATAATTCAAAATTCAAAAATTAATAACCCAAACCATAAGGCTTTGTTTGGCAAAACCATTTAAAATATAAAGACTTAATATACTTAAGCCATGTTTGGTAAAATCGCATTAAACTCCATTATTTTATTTTTTTTTATAACCAATTTAGTTTATAATTTATAATTACATCTTATTTATTTGGATTTCTATATCCAACATTAATCAAATAGATTAATTATACACACTATATTTTAAATAAATATACCATTTAAACAATTAACACAAAATTATAATTTTATTTAATAATTTAATATACCATTTAAATTATTAAATCAACACAACAATATAACATCTCACCTTATATTACAACTTTTTAAATTATAAATTAATTTAATTTAGAACACTATCTAATAAATTTAGATTAATAAATATTTATTAACAACCATCACATCAACAAATATTTAATCAACAATAAACACCTCAAATAAATATTTATATATTCAATAAATATTTAAAATTACAATTTGAAATTCCGGATTGTTACATCTTTCCCTCCTTACAAGGATTCTGCCCCCAGAATCACAACTCAAATAATCAAATCGTCACAGCTAGAACTACAAAAAATGTGATCTCCCCCAGACATGGTAGTACGTAAGAAGCCATTTATGGTGCGGTCTAACCCCTATGAAAATCCAAAAAAACCTTCATCACATACAACTTTCAAACCATCCAGCTCTAGCTGGAACTACGTAGACCTGATCTCCCCCATACATGGGAGTACGTAGGTAGCCATCTATGGTGCAGTCAAACTACAAACAAAAAATTCAAACCCCTTCATCATCTTCGAACTATGTTGACCTGATCTCCCCTCATCAATTGGAATACGTAGGAAACCATTTATGGTGTGGTATCACCTCGACAAAAATCACAAAACCCTTTTAATGGTTCTGTGATCATCCATTCAGCTCTTCAACCTTTCAAGCCGAACCATAAAGATTGAACTACCTGGTCTCCCCTAATCAATGGGAAACAACCATCGACTATTTATGGTGCGGTCATACCACATCTCATCGTCTCAGACCCCATAGATTAAACTACTTGGTCTCCCCTCATCAATGGGTGAGGAAAGCCAAAATCATCTCCTCAAACAACAACCACATTCAAAAACTAGTCTCAAAACACCAAAGAACTAGAAAATGCAAAGATCAATGATCCATTCTGAAAGATCCTAAGACATCTCAATGTCCATCCACCAAGGAGGAGTTCAGAATACATCGAGATCGCAAGTCCTGGAGAAAAGGCAACTATCATGCAAGTAACAAGGCATATCTAAAAGGGATGTGAATTAAAACATATTTCCTTATACAATAAGTCCTATACATAACAAAAATGGCTAACCTAGTCTATGTAGGAAAATAAAAGCTAATCTACAAACCAGTGGATAAGCGAGCCATCAAGTTTAACATGTCATCCCTCTCATTAGATGGAGGTGAATTTATGAGCTCCTGCCCCAAGATGTTCATGCGATCTAGGAGATCTACGGCCATCTGCATAGTGCTACCATGCTCATCAATGAACGCACTCATCTCTGTAACAATGCTAACAGTATGATATCTAAGTCCACTACTATCTATAGTGGCAACATCTTGGGTAGCTACGGCCTCATCCCACTCAACAATAGCGGTATCCCTGCTAGCTAGAGCATCATCCCTCTTAATAAAAGTCACATTTCTACCATATGTCATAAGATGCAACCTCTGCTCCAAATACTCTATAGAAGGTAGAGCCATAGCAGTGGAAATTCTGGGGGAATCAACCAGAGCTACTGTCAAGCCAACAAATAGCTCATCCTCGATAGGAGAATCAGGGTCCTCCATAGGCTCCCATTATCAGAATCAATACTCGGCTCTAAGGAAACAACATTAGTTAATGCAATCTCTGCCTCCAGCAATGCAGAATACTCTGGAGAACGACCCAGATGACTAGTCAAAAAGTCATCCCTCTCTCGATAAGTCCAACAGTCATAAATCTTAGTCAAGTCCTCTGCTGACAAAAGCTAAGATGATAATCGCTGACCCATTACCCCGTCAAAGGGATGAATATCCTAAAACTGATCAAACTATCCAATGGCAGCTAGTGGATGATATGTGGTCACCCCTCTCAAACTAGCCAAGGGAAGATAGTTCATGCCGATTGTATGAGTGATAAAGCTATAGGGAGAGCTGAGCCCTGAACATGGAAAAATAGCAAATGGGTCCTCGATCCTTGATAAGAAAGCCAACAAAGATGTTGCGTCTATACACCTAGTCGGTTGAAAAGAATAGGACATAGATATCTCATGGGAAAAGTAATACACATGATTTCTGAATGTGCCAATCGGTCTCAAGTGTGTCATAAACTATACATGCAATAAGACGACACTACCTCTAAAAATCCCACAAAATGGGTATGGAAAATGCGACCAACCTGAAGGTCTCGGCAGGATGGTATGACCCTCCCTGAGAGCACTGACTACCATAGTCACGCCGATATCTAGATGGTATATGTATAACAAAATGTATAAATAGGCTACAATACACATTAAGAAAATATCTACGCGGGCGACATGTCACTCACTCTCAGTAATGGTGAAGTTCCCAGGATACCGCAGATAGCTATCCAATGACCCAAATCAGTTAATCAAGAAATCCATGGACACCACATGCCTTGATGTATTCTCATCCTGGGCAACTCTGCGCCTCAAGCCTGTCAAGGTCATAAACTACAGGCTCATGTCACCGACAGCCATCCGAGCACAAGGCCGATCCAAAGGTAAATTTGTAAGACGCTTAAACTCCTCTAATGTGGGAGTCAACTCTTGGGTATCAAATTTGAACACCTGTCTCTCTGGTATCCAATGATCAACCATACCCTCTATAAAGCCTGACAGAACGTGAAATGTCAGGAGGGTCATGGAGTGCCTTAATAGCTAATGACTTTCACCCGATCTAGGGAAGATAAACTGCTATACCAAGATCTCAAAGAAGATGCCACCAACATGGTTGAGGTATGCTCAATCTGGCTAACAGTGGTTGAAGACATCTGTAGAGCTATATCATAAGACCATCTAGAGGTCAATGTTAAACTCACCACTGGGAATGCATATCCATGACATAATGCATGCATCATGATAAATGATAAATGATAGATCTAAATAGGATGTAGGGAATAGAAACAATTATACACATATTCCTAAATACATCATCTCTGTAGACAACTGGGAAAAAAAGTATAGGGAAATGGGACACAACCGCCCAAAATCTAATAGAGGCCTATCAAAAGATATAACGAGAAATAGGGCACAACCGTCCAATTTATAACAGAGGCCTATCAAAAGAAATAACGAGAAATACATCAGAAGAAATTTATGATATTTATGTCATCTAGTCTATCCATCTGATGTAACTCCTCCTGAGTCACTGAGTCTCTGCCAGAAGGGATATCAGGCCGATACAATAGAGGATGTACACCGGTAAAACCATCAGAATATCGGCCACCTAAAGGGCTAGCGCCAGAGCTGGAAGGATCAAAAGTATCAACCTCTAATGGATCTCTGCCCAAATGCCGGATGAAGAAATATGCCCGGTCCAATTTCTGGGTCAACTCTCAATCTGCGTCAAATGAGTAGCCTCTCAGACGTAGGCAATCCAGTCTATCATTATGATGGAGCCAGGAGCCATATCCCCCATAAACTGTGTGACGCCCCCAAAATTGGTATATGTCACCCATTCTGAGTCGCCAAATACATCGTACATAATTCAAATAAAACTTAATTATACAACTGTCATGTAAAATTCGACAAAACATAAGCTGGGAGTTTCAACACGAATATTATCTTCTAGACAATATCCAAACTCAAATTTAACCCTCATTACATTTATTATCACTCTAAATAGTGAGGACTACTAAAATAACCATCTCGGACCATCACTCTGTTCCCCGGCTAGTCCCGGGTACGTTCACCTTTCCCTAAGAGAACAATGAAAGCAAAAGGGTGAGCTCAACTAGCCCAGTAAGAAATATTATGACTAAGATAATGCAGGATAAATTATCGTTAGCCTTCAACAGTGTTAAACTGATAAAATATAATAAACATCAAGTTTAATTGCAGCGAAACAAGCAATCCATTAGAAGAGTCAAGTAGAGCATGCTATCTACTATCTTCTATGATTTAAAAAGTTTATCATCAATTTTATCGCTGAGACCCAACTTAATAAATAAACCACATCGTCGAATCATCCCTGCACTATGGGCCAAGGATATTCATTAGTATCCCGACCATAAATTATCCATGCACTACGGGCCAATGATATTCATGTTTTCACCAATGGTCATGATCATGCCAACAACTGTCCATCAATGCACTACGGGCCAATGAGGACTTTTACCACATCATTTGTAATATTATGGTCATGATTATACCGAATAATCCCTGGTCATAATCATAACAATCAATAGTCCATCTATGCACTACGGGCCAAAGATGACTTTCATAACAATATAAGCATGAGGATGATGACAATGATATAAGAATTCAATTAAATGAAAGCAAATGATAAATTTTAACGATTTATAATTAAATTTATCCAGAATTCAATAATGTCCAAATTATCAACATGATACTGCTTTGTGGAGTAATATTCAAGAATAATATTGTACCAAAATGATTTGGACCGAAAAGAAATCAATTTTTATCATGAATAGTACCTGAGTGAATAGTACCCTATGAATAGTAATTTGGGAATAGTACCATGTGAATAGTACTCTAGCATGAAAAGGTTAAAACTTATCAAGAATGCACAGAATAATATTTCCATGAAAAGATACTGGATGAAGCGTAAATATCAAGGATATTCTACTAATTTCATGGAGTATAGAAGCCAAAACTTAACAAAATGAGTGTATAATTCTGAATCTGAAACGAAATAATATTACTTACATACTACAGAGTATGGAAAAAAATATTATTTCATACGAATATTGAACAAAAATAACATCCTTTACCTTAAAAGAAGAGTATTCTGACTGGTATAGCGGGGATATTCTTGAAAAAAACTTGCACTATTTTTTACACACAAAAGTTCCTAAAACTTGAAAGAAATACGCTCAATATTATAGAAGAAGAATTCTCTGATTTTGGTGTGATTTTCAATTCTAAACAAAGCATCCTATTTATAGGAGATTGGAAATGATAATTTTTGAATTTAGAAAGCACAGACTGCACATAATTCTTTCACGGGCGTGTAACATCGGCTAAATTTTTTTTAGGATTTACTATGCAAACACTATACAGACACTATGCGAAATAAAATATAATATATTCTATTTTTCATATAAAACAAAACTTATTATATAATATATATATATAATAAAATAACTCACGTGTCCATAATCGCCCCCCCCAAAAAAAAAAATCAACAACATGTGGGCCCCAGGCATTATATATATATAACTCATGGGCCCCACCACTTATTATATATATATAATAATGAATAAATTTCTACTAATTATTTTAAAAAATGGGTAAATGGGGGGTCCATATAATAAACAAATTTACAACAAATACTTCATAAAAATCCCCTCAATATTTTTAACAATATTTATTCATTATTATTATAACTCGCAATATTAACAACCAGATCGTTCCCAAGAAAGAGGGGGCTTTCCGAAAAGGATTTGTCCCTATTGGAACGCAATTAGGTGACCAAACCCTATAGACACTCAAAATTTTGCATTCTTGTTACTAACATTGCAGGAGGGCAGAATCGTCTTTTAGAGATAACCTTGGGGGACAAGACAGTTCCAGTTCCGGAAATCACACCAGAGAAGCCTTTTTCATCACGCAGATAACCCCGAGATATTCAATCCCAAAAATAACACCAGGAGTTTAAGTCTCAACCTTGGAGATAACCCCGAGGAGTGCAGTTACAATTCTGGAGATAACCCCATAAATGCTTGTTTCAACCCCCAACAATCAGCTTCAACCTCGGAGATAACCCCGAGGCACTCAGTCCCAAACCTGAAGATAACCCCGGGAGGTCAGCCTAACCTCAAAGATAACCCTGAGGACATCTAGTACCTTCACCAGTCCAATCTTAGAGATAACCCTGAGCAACGACTACTTTATCAGCCCAAACAGGAGATAACCCTCGTGAAGGGCAAAATCATCATTTTGCCACCTCGATCACACATGCGCGCCATTTTAACACATTTCAATATACATTCTACACAGTTGTGTCCTATAAGAACCAAATAGCTACAATCCCGAGTGACTAAAACACAAGACAGCACACTGGATGGAATTTGAAGCTTGAAGACCAAGGGCATGGTCCCATCATCCTAAGTTCTTACAACCTCTAATCCCATATCATTTCTATAGCTCTCGACAATAGCACTCTGAAATAGGTCTTATACACCTCGATCGGATGCCCAAATTGAAGTTATAAAAGTTCAAGCGGACATCATATTGTACGCGTGCACGTACTTTGAGATGGTGGGATCCATGAGCCTGAGGCACCACGGCAACAAGAGATGCTTTCGGGCGACCAGCATGTGCATCTGCATGCTGCCACAGTACACACTCAGCCTCCCCCCTCTATAAATAGAGGGCTTGGGGTGGCCATTTTTGTAAGAGAAAACGGCGAGAAAGCCCTGTCTAATTTTCTTTGTACACACTGTAAATTGAGTGCTTTCTCATTTTAAACACTTGTGAGCTCATATATTGCTATATTTTTTTCGATGGGAACCGAGTGTTCATCCATTTAAAGCTATAGAAGTCTTCTTTGGCAGTCCACTGTAAGCCTTCTTACACCTTTCAAAGCATTTTCTCCACATTTTGCATACACCGTTCTTCATGTTGAGAGTCGTGTTATGTGTGTTTGCCCGAACTTCGGTCCGTGAATTTTATTTCCTTATATATATATATATATATATATATATACTAACATTATCGAGTTATACCTCGATTGAGTCTGGACTCACGTCCGGAGCATTTATTGCTTGTATATATAAATATATATACTTATATATAAACTGTGGTCGAACTCATTCGATGAGCTCGATTTATATCCTAGCATTTATTGCTTTATATATATAGTATCGTTGTTGGACTCTCATATATATATATATATATATATATATATATATATATATATATATATATATTTACATTTATGTCAGGCATGAAGTTTACTTCGTGGCCTTTTACTGCTTTATTTATATCCTATCCCGCCTGGAGTTTACTTCGTGGTGGTTGATCGTTTTACTACTTTATTTACATTTTGTCTCGCCTGGAGTTTATTTCGTGGTGGTTGATCATTTTTACTGGTTTATTTACTTTTCCGATCCCCCATGGAGGTGTTTCGTGGTGGTTGATTGTGTCTCTCTATATATATATTTACCGCTTTTATATATTTATATTTTCAGTCCACCATGAAGTTCACTTCATGGTGGTTGACAGTCTGTATATATATATTTTTAGCTTTTATATATATAACTTCTTATAGCTTTCATATAAACTGCTACATCATGTGAGCTAGGAATCATGTGATCACAGATTCAGTCTCCTGAATCTAGATTCGGTTCCCGTGATGGACATTTTCGACTGTAGACAGCTTGTACATTATTCAAGGTGTATGAATTTCCTTATACGACTCTCATGCCCACAAGAAGTTTGACACTACTATATATCTTATTTTCTTGAAGATGCTTCACATCTCGAAAATAAAAGTAATCAAGCCGAACATTTAATAAAATGGAAGTATGAAAGGCCTCAATTACTATTAAGCGTAAGGGTTTGAAAAACCTCTTTTACAAAACAACACTACTATATCTTGTTAAAACTGAAATTTTACATAAATTCAAACCCTTTTGTATATAGGTGCGAACGAGGCATAACACTACTTCCAAATAATTGCACATTGACCCACACACACACACACACACATTCATATAATAGTTTAAATAAAAAGTGGCGGTCACCGTGGTAACACGGATGTCAGGGGTGCCTAACACATTCCCTCCGCATAAGCAAGTCCCCGGACCCGGACGAATCTCGGTTTCACAGATCAATTTACCAGTGTTACATCACGTGGTCAATGTGCAAACCTTTTCTCGGTTGAGTTGGTGCAAACATTTAAAAATACCAACTGGCGACTCTTACAGTCCAATCGTCGACATATAAATGTAAATGTCGGATCTTTTCACAACTTGTTTTTTCAAACAAATCTAACCCAACATGAGAACACCAAAAGACAAGAATAGAAAAGGGACAATAAAAATTCCGACGTCGACAGGTGGCGACTTTATTGGGGACACCAGTAAGATGACTTAAGCCGCTACTACAAACTTTTCAAAATTGTTATATGTTTGTGTGTGGATGTTGCATTTACATTTTTGATGAATGTGTACGAATGCATTTACTTACTACACTTAATGCTTTACACTATATCTATATACGATATTAGTGCTTCGCACATGTCATCATTCCCATAACGGTGAGACACGTTGCACGTGAATATATGTTGTCTAGTTCTTCCACCAGGAGGCTATCATGTCGGTGTTCGATTACTGGACTAGTAGGGAGACTAATTACAATAAGGCTCAGGAAAGGCACCACCCAGATTCGCTCCAGTTGAAAGACCAGATTAGCTTCCCGTCAAGTAAATAACGATGATCTAGGAACCTTCATGCCAAAAATTCGCTAGATTAGCCTAAGATAGGTCAGCCTCTGATAAACCAAATGCGGAGGAAAGTCTCTTCATGCTTTCCATTTTCAATTACTTGTAAAGAAAATTACTTGTAATTTCATTCCATGTCAATCTCTATGTAATGGAAAATGGAAAATCCATTTTGCAAGATAATACTCCTAAAAATGAACAAATTATGATAGGATGTAAACATTAATACATTCCCTAAAATTAAACTACATAAGTTTTTGTAGGGAAACAAGTGTGCCTATTACCCATTCAAAGTCCAAGAAGGCCACGAGCCTACAACCAATTATGTCTTCATCTGACAAGTCTATTCCTGCTTTTGTGTCTCGTGAGGAGTTTGATGGATTAAGCAAACAAATTACAGATTTGGCTATTCTGCTCAAAGAACTATACCAGTCTACTCAGGGTCTATGCATACCCGTACATGCAGAATTCTCTGCATATGGAGGAACATAGGGTGCGGATCAAGCAAATCCAATACCTGAGCTTCAGTTGGATAAGTCCAACAAAATTCCTGAAAATACCCATCTAAAAGAAAATCTAGACACCGGTGATATCAGGAAAAAAGTCCTTCAAATGGAAGAGACCAGACGGTCTATAAAAGGGATTGGAGCACATGGGAGTGTCTCATATGCCGACCTTTGTATTTTCCGTGGTGTCCATTATCTAGAGAAGTTCAAAACTTCTGACTTTGAAAAGTATGATGGGTGGGAGATCCTTACACACATTTTAAGGTATTCATTAGAGAACTCGTATCTTATGCCGAGAATGAGAAGCTTAGAATGCAGCTGTTCGAAAAGAGTCTAACTGGAGAAGCCCACTCATGGTATACCAGATTAGAATATTCTAAGATTCATAGTTGAGAAGAACTATTTCATGCCTTCCTTAGTCAGTAAAGTTTCCAGTCTCAGATGGCTCCTGACCGGTACCAAATTAACAAGGTCAAGAAACAATCTAATGATTCTTTTCGAGAGTATGCTCAAAGGTGGAGGCGCCTTGCTGCTCAAGTTATTCCTTCTATGAAGGAATCAGAAATGGTGATGACCTTTATAGACATATAAGAAGCTCCTTTCTATGAGAGAGTTTTAGCTGGCATTGGTATACCATTTTCTTAAATGATTAAACACAAAGAAATGGCTAAGATGGGATTGAAGTCGGGAAAGATCCAAGACCTAGCCACTCTAAAAGCTATTGCTGAGCACATCCAGTCCAGAACTTATGGAAAAAACCCCGGAGGATCCATAAACAGAAAGAGGAAGATGTTTTCTTGATACTATAAGGTCAGAATGGCAGTCAAAATACGCTTATCCAAAGGAGAAACTACTCCTTTTTTCAAGCACAATCTTCTAACTTTGAGTGTTCACACCCCTAGGGGACTCACTCGAGAATATTCTCCATCTTCTGACTACTCAGAAGAAAATTAGACATCTTCTTCCACCGGCCAACCCGAATGGGAAGGGTTTCAATGCTACCCGAAAATGTGCCTATCATGCTGGAGCTCCAGGACATGATACTCAGGATTACTGGGCCTTGAAACACAAGATCCAAGATTTAATCGATAACGGGGAGATTGTGATTACTAAACCCGACCAACCTCATGTGCAAGACAACCCTCTTCCTCAACACAAAGAAGAAGAGGTTAATATGATTAATTGGAGCAGTGGATAGAGTTCCAATTACGTTGTTGAATCTTCCAAAACTAGCAAGGATGGTGCTGACAAATGGGATTATGCACAGTTCCAATTTGTGATGGAACGAAAGATGAAAGCTCTTTGTAAGCAAGTAGACCAATTGGAAGAACTGTTGATCCATCAACACCAAGTCACACACCAATTAGTCAATCAGGAGCATGCTAGTCTCCTTCCTTTTGTTATGAATACTCCATCATTGCCTTCAGAAAGTGAAACACTGGAGGATAAAGTTACAAAAAGAGCAAGTTCCAAAGCCCTTCAAATTTTGCCAATAAGAGGGAATTCACATACCTGGGTCAACCTATGGAGGAGATATTTCAGATGATGACCAATGAAAAAAGAATTACATCCCTTCTACCTCTAATCAATCTTAGTTTAAGATGGTTTAATTCTAATGGAGTATGTCAGTATCACTCCCACTCTCGCGGTCACAACAAAGAAAAATGATGGGCACTCCGCCACCTTATTCAGAATTTAATTGACAGCGGTGTCCTGCAGATGGCGGATGACTACACTTTGTTACTCGAGAGTGGGAACACGTGTCCTATAAAATGGAAGGACGTCGTAGCAGTTATATCCGTTGAGGATGATTTGGCTAGCAGACCACCCACAATACAATCAATTCAAATCAAGGGTGTTGACAATCCTTTGAAAGTGGGTGCACCAAACCCATTGCATTTCCATCTAGGCCACAATATCTTGTTGTCAGCCTGAAAAATGTTTCATGGAATTATGAAGAGGCTGAAGGGTCTACATCACACACAACTGCTATAGTGTTGAAGGAGAATCAACTGTATCTTCCCCACCGGGTGATAAAGCCTATCATCAAATCAAAGGGAAAGTTCCCATTGAGAGGATTGAAGAGTTCCTCCGTACTATGGGCCATAACGAAGCCAATGTGGTTTTAAGTTTGAGAGAAGCTCCGCAATAAATTTCCATGCTGGACTAGGTTTTCTCTTCCAAAGATCACATGAATATCTTGCTAAGGGTCTTGGAAGAAGCCCATTTGCCAAAATCAGTGGATGTGGAAAATATCAAACATCTGGTTGATTACATTTTTAACAACAATGTGATATCTTTCACTGATGACGACATACCTCTCGAAGGGACTGGTCACTTCAAGCCGTTGCACATAGCGGTGCTATCCTCCGGATATATGGTGGGAGGAGTTCTGATAGATGGTGGGTCATCTTTGAATTTCTGCCCTTATGCCACCTTGTAGAAGATGAATATCAACCCCAAGAGGATCAAAATTAGCCATACTGTTATGAAAGCTTTTGATGGGTCCCAATGAAATGTTATTGGGGAAATTAAGCTACCTGTGGAGATTGGTCCACATACATTCAGTGTATCCTTTCATGTTCTAAAAATCGCCATAGGATAAACCTGCTTTTGGGAAGACCATGTATTCACATGGCTGGAGCCGTCCCTTCCACCCTTCATCAGCAAGTCAAGTACATTATCAAAAATAGCCTAATCATTATTAATTCTGAGCTGAAATGTCCTGAACAAGGTGAAATACCACTCATCATCGTCAACACAAAAGTTGAACCGGTCAGTTTCCATGCCCTGGAGGTGAGCAACACTCATTACCAACCCATTGGGGCACCATCTTTCACACCCAAGATTTTTGCCGAGCTAATGTCGGCCACTTAAGAAATGATGTCATTGGGTCATCAACTTAGACAAGGGTTGGGCAAAGATCATCAGGGCATTAAGCACCCAATTCAAGTTCCCAGTCAAACAGGGACAGTTAGATTAGGCTATTCTGTTATCTCTAGTGACAAGAATCCTCACAAGCATAAATAGATTGCTTCATCTTCAGCCATACAACGATTATCTCCACCTATAGATCCTGAGCCTATACAGTCTCCGATAAAGGTTCCTACCAATGTTATGACTATGCTATTTCTCAAGCCGATACCGGTTAAAGCAAAAGAGGTCCTGATTCCTGATCCCAAAGTGGAAGAAAAGAAACGGAGACGTAAAAAAGACATCGCCAGGAGTTTGTCTCACTTACGCATCCTTTTACATGATGAGCACATAAATAGATACACTTCAGACGATGATTGTCCTGACATTATGGTCATTATTCGGGAGAAGGAGGACGATGATAGCTATATCATCACTGTCGTCCATCATGAGTTCACCCTTAATAATTGGAGTAGCACTCCTTGCATTTGTCGCCAAGGGTAAAAAGGGCAGAAACCCCCTCTGCCCTGTAGATAGCTTTAACTACTTACTTTATTATACAGTATTAGCAATTATTTTATCTGTACATGTTAACACTTTGTATGATTGAATAGTTTCATATATTAAGTGAAATCATATTTTGTTTTAGGACTCTGAACTTAGATGTGCCTATACTTGCTGATGAGGTGCCTTTTCTCCACAAGGACTATAACTTTGATGAAAAGTTGAACTCAAACTTGATGGAAATACAAAAGGACATTGAGAATGGGTGTGACGCCCCCAAATTCGGGTATCTTCCAACCCAGCAGATGGTGCTACACGGTACTACTATTCACACATATATTCAATTGAAAAGCCTCAAAAGAATGAATATATCTTCTATATATTCAAAGTAATATTAACATTCCTCAGGTTCTTTATAACCATTACATTTGTTCTTGTCATAATATCAAATATATTACATCATTAAACCTATACTATTACATCAACAGTTCAACGGTCTGCCTTAGCCTTTACTTTAACATTAGAGGATCCTTCAGGACGTTCAATCTTAGCTGCATTAATATGGTTCAAGGAAGAGTGAGCATGACTAGCTCAGTAAGTATGATAATTCCAATAAACAACATGCTTGAAACATACGAATCATATATCTTCAATAACTGAACAATAGTTACAAAGTACTATCGATAATTCAAAAAAGCACTTCTTTTCATTCAAAACGTTTTACAAAAACAATATTCAGTAAAAACATCAATTTCGGTCCAAGACCTTGAGCATTTCATACTTTCTTTGAAAAGGACATCCCGGCACAAAGTCTGTAAGTCCGGCATTTCTTACGAGCACGTCTAGGTGATCAGCTTATAGTACTCTATGTTGATCAACACTACATTCATTAAACGAATGTGCGTTTAAGTTGTGGCAACCTCACGTGCCTGTCGTCTGCCGACAAAACATTTTAGCATACTCAATCTTCACTTGAAAACCACACCAATATAACTTGGTAAAATATTGACCATACTTTGATAGATTATAAGAAATCCAAAACATCTTAAGTCTAACTAAAATAATTGGCTTTGACTTTATCATACATCAATTCATGCGTAAGAATACATGAATCACAAAGCTTGTCTAGATTGAACTAAAACAAGGGTTAGAATACTTTCCTTTAGCATCTGCTACTATCTTAATTACTTTTTGTTTGAGTCTTTAAAGTCTCTACAATACATGATCACATAACGTACCACATTAGGTAATATATAATCAAGTATGTGTACAACTATATCTTACCCTTCTTCTCAATCTAATCGTGACTTATATTTATTACTATGAGTTCCGGCTTTCCGATTTAGTTTACATTGTTATTACGTTCATGTTCAATTACTTATCTTCAACCTTTATGTATCATAATTGAGGTTTAAGAATGTCTTACAATGTTATAAATTAAGCTTCATTTCATATGTGAAATAATTACCATTCATTCTCTACGTTCAAACCTTCTTCAATATGTACTCCTTAAGGTTGGCGCTGCGGCGCCAGTCATCCCTATATAACTTGTGTTGCGGCGCTAGTTAGCAGTACCTACCATCTTATCTTGGCACTGCGACGCCATTCTCATTACTGAGACTCGCGCTGCGGCGCCACTTTCTAGTAGGTTATTACACTATTCACGGCGCTGCGGCGCTCCACTTAACTCTTCAAGTCGCGCCGCGGCGTGAGACTATAGAAGGTCCAGGCGCTGCAGCGCCACCATTATGCCTGTGAACCAGATAGTTGACAGTTTTGTTCTACGCACTAAACTTCCTGGACTCCAAATTTAATCATTTTAAGTCCAAATTGGCTTGTTCAAAAGCCATTAGCTCACAAATCATATACTTTATGTGTTCATGCAAAAATTTTATATTTTCTACTTTGTTTACTAAAAATCCACCTATTGGTTCATTTTTAACGAAAACGATAAACGTTCGCGAACGTTCAACGCTCGTTTCTTCGTTGTAAGTCAGAATTCGGGCATTTTCGAGTCCACAACTCTATAATTCCAAATAAAACTTGTCTCCATCGAAAAATAACATTTCCGAGTTCAAAAACACAAAATCTGACTTCATTTCTGAGAATTTCACGAATTCAACGATTATCGTCCAATTGTGTGAATTCCGGCAAAACTTCGTTACTTAGGATTTGTTCATCATTTTAAATGAATTCTACCCATCATGTGAACATTTCAAACTACATATTACATCAACTTATTTTCATGATAACTTATGGCTTATTCTTCATGAGTTTATAACTTATCAAAGTATAAACTACTTATACTTTCTATTCTCATGACTTATGATAATTTAAGTCCTTTATTCATCATTCTGACATACTTTCATCATGCTAAAAACATTCATGCAAACATGACACAAGTTGTACAAGTTCTTACTTAATTCATAGCTTATCTATGAACAAAGTGCGTATTCTCGACTTATTAGGACTTAAGTCCTTATTTTATTCATTCCTATCATTCTTAGTATACAAGACCATTACTTCACTATCAAGCTATCATGGAAGAGATGGAAGATTATAGGACAAGAGTCTTAACCTTGATGACTAGCTTTCCTCTTCTTAGAAATATAACAATGGAAGTTTGACTTTTAAAAGTACTTATTCTCTCTACCAAATAAGTTATTTTGTATGGCAAGTTGTTGGATAATTTTGAACAAGCAAATAAAGAATTATAAGCTTGATATTTATAGAGCTTCCAAAGTTAGGGTAAATGGGTCAATTAGACATCAACCTCCTTTACTAACCTCCTTACTATTCCATTCTTAACAACTAAGTAAACTTGCTCCCTACACAAGATACTTGGCCACCATATAAAGTTCTTGGTCATCACAACACTTGGGCACCAAGATCACCCATGGGTTGCCCCATGGATCTAGCTTTACCCATTAGATCATAGCTTTGGGCCTAGTTTAATTACATTGCTTATTCTTATGGGCTTGCATTAATTTGTTTTGGGCTTCACATTAACCACCACTTAGGCTTACCCCTTAATGTTTATTGGACTATTCAATTGTTTACACAATCCTACTAGTCCATGTCATTTAATTAAAAATCTTATCACATATACTATACATACAATTCTCGTATTCTAATTCGTATACTTATTCATAATATACGGAATACCATCATTCTCAGATATCAGTATAATACTTACATTATCATACTCAGATATGATTACCTCGATAATACATAATGTATCATCGATCATTACATTATCTTCTTAATGCTTAATATTCCTAACGTTTTCTAATTAAGTCCACATGCAAAATATTACATTTTCCATACTTCGATTATTATTACATAATCCATCTCACCTTTATATCATAACGTTACATATTTCTCGGAAGTTTAAAAATAATTCCCGAGCAAAAATCGATGAATAGTGTTTTTCAGAGAATTTCTCGGAAAGCTTTTATTTTTCGTCTTGGAAATTCAAACGCTTTAATTCCTTCACGTAGTTAAAATACTACGACGTTCCGATATTTCTAGGTTATAGAATGACATTCATCTTACTAACATATAATAACAACAAATAATATTATTTTATTCATTATAAAAGCATTTACAAAAGAGTTCGATTTTTCGGGGCGTTACACTCTCTCCCCCTTATAAGGATTTTGTCCCTAGAATCTCGCTAAAAAAAATTACACAAACAAGTGCGGGTAATTCTTTTTTTCAAGTTCCCACGCTGCTTCTTCTGCATCGTGGTTCTTCCATAACACTTACACGGAAGGTATGACTTTGTTCCGCAATACTTGATCTTTTTTATCGATAATTTGAATTAGCGTCTCTTCGTACGTTAAGTCCTTCTCGATATGAATAGGCGCATATTCTATTACGTGCTTATAATCTGGTTTATAAGGATGCAATACCAATACGTGAAATACATTATGTATTTGTTCTAGGTCTGGAGGTAACGCTACTATATAGGCTACCTCACCTAACCGTTTTAATACCTCAAAAGGTCCTATAAACCTTGGACTTAACTTTCCCTTCTTTCCAAAGCGTATCTTTCCTTTCCAGGGAGATACCTTTAAAAATACATACGAGCCTACTTCAAATTCTCTATTTTCTCGATGTGAATTTTTAAATTTCTTCTATCTGTCTTGAGCTGCTATTAGACACATCCATATTAGCTTCACTATATCCACTGTTTGCTGCACCAATTCTGGTCCTAACATTCGGCGTTCTCCCACTTCATCCCAATACAATGGTGTTCTGCACTTTATTCCGTACAAAGCTTCGTAAGGCGGCATACCTATGCTTGCATGATAACTATTGTTATACGTAATCTCTACTAATGGTAGATGATCATCCCAACTACCCTTGAAATCCATGACGCAAGATCTTAACATATCTTCTAACATCTAAATTGTCCTCTCGCTCTGTCCATCGGTTTATGGATGATATGTCATACTCAACTTTAACTGCGTCCCCAACTAGTCTTACAGATTTCTTCAAAAGTTCGATGTGAACCGTGGGTCACGATCTGACACAATCAAAACTGGTACTCCATGTCTGGAAATTATTTCATTAACATAATGTTTAGCTAACTGGTCTAAGTTATACTTGACCCTAATTGGCAAAAATTGAGCTGACTTCGTCAACCGGTCCACTATTACCTAAATTGCATCATACCCTTTCTGAGTAGTCGGAAGTCCTACCACAAAGTCCATCGTGATATGCTCCCACTTCCACTTCGGAATCTCCAATGACAAGACACTTGGTCGTTGGTGTTCGGTCTTAACATTCTGTAGTCAAGACTCACATACTCAGTTATCTCTCTCTTAATGTTTGGCCACCAAAAACTCTGTCGAAGTTCTTGATACATCTTAGTGCTACCAGGATGAATCGAGTACCTCGAACTGTGAGCTTCTTGTAAAACTTGCTCCTTTACTTCAGTCTCATTTGGAAACCAAATTCTTCCTTCAAATCTTAATAATCCCTCATTATCAAAACTATATTTTAAATCTTTTTCATTGGTCAACCGCTTCTTCATTTGGTCACAGTCATTAGTTTTGAGCTGCACCTCCTTAACTCTCTCTACTATGGTAGATTGCATCCCCGTTGTAAATAGTCTCTGTCCCGATTCACTTGGCAAGTTCACCTCTAACTCCATTTTAGCCATCTATGTTATTAACTGAGTTTGAGCCGTTTACATAGATAACTTTTCCCGACCCTTTCTACTTAAGGCATCAGCAACTATATTAGCTTTTCCAGGGTGATACAGGATTTCACAGTCGTAATTCTTTATCAACTCCAGCCATCTCCTTTGTCTCATATTCAACTCCTTCTGTGTGAAGATATATTTTAGACTTTTATGGTCCGTGTATATCTCAAATTTTTCTATGTAAAGATAATGTCTCCATATCTTTCAAGCAAAAACTACTGCGGCCAGTTCCAGATCATGAGTAGGATAAATTTTCTCATAATCCTTCAACTGTCTTGATGCATACACAATGACCTTGCCATGCTGTATGAGCACGCAACCAAGTCCTCTATGCGAAGCATCGCTATACACTACGAAATTTCCTATGTCGTCAGGTAATGATAAAACAGGCGCTTCCTTCAAACTCGTCTTTAATTCTTGAAAACTGTCTTCGCATTTATCTGTCCACACATATTTCACCGTCTTCCTTGTCAAGTTAGTCAATGAAGTAGCTATCCTTGAAAAATCCTAGATGAATCTCCGATAGTATCCCACTAACCCTAGGAAACTCCGCACCTCAGTCGGCGTTTTCCGTTGTTCCCAATTCATCACGGCCTCCACCTTTGCTGGATCTACCAAAATCCTCTTATGGTCAATGACATGACCTAAAAACTGTACCTTTTCCAACCAAAATTCACACTTAGTGAACTTCGCATACAACTTCTCCTTCCTCAGTGGCTCTAACACTAATCATAGGTGTTCAGCATGATCTTCTGTCGTCTTAGAGTAGACTAGAATATCATCGATAAACGCCACGATGAACTTGTCAAAATATTGTTTGAACACTATGTTCAACATATCCATAAATGTAGCTGGTGCATTAGTTAATCCAAATGACATTACCAGAAACTCATAATGACCGTAACGAATCCTAAATGTTGTCTTTGGTACATCCTCCTTCCTGACCTTCAACTGGTGATACCCTGTTCGCAGATCTATTTTAGAAAAATATTTTGCCCCTTTCAACTGATCAAAGAGATCATCGATCCTGGGCAATAGGTATTTATTCTTTATCGTTAACTTGTTCAACTCTCTATAGACGATGCAAAGTCTTAACGATCTGTTCTTCTTCTTGACAAACAGTATCGGTGCTCCCCACGGCGAAACACTCGGTTATATGTACTTCCTGTCCAACAGTTCTTGCAAATGTACCATTTATTCCTTCATCTCCACTGGCGCCATACGATACGATGCCCTAAAAACTGGTGCCGCTCATAGCACAATGTCTATTACAAACTCAGTCTCCCTATCCGGTGGAAGACCCGAAAATTCACTCGGAAATACATCCCCGAATTTGTTAACTATAGGTATTTGTTCCATGGTTGCTACCACTCTCTGGGTATCAACAACATGGCACATGTAACCTACACATCCTGTAAGACCCCGAATATTTTTTAAATAAAAATGAAATTTCCTCTATTTATTATTTTGAAATAGTAAGGGTTGATTTGATTCATGTGGATAGTTATGGGTAAAATACGCAAATATTTCGAATAAGCAGGTGGTTATAAAATATTCTTTATTGTCGGGGAATATTCGTTTGGTCGTGGAATATTAAATCTTTGTCGAGTAATATTAAATGCGACCAGTAGCAGATCTTTTGTGGGCCCCATAACGAAAAGCGATTGGATGAAGAAAATGACAAATATAAGTTGTTTATAAATAACTACAGCGTAGTTATTCACAGATTATCTTGTTGAAATACCCGGTGGTTAAAACACACTAATCGTGTTGTTGAGCAAGATGACTGCACGGTATTGCACCAATTATTGATTCTTACGTGAAGGCACTACTCAATAATTGTTACGATAATTACTTTATCAAAGATTTTATTTTATTGGTTCAATAATTGTTGCGTTGATATTTTATATTCTTTGTTGTTTCAATAATTGTCATTACACAAGTATTTTTCATTATCGAAGCAATAATTCATATTATCTGAATAATATTATTAGATAACATTATTGGCAATGTCTAGAAAGTTACTGTCTAAGAAGAGGTTTGGTCACCTAATTGCGGCGCCCGATGAAGGACAAATTCTTATTGAAAGCCCTGCTTCCAGGAAGCTGCACGGTTGTCGATATTGTGATTACTGTAATATTATTTGTGAATAATTAATTATTGATTCATATGATGAGAAAAATATTGATTTTATGTAGATATAGATGGAGAAAATTTTTAATGTGACAATTGTTGAAAATTGAAATTTTATCTTTTTACGATAAAATAATTCATTTAAATATATATATTATTATATTTTAATAATATAATAATGATGATATTTTACGATGAATGTGGGATATATGAGTATATGTGGAGGAGTAGTATTTTTGTTACCAAAATATTTAAAACATGTTTTTCATGTCGGTGGACCCCATTTCTTGATTGAAATTTGATTATAGTCACGTAAAATCGCTTGGTTTGTGGATTTGGTTAATTTACATTTGGAATTTGGAAAAACTTCCTTCCGCAAAGTTGTAGAGAATTGAATTTCCTATAAAAACTTGCAAGATTTGAATTTTTCGACAAAAGGGCTATTTATTGTGAATTATTGAAGTTAGAAACTACTGAAATAATTGATTTTTGGAAGTTTAAATTATTTTAAATTAGAAAAACGTTTTTTATTACTTTTTCTAGAAGGTGGCATGTGGTTATTGCACTGAAATTAGATTTCAAGTGTGCGTAGAAGATTTATTATATATATTATTATTATATTAAATTTTCTGCTTTGGTGTTCTAAGCAATTTCCTATAAATAGGGTCTTGGGTTAGAATTGAAGATTACACCGAAACTCGAAGTTTTCTCTCTATATTATCGGCGTATTCTTGTGAGTATTTTGAGTATACTTTGAGTATTGCTATACGGTGAAAGTTCAAGTCATAGCCTATATCCGGTGTTTCAACTAAAAGTCTTGTCTTTTCGAGGTAAGGGATGTTATTTTCTTCTCAAATGATATTATTTCTTCAATATCATTATCTTTGAAATATTGGTTGGAACTTTTTATCAAATTTGGAACTTTTGGTGTCGGTTACTATTCACGTATCTGACCTTTATTCACGTATACTGGTACTATTCATGAATCTGACAAGACTATTCATCGAAAAATGAAAATTTTCCTTTTAAGTCCAAAATATCTATTGTGGATACTAGTTTTGATTGTATCCATGTTTTGATCATTCTTGAATTTTACACCACTATGATTATTTTTGAGGTATTTTTGGGCGTGGATAAAACAAAGTACGAATCCTTAATCCTTAATCCTTGTCATTTTGTTTCAATTTGATTCGTTTCTTTAAAAAAAAAATATTTTCATCATCCTCGATCTTAAATGATGATATTATTGAATATCTTTGGCTTGTAGTGCAAAGATGATTGATTTCGATGAATATCTTTGGCTTCAGTAGTGCAAAGATGAATGATTTCGATGAATATCTTTGGCCGTGGTGCAAAGATGAGCAGTGTTTAGATGAACATGACCCAATGGTGAATGTCCTTGGCACATAGTGCGAGGATGAATATATGATTCCGATATATATTGATTGATGTTACGAGGATAAAAATATTGATGATGGACCGTTAAATTCATAGATATTAGTAGATTTCATCCTCTACGTAACTCTTCTATGAATTAATATTTTCCGTCATGCAGTATTGATTTAAAACTTGTTGTCTATTGTATTCTATTAAATTTTTCCTGTTGAAGACTAACGATAATTTATTACGTATTATCTTAGTCATAATATTCTTTACTTTGGGCTAGTTGAGCTCACCCTTTTCCTTTTTGTTCCATTTTTCTTCTCGGGGAGGCGAGAATGTAGCGAGTACGAGTGGGGTATGGAATGATGGTTTTAGAGAGTTGTTTAGTAGTCCTCACCATTTTTGTAAAATAATGTATCAATAATTATGATGAGGATTTATTTGTATGTGGATATTGTTTAGATGGCAATATCTCGTATTTAAACTCACAGTTTCTTGTTGTAATAATAAAGTTGTAGTTGTTTACATCTGCAGGTATTGACAACTCGTAATGGGTGATGTATACCTATTTTGGGGGCGTCACGGTTGATATCGAGCTTAGGGATATGATCTCCGGCGGAGATCGGGGAATAGAACTAGGAGGGAGAGCGAGTAAATCCTTCGCTAGTGTGTCCTACCTAAGCTTATTTGTTAGTTGGTCGATATATAGGGATATTATGTGATATATTGATTTCCTTAATTAACCCTTGTTTATATGACGGTATTTGAGAATGTCGTTGAGAATATTAACAATGGAAATGAGGCCGTGGAGACGTCTGTACTCTCACCAACGAGGAGAACGATGCAACAGTGGCTATGTTCCTCCTGTGAACAACACCACGGAGCGAGATGATGAGCGAGGGGATGTTTAGAAGCTTTTTGCGATTCATGCAAAATCGAATTGAGGAGACTCGTGTTCAAAACATAGGAGGAAATGATAGCAATTCATGGGTTGTCACGACCAAGCACGATTCGAAGAGTTGGGACCACCGAAATTTAAGGGAAAGCTGATCCGATCATGGTGGAAACATGGGTCAAGCAAATTACCAAGATATTCGATGTCTTGGGATGCACGGAGGAACGAAGGTTCCATTCACCACCTTTATGTTCCGTGGCGGCGAAGACTCTTTGGTGGGAGTCTGTGAAGCGTACCCATCCACCCGCACTCAAAGATGTCTTGGGAGACGTTTGAAACTATTTAATGACAAATACTTTCACGAAAGTGTTCACGTCATATGAAGGAAGTGGAGTTTATTAGACTAGAAGCGAGAATAACATGGCGGTGTCCCAAACGAAGCGAAGTTCGCGGAGTTATCCGAGTTTGCACCTCATTTGGTGGAGAATGAGGAGCGTTATGGCGGATGTTTACGAGAGGTTTGAAACCCGTAAATACGTCGATATCTCATTTCTCATAAATTTTCTCTCTATTCGGATGTTGTCAACATGGCTCGGTTGTTAGAAGCGAGATAACGAGTACGTTCAACCAAGGGACCATAACCGAGGATCATCTCAAGAAGATAGCGATCATCGAATAACGATAACCGGCGGAGAAAGAAGAATACTGAGACAAAGGCGGTAACCACTCTGGTGGTAATCGTGGCCATGAAAATAGAAGAAGCGAGTTGGGAGGAGATTTTAAAAAGAGGAGATTCAACAACGACCATGTGAAGACATCGCCAGTGATGTAACCGGGTTCCAAGGGAGGAGAAAGACCACCGATCGTATGTTACAAATGCGAGAAAGAGGGACATATCAGCCCAAACTGCCCACAACAGTTTAAGGTATGCTATAATTGTGGAAAAGGACATATCGCTCGAGATTGTACGGTATCGAAACCCAGTCCGGCGGGAATGGTGACTCAAAAGGATGTCCCAGAAAAGTCAAAGTCAACGGTTCCTAGAAGAGCGTTTGTCGTGATCGGTCAAAATGCGAGGAACCCGAACGAATTTAGCACGGGTTAGTTAATTATAAATTCTTGCGAAGTTTATATCTTACTGAATCTGGGTTCTATCCATTCTTTTATCTCTCTTTGCTTTAGCGCTCAACGTTTGAACTTGACTATGGAGAAATTAGACTTTGACCTATCTATGGAGACTCTGTTAGGAGAAACTTTCATTACATCCGTTGTTTAGAAATCTTGCTTGATTCAGTTGGCACTATCACATTACACATTAACCTTATTTCTATAGAGATACTTGCTTTTGATGTGATTTTAAGGTTAACTACTCATCATGCAAAATTGATTACTTTAAGTAAGGTTGTTAGTTTTCATATTTCTAAGCAACTTTGTTATTCAATTCAAGCAATCAAACCATTGTAGTCAAACATTTTCATATTAAGCCATGAAGTTATTCGTTTATTACGGATGTCAAGTTTTCTTAGTCTATGTTATGGATTTGAATAAAGACACGTCAGATTTGAATAATATTCCTGTTGTTATTGATTTCTCCCACGTATTTCTGAAGAATTTCTTGGCCTACTCCCAGAGCGTGATATTGAATTTGTATTGACTTTAAATCCCAGACACAAAACCTATTTCTAAAATTTCATATCGAATGGCTCTATTGAACTTGAGAGTTAAAACCCAATCAGAAGTTGATACGAGAGCCTTTATCTGGTGACTTCCTTTGTGGAATGCACGCATCAAGCCGGACTCTCCGTAGGAGACACCATATTCGTGCGATAGTAAAAACGATAGGTGTCATTGTAATGTCTTTATCCAAGGTTTGGATATGAGTCACGGTTAAGAACAACCTAAGTCGGTAATCGAAATATGTAGCTTTCTAGGCTTAGTTGGTTATTATCAGAGATTCGTTGAAGGATATTCTCGAATCGCTATTCCATTAACGCAGCTGACTCGTAGAGATACAAAATTCGAATGGAGTAAAGAATGTGGGAAGAGCTTCGAATAACTCAAGAGGAGACTCATTTCAGCACATGTTCTGACCATGCCATCCTGGAAAAGCGAACGTGGTAGCTGACGTGTTGAGTAGAAGATCGTATACAAGTACGAGTACGATATTGTCAAAAACTAATTTTGTATAATTTACAAATAATAGAGATGGAGATGAAAACTCTAGGTACCCACGTGATGATATACGAGTATAATCGACTTTAATCGATAAAGTTAAAGTTGTTCAAGCTACACAATCGGGTGATGAATTTGAAGAAAAAGGTCACAAGAAGTTGTTATTTCAAAAGCGAGAATCGGTGAGGTGAGAAAAGCTCAAACCTTCGATTTATTAATCCATTTGAAATTCTCGATCGAATAGGAACTGTGGCCTATAGACTCGTTTTACCGCCAAGTATACGGCGTGTTCATAACGTTTTCATGTATCGATGTTACGTAAATATGTGGACGACCCGAACCACGTCATTGAGTTAGAACCGACGAGATAGCCAAGACTTAACGTGCACGAGGAGGTACTGTCGAAGATCTTGGATAGGAAAGAACATGTCCTATGTATTTATTAATACCACAAGTTAAAGTTTTGTGGAGAAACCATGCTATTGAGGAAATGACACGGGAGTTGGAAATGGAAATGAAAGCGAGGTATTCTCATCTTTTGAAACACCAGTGCGTCGTCGTCAATTTCGAGAACGAAATTTCATAAGGAGGGAGGTTGTAAGACCGAATTTTTTTTTAAATAAAATGGAATTTTCTATTTATTATTTTGAAATAGTAAGGTTGATTTGATTCATGTGGATAGTTATGGATACAATACACAAATATTTGAATAAGCAAGTTGTTATAAAATATTCTTTATTGTTTGGGAATATTCGTTTGGTCGTGGAATATTAAATCTTTGTCGAGTAATATTAAATGCAATGTAGCGATCTTTTGTGGGCCCAATAACGGAAAGCGATTGGATGAAGAAAACGACAAATATAAGTTGTTTATAAATAACGGCGTGAATTCACTGAGTTATCTTGTTGAAATACCCGGTGGTTAAAACACACTAATACGTGTTGTTGAGCGATAGCACGATATATGCACCAATTATTGATTCTTACGTAAGAAGGCACTACTCAATAATTGTTACGATAATTCTTGCTCAAAGATTTTTTATTTTATTGATTCAATAATTGTTGCGTTGATATTTTATATTCTTTGTTGTTTCAATAATTTTCATTACACAAAGATTTTTTCATTATCGAAGCAATAATTCATATTATCTGAATAATATTATTAGATAACATTATTGGCAATGTCTAGAAAGTTACATCTAAAGAGAGATTTGGTCACCTAATTGCGCGCTTGAGAAGGACAAATTCTTATTGGAAAGCCCCTCTTTCACAGAAAGCTGCTTTGGTTGTCAATATTGTGATTCTGTAATATTATTTGTGAATAATTAATTATTGATTCATATGATGAGAAAAATATTTATTTTATGTGACAATATTTAGCAAAAAAAAAAGAGTAATAATGACAGCTGGTGAAATATGTTCTCCTTGTACCTATTGCACTATTTCATCAATGGAAGGGTGTAGGAAAAACACTCAAATTGATGATTGCATTACACCCATAATAACTTAATATATGTAATTGATGAAATTTAAGAGGGCAAAAAAATGGTTGGCAATGATATTTCAGCTTAAAAATTTATTTTCCAGCACAAACATACAAACACTTCATACACATCAATGTAATATATTTACAGAATTGGTGTCAAGCAAACCAAATGCTACCCAAGTGAATGATCGACCTGCTGATCCATTACCTATTCCATAAAACATGGTTTTAAGCTACTGAAAGAGAAACCAAGTTGGAAGTTGTACCAACAAAATATATTTCAGAAAAGTCCAGTCTTATAAACACAAAAGTAGAAGAGATCATAGTGATATTTGGCTGAGGAAGCTCGAATACATTTTGAAGTTCTGCAATAAGATGGAATTAACTTTTTAAAGATTATTCTGAACAGCTTGGAGGCTTTTCTTTTGGATGTTT
This sequence comes from Panax ginseng, assembly GCA_020205605.1. NCBI lineage: Eukaryota > Viridiplantae > Streptophyta > Magnoliopsida > Apiales > Araliaceae > Panax > Panax ginseng. The sequence continues at coordinate 75,905,968 of CM035131.1, read as the reverse complement.
GGAGGAGTAGTGATCACCAAGCTGGTTCTGATTTGCTAGCTGCGCCTGAAAAGACAACATTGAATGAGTTAATATAATACAAAAACAGCTTTCTCCTATGTAGTTCAACACAAACAGCAAAAATGTGATTTATTGTATGATAACCAAATCGAGGAAGACAGCTTTATCATCGAGGATAAAATAATTCTCACTAATAAATTAATTGAATTACAAAAACACTAGAGGCGAGGTAATACCTCCTCTTGTCCCAAACCAAATTGAAACTCAAAACTTGAGAATATATATATTTCTAAAAAAAAAGACAAAAATAAACAGACTTGTGTAGTTCTTCAAAAGGAATAACGAAAAGGAGGAAGTCGTGATAATCCCACAACCAAATCTAAATAGATCTGTCTTCGTCGATTAACGCAAATAAACCTTCTCCACGGACAAATCGTGAAAAAAAAAATCCATAAAATGAAAAAAATCTCAAACTAGGAGAAAATAGGTTCCATAGATTGAAAATATCCAAATTAGGAGAAATAAAACCCCATAAAGGGTAAAGAAACCCCATGAAAGAGGAAAATAAGAACAATTCAACGGAAGAATGTAAGAAAAAACTTGGGGGAGGGTCTCTTTTGTGTAGATCAGAGACGCTCCCCATATCTGAAAATATAGAGGCTATAGTTTTTTGTAGAGAGAAAAGAGATAGAAAAGAGAGAGAGAGAGAGAGGGGTGTTTTTTATGACACCTATCGAGCTCAATCTTTAAACTGTGATGAATTTACAAGAATTTCCACCAAAAAGTTTAAAAAACTAATCTCTTTTGGACAACATTTTTGTACCAAATACAGACTGCACATGAAAAACATGGAAGAAAAGACTGACCTAGAAAAAGATTAGCATGAAATCCACAACTTTGCTAGCACACAACACAGATTTCAGGACAAATACTTGTTGGTCGTTGGATCAATACCTCCAGCACAAAAAAAAAAAAAAAAAAAAAAAAATTGGGTCAAGTCTTTCCAGAACAACAGACCAGTCAAAAGCCTTGATCCTAGAGGGAACCTTAAAGGGGTCACATTCATCATTACGAGCGTGATATAACGCCTTTTAGTCCGAGGTTACACATAAATCACATACACTCTTCCATTATCAAAAGAGTGACGTTCTCAAAACGTCCCCACCAACCATGCTTAATTTTTCAACATGATACTTAGTTGTCCAAAAATATGATCCATATTTTGTTGCTGGTAGGTATAACCATTTCTTCAAACTCATCTATTTATTTTGAGCTACCTCCAAGGTAAAACTTTTGTTTAGTCTTTGGTTCTCTGATAGACTCGATATTAATTATTTACTTCAGCTCCACAGATGCTACAAAACTTTGTCCCTTCAGCTCCACAGATGCTACAAAGCTTTGTCCCGAGAAATATGTTAAATGTGTATGCAAGCTACTGTGGATACCTCTCACTTGTTTCACCATTCTCTCGAACGTCGAAGTTGTGGTGTTCGTAATTTGGAGATTCCAAACAATATTGAAATTGCCCAAAGAGAGTTGAAGAGTTGCATCTTATCAGGTTTCAGGGCTTTGGTAGGAATGGAGATGGTACAGTGATGTGGTTACTTTGTCAATAATTACGTGTTTGGACAAGGTGGAATGCTCAAATTTCTACTACCAGTTCATACCCTCTCGTTCCCTTTTAGGCGTGTTCACTTTTTTTACTTCTTTGTGGTCTTCAGCTGTGGACATTATTGGTGTGATTTCATGTTCAGATTTTTTTCAGGGACTCATTATGATTTATAGAAAAACTCTTCTCTAACATCTCTCTAACTATGAACTGACCAAAACCTTACTGATTTTTGGGTATCTTCTGGGCCTTTACTTTTTATCTTTTGAACTTCACAACATCTCAATTTGAATTTCTATAATTAGAACTCATATTCTCAGCTATAATAGATATCATCTTTCCATTAAAATTCAAGTATATATAACCTTAAAGTAACAAGACTTGGTTGATATGCATCATTCCTACATAATTTATCTTAACTAGACCAAGTTTATTACAATTTTTAATTTAGCATTAATACATATCTTATTTTAAATTATTATAGAACAATAAGTGATCCCATTGTGCATCTTGTCAATCCCGATGAAAATAGAAAAGAAAAGAAACAAAAAGAATTATTTTTAAAGATGTAAGCTAAGAAAAAATGAAACCTAGAATATCAGGTTTTTCCAAGGATTATTATTAATAGTAGGTATTCTCTATTGTGAGAACTTTGTCATGATAATCCCTATAAATAGTTTTTAGATGAAAGAAGATTTTATCGGAGTAGAAGTAAGATAAAGAACTGGATCTTAGTTTAAACTATTATAGAAGAACAATACCTGATCCCATTGTGCATCTTGTCAATCCCGATGAAAATAGAAAAGAAAAGAAAAGAAAAGAAAAGAAAGAAAAAGAATTATTTTTATAGATGTAAGCCAAGAAAAAATGAAACCTAGAATATCAGGTTTTTCCAACAGTTATTATTAATAGTAGGTATTCTCTATTGTGAGATCTTTGTCATGATAATCCCTATACATAGTTTTTAGATGAAAGAAGATTTTATACTAGTAGAAGTAAGATAGAGAACTGGATCAAAACTGTCTACAAAACAAATAAGTGGAAACTACGTTAAATGTCTTTGATCAAGGATAACAAAGATACTATAATTCTAGGAAGTTCATCTCTTTTTTCTTTTATTTTTTGTATAGAGTTAGATGCACTTTGTATCCCCCAAGTTTATCTCATTTTGCACATTGCATCCTATACTTCAAAACGTAACATTTGCATCACGTTCTTTTAGTGAACCGTCACATAACACCCTCTGGTCTAAAATTCGTCGCTTTTGACGGGTTAGTGTTTAAAAGTCATGGATTTTGCACTTTTAAGTGACGGATTTTGGGTCGGAGGGAGTTCTGTGTTCGCTAAAAGTGCGGGATGCAAAGTGTCACGTTTTGAAATATAGGATGCAAAGTACAAAATGAAGTAAACTTTGGAGATGCAAAGTGTATTTAACTCTTTTATATATAATGGCTTCCTTCAAATCAATTTATAAGATCAATATGATGATATTCATTTTGTCCTTATTACTTTTCAGTAGTCCAGTAGCTTTCATCACTTTTCATGAATAAACAATTCAAGTTTATTTTCAAGTTCTCGTCACAGCTCTCAGCAATAATCATCCACTTTAGTCTTATAGTATGAATTCAAAGTTTCATGTCTCAGTAACTTATAAATATTGAAAACTCCTAATTACTACTGAATGTCCTATATCTCCATAGGAAAATAAAATAAATAAATTGCATCAATTACTCTAACATTAAACATAATAAAAACTCCAAATAATAAATATAAAAAATTTCTTCTTTGTAGTTTGTTCTTTGTGACAACCCGGAAAAATCGGATTGTCTTGAAAATTAAGTTTAAAGAATTATTAATTAATAAAATAAATTTTTATTAATTATATTATGTGTTGTGTTTATTAGTCGTTCTATAACCTAAGATGATTACAAAACGGGAGGATTCTGACTATGAGCTAGGATAAATGTGTAAAAATTTTAAAGAAAGAAATAAAAAATTTCTGAGAAAATAATTTTTTCGAAAAAAAAACGAAATAGACACTATTCATTCGATGAATAACCTAAGTCGGTTTGAGAGTTCGGTATGTCCGAATTCCATTCCGTTTCAAGATTTGACAGCAATATGTCGTGCAAAGTCATATTAGCCGATAAAAGTTTTCTCAAAAACTGTGCAGAAATCGAACGAAATAAAAACGACGAAAATTATTGTTATGTACTTTTCAAACGTTTAGCTATGTTCTGGGAAAACGTGACGAAAAATACTATTCATCAAAAGGTGTTTTTCAGTATTTCAAATTTTCAAAGAACGCATAAAAATTAATCTGTAGAGAAAAGATGGAATATCTAAAAATATTTAAATTTGGAGAATGCATTTTTTTCAAACTGTCGGACGAATTCTGAAATACGGAACAACGAAGCTTCTAGGAGAAGCTTCGTGGGATATTTTGGAAGAGGTGGGAATAGTAAATTTTGGCCCAAATGACCATTTTACCCCTAGCCTTGCAAAGCTTATAAAAGAGAAGCCTTGGTTCATTTGTTTGGTTAGAAAAATTCAACCGACACTTGAGAGAGAAGAAGAGAGAAATTCGGATGGAAGAAGGAAAGGAATGAAAAGCTAGCACAAATCGCAAACTTTGTCAAGAGGAAAGAAGAATAAAGAACAAAGGTAATCCAAAACCTAGCCTTAATCCATTTTTTTAAAGTTTCATATGAAAATTTCATAGCTTATGGATTATGAAAGTAAAAGATAATAAGAAATGTTAATGATTATGGTTTAACCATAGAAAGATGTAAGCAAAATGAAGTAATGAGAATTTTAAGCTTTTCGTCATTTTTTTTCTTTTAATCCTTCATATGTTATATGAAGTGATTGCTAATGAACGATTCGAATGAATCCTATGAATAATTCAATGGATTAGTGAAGAGTAACGAACTTGTAACGTTAAATAATGTGTAATAAGTGAATCGTAATTAAAATATTGATATAAAACGAAGAACGAACGATGAACACGAAGAACATTATTGATGGACAAATTGAAAACCATCTTAATTAGAGCTTGTTGATTGACAAGTTTAAAATCATCATCATATATATATATATATATATATATATATATATATATATATATATATGTTGATATATGTTTGGTTAGGAAATGTAAAATTGAAAGAAATGTTCCTTTGGAACGGATTGAAATTTGCCTATAATGAAGTTATGGCGAAATTTCGTAAAAGACGAACGAAATGTAGAAGTAAGTTAAGAAAAGCATAATTAGTGAGGTTTCATAAGAATGTTAGAGAATATTGAAATCGTGAATCGTGGACTCAAGAACGAACGAATTCCGAGTTGGGATGATCGAATTACGGACGAACGAACAAAGAACGTTAATAACGTTGATAAGTAGGTTTTATACCTACTTATTGTATGTCAACTCACGAGAATTATGCTCAACTCAAGTAGTTTTTACTATGTTTTAGTGCATTTTTATGTTCATTTAGTATTACTTGTAGTGGAACTCTTATGGCAGGGAAAGGCATGGAAACAAGAAAGGAATGGCATTGACATGATGTTATGAAGCTAGTTTTTAATTTGAATTTTGAGCTTTTCGCGAGGCTCATCTAACACAATCGTGGTTGGGTACCAATTTGAATTTTGAGCGTGTCATTATTGGGTCTTTATCGCTTTTTCGCCGCTTTTTCATATCAAGTAATTAGGGTTCTTAGTTTTTAACTAGTTTTAGAGAGGTTTTGATCAAAGTTTGAGATATTCTATATCCTCTCTTCAATTTAGTTATTGAATAATTAGTAATTTCATTTCCTCGAGATTATTGGTGATTTGGAACAACACATTGGAAATGTATTCTCTCAAATCGGGTTTAATCATTTCTCTTTCATCTCTCATTTGTATTATTTAATTCCATGTGTTACTTCAATCCCATAATGGCTTTTGGTTCGTAAATGAACTAAACTCCATTATGGGATTCTAATGGATTTTGATATGTAGTCTATACTTACATGCCCCGATTGTTTGATTTATGTTGTTTATCATCGGATTATCTATTATGATTGAGCGTAATGAATGAATGTTTGATCACCATTCATCTTATATACTTATATGGATTTGAAAAATGAAATATGAGTATGGATATAATCATAATAGCATATGCTTATGAGGTCGAGTTGTTTAGCTTTGTAATTCGTGAACCTGGATAGAAATATACTATTTCACCGTATGTAGTAATGTAAGAGCATGTGTGCTTTAATTCATTATTACCGCAATTTCACATGTATATATAGTGATTTTTTGTAATAGTGTTGATTACATGATTTCTATCATATGTGGAGGTTATGTAAATAGGTCATAATTCATTGAAAAATGGTTATGTCTACTTTTGTGCTCTCGCTAATTTTCCATGATGAATATATAAGCTTTACATGATGGTAATAGTTAGATGAAGTATGAAATGAAGTTAGAATCCCATTCTTTCCAAATTTGATTCATTATTGTAGTATTATATTTTTATTCATCAGTTGAGTTTAGTTTAACTTAAAATTGTGAGTATTCATTAAAGCATATGAAAATAGTGATATGATTTGATGTATGATAATTTAGATTTAAAACCTTTCTCCGTGGATCGATACTTTTCTTACTCAGACTACTTGTTGACCCATGTATGCTTACATGAGTTAGAGTCCTTTTGTTAAGACTAAAAAGGAGGCAACAAGTTTTTGGCGCCGTTGCTGGGGAAAGGCGTTTAATTTTATTATTATTATCATCAATTTTAAGCTAAATTTGTATGACTTAGACAAATCTAATCTTATCTTATTTCTATTTTTGTTTTTGTTTGTGTTTCGTGTACTTGTATATATATTTATGCACACGCCATCATCCAATTCCGAGTCGACACCGCTCAGATAACATTAACTAAGAGGTTGGAAAACAAGAGAGCGCGAGAAAATTTACAAGCGCCTTTAGAGACCACAACATCCAACATGGCAAAGCAGAAGAGCAAAGAGAGGAGCACAGGATCGAGAGATTATTCGATGCCAAACATCAATGGATTGCGCCAAGTATAGTCAAAGCCACTATAGCAAACCAACACTTTCGAGATAAAGTCAGCACTATTCAAATGGTGCGTAATTCAAGATACTTTGGGGGTGCCACTACAGATGATCCAAATGAGCATCTATTGAGTTTCATTGAAATATGTGACACCTTCAGATACAACGGGTGACAGAGGATGCAATCGACTTAGACTATTTCCATTTTCATTACGGACAAAAAGCAAGAAGTTGGCTTCACTTTTTACCTTCGTGATCTATCACAACATGGGAGGACCTAGCACAAAAATTCTTAGCCAAATTTTTTCCAATGGCTAAGACTCATGCTAAAATGAGGACAACAATTTCCCAATTTGAGCAAAGAACAAGGTGAATCTCTATACGAAGCCCGGGAAAGATACAAGGAGATGCTAAGGAAGTGTCCACACCATGGTATGCCGATTGATGGTGATTAATACGCTCTATAAGGATTGGGATGGCAATCAAGGCCAATTGTAGATGCAAACCGCAGGAGGAGGAGCTTTATGGGCAAAGAGCTATGAAGAGGCCTATAATCTTATTGAGACGATGGCAAATCGAATGATTTCCAAAATCCTACAAATTGTGATGCCACAAACCCAAAGTTGCAGTGTTTGTTAGAGGTGGATGCTATCACCAATTGTCAAAGACAGATGGCATCCATGGCAAAAGAAGATTCTTTCTTCAAGGAAACTAAGGCGAAGACAGCTTGCTTTTGCAGTGTGAGATATGCAGGTGGTCACATTCAACCCACTAATGTGCTATCGCTTCAGAGTCTATACAATATGTGAGCAACTACCGTAAGAATCAAGGTCAATTTCGTAATACATACAACTCCAACAACCGCAACCATCCAAATTTCAGTTGGTCAAATAATCAAAGCAATCAACAAAGTCGGTTTTCAACCACAAAATCAATTTCAGTACAACCATCTCAAAGAATAGTTTGCACCAAAGACCACCCTATCCACCGATTTTCTCAACAACAACATCATCATCACCACCGCACCTCAAAGAAGAAAAGAAGTCGAGATGGAGGAGATGATGATGAAGTATATGGCAAATACTCAAAGTGATGATTAAAAGCCAAGCAAAGCTATCAAAAAACTTGAAACTCAAATGGGTCGATGGCTAAGATGCTTAACAATGCACCACACGTGGTTCATTGCCAAGTACAACAGAGGCCAATCCAAGAAGGGAAGGGAAGGACCAATGTCAAGCAATTACACTTAGGTCCTGGGAAACAAGTTGCAGAAAATCAAGATGATGCGCCTGCCCACCCACTTTTGCAAAAGGGAAACCACGCGCCACATGCATCATGAAAAAAATTTTCTCGAGGAAAGTTTGAATAATGAAGGTTCAAAATAACAAAAGAAGAGAGAAGAAATAAAGAAGGTTCTTTTGAGAAGCCCATGAATAAGATACCAATAGTTCACCCTCCTCATTTCCTTATCCAAGAGATTACATAAGCAGAGGGAAGACAAGCAATTTAGTAAGTTTTTGAGGTATTTAAAAGTTACAGATCAACATACCCTTCACGAGGCATTGGAACAGATGCCTAGTTATGCAAAGTTTATGAAGGGCATCTTGTCAAGGAAGAAGAGGTTAGAAGATTTTGAAACAAGAGCCTTGACTAAGAAATGCAAAGCAAAGGCAAATTTCAACGCAAATTACCTCCAAAGTCAAGGATCCGCAGCTTTCACGATACCACGTACAATTGAAAGATGAGCTTCAAAGAAATGTTTAGCGATCTTGGGCAAGTATCAATTTGATGTCGTTGTCGTTGTTCAATCATTGGGATTGCTTACCCAAGGCCGACAAATATTTCTTTACAACTAGTCGACAGTGTCTATCACTTATCCACGGGGGATCAGGGAAGATGTATCGTTAAAGTGGATAAATTCATCTTTCCAAACCGATTTCATCATATTAGACTATGAAGAAGACAGAAGTATACCGATCATCCTTGGAAGACCATTCCTAGCTACAGGAAGAACCTTGATAGACGTTCAGAAAGGGGAACTAACAATGCGAGTACATGATCAAGAAGATACTTTCAATGTATTCAAGGCAATAAAATTTCCGACAGATGATGAGGAATGCTTCAGGGTTGATTTGGTGGAAAAGGTTCTAAATGATGAAGTAGAGAACTTGGTGAATCAAGAACCTTTGAGAAATGCTATTGTGGGAAATTCAGAAATAGATGAGGAGATTGAAGAACTTGTTCATATACTGGATACAACTCCACAGTTCAGGAAATTCAAGACCCCTGTTGAGCCATTAAAGAAAGCTGGAGAGTCATCAGTGAAATTGAAGCCATCTCTTGAGACACCTCCAGAACTTGAGTTGAAACCACTTCCAGATCATTTGAGGTATGCATTTTTAAATGAAAATTCAAAATTACCTGTGATTATTTCTTCTGCACTAACATCTTTTCAGGAAGAAAAACTGCTAAGAGTTCTCAGAGAGTTCAAGTCAGATATTGGATGGACTATAACAGATATAAAAGGGATCAACCCATCTTTCTTTATGCATAAGATCCTACTGGAAGATGATAGCAAGCCTTCAGTGGAACAACAAAGAAGACTTAATCCAATCATGAAGGAAGTGGTCAAGAAGGAAGTATTGAAATGGCTAGATGCAGGCATTATATATCCAATTTCAGATAGTTCATGGGTGAGCCCAGTACAATGTGTACCGAAGAAGGGTGGTATGACCGTAGTCTCTAATGAGAACAATGAGTTGATTCCGACAAGAACAGTGACGGGGTGGAGAGTCTGCATGGACTACCGCAGACTTAACAAAGCTACAAGGAAAGATCACTTCCCACTGCCATTTATCGATCAGATGTTGGATGATTAACTAGCGGTCATGAGTTTTATTGCCTTCTTCGATGGGTATTCGTGCTACAATCGATTGTTATAGCTCCAGAAGACCAAGAAAAGACAACCTTTACATGTCCGTATGGTACATTTGCTTTCGTAAGGATGTCTTTTTTTCTGCGGTAATGCCCCAAACCACTTTTTTAGAGATGTATGATGGCTATCTTTTCTGATATGGTGGAGCATAATGTGGAGGTATTTATGGATGATTTTTCAGTATTTGGGGATTCCTTTGATTTGTGTCTGGAAAATTTAGTGATGGTTTTGAGAAGATGTGTTGAGACAAACTTGGTGTTAAATTGGGAAAAGTGCCATTTTATGGTACAAGAATGTATAATTCTGGGACATAAGGTGTCGAAGAAGGGACTTGAGGTGGACAGAGCCAAATTAGAGACTATTGAGAATTTGCCACCACCAACTTCAAAGAAAAGGGTGTTCAAGTTTTCTAGACATGCAGTTTTTTTACCGCAGATTCATTAAAGACTTCTCCAAGATAACAAAGCCACTTTGCGCTTTATTGGAGAAGGATGCACAATTCAAGTTTGATGAGGATCATGTGTCCGTGATTTGAGCATTTGAAGAGGAGGTTAACTTCAAAGACCAAAGAATTACAAAGACCGGATTGGGACCTACCATTCGAATTGATGTGTGATGCCAAAGGATTATGTTGTGGGGGGCTATTTTGGGTCGAGAAAGGAAAAGATTTTTCATGTGATATACTATGCAAGCAAGACCTTACTCGATGCGCAGTTGAACTACACCACAACAGAGAAGGAATTATCGGCAATTGTATGCTTTTGACATGTTTCGAGCGTATCTGATTGATACAAGGGTGATAGTGTACACAGATCATGCGGCAATTCGACACTTGGTGGCAAAAAAGGATGCAAAGCCTCATTTGATCGTGGGATACTTCTATTGCAAGAATTTGATTTAGAGATTAAGGATGTAAAGGAATCGAGAACCAAGTGGCGGACCACTTATCTCGACCGAAAATCCGGGAAGGGGAGGTAGATGACAAGACTCGTGATTAATGAGTCCTTTCCAGATGAACAGCTATTTGTGGTGAAAGGGGAGTGCCATGGTTTGCGTACTATGCGAACTACTTGGTGAGTAGGATGGTCCTTTCTCGACTTAGTTGGTCATCAAAAGAAGAAATTTTTTGCATGACGTGAAGTGGTTTATATGGGATGAACCATATTTGTTCAAACAATGTGTTGATCGATGATAAGGAGATGTATCCCATATAGTGAGACAGAGGGATTTTTGCAGATTGCCATGCTTCATTATATGGCGGTCACTACTATGGAGAGAGAACAAATGCCTAGAGTGTTACAAGCAGGATTCTCGGGTCGACGATTTTCAAGGATGCTTACAGTTTTGTCCAGAGATGTGACAGATGTCAAAGAGTTGAGAATATTTCGAAAAGGAATGAAATGCCATTAAACACGATCCTCGAGGTGGAAATTTTTGATGTTTGAAGGATAGATTTCATGGGCCCTTTCGTTTCTTCATGTGGAAATTTATACATCTTGTTAGTAGTCAACTATGTTTCGAAGTGGGTGGAAGTGGCAGCTCTTCCAACTAATGATGTCAAAGTGGTCCTAAGATTTTTACAGAGTATTTTTACAAGGTTTGGGACTCCAAGGGCTATCATTAGTGATGAAGGCAGTCATTTTTGTAATAGGCAGTTCACAGCTTTGTTGGCTAAGTATGGGGTAAATCATCGCATTGCTACAGCTTATCATCCTCAAACTAATGGCCAAGCAGAGGTTTCAAATCGTGAAGTTAAGAGAATTTTGGAGAAAGTTGTGAACCCCACAAGAAAGGATTGGTCATTAAAGCTTGATGATGTTGTATGGGGCATATAGATCGCTTATAAGACTCATTGGGCATGTCACCTTTTCAAATTGTTTATGGAAAGGCTTGTCACCTTCCTATGGAGCTTGAGCATAAGGCATATCAAGCAATTAGAAGCTCAATTTTGATTTGAAGGTCACAGAGAGAAAAATGCCTACTCCAACTCAATGAGTTGATGAATTCGATTACAAAGCGATGAAAACTCCAAGTCAGATAAGGAAAAGGTGAAGAAATGGCATGATCGCAAGATTATAGAGAGAGTATTTTCGAGCCGGACAAAGAGTTCTATTGTTTAATTCAAGACTTAAACTTTTTCCCGGAAGCTCAAATCAAGGTGGTCGTGGCCATTCACAAAGAAAGACAGCTTTTTCCACACGGTGCAAGAGAGGTATTCGACAAATTCCCGATAAGCCGCTCAAAGTGAATGGACAAATGCTAAAGCATTATTTTGGTGGCGAGGTTGATGTATGTAAAGTAACCTCCATTCTTTTTTCAACATGATTGAGTCAGAGATAGTCAAGCTAATTGACTATAACTTAGCGCTTGATGGGAGGCACCCCATTATTTCTATCTTTATCTCTTGTTAATTCCGTTTTAGATAGTATTTGATATTTTCTTTTCATGATTAGTTGTTATAGCCTATCTAGTGTGACATAAGTATTATTGGAGCTGAATTTGCATATGATGATGTTTGAGCGTAGCATAGAAAGTATGGTTATAAGATAGTCATTTATGCTTAGTCAGTAGATCATGCTTTGATACTGATAATTGTTGTTTGTGCAGGTGTATTAAAGATGATTCGTCGCTGTTTTGGTATATTTGAGATGCAGATTGGTATATAAGATGCAGGTGCAAGCGTCACCATAATGAAAAGCTATAAAAAAATGCGCGCGCCACGCCCATATATCTCTGCAAAGAAAACCAATCACACACCCACGCCATGTTTCTATTCAAAACACGCGCACGTCGCTACCCAGAGACCGATTTTGAAAAAAAAAATTAAAGTTTTAAAGACGTGACTTTACCCATCTCTCATATCATATCGCTTATAATAGCAGAAGTGCGTCTCCTTTCTCTCCACAAAACGCACGACTCTTCACTCCCAACCGCTCCATTTCAAAATTTGTAACTCCTCATCCCACTACGCATATCTCGTGATCCGCTTCCCTACCCACGCTCAAATTCTTCAACCGATAAAGCTAGGGTTTTTCAAAGGGTGCGTGAAATACAAGTTTTTGGGGTGTTCATTATTTATCGAGAATACAACTTTTATTCCATCAATCAAGTTTTTCTTCTTCATCAAGATAAATGGGACCAAAGCGTGCTCGCTTCTCTCGCTCCTCCGAGTCATCCTCCCGCCACAAGAGCAAAAAGTGGTGATAATGTGGACTTTTCTAAATTTGTCAACTTGATGCACAGATAGAGTATTACCGCATTGTGGGAAAATCATTTGTTCGAGAGAGAGGGTTCAAGCCGAGAGGCACAAGATGGGCAATTGGTGCGTATATGATCAAGGAAAAAATGTTGGCATGGAGTTTGCTTTCTACACCAATGGTCGCACCTATGGCCATTGTGAGGGAATTTTATGCAAATGCAAGGAGACAATGATGATGGCTTTTTCTTTCATCCGAGGGGTTCAAAGTGGACTATCGACCAAGGGCAATTCGTGGCGTATTCAATTTACCCGACCCTCCAACTGGACGAACGAATTGGGTTGAGGCAGAACGAATGGGGACAGACCTTGATGTAGTCATTACTGATTTGTGTATCCCAGGGACACAATGGACTTGCACGCCTGGCACTAATCAAATTTCAAGACCTTCCCGCTTCTCAACTCTCAACCGCTATGCCAAGGCTTGGAATCTCTTTGTGTGTGCAAAACTCATGCCATCATCTCATCAGCATGAAATTACAACTGAGCGAGCAATCATTTTATGGGGGATTAACGTGGGTCACCTTCTTAATCAGAACATGTTGCAATACATGCGGGGAAGCACTACGGGAAGTATACCACATGCTTCAATCGTGGCTCATTTGTGTGCAGGAGTTAGGTGGACGGATGAACAGCTACAATACCCAAGCCAGGATATCACTCATGCCACGATAGCAAGATTCGAAGATTGGGCAGGAGGTACCCCGCACCCAAGGGGTAAGGGTTTCATCCTTCGTCCCGCATCATCTATGCCATCATCGCAGCCCTCAAAGACAAATGAAGCAGGAACGTCAACTCAAGCCATCATTCGCTATCGATGATCGATCATACTCAAGGTTGGAGAGGAAGGTCGATGCTATGTACGATAATTTTGCAGTGTTTGCTACGGGTTTGATGAGGTCGCTAGCGGAGGCATTTGCAGCAAGGTACCATGCTCGATTGGCCCACAATTTGGGACACCGTAAGTATTTTTCCATCACTCAATTCACCACCAAGAAGAGGGTGGTGCAAATGATCAAGAGGGGAGTTCTTCTAACCCTATACCTTCATTCATTGGGACAATGAATATATTAAGTTTGGGGGTATTGGGTAGTAGGGTAGTTGCATGTAGTTTTTGCATGTTTGCATGTTTATGTGGTAGTTAATTATTGCAGAAAATTTTTCTGTTTTTAGTAGTTATTATATGTTTTAGTTATGTGTTTGCATGTCCCGAATTTCTAGCTTTATGGAGTTTAAGTCTAGCCAATGATGAAATTGAATTTTGAAGGATTGTTGAATTTATTAGATAACATGAGCTTAGTTATAATGTTTTACATGATGTAATCCATGGATGTTGTTTGGATGCATTCAGTTCGCACATACGTGTTCACAAATGCTTGTTGGTATAAGAGTTATTTGTTTTTATTGCTTAATAGGAAATGTGTTTTTTTTTTAAAAATAGAATTGTGTGGAAAGTGGACTTAGACTATGAAAACATTGATAATCAAGCTTTGGGGACACATGGGTATGCTTATTATATATATAAAAAAAAAAAAAAAAGAAGGAAAATCTATCTTGAAACCTTCTTGAGCTGAATTATTGAATCTTTGGAAGGGGCGAGATGTAGCGTAAAACGCACTCGCTGCATATATAAAAAAAAAGCAATAAACACCGCGGGAAATTGCGAAATTCGCCCTCGTGAGTAAAAATAAAGCAATTAAACCCATTGTTGAACCTTAGTTTGTATTGATGTGTTAGAGTAGTTTTTGTTGCATTAGTATACATGGATCTTGATTTAGACTGCAATTTTCTGTTTTGAGCAGTTTAACATGTGTATTCTTTGCCTTTGTCAAGTTTTTGGTGAACACAACACACACAGCATCTTTATAGCAAGTATGGGTTATTTGATTGTATGATATTATGTTTATAGCTTAGTTTGAAATTTTATTCTTGAATCTGGATAATTCGCTGAGGCACATTGGAATAGAATTCCATTTTAGCTGGAAAAACTTGGGACTCATTTGCATCATAGTTTAGTTTGCATAACATGTAGTTGCATTTCATTGTTTAATGTCATATATGCATTGCTTGAGGGCAAGCAATAGTTCAAGTTTGGGGTATTTGATAAGTAGGTTTTATACCAACTTATTGGATGTCAACTCACAAGAATTATGCTCATCTCAAGTAGTTTTTACTATGTTTTAGTGCATTTTATGTTTATTTAACATTACTTGTAGTGGAACTCCAATGGCAGGGAAAGGCATGGAAAAAAGCAAGGAATGGCATTGACATGTTGACATGAAGCTAGCTAAAGGATGGCAAGAGGAACATGAGCAGATAGAGAATGAATGCAGTGATGAAGAGAAGGGATGAAGAATGAATGACAACGAACAAGAAGCAAGCAACAAAGAAAAAAAACATTAGAGATGACAAAAAGCGTAAGCAAATGGCCATTTGCTGCTAAACAAGCCAAATCTCACGTACCACCTACACTTGCCTTATAAAGCTAAATTGCAATACTGGTCGCTACTTTAACAAAGAAGAAAACTCACGCTACCACGCCTAAAGCTTCAAAGACACATACTTCATCACATACACGCACTTTTTTACACTAGGATCACGCGCGTGCACGCATGCGAGTCCTCTCGCAATTTGCTTTGTTCGACTTTTTTTAATTTGAATTTTGAGCGCTTGAGGCTCATCTGAACAATACTGGTTGGTACCAGACGTGTGTAATTGGGTCTTTCATCAGTTTTTCATATCAAGTAATTAAGGTTCTTAGTTTTTACTAGTTTTAGAGAGGTTTTGATCAAAGTTTGAGATATTCTATATCCTCTCTTCAATTTAGTTATTGAATAATTAGTAATTTCATTTCCTGGAGATTATTGGTGATTTGGAACAACACATTGGAACAGATTCTACAATTGGGTTTAATCATTTCTCTTTCATCTCTCATGTGTATTATTTAATCCCATGTGTTACTTCAATCCCATAATGGCTTTTGGTTCAGAAATGAACTAAACTCCATTATGGGATTCTAATGGATTTTGATATGTAGTCTATACTTACATGCCTGATTGTTTGATTGTATGTTTATCATCGATTATCTATTATGATTGAGCGTAATGAATGAATGTTTGATCACCATTCATCTTATATACTTATATGGATTTGAAAAATGAAATATGAGTATGGATATAATCATAATAGCATATGTTTATGAGGCTGAGTTGTTTAGCTTTGTAATTCGTGAACCGGATAGAAATATATTATTTCACCGTGTGTAGTAATGTAAGAGCCTGTGCTTTAATTCATTATTGCTGCAATTTCACATAGACATATAGTGATTTTGGTAATAGTTACATGATTTCTATCATATGTGGAAGTTATGTAAATAGGTCATAATTCATTGAAAAATGATTATGTCTACCTTTGTGCTCTTGGCTAATTTTCCATGATGAATATATAAGCTTTACATGATGGTAATAGTTAGATGAAGTATGAAATGAAGTTAGAATCCCATTCTTTCCAAATTTGATTCATTATTGTAGTATTATATTTTTATTCATCAGTTGAGCTTAGTTTAACTTAAAATTGTGAGTATTCGTTAAAGCATATGAAAATAGTGACATGATTGATGTATGATAGTTTAGATTTAAAACATTTCTCCGTGGATCGATACTTTTCTTACTCTGTACTACTTGTTGACTCATGTATGCTTGCATGAGTTAGTCCTTTTGTTAAGACTAAAAAGGAGGCAACAGACAAGTGTTAAGAAAACTTGCTTTCAAGCGTCTTCAAATAAATATTCAACAATTCTTGGTCTTTACAGTCTCTACA
The DNA here is from genome assembly GCA_020205605.1 of Panax ginseng. Taxonomy (NCBI): domain Eukaryota; kingdom Viridiplantae; phylum Streptophyta; class Magnoliopsida; order Apiales; family Araliaceae; genus Panax; species Panax ginseng. The sequence goes on along the minus strand of CM035131.1, from coordinate 75,889,289 downwards.
ATACATAATCACATAACATACCACATTAGGTCATAATCAGACATGGATGATATCTAACTTATCTTACCCTTCTTCTCAATCTAATTGATCATTAGATTTGTTTAACATTGGTTACGGTTTATCGCATTACATTGTTCTTACGTTCAATTAATCTTTCTTCAACCTTTAGTCATTAACTTAAGGTTATAAACATCTTTAATGATGTTACTTTAGGTTTATTTTAAGTATATAATTCACCCTTCATTCACTATCTTTCATTTTATATTCAAAAACATTCTTTACTATCGACCTTCTAGGTGTTGGTATGCACCGGCTTTACATATAAGACTCAAGTTGCAGTAGCACTTTTACAAAGGTGTTCACATCATGGTCTTCAAGTGCGCTAGCACCAACTCCTTCATTACTAATCATTACATGCGCCACACTTTCAGTTGGTTAGGTACTTACTTTTAAGATCAAGCGCCCAATCTTTCCTCTTTCCTTGCACAACATGCTACCACTTTCCGTAGTCCGAGGGTTCTCGGTGTGAAATGGGCGCCGACTTCACCTCCTTGGTCATAGTCAATGGCCACCGCCTCGTAAAAATTTTTTTGATGACATAATTTCTTATGTGAATTTCCCGGGCTCATAACTTATTCGTTATAAATCCGAATTGGCTCATTCAAAAGTCATTAACTCACAAATCACATGCTCTACGATTTCATTAGAAAATATTTCACTTTTGATCTTTTATCTCGGAATTCACCGATTAGTTCATTTTAACGAAAACGATTTGATCGCCGAAAATTTGTGAGTCTTGCCCACCAACTTCCAGACGCAGTACATGCTCACCAAAGCCCTAACACCGGAGGCGGGTTGGCACGAGATCCCGATGATGGGAGATGATGCCTCAAATCTATCGGAAGGGTGGACAAAATTCACGTAAGAGCCGGAACAGCGTGTGGTCAACATTGTCAAGGAATTCTATGCAAACGGCCGAGGATAAAGCTCCATTCAACGCGCTTTGTCGCGGTCGCTGTTCCATTCAAAGGCTGCGCAATAAACACCTACTATCAATGCGGGTACCTCGCTAATGCCAATATGCTCAACTACTTAGATTTTGATCCCATCTATGAGACAATACTCAAGGAGATGACTAAGTCGGGAACAACTTGGATCAAAGGTCTCAAGGGAGGCACAAGATGTTCCACAAAGCCGGACCTCACCCGGTATGGAAAAATTTGGTACGCATTCTTATGCACTAAATCAGATCCGTCCCAACACACCTCGGACGTGACGAAAGAGAAGGCGTTACTGCTGTACGCAATTGTGCAAGATTTTATTATCGACGTCGGGGCCATTATCCGTTTCTCCATCCACCGGTGTTTACGTGGAAATTTTTCGGGCGACTTGCCACACCCAGCACTAATATGTGGGTTGTGTCGCCAAGCAGAGGTGCGATGGTCCGACGATGAGCCCACGCAAATGCCGCTTGCGTTGCTGACTCTGAATGATAGCGCAGTTCAGATGTAGGCAGAGGCGATTCACATCCTCGTGGATCGGGATTTATTTTTTCGCTTGGCTTGAAGACGAAGTTGATGCTACTGAGAGACGTCGGAGGATGATGATGAAGCTAGCTGGGAGATCAAGGGCCGAAAGTCTACCGCAGATCGAGGCACTATCTAGTCCTCAGTTCCTTGATTTTTAAAATCAAATGAATGCGCACAACAAGGCAGCACGTCGGGAGATGCGGCGACTCACATTGAGGCAAGATCACATATTTGATGCTATGAACGCATCTTTCGCCTCATTCAATACAACCCTTCAGAGCTTCAACCCAAAGAAAATTTCAATTTCCATATCGCCCACCCGTCTTAATGCCGAGGTTTCCACCAAGTGATTCAAGAAGATCAACAACCACCTCCTCGGACTTAAGCGATAGCGCAGGAAGTCCTCACGTCCTTAATTTTGATTATTCATCCAATGAGGGCATTGTATTACTCAAGTTTGGGGGATTTAAATTCATGTTTGCAAGCATATGTAGTACTTAGGTTTAAATTTGTCATTTTAATTCCAGTGTTGCATAGTAATTTAGGAAGAATTGCATGATAGCTTAGTTGCATACATAGTAGCTTAGGTTATTTTTGTCATTGCATTGTTTTTAGTTTTGTAAATAGTGCATTTTGTTATATAAAAAAAAATTAAAAAAAATAGTTAAATATTGTGTTTGCATATGTCCAGCAGTGTTGTAGTTCATGTTATTTGGGGGCCAATGATGAGATTGATAATAAGTTAACCAATACATCATTGATTACTAGAACTGTGATACAATTTCTGTTATGAATCGAATCGTGCGCTCGTTTGAAACTAGTATAAAAAGGTTAGCACAATTAATAACATCTTTGTTGACTGGTCAGTTCAAATTGATACATAAATAGTCTCTAAAGGATAATGCTAGAGTAAATGAGAAATCAACAAGGATAGGCAGCAAAGGCGAAAAAGTAGGCAAGAACCTAAGTTTGGGGGATTATATGTGGGGTATATAAGCTTTATCTAAAAAAAAAAAAAGAGTATATATCGTGACTAGTCTTGTTTCGGGGCATTTGTTACTTGAGCAAGTACGCCCAAGTGGATTGTCTTTACACCTAGCGCCCTAAGGTCTTTTATGGTCTGAAAGTCGTTGGTCGAAAGCTCGCTAAGGGGTAGCACTGTCAGCCTAATGGGATGAGACATTGCATAGTCATGTATGTATATAGAAAAAAAAAAACAATAAAACGGGAAAAGAGCAAAAAGTCCCCGTGTAAAAAAAATGTAGACAAATGAAGTATAAGTACCCTGCATGAACCCTTGAGTTTGGTATTGCTTAGTTTTAGTTGGAAGGAGCTTATTCTTGATAATTTTGAGTTTGCACTGTATGCTTCCTTCTAAGAAATTGATTATGTATTGAATTTGAGTTTGTATCATTTATCATGGTTGTTGATCACACACGCACACTATACCAGTGTTGATGGTTTAAGATTTGAGGATTAATACGGAATTGTGGATTGGTTTTGATAGTTAATATTGTAGAGTTGCTTGTTTTCTCTGAGGCCGATGAGATAATTTTGATTCTGCTATACTGTTGGATTCGAAAGCATATAGATTAGATCATATTCATTCCATCTCATCTCGTTGCATGACATAGCATGTAGTTTGTTTTATACTCGAGGACTAGCACGGTTTAAGTTTGGGGGATTTTGATAAGTGAATTCACGAATCGGTGTCCATTTCATGCTTATTTGTTGCTATTTTCTTGTGTTCATGTTCGTTTTTACTTATTTTGTGTTCTTTTATGTGTAGGATGGTTGTTGCGACATTCAACGAAGATTTGGAGTCATTTGGAATCATTTGGAGTCAATTTGGTGCAATTTTGGAAGAAGTCATGAAGCAACAAGAATCATTCAAATAGAATAGATCCCACGTAAGGCGAACCTATTTGCCTTTTACACCCGTCACGGGCTGGGGTCTTCATATGGAATTAGCAGAATGGTAGCATCTTGCCTGCGAAGGTGTCGAATCCTCGAGTGTCAGGTTCTCGCTTGAAATTATGTTGGAACATGGATGCTAAGCGTTTGGATTGTACATGGACTCTACTTGATGGAGAATTTCGGCTGGGACTTGTGTGTTGGATATCTATTACTCTATCGAGAAGGAATACAACAACACACAAGGCATATTACGAAGATTAATTCCAGTTTTTCTTAGCAAGCATTGGAGGAAGAATTTGAAGAGATTTTCGGGACGATTGCAATTTTAGGCTACGTGAAGGGTGTTTTTCAATATTCTTCTTCTTAGACTATTATTTGTAATTGAAAGAATATTATTTTTGATTTATTCAGTAGTTATTTCATTTATAATGAACTAATTCACTTTTTAGGCTTTATGACGGATTCTTAAGTGAATCGATGATTTTGTAAATTTTAATTTCCAGATCAATAAGCTATTTCCAGTTTATCTATATTAATTTGAACTTGAATTTATGAATTGCCTGATCAACAATTCTTTGTGGATTTGTATGGAATCGAGAGACGATATTCAAATCTAGACTTAGTTAATATAGCATGTGTTCATGAATTTTGTGAATAACAGAATCTTGATGAATGTTAAGGTAGAGATATGTTTGACATCGCATGTAATCGGATAGAGAACTTAATCTTAAACCTTCTTTAATTGTAATTCACATAGAGATATAGTGAGTTAGTTGATTAATGTGTTTAACTTGTTTCTATCTAATTTGTGGATTTGAGTTAATATGGTATTAGTGCATCGAGAGGTGGTTAATACTACATTCGTGTTCTTGATTAATAAGCTGGGATAGTGAATTGAATTGGAATAAAGGGGTTAAAATCAAAGTGAGCTTAGGATGAAATCATAAGTCTAATTCTCCATTAATTGTTTGAAATTCCAGATTTTGATACTTGTGATTGTGTAGTGGTTATTTATTTATTTCTTAATTTAGTTTTTATAATTATAATCATTGAATTGAATAGTTTAATAAAATTAGGATTAATAGGAAATTGATACTTGGAAGTTTGAGTTTCTTACTACTTTGTCTCTGTGGGAACGATACTCTACTCATTACTTTACTATATTACTTGTTGACCACGTATACTTGCGTGTTGTGCGTATATAGATTTTACCCAACAAGCACATAACAAGAAAAATCACCAGTGAGAGAATAACATGTTAATAAAGGGAAAATAAGAATTTTAGAAAACATAGAGCATACCAAAAAAAACCTTAATAAACACACAACAATTATATATATACTGCAACAAAATCTAGAATCAAGTTGTTAGCACCCTTAAATTATTCACAAGAAAGAGGCAATGGTAATTAATTCTAAGGACAACTAGAACATGAAAAGGTAGCAATTTTCCTTCCACCTTGCAAGAAGTCAGGATGTTGTTTGGAGCAATTACCTAAGCTTCTCAGAAGTGCAGGGTCTTTGCTGATATTCTTTTTGGGATTTGATCCAAGTGTAATGCTCGGTTTTTTAGAGAGAGCTATTTATCATTTTGCTTATGGGCCTCTGCCATGGGATCCATTAGAGGTAGGATAGAGATCCTTTAGAGGTAGGATAGAGAGCTGCTATCTTTTGTTATTTTCATTTTATTTTCCCAGTTCTTAATCAGTTATAACCGAACCGAATAGGCTATTCGGTTATAACTGAAAACCGAAATTTGTACAATTTTAGTATCCGAACAAGTAACCGAATTACCCAGTAACCGAATTACCGAAATACCGAATTTACTATTCGGTTGTTCGGGTAATAACCGAAATTAAGAAATTTAGTAGATCCAGAGAAAAACAAACCCAAATGAAATTACACCTTACTATAATCTAAATGGCTATGAATGTGATAGCGGTGAAACATCTAACACCTGATGAGCCAAAAGTTGTGACTCTTGATTTGCTAAAAAACATGGAACCTGATAATGTTCAAAACGAAAAATCACGCGGGCAGCTTGTTGTTGAAGCCATGTACAAACCTTTCAAGGGTGATGAAATTTCAAATGATGGTGAAGATAATCAAGTGCAGAAGGCTCCTGAAGGAACACCTGATGGAGGTGGTTTACTGGTAATTATAGTCCACGAAGGTTCAGATATCGAAGGAAAACACCACACAAATCCATCAACGCGTCTATTGTTCAAAGGAGAAGAGAAAAGAACCAAGGTAATTCAATTCAATTCATAGCCCTGAAAGCTTCTTCTTTCCAATATTACTATTTTATGATTATAATTTATTTTATATAACATTACAGACTCACAAGAAAAATAGACATCCACGATGGGACGAATACATAGTAGGATGGGTATGATTGTATGAATGTGATAGCAGGTGTTAGATCTTTCACTGCGAATACATAGTTACATACAAGTATAATTTTTTTTAATTAATAAGTTCGGTTACTCGGGTATCCGAATAGCCTGAATTTTACAACCAAACCCGAAACTGAATACCGAATAGAAAATCGAATATAATCGAAATTAAAAAAAAAACGAATAACCGAAAAAATTCGGTTATGTTCGGTAATTCGGTTTTACCCATTTTTTGCCCACTCCTAGGTTGACTACTTGTTTTCCCATACTTGTATTCTCTGTTTTCATTTAATAAAATTTTTTTGTTGCAGAGCATTACAAGGACTTGAAATATTATTAAGTAGTTACTTTATATTATTATTAGAATAAAGAAATTGTAATCAGTAATTGTATTTTTTTATATATAAGACTAGCCTAGAAGTTTAATTATAGTAGATTATATTTACAAGATGTTTCTTTTTTAAATAAGGGCTTTTACTCAATCGCAGAGTCGTATCTTTCCTTATATAAAGAGTTATAATCCTCATTATTATTCAGATTAGTGAATATAAATTGGTTTAAAAGTTATATTTTGAGACTTGTGAGTCTTGTTATTGCCACATTTTATCCTTTATTCCTTCCTCCATCCCTTGTCATAAGTCACTTGGTATCAAAGCCCCATTCGAAACCATCCGCACCCATCCCAAAATCACATCCAACATAACTAATCCATAAGCCAGTCATTACCAATAGCCCACCATCCACGTCAAGCCACAATTCACTCCTGCTGTTCAACCACTCGCCTAGTCGCCTAGACACATTCATAGCCTAAACACTCATCACCACTGGAATACACTACTAACAAAATAGCCTGCACCATACCCAGCAGCTGCAGTGTCACAATCAGAAAACCGCACTCTTACAGTCCCAATAGCTGTAGCAAACAACGCCACCAAATCGTCAAGAAAACAGCCCATACAGCCCAGTCCTAGCTGCGCTGACTCAACATTAAAACAGCAACCAGTAAACCAACGACCAACAAACTAAACACCATCAGAAACCACATCATCACAACCACTGTCGCCATCAGCGTAATCTTACCTGCCATCGACATCATTGCCAGTAACAATTCAGAGGCAAGTCAAACCGCTCCAGCCAGACAAGAATTGGGGGAGATACTTTAAAAAATAAAGAAAGAAAAGAGTAAGAGAAGAGAAGATGGTGGTGGCATCACCTCCCATCGACAACACCATTTCGCCACCTTCAAAGTAGATTGAGCTATGTCCCTTTTGCACGCAGTTCGTTCGTTCATTACGCTAATCTAGCATCTGTTTGTTTGGCTGAAAATAGGAGGTATTTGTTTTTAAATCTCCTGCCAAATGACAGTTTGGCCCTTCATGGTTATTATAACTTATTTCAGAGTCCCTAAAATTATTTTAAAGTTTCATTGTCTTTGTCAAGACCCTAATATTCTGTTTGGTTACAACATTAGAATGGGAATGGGAATGGGAATGGGAATGGGAATAAGAATGTAAATGGAATGGAATGGAATGGGCATTCTTATTCATATGTTTGGTCAGAACGAGAAGCTACACGATTTTGATCGATCGAGGTTTTTTTAGTTTGTCGATTGGAACAAAATGGTCAGTCTTTACCCATTCTAATGGAATAAGCATTCCTTTAAACCTATGATTAGGCATTCCGTTGGAATGCTTATTCCCTCCCCTTTTAAGTAACCAAGCATAAGAATGAGCATTCCTTGCTAATTCCATTCCCCCCAAACCAAACAAGCCATAAGGTCTTGAACAAACTAAAATGGATAATGAAAACATCTCATTCTTTACATATTTATACTAGAGTTGCTTGCTAGAAAATTAAGCTTAAGCTACACCTACTCACTTATCCTATACCCCATGGTAACTAACTCACATGGAGTATGTTGTTCCTCAAGACTTTTACTAGTTACTTCTGTCCCAAAATAACCTTAACTAATAATTCAAATTGATGGGTCTTGACAGTCTTACATTTAGCCACTGTTACTTATTATCTTTCAGCCAGTCCTTAAGAGTCAAAAAAGAAAAATATGAAAACAGAGTACCGAAAATATCTATATTTTCTTTGGGATCAAACATTAAACTTAAACAAAAAAATTTGAACGTCGACAGGCTCTTAAAGGTTTTTGGTACTCATGTAGTTCTAGCTATGAAAGATTAAGTTAAGAATTAGCATGGCATGAGAGAACACTTACTTAAATGAATTGTATGTTGAAACAACTAGACGTGATACTCCTTTTTTTTTTTTTTGCATTATCAAGCCACAAGCTTTTCTTCCAAGTTGGATACTCCAGTAGCAAAGCCGGAGAATGAGGGCATATTTGCAAAAATGGATGCCACTTTTGAAATCATTTGGTCTAATCTTCAGAAAAATGCTACCTTAAGGCCAAGGAAGAGCAACCACCAAATAATAGCGAATTTTTTTCTCGTGAGGTTGAGGACATAGAACAGATCAAAGATTCAAATTCTTTTAGCAGTGAGGAAGAAAAGGAAGTTGAGCGTGTTGAACATGTTAATTATTCCGAAATAACTTACAATTCCAAAAAGTGAAGTTCATAAGGTAGTCAAAGTTCAACAAAAGAAAGACTCAATAAAGAATAAACATGTTGACTTCATCTTTTTGGGTGGGTGGTATTTTTGAGTCTCAAGCTGCTTCAAAGTTGTTCCTTATGTCTTTCCTAGTCCGAAATATTCTGCTTAAGGGATTGTAACGTGAGAAATTCAAAACTTCCCAGAAAGCATATGTTTCCTACATATGAATTGATATGAAAGATGTTTTATGGCTTGTGAGCCTTGTTCTATCTTTTATTTCTTCCACCACTAGCCATATTCAATATTCTCAGTTATAATACTTATATTCAACTCCTGCAAGTGTACGTGTACAACTTTCTTGGTGAGAGTAAAGCATTCCTAAGTTATACTCCCTCTATTACAACAAAAAAAAAAGTCATTTTTTTTCCGTAGTCAATTTGTGAAAACCTAAATTCAAAATCGATTTGAATTGATTTAATTTTGATTAATGTAATACTAAATACTGTAAACTTTTGTATTTTCAAAGTATTCGTAGGAATAAAATTATTAATTCGAAAATTAAAATAAATTTACATCACAACTTAAATTTTAAGATTTCGTAAATTAACCAGGATCAAAGTGAAATGGGTCTCTTTTGCAGAACGGAGTAAATATTTACTAGTCTGTGCTAATTGCATATCTAACACCACCCCCATTAAACCCTATAACGAGCACATGAAACCCAAATCAGGAAATGAAACATTACATAGTCTTAATACGATTTTATCAATCTAGATCAAATATAATAAAACACATATATAGATAAATATAGATAGAGAGGGAAAAATGAACTGCAGTATTACTTTACATATGGGACAGATGACTTTAAGAGCAACAGCACGAGCCTCAAACTGAGACCCCTTTTGTTTTTGATTTTTCTCCGCATTTTTTCTTTGTGCTTCAATCTTCTGTTTTCCCCTCGTCATCTCTCTCGGCACACCTTGTGACCTTGGGCGTGCGCTTGTAGGGAACGTTAAAGACAGGGACCCTGATCAACTTGTGGTCATTATCTGATCATTTTGGTATTGTTTGGGAGAAAGGCCTTCTAACTTCTAAGTTTACAAAACCATTCACATTTAGAAAAACGTCGGTTGCAAACACTGTGTCAAACAGGAATTAAGGTTCTCATTATTTTCAATTTTAGCTTAAATTGAATATAATAACCTAGTTTAATTCACTCTTAAAATATCTTTGCAACTTTATTCAAAAATCATTTTCGTGAGCCGAAAAATAAAATCTAGTATTGAAAATAGGGTTAGAGCTATCCATAGAAATGTAAGTTATCCAAATAATTTCAAGCACCTTGAAATAGTAATATTCACTATCAAGGGACTTAAAACCCAATTTTCATGATATGAAAACTCTCGATATTGACTCAAATTACATTTTCAATTGAATCGCAAAAGTATAATCATTAACTATGTTCATTGTGAAAATATTATTCAATTCTCGTTAAACACGATTTTTAAGGGTCTTGAATTCATTCTTAAGCTCGCATAATTCGTAATCATATCCAACAAAATATCAAGATCTATAAACGCGGTTTAAGAAAAGACTTTCATAAACCCTAAATCCATAGATCGCTCTATACATCAACAATATCGTAATTATACCGTTAACTATATCGTAGAAATTGAATTACATCACTAAATACAATCAAATTCGTAACAATCTGTCATATATTGACGAGACCTATTAAAATAATTTAGAATCTAGGGAGAGAGACCCATATATCCAAGATTTCATAGATCTAGAAATAACAACAAAATCGAGTAAAAATATGTTCTAAATCATCTAGAAGAAGATTTTATTGGAGAAAATTCTTCGGCGGCCAAAAATAGGATCCAAACACCACTAGAAAAAGTTTTGGATGTTTGGGTAGACTCAAAACGAGAAAAACGAGACTAATAATTAAAGCCCAAGCACAACAAGTGACAAAAATGAGCTAAATCGATATTGGAATTGAATAACTTATAAGTTGGTTATGAAGAATTTCTATTGGGAGAAACTCTCTCTCTCTCTAGCTAGTCGCGAGTCCAAATAGGATCCAAACACCACTAGATATGATATGGGATGCTAGGAGAGCCTTAAATGAAGAAATACCCATAAAAAAACAAAGCCCAAACACAATAATCGACAAAATAAGCTAGATTTAAGTTAGATATGTTGGCTTGCAGAATTAAGAACTGTAACACCCGAGAAAATCGGATTTTTATGAGAATTAAATTTTTATTTAATTATGTGGATTAAATGAATTTAATTGATTATTTATGTGAGTAAGCTATTTGAAGGTTGTTCTATGACCTAGAATGTGCGGATGTGGTTAGGATTCTGGCTATGTGCCAGAAGTAATTGTTTTGAATTTCCAAGACAAAAATAAAAGTTTTTCGAGAAATTTTCGTAAAAACACTATTCATCCGTTTCTGCTCGGAGATGAAGTTTGAATTTCTGAAAAACGCGTAATGATAGAATTTTAAGACGTAATGGAATATCTAATAATATTTTCAGTTATAGCAAACGAAGTTTTCGCCTGCAGACTTAAAACCTAAGAGTTAGGGAAAATGATTTCTAAGAAGGAAATGAAATGCGTATAATGATTATGGTTATTATACGTAAGGAATACGAGTATGATACTAGATATTATACGAGTATAGTACGAAGATTATTACAACGTATAATATGATTATCGTACGAACTATATATGAAGAGAATACGAGAAGTGAACGCGTAGAATACGATTAGTCTTAATGGAATTTGAGTTCATGGATTTTGTAAAATCTAATTGGACTTGGATTATGCCAAGCCCAATGTTAAGTAGAGTCAAGCCCAAGATAGGCCCAATAAGAATTAATCCTAAGGCCCAAACCAAGAAAACAAACCGCGGATCAAACCGATGGGTCACTGAATGGGTAAAACCCATGGGGGGACCCACATGAACAAGGCATGTGGGTCGGCCACTTGGAGCCCAAGTAAAGCCTTTACTTGGTGGCTAAGTTGCTAAAGAGGTGGTGAATAGTAAGGAGGTGGCCTAATGACCAAAATACCCTCCTTAAGATTTTTCTATATAAGAGAAGCTAGGTTGGTCATTTTATTATTTTCACCAACTCTAGATAATATATTGAGAGAGAGAAAAGAGCTCTAACAAATAATCAAGAGCAATCCAAAGTAAAGCATACAAGCTTTAGTCAAGAACGCGAAGAACGTTAAGGTAATATTACGTAAACCTAAGTCTTCAATTTTTTTCGATTTCTTTTTCGTAGAAAAGTATGAATTGGCGGAGTATGTCTCTTCTGGAGTAATAAGGATGGCTATTAGTGAATTAAAACATTGATAAGCCATGAACAATTAAGAATCATAAGCGTTTACGAAAGTCTAAGCGACGAAAACCAATAAGTGTTTATTTGGTTAGTGATGGACAAATTGAAAACTATCATAGGTTATATGCATCTTGATTGGTTAGGATGTAGATGATGAATCAATGGAGTTGTTCCATGAACACGAGTAACGAAGTTATGGCGAATTTTACGAAATTAGACGTTAAACGTCGAAATCGTATAATTCTGGATTAGTAGTCAAAATTTGCCGTTTATTTTAGAAACCATATTTTTCGATGGCATATCGTAGTATAACGTATTTGAGAGTCATGGACTCAAGAATCATCGAAATCCAACTTATAACGAAGAAAACAAGCTTTAAATGCTCAAGAACGTTAAACGAACGTATAATAGAAAGTTAATTAGTGAATTCATTGTTAACAAATTTAAAAATTACTTTTGTCCAGATGAAATCGAAGTATATAAGATATGTAAGATAATGGCTTTTGAACGAGCCAATTTTGACTTATAACGACCGAGTTACGAGTCCGGAAGGAATTGAATAGGAAAATTTTGAAATTTCTTAAGGGTTATAGGTTTGTGCAAGAAAGACCGCCTAAGTTTTAACACCTACCTACATGAAAGACCGAGAGGCGTCGAAGTCAAGGCGATTGGTATCAAGATAATCAATACATGTACTTCCACTATTATACTTTTTAAGTTGGCACCATGACACCAAGTAAGGAAAAATGTTTAGCATCACACATCGAAACCCGTATGCAACATGAACAAGTGTTATATAGTAGAGTTAGTAAGGCCAGCGCCCAACACCATGTAAGGCATAGAGAAGAAAGTTTTTAAATATAAAGAGAAAGATAATTGATTGATGATGAATTAAGTACTTTATTAACTTAAAGTAGCACCCTCGATGATGACTATAACGTTGAGAATTACAACTAAAAGGTTGTTAACGATTACGTTAACGTGAGCGTAAAACAATGCGATAAAACGTAAGAACAATGTAATGCGATAACCGTAACGAATGTTAATAAATCTAATGAACAACTAGATTGAGAAGAAGGGTAAGATACATTAGGAACCTTACATGATTGTGTATGACCTAATGTGGTATGTTATGTGGTTATGTATTGTAGAATTCTTAAAGACCAAGAATTGTTGAATATTTATTTGAAGGCGCTTGAAGGCAAGTTTTCTTAACGCTTGTCTAACCTTCGTGTTAGCCGAGTTTCTTTGATTCATGTTATGAGATGCATGAATTATTTTACGAAAGGGTCGATGCCAGTTTTAACTCGGCTAGAATATTCTTAAAAGATTGATTGATTTATTTACAAGTCTTTTAATATAGAATTGATAACGCTATTCTACGCCAATTGTTTGGTACGGATTCAAGGTAAGCTTGAGTATGAATAAACAAATGTATTTTACATCGATTATTCGATGGGCACGCGAGGTTGCCAAAACTTAAACGTAAATACGTTTAATGGATGAGTGTTGATCAACATAGAGTACTATAGGCTGATCACCTAGAAGTGCTCGTAAAAAATATTGGACTTACAGTTTTAGTACCGGGTTGTCCTTTTTTCATGAATAAAAACTAAAGAGAATGTTCATGGTCTTTTGACCTACTCAGAATTTCTAAGCTACTATATGTACTTTGAAATTGTTTTATGAGATGAGAAGTGCTATTTATTGTTTCATATTACTTCGTAACTACTTATTCTGTAACGCCCCAGAAAATCGAACATTTGTAAATACTTTTAATAATGAATAAAATAATATTATTTATTATTATTACGTATGGATAAGATGAATGTCGTTCTATAACCTAGAAACGTTGGAATGTCGTAGTATTTTAACTACGTGAGAGAAATAAAGTGTTTGAATTTCTAAGACGAAAATAAAAGCTTTCTGAGAAATTTTCTGAAAACACTATTCATCGATTTCTGCTCGGGAATTATTTTTGAACTTCCGAGAAATACGTAATGTTATATTATCAAGGTGATATTGATTATGTAATAATAACCTAAGTATGGAAAACGTAATATTTCGCATGCGGACTTAATTTGGGAACGTTAGGTTTATTAAGCGTTAAGGAAAGAAAGTTGTAATCGTGTGATGTGTATGCATTATACGAGGTAATGAACGTAACTATAATACGACATATTATACTATTGTGTATGGAGAATGAAATAACGTATATTATGAATTAATATACGAGCTAGCATACGAGGATTATACGTGGTGTATATATGTTAAGTTAGCTAATAAGAGGTAATGGACTTGTAGGATTATTAGCCTAATGGAAGGAGTCCAATAGAATGTGACAATCAAGCCCAAGTGTTTGATAAGTTATGAGTCCAAACTATGGTAGTACAAGCCCAATAAGGAATTAGCTAGATTTAATTAGCAAGCCCAATGATAAGCCATGATCCATGGAGCAAACCATGTTAAGGTGGGTAGACTTGATGGGCAAGAACTTTGTGTGGTGATCAAGTGTTGTGCTAGCCAAGTTTACTTAGTTGTAAAGTGATGAATAGTAAGGAGGTGGAGTTAAGGAGGTTAGTTAAGGAGGTGGGATGTCTTAATAACCATTTTTCCCTAGCTTTGGATTGCCTATAAATACCAAGCCTCATTTATTTTGTTGGTTGTTATTTCATCCAACACTTTCCTCTCAAAGATAAACAACTTATTTGGTAGAGAGAATAAGTCACTTAAGCACTTATAAGCCACTTCAACTTTTGCTAGATTTTCCAAAGTGAAGTGAAGTAATAGTCTTCAAGGGTAAGACTCATACTTTTTATCTTTATCTCTTCTATGAATAGGATTGATAGAGAAGGGGGATTGTTTGTTAAGAACATGTAATAAGTTATTAATGAATGAACTTAAGCCGAATAAGTTGAATAAGCAACTTGAACTATAATAAGTTGATAGAATCATGAAGAACTTATCATATGTTTGTCATATAATGTTAGTATGTTGAATATAGTATGAGAACATTGATTGATGGACTTAAGTTCATAGTAAGTTATAAGTATGAGATATTATAGTTCATAAGATTAAATGAGTCATTGACTTATGAGAATAAGTCAAAACCTACTTTGACTATAAGTTGGTATAATAAGTAACTTGTAATGATCATATGTTGATTAAAATCCATTTAGAACATTTAGTAATAAAGCTTTGCCGGAATTCACACGATTGGACGATTATCGTCGAATTCGTGAAATTCTCGGAATGGAAGTCATATTTTGTGTTTGAAGTCGGAAACGTTGGTTTTCGATGGAGACAAGTCATATTTGGCATTATAGAGTTGCGGACTAGAAAATGACCGAATTCCGACTTAGAACAAAGAAACGAGCGTTGAACGTTCACGAACGTTTATCGTTTTCGTTAAAATGAACTAATAGGTGAAATTTTAGCAAACGAAGTTAAATAGATAAAATTCTTACATGAACGCATAGAGTATGTAATTTGTGAACCGTAGGCTTTTGAACGAGCCAATTCGGACTTATAACGAAGAAGTTATGAGTCCGGAAGTTTCGTAAAAATTTTCAAGTTTTGCAAACTATCTCGAAGCAGAGTTGCCATAAGGCCGCCAACCCAAGGCCAAATGAGTGGCGCCACAAAATGGCAGATGAGATATCGAAAGACATCGCTAACTCAGCTTGCAATGCGACCTAAAAAGTAAGGACTCATGGCCAGCAGTCACGAGTCCTATTCTCAGACTTCATCTGTTAACTCAAAGTCTTGCAGTCACACCAGAAGAGTAATGGGTGGCGCCACAGCGCTAACCCTAGAGAATGGATAGTAAAGAATGTTTATGAGTACAACTTGAACAGTAACTCAATAATAATACACTGAGGAATTTAATAAGATATTGTGAGGTACTTTTAAACCTTATATATGATGATTAGAGTTAATAATCAATTAAATGTGAACGTAATGTGAGTGACGTAATGAAAAGCCGGAAACCATAATAACAGATCTAAGTCAGAATTTAGATTGAGATGAAGGGTAAGATATAGTAGTATACATAATTGATTATATATGACCTAATGTGGTATGTTATATGATCATGTATTGTAGAAACTTAGAGACCTAAAGTGTACGTGTGATAATCAGTAAGCAGACGCTAAAGGCAAGTATTCTAACCCTTGTTCCAGTTCAGTCTGAACAAGCTTTGTAATTCATGTATTCTTTCGGATGAAGTTTTGTATGAGGAAGTCAAAGCCAATTCTTTTGGCTAGACTTAAATTATGTTTCTATCAAAGCATGTACAATGTTTACCAAGTTATATTGGTATAGTTTTCAATCGAAGACTGAGTATGCTAAAATGTTTTCGTCGTTTAACGACAGGCACGTGAGGTTGCCACAACTTAAACGTATACATGTTTAATGAATGTAGTGTTGATCAACATAGAGTACTATGGGTTGATCACCCGTAAGTCTCGTAAGCTATATCTTGGGACTTACGGACTTAGTGTCGGGTTGTCCTTTTCAAAAGAAATTATGAACTACTCATAGTCTTGAGCCTTAGTTGATATTCTACTGAATATTGTTGTTGGAAAATGTTTTGAATGAAAAGAAGTGCTAATTTGAATTATCGATAGTACTTCGTAACTATTGTTCAGTTACTGAAGATATATGAGTTCTATGTTTCAAGCATGTTGTTTATTAGAATTGTAGTACTTGCTGAGCTAGTCATGCTCACTCTTGCTTGAACCATATGAACACGACCAAGATCGAGCTTTTATCAAGGCTCGTGCGAGGACAAGGGCAAGGCGAAGACAAACCCTTAGATTACTTATGTAATAGAATAGTTGAATGTCTGTAATATATTGAATATTATTACAAGAACAAATGAATGGGTTACAAAGAACCTAGGAAATATAATATTATTTTGGATATATAGAAGTTATATTAGTCATTTTGAGACTATTCAATTGAATGAATGAATGAATGAATGGTAGTACCGTGTAGCACCATCTGTCGGGTTGGAAGAGACCCGGATTTGGGGGCGTCATATATTCAGTTATTGAAGAATAATCATATGATTCTCGAAGTGGTATTTATATAATATATTGTTAGACTTGTTGAGCTAGTTATGCTCACTTCTTGCTTGAATCATATGATTGCAGCTAAGGTCGAGCGAACTGAGGGTTCTAATAAAGATAAAGGCAAGGCGAAGATGAATAATTAGTTTATCCTATAATAGACTAATATGTTTGTATGCATTATGTTATGATGAACAAAGAATGTAACGGTTTCAGAACCTGGTAATGGATTTATATTATTATTGTAATAAAAATATAGTAATTACAATCACTATGATGTTGTGTCAATGAAATGAATGTATAGATATGAGTATCGTGTAGCACCATCTGTCGGGTTGGAAGATACCCAGATTTGGGGGCGTCACAAGAACAAATATACAATCACATGTATAAATAGCAGAAACATGACATTAATCAAATTTAAAATTTTCTTCAATCCCAAGAATCACCTTGATGGACTCCACGGCACGCTTGTGTGAGGTGGTCGTCACCCGGATTGTTTCCAATGAAGTTGTTGGGTGGATTGTTTGCAACACCTTAACCCCTCACCTATATGTAGATGGTAATCTTGGTACAATTGCTCGTGTTCAAAAATATATGTTGAATGGATACCAATGACACCCCTCACTTATATTGAAGCGATAATCTCGGTACAATGGACGATTGATGTGGTAGAAGACGTCACACACAATTGTAACACCCCCAAATTCGGTCTATCTTTAAACTCGAATTCGGTGCATCATTAGTGCTTGTCATTCCTTACATATATCCATATATCTTAAAGATATATTTAAAACTTCAAAATATAACAATATATTTCTTCAAATCCCAGATTCTATTACCTTAAAATCTTCAATACATTACAAATAATGATAATTATATTATTCTTTACTTCATTACAAGTGTGACTTTCATCAGTCACAACAGATACATAACAGTTTAATTAACTATTCTATAAGTCTCGGATTGGAATTCTCTTTCATCTTCATGCTCATCCATATAATGAATAGCACTTTCCTAGAATACCAATCAGCTTGATCTTCACAGAATCCTTTAGTTCTTTCCGTTTTTGTTGAAAATATTTTTATTATAAGCAAGTGTGAGCATTCAATTGCTCAACAAGTTCTAACAGTTGAATAACAACAAAATCAAGAATCAAATATTCTTTGCATACAAAACTTCAATAACTGAACAGTAGTTATGAAGCAGCTCAAATAACAGGAATAAATTCTGATTCCTATCATTTTAAAACATCAATATATTCTTTAACACTTCTACTACTTAACTCATTTCATATGTCAATATATGTGTAAAGAAACACATTTTCGACATACATTTATAAAACACATTAACTCCATTAATAACATCGTCTCATTCTGTCTAACCGAAATAATCAGTATAGACTTAATCTTATCACAGTTCATGAATAATTAGAACTCTTTACATTTGAACAATTCTAACATAGAACAGTTCATCTTTTAAAAGCACATAAGTGCAAAGAATTGGCACATAGCCTAATACATAATAAACATATTATACAAATATAACACATTTGCACATAGATAAAACTAGCTCATTTAAAACATCTGACCAAGCTTAAAGAAACTCACATTCAATTCATAATATGAATGAAGTTAGGAAACTTGCCTTAAGCACTGCATACAACTTACGTTATACTGCTCTTCGAAAATCCCTATATATCACATAAGGATAACACATACCAATTAGTCATATATTTGACTTACACATCGGTTTACATTAACTTTAGTTCTTATGATTAGTGTTTTATAACCTAAGTTCATGCAACCGAACTTTAAACTTTTCTTTCAATGTTACGACATATGGAGATGTCATACTCCTTATTATCATCATTCAAGATAGATTTACATTACCTTTTCTTTCTTTCTAGCATAACTTGCTCGAATCATTAAAACTATAATGTTCGTTAAGTTAAATATCGTTCATTACAGATTTTCGACAATCAAATGTTATACCTTAAGATTATTCTTTATCGTCTAAGTCATACAATCTTTTGTATGCCAAGAGAGAACATACAATGTGTAGACACTCGAAATTTTGCATTTATGTTACTAATGTTGGGATTTCGGCACAAAAACGCAGCGAAAATATAAAATAATCAAAGCAATTTTCGAAACCCAAAAACAGGATCCATGCGAAACAGAAATTAATTCAGTGGTTTAGATATTATACCTATTATAAAAGAGTTGTGAAACGGCTTCGAATCCCTTACGCAATCCAATCAGAACCGCACCTCTACGGTATCCACACGAACGCCCCACAAATCGTCGCACGATCTGCAATAAAGGGAGCTGTGGTACTAGCCACCAAGGATTAGGATTTTTAAAAATTTTCTCTAGTCTCTCTCTAAGAGCGGCTAGGGTTTTGGTTACGATTACCTTCCCTAAAACGCTGATATATCATATATATAGCAATAAAATGGAATTTATCAAAACCCTAATCTAATTAAAGTAAAATCCGAATTTATAATTAATATATATATATATATATTAATATAATTTTCTTTCCTAAATGTTCACAACTTAAACCTTTATTACTAGTGGTAAATGGATAAAACAAATATATGAATGGTAATCCTAAAATAATTTTGTCAGTAAGATTGCGAACTAAGACGAACGAGGTCTTGAAACACATGTTGTCCTGACAGATATGTACTTTAGGTAATTTGTACTTTATTTCCATTTGACTACCATTAGCTGAATTTAATTTTTCACTAGTTTTCTTATAATATCTAGTGGGGATAATACCTTCTTGAATACAATTCAAGTCTGCACCAGTATCTACTAGAGCAGGGAGTTGTACTGAAAAGGTTTTATCAATGACTAAATTAATGGAAATATACCACTTTTGAATAGTAATATCTTTAATTCTTTTAAGAGAGAGACCTTGAATAAAGAGATCAGAATCTTTGGCAATAGATGACTTTGGATCCTCGTGACATTCATCACTAGAAGAAGAATCATTAATTTGAAGATCCGATTTTTATTGTCAATCTCTTTTCTTAAACTAGAAATCTCAATCTTTAAATTAGAAATCTCCTTTTAAGTTTATTAACCTCTTGATTTAATTCGGAAGTGTAATTTCTTTAATCGGAGATTTGAATCTTTCAAGAGTTTTATTTAAACCTAATATGGGTTTTCTTTAGCTCTAAGAACCTTGTCAAGGACCTTTTTATCTTTAGTTAATAAATCTTTTAATTGTTTTAGATATTGAGTTTTTAATTCCGGATCGGTAATTTCTTGATTAGATCAACTAATAAGGAGCTTTCTTCTTCATCTTTTGTAATTACACTAACCCTTTTACAAAGCAGCTTTTATTACAATCTTACGTATATATAGTGACTTCATTTTCACTATCGTAATTTACGTTGGATGAGTTGTTACTAGAAGATTCTCGGAACATCGAAGCTTCTTCATTATCGCTACTACTCTCTATTATCAATTCTCATTAATTCTAATAATTGTTCAGTATCTTGATTTGAAATATTTAACCGAGCTAATTTTTGTTTAACTCTGCATTCACTTTTGTAATGACCTTTACATCACAATTGTGATGATAATTTTACTTTATCAAATATTTTTGATTTTTATAAGATTTTTCTTTGATGACTTAGGTTTATTATAATAATTATCTTGATTATTGTTCTTATTTTTGTTGTGAGTATATCTCTTCTTCATTTAGCGTTTATGATTTTTGTGTGACTCAATATGTTTATCTTTATGCTCGTGCTTCCTTCGGAGGGAGCCACCGTGATAAACCATCTTGTTCACAAAATGTTCCTAACTCAGATTTAGCTTTATTTTGTCTTTTCTAGCTTGTTTCGCTAATTTAAAATCAATGCACATTTTTAATCCAATTTTTGGATATGACTAATAATATCTCCATAAGTTAAATTATCATAATCAATATATCCTAGGTTTTTGCTTAATTCTTCCCTAACTTTGTGAGCAAATAAAGATGGCAAACCATTAACGAATTTTTCTTTCCAAAATGGTTTATTACTGTCATTTCTCATCATAACTCTAGAGGTAAATACATCTTTGTACCATCTAAAATCACTTAGAGTGGGACAAGTAAGATTACTTAACTGATCATGAATTCTTTCTGTAATATTGCTAGGGGTTCCAACAAAATGTTTAATTATGGTGAATATTAAAGTGTTAACTCCATCTGGAAGACCAATACCAACATCTTCATCAAAGATGGGATTGCCTTCTTTATCTCTTTGAATAGCATGAATTATGGATATTCTAATGTCTTCTGTGAGATGTTTTTCCCACCAAGACCTAAGAATGCCAGTGAATCCACTAGCTAATAATTCAACAATGTCTGGTTGAGACAAAGTGTTGAATTTAGTGATGTAATCATAGCTACCATGTACATATGATTTAGTTTATTAAGAATTTCTTGTTCACTAAATCCATCTATATTCCATTCATAAATTTTATTAGAGGATACCAAAAGCTGTTTATCTAGATTTCTTTCTTGAATTGTAAATCCGGAGGAGTTGGTCCGAATACCAATTTACGGTGATACTTATGTTATTAACAGATTAATTTATTTAATTGATCATTAAGGTTTGAAATAGAAGAGTGGTCGGAAGAACTTTCATTATTATCATCGATTCTACCCGATCAATAATGACAATAGTTCCACTTGGACCGGGTTACTTTTGAGTTTTTAAATAATTTTCAATGGATTGGACCAATTAAATCATCTTTATTAGGTAACTTAAATTATATCTCGCTTTTACGGTAAATTTAGTAAAGGTTGTTCTATCTTTGAATCGGGTTTTTGATAATACCTTCTTCAAATTTTTCTTCAATTCTATCTAGTTGTTTTTCCTCATTGCTAGATAGATATTGATTGCTAAAGTTTAATTGTTCAATTATTTTTTTTGTCGTTATTAGTTCCGTCGGTATTTTGAAGGACTAGCAATAATGTAAGTGTTTTTAATCGGAATTAGAATCTGCTTTCTAATGGGGATGACCGGATGATACTTTGGATCTGTCTTCTTTAATCCATTGAGTTTTACTAATAACATTGCATTTACCTTGATCTCATGATATACCAATACATAAAAAGTGATGTTAATTTCTTCACTTTTGATAAATCTTTTCCATCTATTTACTATCTTATCTCTTTCCTTTTCAGTTGGATGGATGGATCTGAATATATGTCTTTTTTCTTTATTAGATTTTGAATTAAAATCTTTAACTTAGTTATATATATATATATATATATATATATATATATATATATATACAATCATCCTTTTAATTTAAATTAGTGATTTAAATACTATCAATCATATTGATATATTTAAATCCTTACAATTCAAATTAATTCCCTTTAATAACGTTCTATGTGTGACCCTATATAGGTTATTATTACGTTGGCAATAATTTTAAAATCATATTATAAAATTATAAATAGTGAGCGACATCTAGTAATGCATCACTGCTACCCAAGTAATAATAAGATCGATGATTCGATGTAACCTTTTCGTGACCAATGTTTCAATGTAATTTAATCCTTTTAACCTTAATATCCTAGATTAAACTCGAGTCATGGAATGTGTCATACTCTTCATAATTTAATCTGAGTTTTCTTGATCAATGAGTAGACTATATGAAACAAATCACTATTTGAGCATGACCATGCATTTCATAGTCCTACTCAATCAAGAGGCCTATTGATATCACCCCTAATATATAGGAGGGTTAAATTCCATCTAGATAATTCATATTCCTCACACGATTCATGATGTACCCAATAATCATCTTTATAGTCCAAAGATATTAAAGGTGACATTTGATGATATCAAAGTACATAAATTCTCGTAGTAGTAATATAGTGATTTCGTGGTCGGAGGACCATTACATCATCACTACTATGAGAATCGCTAATGACACTTTGCATAATGTTCCATGTAGAATTCTCATGGTGGGTCTCATCATCGATACATCGTTCTCTAACATGTACCTATGCATTGACTTAATATCTCATATATTTATGACCAATGAGATTTGGTCATCAGTCAATCCACATACTGGTCTCAATGCATCATTGTTGTCCCATCAACAATGATACTCGACTAGGGACATTTAAGAACAATGATACTAATTGTAATTATATAATCTCATGTTCAAGTCACATACTTGAAACTATATAATTTGTATCACTATTCTAAGGAATTTTATTATGTTAACATTTATATAACGCAGTAAATAAAACCATAATAAAATTATTCATTTATTCAATCAAATATAATATCAAAATGTTAAGCAATTATATCAAATAATTGGCCTCTAGCGCATATACTCTAACAACTATCCATGCAGGAGGACAGAATCATCTTTCAGAAATAACCCTAAAAGTCACATCCAGTTCCAGCCCCGGAGATAACCCTGGGAGATACAGTTCCAGTCTCGGAGATAACCCCAGGAGATCCAGTTCCAGCTCTGGAGATAAATCCGGAGATATAGTTCCAACCCCAGAGATAACATCCGGAGATATACTCTGTGAAATTAGTAGAATATCCTTGAAATTTGTGCTTCATCTAGTATCATTTCACAAGGATATTTTTTTGAACATTCTTGTTAAATTTTAAGCTTTTCATGCCGGAATAATTTTCACGGGGTACTATTCACAAAGTACTATTCACGGGTACTATTTCTGAAGTACTATTCACAGGATACTATTCACTTGATTACTATTCACCCGGGGTACTATTCATAATAAAAATTGATTTCTTTTCTGTTAAAATCACTTTTGTTACAATATTATTCTTGAATTTTACTCCATAAAGCAGTATCCTGTTGACAGTTTGGACATTATTAAATTCTGGATAAATTGAATTATAAATTAGTAAAAATTTATCATTTGCTTTCTTTTAATTGAATTCTTATATCATTGTCATCATCCGCATGCTTATATTGTGATGAAAGTCATCTTTGGCTTACATGCATAGATGGACTGTTGATTGGTATGATTATGACCAGAGATTATTCGGTATAATCATGACTGTAAATTTACAAATGATGTGGTAAAAGTCCTCATTGACCCATAGTGCATTGATGGACAGTGGTTGACATGATCATGACCATTGGTGAAAATACGAATATCCTTGGCCCGTAGTGCATGGATAATTCTTGGTTGTGATATTAATGAATATCCTAGGCCCGTAGTGCTTAGATAATTCAGTGATGTGGATTATTTATTAAGCTGAGCCTCAGCGATAAAATTGATGATAAACTTTTTGAATTATAGAAGATAGTAGATATCATATTCTACTTGACTCTTCTAATGGATTGCTTGTTCCGCTGCAGTTAAACTTGATGTTTATTGTATTTTATCAGTTTAACACTGTTGAAGGCTAACGATAATTTATTTTGCATTATCTTAGTCATAATATTTCTTACTGGGCTAGTTGAGCTCACCCATTTGCTTTCATTGTTCTCTTCAGGAAATGAGAACGTAGCCGGGACTAGTCGGGGAACGGAGTGATGGTCTGAGATGGTGTTATAGTAGTCCTCACTATTTTATGAAATAGTGTGATAATGATTATAATGAGGACTCCATTTGAGTTTGGATATTGTCTAGAAGACAATATTCGTGTAAAAACTCTCAGCTCATGTTGTATAATTAAGTTTGTATTTGTAATTTGTACCATGTATTTGGCGACTCAGAATGGGTGATGTATACCTATTTTGGGGGCGTCACACATAATGTGACACTTAATCAAGTGATTAGACTTTTAGTAAAGGTTGAACAAAAAGATTAAACGGGATTAAAAGACAAAGAATGCAAAGAATGTAAACGCAACGCATTTGCGATGAATGATCGGTCTTAGCATATAACAAACGGTATGGCTTCGACATTAAGAAAGAATAATGAATGTGGGGTTCATGTAAGGGATAACGAATGATAGTGATTAAAACCTTAGTTAAAGGTTGAAAGTGAGTTGAAGAGTTGAGCAACGTGAACACAGATACGTAAATGATCCTCGTGAATCGTATTCGCGTCGGGAAAACGTTCTAAGTATACGTTGGTTGTATGACCTAGACGTTGGTGAAGGTAGTAAGTAAGTTATAAAATTATCAAGAAAGCCGTAACGAATGGTAATAAGAATAATGAAAGTCTGAATGTGAGCCGAATAGAGAAGGATGGAATGAAATGTAAGTGTTAAACACTTTAGCCGACGTAAGGGTTGAGTGTACGCGAATATTAAACGGGAAGAACCTACACACCGTGTATGGTTTGACCGTAAGGTAATGAATAATAATGATTAAACCTGTGAACGGTGAAGAACTGAATTAAAGATAATGACATATATCGTTAAGAAGCCGATTAATGATTATAACTTGGATGACATTCCGAGTCAAATGAACTGGACATTGTAAGATAAGAATAAAGTAATGTAGAATGCTTAATGCTATGAATGCGTAGAATTATTATTGAATGATCGTTATAAGTATACAAAAGACTGTATGACTTAGACGACAAAGAATGAATCCTGAGGTATGACATTTAGTTTCCAGAAAGCCATAAAGAATGAGAAATTGACTTAACGAACATTATAGTTTTGATGGTTCAGATAAGTTAAGATAAGTTTAGGTTATGGTACAATCGTAATCTTTGATGGTTGACATATGGGAGCTGGGCTAAACAATTCCTTCAGAGAGGGGAGGTATATACGAAACTGGCAACCGATCTAACTCACTATAAAAGAAGTGTAGATGAGACGGGAAACTAGTTTGTTGTTGTTTGGAGGAAACCACTCAGAGTACCATATGGACTACTAGTAAAGACACGATGTGTGCTGAGTCCTAGAAGAGTTATAAGAAGAAGATAAGAATGCAAATCATCAAAGATGATGATTGTATGGTTAAGACATCTCTGTATGTCATGAAGCCATAAAACGATAAAGAGAGTTGGTCGCGTAAACTTAGATTGCAAGAACGCGAACCCTAAGAAGTAAAGTTAAGTAAACTAATACGTAAGTCAAGTATATGACTAATTGGTGTATGTGTTATTTTCCTTATGTGTTATATAGGGTTTTCAATGAGTAGTTCAGTGTAAACTTTCAGCTGTAGCTGTGCATAACGCAAGTTTTCTAACTTCATTCATATTTAAATGAATGCTAGTTTCTTAAACTTTCTCAGATGTTGAACTTGAGAAGTTTTGTCTATGTGCAAATGTGTGATATTTGTACAAGGTGGTAGAATGTATGAGGCCTTGTGTCACAATTTTAACACTTTGGTGTTTCTATGAGATGAACTATTCTGTGATTGAATTGTTCAATATGAGAATTTTCTGTTTATACATGAACTGATATTGTTAAGTTTGTGCTAATGATTCTAGCCGGACATGATGTGTATGAAAAAGGTAGAAGAGTGAAAGTATTTCAAAGTGAATGTGACTAATATTTTAAAATGATAGGGATCAAAAATTATTTCTATTATTCAAGCTGCTTCATAACCTTTGTTCAGTTATTGAAGTCTTAAAAGAATGTTTAAATTCTTAATGTTGTTTATTCAACTGTTATGACTTGCTAAGAAATTGAATGCTCACACTTGCTTTAAATAAAAACATTTTCAGCGAACGATGTTAGAAAGAACTTAAGGATCCTGTAAAGATCAAGCTGACCGGTATCCAGAAGAAGTGTCATTTAGTATATGAATGTGCGTGAAGATCAAGCCAAGACTTGTAATGTAGAATAATTTAATTGAACTATAGATTAGTTTAATGAACTGTTATGTATCCTTGGTGGCGGATGAAAGTCACTCTTGTAAGATGTAAAGAATAATGTGATTATCATTATTTGTAATGAACGAGGTTATAAGGTATTAGAACCTGGGATTTAAGAATGTATGTTGTTATATTTAGCTATATAATGATGTATGTTTGGAAAGAAGTGGGACCGTGACGTACGGAATTCGGGTGTGAAAATAGACTGGATTTCAGGGCATTACAGCCCAATAAACACACACACACACACACACACGTATACAGATAATTAGGGTAATTGAAAAGTTACGGTAATTGTGTTTTTACGAAAGTTGGGGGGTGCCTAACACCTTCCCCCCGCTTATTCAAGCCCCCGAAATCAATGAATCTCGGTTTCCAAGACTTGTTAAACAGTGTCCAACCATTGGGCCTTTGTGTAAATCTTTTCAAAAAATCAATTGAGTTGGTACAACCATTTTAAAACTACCAACTGGCGACTCTAATTTTCAAATCGTTGACATGCACATGTCGGACCTTTTCAAACTTGCCTTTTCAAACAAAACTCAATTAAATGAGAACACAAAAGGGCAAGAACAGAAAGGGGCACAAATTTTCCCGACGTCGACAGGTGACGTCTTTGCTGGGGAAAGTAGAGGCCTTAAGTCGCTGTTTAACCTTTTCAAAAACCCTTTTTTCTACTTGTGTGAATGCTGCATTTACATTGAATGAATGTGTACCAATGCTTTATTTATTGTACTTTAGTGCTTCGCACCATATCTGCATGTGATTTTAGTGTTTCACACATGTCATCATTTCCATACAGTGAGACGAGATGTATGCAAATGTATGCTGTGTGATTCCTCCACCAAGAGGCAAACCTGTCGGTGTTTAATTACTGGACTCAAGGGAGACTAATCCCGCGAGGCTCAGGAAATGCACCACCCAGATTCGCTCCAATTGAAAGATCGGATTAACTTCCCATCTAGTAAATTGGAATGATTTGGTGACCTTCATGCTGAAAAGCCGTGAGAGTAGCCTAAGATAGGCCAGCCTCTGATAAACCAAACGTGAATGGAAGTCTCTTCATACCTTCCCATTTCAATTACATGTAAATTCAATTCTATGTAAATCTCAATGTAATGGAAAATATAAAGGAAGATGTAAATATGCATTCCTTTCCCTATCAAGACCTGTCATGATATCCTGTCATCAAAACAACTGACATCTTTTTTGCAGAAAAACATTAAAACACTCCTAAAAATAGACACATTGCATAGCATGCAACCTCTTCATGTTTATCCAGACTAAACTACGTAGTCTGTTTGTAGGGAAACGATTGGTCCCGTTACCCGTTCAAAGTCCAAAAAGGCACTAAGCCCACCTTTAGACATGGCTACAAGTGCCCAGCCTGATCCTACTCCTGTTTCCCGAGAGGAGTTTGAAGGATTAAGGAATCAGATAATAGAATTGGTTGTCCTTCATAAAGAACTAAACAAACAAACTCAGGGTCCATAAAGACCAATTCAAACAGAATCCTCTACATAGGGAGGAATCCAGGGTGCGGGCAAAGAAGTACCGATACCTGAGTCTTAGACTTAGAAGTCCAACAAAACCCCTGAAATCACCCATCTTCAAGAAGATCAAGACACCGATGATATTCAGAAGAAAGTCCAATAAATTGATGAAACCATCTGGTCAATCAAAGGGACTGGAACGTACGGAAGTGTTACGTACTCAGACCTTTTCATCTTCCCTGGGGTTCATTATCCGTACAAATTCAAGACTCCCAATTTTGAGAAATATTATGGATTAGGAGATCCTTACACTTACACTCACTTAAAAGTGTTCATTGGAGAACTCAGATCCTATGTTGAGAATGAAAAACTGAGAATGTAGTTGTTTCAAAAGAGTCTAACTGGAGAAGCTAGAGCATGGTATGCCAGATTGAATAACTCTAAAATCCATAGCTGGGAGGAACTAGCCCATGCTTTTCTAAATCAATATAGTTTCCAAACTCAAATGGCTCCAGATAGATATCAAATTACCAAGGCCAAAAAAATAAAACACTGAGTCATTCAGAGAGTATGCCCAAAGATGGAGGCGTCTGGCTGCTTAAGTGATCCCATCCATGAAAGAGACTGAGATGGTAATGACCTTCATTAACATTCAAGAAGGTCCATTTTATAAGAGGGTCCTAGTAGGCATAAGAAAACCATTTTCAGAAATGATCAAACACGGAGAAATGGCTGAGATGGGGTTATCTGGGAAGATTCAAGACCTCGCTATTTTGAAAGCCGTGGCTGAGCACATTCAAGTTAGAAATTATGGGAAAAACCCCCAGAGGGTCCATAAGAAGAAAGAAGAGGATGTCTTCTTGGTCCTACAAGGACAAACTCAAAGAGGCAATCAAAACTTGTCCATTTAAAGGAGAAACTATTCCCCTTTTCAAGCATAATCCTTAAACCCTCCATTGCCAAAAGGTGGAGAAGTCAGACGTCCAAGAGTGTTCACATCCTTAGGGGACTTATTGGAAGATGTATTCAAGCTTCTGACAGCGCAGAAGAAAATTGTCTAGCTCCTTCCACCAACCAATCCAAGTGGAAAGAATTTCAACATAAGCAATAAGTGTGCTTACCAATCTGGAGCTCCGGGTCACGACACCCAAGATTGTTGGGCCCTCAAGCACAAGATCCAGGATTTGATAGACAATGTTGAGATCGTGGTGACAAAGCCAGATCAACCACATGTTCATGATAACCCTCTCCCTCCACACAAGGAAGAGAATGTCAACATGATCAACAGAGGGAGTGGAGAAAGTTCCAATTACCTCAGATATGTGGGTGGTTCTCCCCAAACCAGCAAAGATAATTTAGATAAGTGGGATTATTCAGAGTTTTGATTTATGATGGAATGGGAAATGAAGCCTATCAGTGAACATGTTAATCAACTGGTAGAACTGGTGATACATCAGCACCAAGTCACACGGCAGTTACTCGGTCAGGAGCATGCAATTCTCCTCTATCTTATCATAAAAAAAACAACAAGCCCAAGAGAATGAAACCTTGGAGGACCCCAACTTTTATGAATAAAGATGAATTTTCCTATAAATATCATTTTTGAATAATTATGGTGTGGATTTGTTATAATATTATAGTTGTGGGTAATATTTATAAATTTTGCAAAGTAAGCAAGTTGTTATATAATATTCGATTGGTCGAGGAATATTCATTAACATGGAATATTCGTACGACGACACAATCATTGGTGGACCCCACAACGGAATGAGAAAACGACAGAAATATCTTTTTATAAAAATAACGGCGAAAGTTTTACCGTTAAACTGTTGAAATACCCGGTGGTAAAAATACAGTAATACGCGTGGTTGCATAGTAGCACACGATATTTATGCTTACGTGAGAAGTCACTTAGTTTTATTCAATTATTGCTACAGTAATTGCTGCATCATATCTCTCATATTATTGATTCAATTATTGTCATAATATCATCTGCATAATATTTTATATTATTAAATCAATGAGTGAGACGACAAAGTTATTCATATTATTATTTACAATATTGACAATGTCTAGAAAATCTGTCAAGGAAAGTTTAGGTCATCTAATTGTGCACCAATAGGGAGAAATCCTTATCGAAAAGCCCCCTCTTTCCTGGGAATGATCTGGTTGTTAAATATTGCGAATTATAATAATGATGATAAATGTTGTTAAAAATATTGAGGTGATTTTTATGAAGTATTTGTTGTAAATATTGGCGTATTATTTGGACCCCCATTTACCCATTTTTCAAAATAATCGGTAGAAATTTATTCTTTATAATAAAGGTGGGGGCCACATGTGGGCCCACGTGTGAAAGAAATGGATGAAATGAAAATGGGGTGGGGGAAGGAAACGTATTTAGGAGGGAATTAGTATTATATATATATATATATATATATATATATAATTCTTATATCATTGTCATCATCCTCATGTTTATATTATTATGAAAGTCATCTTTGACCCGTAGTGCATAGATGGACTTGGTATGATTTTGAGCTGGGATTATTCGGTATAATCATGACCGCAATGTTACAAATGATGTGGTAAAAGTCCTCATTGGCCCATAGTGCATTGATGGACAGTTGTTGGCATGATCATGACCATTGATGAATACACGAATATCCTTGGCCCGTAGTGCATGGATAATTCGTGGTCGTGGTACTAATGAATATCCTTGGCCGTAGTGCAGGGGTGATTCGATGATGTGGATTATCTATTAAGCTGAGTCTCAGCGATAAAAGTGATAAAAAACCTTTTAAATCATAGAAGATAGTAGATATCATGCTCTACTTGACTCTTCTAATGGATTGCTTGTTCCACTGCAGTTAAACTTGATGTTTGTTATATTTTATCAGTTTAACACTGTTGAAGGCTAACGATAAATTATTCTGCATTATCTTAGTCATAATATTTCTTACTGGGCTAGTTGAGCTCACCTTTTTGCTTTCATTGTTCTCTTCAGGATGTAAGAACGTAGCCGGGACTTATCGGGGAACGGAGTGACGATCCAGATGTCTACATTAGTAGTCCTCACTATTCTATAAAATAGTGTGATAATAAATGTATTGAGGACTCCATTTGAGTTTGAATACTATCTAGAAGACAATATTCATATTAAAACTCTCAGTTTATGTTTTATCGTATTTTACACGACAGTTGTATTATTAAGTTGTATCTGAATTTTGTACCATGTATTTGGCGACTCAAGATGGGTGATGTATACCTATTTTGGGGGCGTCACAGTTGGTATCAAAGCTTAGAGATATGATCCCTGGCTGAGATGTGAGACTAGAACTAGGAGGGGAGAGACGGGTAATTCCTTCGCTAGTATGACCTACCTAAGTTTATTTGTTATTTAATTGGTCGGTCAGAATATAGGGATAATATGTTGCATGTCAATTAACCCTTGTTTTGTGGCAGTATTTGAAAATGACATCTGAGAATGTTGAGAATAGCAATGGAGCACAGGAGACTGTTGAGTCACCACAGATTAATAACCAGGATAATGTGCATCGGGAAGGCAACAATCCTCATGCAAACAACAACATTGACCAAATGATGAACGATGGAATGTTTAGAGGCTTTCTGTAATTCATGCAACATCAGGAAAGAGAGACTCCTATTCAAAATACAGGTGGAAACACTGGCAACTCACAGATGGTCACCGCTAAACAATTCAAGGAGCTGGGACCATGGGAGTTTTGGGGAAAGCCAGAACCACTTAAGGCAGAGACCTGGATAAAGCAAATCACCAAGATATTCAAAGTCTTGGGATGCTCCCAGGAACAAAAGGTTCCCTTTACCACCTTCATGTTGCGAGGAGAGGCAGATTATTGGTGGGAATCTATAAAGCGTACTCAACCTACCACACTGAAGATGTCTTGGGAGAAGTTTCAAGAACTGTTCAACGACAAGTACTTTCCCGAAAGTATTCATCACATGAAGGAGGTAGAGTTCATCAAGCTGGAGCAAAATAATATGACCGTGTCGTAGTACGAAGCTAAGTTTGCCGAGTTGTCCCAATTTATATCCCATTTGGTTGATAATGAGGAGAGAATAACGTGGATGTTTCTAAGAGGTTTGAAACCCGAGATATGTTAATACCTCATTTCTCACAAACTTTGCTTGTATTTAGATGTTGTGAATAGGGATCAGTTATTAGAGCACGATAATGAGTCAACCCAACCAAGAGAGAGCAGCCAGCAAAATGATAATACCAGTGGTAGCAGTCATCGAAGCGGTGACAACAAACGTGGAGGGAATCAATATGCCAGAAATGGTAACCACTTCGGTGGTAATCATGGCCAAGATAATAAGAGTGGACATTTCAAGAAGAGGAGATTTAACAATGATGGAAAGACATCAGCACCAGCACCCGTTGTTAAGGAAGGAGAACGACCACCTATCATATGCTTCAAATGTGGAGGGGAGGGACACATCAATCCAAACTGCGCGATGCAATCCAAAGCGTGTTACAATTGTGGAAGAGATGGTCTATACCTTATTTGATTCCGGTTCTACCCATTCTTTTATTTCTCATACTTGCGCTCAACGTTTAAATTTGACTATGGAGAAATTAGACTTTGACTTATCTGTTGAAACTCTGTTGGGAGAAACCTTCATTACATCCACTGTTTATAAGTCTTGTTTGGTTCAAATCGGTACCCTCACATTACCTGTCGATCTTATTTCCTTAAAAATACTTGCATTTGATGTGATTTTAGGGATTGATTGGTTAACTACTCATCATGCAAAAATTGATTATTTTCATAAGGTTGTTAGCTTTTCATATTCCTAACCAACCTATTATGCGAATTCAAGCAACCAAACCACTAAAGTCAATCACTGTCATATCAAGCCATAAAGCTATTCTTTTATTAAAAAATGGATGTCAAGCTTTCTTAGCCAATGTCACAGATTTAAACAAAAATACGTCAGGTTTGAATGATATTTATATTGTTAATAAATTTCCTGACGTATTCCCTGAAGAAATTCCTGGCCTACCCCCAGAGCGTGAAATTGAATTTTGTATCGACCTTGAACCCGGTACAAAACCCATTTCCAAAGCCCCATATCGAATGGCTCCAATTAAACTTCAAGAGTTAAAGACCCAACTGCAGGAATTGTTAGACATTGGTTTTATTCGTCCTAGTACGTCTCCTTGGGGTGTTCCTGTTTTATTCGTAAAGAAGAAAGATGGGAGTATGCGACTTTGTATTGATTATCGTGAGTTGAATCATGTCACCATAAATAATAGTTACCCATTGCCTCACATTGATGACATGTTTGACCAGTTGTAAGGCGCCAAATGATTTTCAAAGATCGATCTTCGTTTCGGATATCACCAGTAAAGATTAAAACTGATGACATTCCAAAGACTGCTTTCAGAACTCGGTACGAGCATTATGAATTCCTAGTCATGTCCTTTGGATTGACTAATGCTCCTGCTGCCTTCATGGACATGATGAACCGAGTATTCAAGGAATATTTGGATCATTTTGTGGCTGTCTTTATTGATGACATTCTTATATACTCCAAAGCCGTGAAGATCATGAGCAACACTTGAGGCGGATACTCCAAAAGCTTCGTGAAAACAAGCTTTATGCCAAGTTGAAGAAATACGAGTTCTGGCTTGAAGAAGTTGCATTCTTTGGGCACGTGGTATCAAATCGCAGAATATCTATTGGCCCGATAAAGATTGAAGCAATTCAAAGGTGGGAGCAACCTAAGTCAGTGACCGAAGTACGTAGTTTTCTCGGCTTAGTTGGTTATTATTGGAGATTCGTTGAAGGATTTTCTCGAATCGCTACTCCATTAACTCAACTGACTCGAAAAGATACAAAATTCAGTTGGAGCGAGGAATGTGAGAAGAGTTTTCAAGAACTCAAGAGGAGACTCATTTTAGCACCTGTTCTAACAATACCATCTGGCTTGGAGGAATTTGTCATCTATAGTGATTCTTCAGGCAAAGGTTTAGGATGTGTTCTCATACAACACGGGAAAGTCATAGCCTACGCCTCACGACAACTCAAAGAATATGAGAGGAATTATTCTACTCATTATTTAGTGTTGGTAGCAGTCATTTTTGCACTAAAGATCTGGAGGCATTACCTGTATGGCGAGAAGGTGGAGATCTATACCGATCATAAAAGCCTCAAATATTTCTTCACCCAAAAGGAACTCAACATGCGGCAACGACGTTGACTTGAACTATTGAAAGATTATGATTATACCATCTTGGAAAAACGAATGTAGTAGCTGATGCATTGAGTAGAAGATCATATGCGGGTATGAGTGCTATATTGTCAACGCAAAGGCCCATTTGGTATGACTTGCAAAGGATGGAGATAGAGTTAAAGACTCCAGGGACCCACGTGATGATGGCCAATATACGAGTAGAACCGACTTTAATCGATAAAGTTAAAGTTGCCAAGCTATAGACCTGGAGCTGATGCATATGAGGAAGAAAGTGTAAGAAGGTGTTATTCCCGAAGCAAGAATCGATGAAGAAGGAATACTTCGAGTCAACTCCAGACTTTGTGTTCCTAACGATTCTAACTTGAAGTATAAAATCATGATTGAGGCGCACAACACACCGTTTGCAATCCATCCCGGGAGTACCAAAATGTATCGTGATCTTCAACATACATTTTGGTGAAGCAATATGAAGAGAGAGATAACGGAGTTTATCTCAAGGTGTCTAACTTGTCAACGAGTCAAAGCGGAGCATCAAGTGCCAAAAGGTCCATTGCAACCACTTGAAATTCCAGAATAGAAGTGGGAGCACATTACCATGGATTTTGTTACTGGTCTTTCCAAGGTTTCTCAAGGCATAAATGCAATTTGGGTCATTATTGATAGATTGACCAAGTCTGCTCATTTCTTACAAATACGAGAAACTTATACACTTGAACGTCTTGCTCGTATGTACATAAACGAGATTGTAAGATTGCATGGTATGCCAATATCCATAGTTTCAGACGAGACCCAAGATTCACTTCAAGATTTTGGGTTAGTTTACAAAAAGCTATGGGCACGGATTTACGATTTAGTTCGGCATATCATCCTCAAATGGACGGGCAGTCGGAAAGGACTATTCAAACTCTTGAAGATTTATTAAGACTCTGTGTCCTTGACTTCAAAGGAATTTGGGACAAGTTCTTACCATTGGTGGAGTTTTCTTATAACAACAATTATCAAGCAAGTATTGGCATGGCTTCATTTGAGGCGTTGTATGGAAGAAAGTGTCGTTCTCCAGTATGTTGGGATGAAGTGGGTGAAGCAATTTTGTTGGGACCGGAGTTGATACGTATGACTATGGAAAAGATTCAAACGATCCGACAACGTATAAAAAGCTCACAAGATCGACAAAAGAGTTATGCTGATCTTCATCGAAAGGACGTGGAATTCAATATTGGAGATCATGTGTTGTTATGTGTTTCTCCATGGAAAGGAGTTACGAGATTTGGAAAGAGAGGAAAGCTCAATCCTCGATTCATTGGCCCATTTTTAATCCTCGATCGAGTAGGAACTATGGCCTATAGACTCGCCTTACCACCAAGTATGTCTCGTGTTCATAACATTTTTCACATATCTATGTTACGTAAATATGTGAAAGACCCGAACCACATTATTGAATTAAAACCAGATGAGATAGCGAAAGATTTAACGTATGAAGAGTTACTTGTTAAAATCTTGGATAAGAAGGAACATATTCTACGCTTCAAGGTTATACCTCAAGTCAAAGTTTTGTGGAGAAACCACGATGTTGAGGAAATGACCTGAGAGTTAGAATCTGAAATGAAATCAAGGTATCCTCACCTCTTCGTCATACAAGGTATGTACCCTAATTTCGAGGGCGAAATTTCATAAGAAGGGGAGGTTGTAAGACCCCAACTTTTATGAATAAAGATGAATTTTCCTATAAATATTATTTTTGAATAATTATGGTATGGATATGTTATAATATTCGATTGGTCGGGGAATATTCATTAACAGGGAATATTCGTACGACGGCACAATCATTGGTGGACCCCACAACGGAATGAGAAAATGACAGAATTATCTTTTTATAAAAATAACGACGAAAGTTTTACCGTTAAACTGTTGAAATACCCGGTGGTAAAAATACAGTAATACGCATGGTTGCATAGTAGCACACGGTATTGATGTTTACATTAGAAGTCACTCAGTTTTATTCAATTATTGTTACAGTAATTGCTGCATCATATTTCTCATATTATTGATTCAATTATTGTCACAGTATCATCTGCATAATATTTTATATTATTAAATCAATAATTGAGATGACAAAGTCATTCATATTATTATTTGTAATATTGACAATCTCTAGAAGATCTGTCAAGGAGAGGTTATGTCATCTAATTGCGCGCCAATAGGGAGAAATTCTTATCGGAAAGACCCCTCTTTCCTGGGAACGACCTGGTTGTTAAATATTGCGAATTATAATAATGATGATAAATGTTTAAAAATATTGAGGTGATTTTTATGAAGTATTTGTTGTAAATATTGGCGTATTATTTGGACCCCCATTTATCCATTTTTCAAAATAATCGATAGAAATTTATTCTTTATAATAAAGGTGGGGGCCACATGTGGGGCCCACGTGTGGAAGAAATGGATGAAATGAAAATGGGGCGGGGGAAGGAAACGTATTTAGGGGGGAATTAGTATTATATATATATATATGTTTATAACATGTGTTTATATATATATATATGCATTATATTGTTGCTTTGTTGAAATTGGCACCCATGAATTCATAAAGCATCCGTGAGTTGCATAATTGTTTCATCCGTGATTTTTTTTCTTACACAGTGCCCCTTCCATTCTCATATAAATAGGATGCTTAGTTAGAATTGAAAATCACACCAGAATCAGAGAATTCTTCTTCTATAATATTGAGCGTATTTCTTTCGAGTTTTAGAAAGCTTTGAGTATAGAAAATAGTGAAAGTTTTCTTCAAGAATATCCCCGCTATACCAATTGGAATACTCTTCTTTTCAAGGTAAGGGATGTTATTTTTGTTCAATACTCGTAAGAAATAATATTTTCTTCCATACTCTGTAGCATGTAAGTAATATTATTTCGTTTCAGATTTTGAATTCTACACTCATTTTATTAAAGTTTTGGCTTCTATACTCCATGAAATTAGTAGAATATCCTTGATATTTGCGCTTCATCCAGTATTTTTTCCTGAAAATATTATTATGAGAATTCTTGATAAGTTTTAACTTTTTCATGCCATAGTACTATTCACAGAGTTACTATTCTTGAAGTACTATTCACGGAATACTATTTATTCAGTTACTATTCACCCGGGGTACTATTCATGACAAAAATTGATTTCTTTTCGGTCTAAATCATTTTTGATACAATATTATTCTTGAATTTTACTCCACAAAGTAGTATCATGTTGATAATTTGGACATTATTGAATTCTAGATAAATTAAATTATAAATCTTTAAAAATTTATCCTTTACTCTCTTTTAATTGAATTCTTATATCATTGCCATCATCCTCATGTTTATATTATTATGAAAGTCATCTTTGACCCGTAGTGCATAGATGGACTTGGTATGATTTTGAGCAGGAATTATTCGGTATAATCATGACCGCAATGTTACAAATGATGTGGTAAAAGTCCTCATTGGCCCATAGTGCATTGATGGACAGTTGTTGGCATGATCATGACCATTGATGAATACACGAATATCCTTGGCCCGTAGTGCATGGATAATTCGTGGTCGTGGTACTAATAAATATCCTTGGTCGTAGTGCAGGGGTGATTCGATGATGTGGATTATTTATTAAGCTGAGTCTCAGCGATAAAGTGATAAAAAAACCTTTTAAATCATAGAAGATAGTAGATATCATGCTCTACTTGACTCTTCTAATGGATTTCTTGTTCCGCTGTAGTTAAACTTGATGTTTGTTATATTTTATCAGTTTAACACTGTTGAAGGCTAACGATAAATTATTCTGCATTATCTTAGTCATAATATTTCTTAGTAGGCTAGTTGAGCTCACCTTTTTGCTTTCATTGTTCTCTTCAGGAAGTGAGAACGTAGCAAGGACTAGTCGGGGAATGGAGTGACGGTCCAGATGTCTACATTAGTAGTCCTCACTATTCTATAAAATAGTGTGATAATAAATGTATTGAGGACTCCATTTGAGTTTGAATCTTCGCCTGTAAGACAATATTCGTATTAAAACTCTCGATTTATGTTTTATCGTATTTTACACGACAGAGTTGTATTATTAAGTTGTATTTGAATTTTATACCATGTATTTGGTGACTCAAGATGGGTGATGTATACTTATTTTGGGGGCGTCACAAAAAGCTTGCAGGAAAATTAAGATCCCAAGCCTATCGGGACTATACTAACCAAAGGGAGTTCACCCATGTGGTCCAACCAATGGAAGAAATTTTGCAGATGCTGAACAATGAAGGAAAGATCATAGCACTGCTACCCCCAATCAATCCATGCTCAAAGAGATTTGATGCTATTGGGGTTTGTCAATACCTCTCCAATACTCGTGGTCACAATATGGAAAGCTATTGGGCAATTCGTTATCTCATCCAAAATATGATTGACAGCGGTGACCTGCAAATGGCAGACAATGACACCGTATTGACTGAGAGTGGGAAGATATTTTCTTCATGAATGCAGAGATGGAGGGAAGTCATAGCAGTCATATTCTTCGAGGGAGACTTGTCTACAACACCCCTTACCATTCAAGCAATCAAGCTCAAAGGAGTCGAAAACCCTTTGAAGGTGGCTGCACCAGAACCACTGATATTGCCATTCAGGCCATAGTATCCTATCACCAGCCTGAAGAAAGTCCCATGGAACTATGGGGAGGTTGAGGGATCAACAATAAATACAACTGCCACGGTATCCAAAGAAAACCCGCTATATCTCCTTTAACGAGTGATGAGGCCAGTCATCAAATCTAAGGGGAAAGTTCATGAGGAGAAAATTGAAGAATTCCTCTGCAAGATGGGATATAATGAAGCCAAGGTGGTGCGAAGTTTGAAAGAAGCACCTCAACAGATATCCACATTGGACTTGTTATTCTCTTCTGAAGATCATCGGAAGGTCTTGATGAAGATATTGAAAGAAGCCCACTTGCCAAAGACGGTAGATGTGGAAAAGTTTCGTCATCTAGTAGATCACATTTTTAACAACAATGTGATATCTTTCACTAATGATGACATACCCCTCGAAGGGACGGGTCATTGCAAGCCACTGCACATAGCAGTGATGTCTTCCAAATATGTGGTCGGAGGTGTGCTAATAGATGGAGGTTCTTCCTTGAACATCCGCCCTTATGCCACGTTGGAAAAAATGAAGATCAATCCCAACCGGATTTGAAGCAGCCACATAGTCATAAGAGCCTTCGATGGTTCTCAACGGAATACTGTAGGAGAGGTTGAATTGCTAGTGGAAATCGGTCTACATACCTTCTACATATCCTTTTAAGTGCTTAACATCACTACAGGATATAATTTACTGTTGGGAAGACCTTGGATCTATATGATGGGAGCCGTTCCATCCACTCTTCATCAACAGGTCAAGTATATCATCAACAGTAATCTCGTCCCCGTCAATGTTGAACCAAAGTATCCTGTCCATATCCAAAATGATATACCTCTAATCAGTTTCAATGAAGTAGTTGAGCCAGTCAGCTTCCAAGCCCTTGAGGTGAGAAACACTGTAACAATCCGGAATTTCAAATTATAATTTTAAATATTTATTGAATTATATAAATATTTATTTGAGGTGTTTATTGTTGATTAAATATTTATTGATGTGATGGTTGTTAATAAATATTTATTAATTTAATATTTATAAATATTAAATTATAATGAAATTATAATTTTGTGTTAATTATTTAAATGGTATATTTATTTAAAATATAGTGTGTATAATTAATCTATTTGATTAATGTTGGATATAGAAATCCAAATAAATAAGATGTAATTATAAATTATAAACTAAATTGTTTATAAAAAATAAATTAATGGAGTTTAATGTGGTTTTGCCAAACAAGGCTTAAGTATATTAAGTCTTTAAAATTTAAAGTGTTTTGCCAAACAAAGCCTTATGACTTTTGAATTATTAATTATTAATTTTTGAATTTTGAATTATAAATAAAATAAATAAAATAATAAATAAAATCTAATTATAACTTATACGTTATATCTTTGTAACTGATATTATAATTATGTACGTATTATTATTGGCTTATTAGTTTGGCTTGGTTATCAGTTTGGGTTATACACATTCTAGTTTTTGCTAAGCCTAAAGAACATTTAGAGAGAATGAAGAGAGATTGAGAGTGAAACTTGAGAGTTTTGTCTACAATTGCAAGGATTAGTAAGCAAATTGAAGGTATTTTCTCTAACACCTTGATATTATATATGTATATATGCATATATGGGTTGTTACGGCATAAAATCTCATGCTCTGTGAATGCAAGTTGTTGAATTGTTGATATATATAACCGGTAATTGTGAGTATATGTGTTTATGATGATTAGAGTTTTTGTTTAAACAAGAATTTTCTGTGATAATTACGATTAATAAGTAGGAAAAGTGTTTACAGTGAATATTTTCATAGGGGATATAAAAGTACAAAATTTGTTGGTCAATTTATATGTTAATTTGTGAATTCAGGCTTGATTATGCTAGTTCATTAAGAAACAAAGATAACGTAATTTGAACGAAGCAATTTGGACAAGAATTGTGTTTACAGTGTTGATTTTTGTCTAAGGAACTCAAAAATGAAGTTTTATATGAAAATATGGAATTTGAAGAAATTAAACTAGTATAATTATTGTTAAATTGTTCTATGTTGAGGAATATGTTGGCAAACATGTTTATTATGGTTTTGTATCAATTGTAAGTGATAATATTACTATTTAGTGGGTGAAATTCGTGTTTGTTGGGCTAAAGTTGGCTCTTTGCTCATAGCCATTTTGTACATACTAGTACCACTTAATAAGCAATGCCACTTATTAAGGCAAAAACAAAAATTACTTGTCTTGGTCAATATGACTATCTTTGATCCCAGAGTTTGTGTATGTACATACCAAGGCATACCCTCGTCTCCCGAGACAGCTTTGTTCGTTCTTGTCACGCAATTATGGGATAACAACATACCTTGGTCCAATGATGTGTTAGTGTGATAAACACATAACAACAAGGTTAAAATAGAGTTGTATTATGTGGTTAGTAAATTTAAAGTTTCAAATGATTAGTAAGTAATAAACGTGGAATATTAGACTTAGTGAGCATGATGAATAGTAAACAGGTGTTGTGAAGGTTAACACTTGAAATTTCTGATATTTGAATAGTTGCACAAGACTTGTGCTAAAATGATAAGTTTAGCTAGAAATGTACATGTTATGGTATGTTAGCATATATAATAGGTATTGTGGTTCTAAACCTATGTGTAGGTGAACGTGAGTTTAATATTATAACTTACGCTCAAGGCAAGTTTTCTAACTCTACATTTACGTTGAGCAAGTTTCTAAACTTATCTTTTTACATTGATCAA
This sequence comes from Panax ginseng, assembly GCA_020205605.1. NCBI lineage: Eukaryota > Viridiplantae > Streptophyta > Magnoliopsida > Apiales > Araliaceae > Panax > Panax ginseng. The sequence continues at coordinate 75,847,539 of CM035131.1, read as the reverse complement.
GTTCTTTTTCTAAGCATGGATTAAGTAAATTCTTTTATTCTTAATCTTTATTCGAGCAAGCTCTAATTCTAATGTTATCCAAGCAAGTTTTGTATTTTAATCATGATTGAGTTATTCTAACTTGTTTATAACTAAGCAAGTTTCTTAAGTTCTATTTCCTTATAATGGATATAACTCCTTGAACTCTCGTCCCTAATATTGAGCTGTTTATTTTAAAATTTCTATGCACAAGTTATTATCATGTTGAGCAAGTTTTAGTTTTAAGCTTGTTATCAGTTATTGTTTGTTCAGTAATTTCATTTCTAATTTTATAAGACCATAGCCTTAGCTTAATATTGTTCAAGCAAGGTATGTTATGATTATTCGATGTTTATGCTATTAGTTTATTCCTAAAGCATGATCTTAATTTATAATGTCGATTCAGTTATGATTATTCCATAGCATGACGTTATCAATATTGTATTCAACTAATCCTTAGTTGATGACCGTTGAATTCTAAATTACCCTTGAAAGGTATCCAAACCAAACTTACTTTGGTGCGAACTTGTACTCTAAATACTGAGATGAACAACCCTATTATTAGGGGATAACTTACGCTTAGCGTAGAAATGTTTGTGCACAATACATTGTACGAAGGGCTGATCCCCCTAAGTACGAGGAGTCCTTATAGTCTTATGACCGTTAAAGTTAGAGTTGAAAGATTACTTGCAATTGTGGACAAAGTTCGTGGTCTTATGACCCTCAGATATATATTCCATATCTTGATTCCATTCTTTGGTTATCTTTGATAGAGTACTATTCAGTTTTGATGAGCCTATTCATTGGCAATTATTATTATCTTGTTGATTCATTGCTATATCTAGTGAGCATTTGTTTTTCTCACTCTTGCATAAATATTATTATTGCAGCTAAATTTGAGAAGGTAGATGAACGTTCAACTAGCAAAGGAAAGGAAAAAATATACAAGTGATGAAGATTTGTAATTTTCATTTATTGTTATGACGATAGACTTTTAATTAATGATGTGATGTAATAATTTTATTCCCGCACTTATATGATGTTAAGTTTAGACAACCTGGGATGTTATTTTTGGGTTTAATGATGTAACCCTATTTAAAAGGAGGATTTATGATTTAATTTTTATTATATTTGGGTATATAGTATGAACGAATGGATCGTGAACACCAAGTCTTGTGGGAATGAAGTACCTAGATTTGGGGGTGTCACAGGTTGGTATCAAAGCTTTAGGTTATGAACCTTAGGTGGGAAAAAGCCTTAGGAAGTAACCTTTGAAAATATAGTGTTGATAAACTCTTATCGAGTTGTTAAGAAAGAAGTAACAAAACACTTATGTGCTTATATTATAACTTATGTGCTCGTGAGTGTCGAGTAGTAATGATTAGTAATTAAAATTTAAAATTTGGTTGACAGGATGGCTAATGTAGGAGGATCCAGTCAGGCTAGGGAGGAAGGATCCTAGATGCCTAGAGAGGAGGAGCCTCAAGATATTCAGGTGGTGTGGGAACAACTACTTCCACGGGAAGCAACTTCGTTGGTCACAGTAGTTGAGCATGAGAGAATACCTTATGAGGATGATGAGATAGAGACGGACGAGGAGGACCCTGTTGAGCTGCCACAGTCGGATGAGGAGGAAGAACTTCCACTTAACTCGATAGCTGCCCGTATGTACGACGAGGTGTATGACCACAATGTGGAACTTCAAGATACTGTCGAGGAGTTGCAAGAGATAGTAGCTGAACGATAGACCTCGATGGCACAGAAGGACAACGAGATCCAGGATCGAGAGGAACGTCTGAATAATGTTGAAGAGAAGCTGGTCCACACTAAAGGAGAGAACGAGAGAATGATAGCAGATATTGTAGAGTTGAAGAACAAGTTGAAAGAAGAAGCTACAAAGAGGGCAAGAGTCGAAGACGTGTTCGAGGAAGCTTATCAATGAGCCGGAATAGCAGAGAGAGATGCACAAGCAAAGAGGATGAAGATGGAAGAGATGAATAATGTATTCAACACCGTGATCAATCGAGCTCAAGATCGGGTCATGTGTTATCCTATTCAGTTCGAGACGCTGCCATCATACATATTAGATCGTCGAACAATATTCCGAGTTATGGAAGAGGAGCGTCGTAAGGCTATGAATCATTTTAATAGAACGTCATAAATGTAATTATTATGTGATTAGTGAGTAAATAAGATGTAAATCCCAGGTATGATATAACCAATGGGATGTGATGATGATGAAGTAATCCTGCAACTTTGTAGTTCGGAAAAGTAATGTAAATAGCAATGATGCTATTGTTTTGATGTTTTCAAAAAGATTATAAATGAATAAAAGTTATTTTTTTATTCAAAGTGTTATGTGTTATGTGATAATCTTTTATGATGTGAAATGTAAGTACGTAATACTTAAAAGGTTGAATAGAATCTAATGGATGTATTATAACAGAAAATGCCTCCAAGATGCCAACCACGACAAAGGAACCCTAAGAATAACAACAATACTGAGGATAGTCCAGTTCAACAATTCATAACGCTACTGACGGGAGCATTATAGAATTAGCCATAAAATCAAGCTGCGACTTTTAAGGATTTCAAGGTGGTTGGGCCTCCAGAATTCCATGGGTCCATGAATCCGGTTGAGGCACAAACTTGGATTATGGAAATAGATAAGGTATTTGATGTTGCTAGAGTAGGGGAGAATCAGAAGTCTGCTTTTGTAACATTCATGTTAAAAGCAGAGGTGAGTTATTGGTGGCAAGCCAATAAAACCCGAGCTGGTCAAGGGGTAATGTCTTGGGAAAGGTTCAAGGAAATATTCTTTGAGACCTATTTCCTAGAAAGTTCGAAGAATCAGATGGAGGTTCAGTTTTTAGAATTGAAGCAGGGCACCATGACAGTGTCGGAATATGTAACAAGGTTCAACGAGTTAGCGAGGTTTGCGCCTTATCAAGTGAATACGGATGAGCGCAAGGCAAAAAGATTTGAGAAGGGACTGAAGCCATGGTTGTACAACAGAGTTTCTCTGTTCCAGCTAAAGACGTTTGCAGCAGTACTTGAAAAAACGATTCTTGCTAAAAGTAAAGGCGATGCTGTAATAAAGCACAACCAAGAGCAGAGGAAGAAGAAGAATGAAGGTGAAACTAAGAATGGTGGAGGTAGTAATGATGGAAATGGCAACAATAATTTGAAGAAGAAATGGAATGCCAATGTGGGAGCTTGAAATCAGCAAGGTAACTAGTAAAGGAAGAAGATTGACGTATGTGCTACATGCGGAAAGTTTCACACGGGTATGTGCTTAAGGGGAAGCAGGCATGCTTTAACTGTGGCCAGGAGGGTCACATTGCCCCGAATTGCACTCAACCCAAGAAGAATGCTTGCTACACCTGCGGGTCGAAAGATTATTTTGCTCGCGAGTGTCCAAAGAAGAAATTTGGTGAGATAAATGGAAGTAAAGGAAATGCTAGTGGAGGTGAGCTGACTATTGCTGGACCAATGTCAACAAATAAGCCCATAGCAAGAACCTTCAACATGACGGTACAGGATGCAGTGCAATCAAAAGATGTCGTGTCAGGTATTATCCCAATCAATGATATAAATGCATATGTATTATTTGATTCGGGTGCTACTTGCTCGTTTATATCTGATGAATTTGCTAAGAGGCTAGAAATACCTAGTGAAGAGCTGAATTTCCCTTTAAACATAGAAATTACGAATAGGGAAGTGATTCCTGTTAGGTTCGTATACAAGAACTGTAGGGTGAATATAAAGGGAAATGTATCCAATGATGTGTTAGTGTGATAAACACGTAACAACAAGGTTAAAACAGAGTTGTGTTATGTGGTTAGTAAATTTAAAGTTTCAAATGATTAGTAAGTAATGGACGTGGTATATTAGACTTAGTGAGCATGATGAATAGTAAACAGGTGTTGTGAAGGTTAACACTTGAAATTTTTGATATTTGTATAGTATCATAAGACTTGTGCTAAAATGATAAATTTAGCTAGAAATGTACATGTTATGGTATGTTAGCATATCTAATAGGTATTGTGGTTCTAAACCTATGTGTAGGTGAACGTGAGTTTAATATTATAGCTTACGCTCGAGGCAAGTTTTCTAACTCTACATTTACGTTGAGCAAGTTTCTAAACTTATCTTTTTACATTGAGCAAGTTCTTTTTCTAAGCATGGATTAAGTAAATTATTTTATTCTTAATCTTTATTCGAGCAAGCTCTAATTCTAATGTTATCCAATAAAGTTTTGTATTCTAATCATGATTGAGTTATTCTAACTTGTTTATAACTAAGCAAGTTTCTTAAGTTCTATTTCCTTATAATGGATATAACTCCTTGAACTCTCGTCCCTAATATTGAGCTATTTATTTTAAAATTTCTATGCCCAAGTTATTATCATGTTGAGCAAGTTTTAGTTTTAAGCTTGCTATCAGTTATTGTATGTTCAGTAATTTAATTTCTAATTTTATAAGACCATAGCCTTAGCTTAATATTGTTCAAGCAAGGTACGTTATGATTATTCGATGTTTATGCTATTAGTTTATTCCTAAAGCATGATCTTAATTTACAATGTCGATTCAGTTATGATTATTCCATAGCATGACATTATCAATATTGTATTCAACTAATCCTTAGTTGATGACCGTTGAATTCTAAATTACCCTTGAAAGGTATCCAAACCAAACCTACTTTGGTGCGAACTTGTACTCTAAATACTGAGATGAACAACCCTATTATTAGGGGATAACTTACGCTTAGCGTAGAAATGTTTGTGCACAATACATTGTACGAAGGGCTGATCCCCCTAAGTACGAGGAGTCCTTATAGTCTTATGACTGTTAAAGTTGGAGTTTAAAGATTACTTGCAACTGTGGACAAAGTTTGTGGTCTTATTACCCTCAGATATATATTCCATATTTTGATTCCAGTCTTTGGTTATCGTTGATAGAGTACTATTCAGTTTTGATGAGCCAATTCATTGGCAATTATTATCTTGTTGATTCATTGCTATATCTAGTGAGCATTTGTTTTGCTCACTCTTGCATAAAAATTATTATTGCAGCTAAAGTTGAGAAGGTAGATGAACCTTCAACTAGCAAAGGAAAGGGAAAAATGTACAAGTGATGAAGATTTGTAATTTTCATTTATTATTATGATGATAGACTTTTAATTAATGATGTGATGTACTAATTTTATTCCTGCACTTATATGATGTTAAGGTTAGACAACATGGGATGTTATTTTTGGGTTTAATGATGTAACCCTATTTAAAGGGAGGATTTATGATTTAATTTTTATTATATTTGGGTAGATAGTATGAACGAATGGATCGTGAACACCAAGTCTTGTGGGAATGAAATACCTAGATTTAGGGGTGTCACAAACACTCACTATCAACCTATCGGGGCTCCAGCTTTGAAACCCAGAGTTTTCGCCAAAGTAATGTTGGCCAGTCAAGAAATGATATCCTTGGGTTTCTAGCTTGGACAAGGGTTAGGAAAAAATCAGCAAGAAATCAAAAGCCCAATTCAAATTCCTAGCCAGACAGGGAAGGTTGGATTAAGCAATTCTTCTAGATCAAATCATAGGAACCCGCACAAGCATACACCAGTTCCTTCATATACAATTTTATAGCCTAACCCTACAGGTGCAGGATCTATAAGGCCTTTGAGGAAAATTCCTATTTCCGTGGCAGGTATGCTATTTCCTAAGCCCAGACTGGCTAGTGGGAAAGAAGTCCTAATTCCAGACCTGGACATTGAGGAAAAGAATTAGAGACGCAAACAAGACATACAAAGACGGTTATCAAAGATGTACTTCCTAGTACATACCGAGGGTATAAACGAGGATATCCCAGATGATGACTGCTCAGAAGATCATATCTTGATCCCTCGCATCAATAGGGCTATGGAAATCGTTCAAAGAAAAACATTGACCCTGATATGAACTCAGTCACGGTCATCATCAAAGAGGAGGTGAAAGATAACCGCCCCTTCATCACAGTTGTCCACTGAGACTTGACCCTGTGGCAATTGCAAAGAAGACCCTCAGATTTGCCGAAAAGGGTAAAAGGGCAAAAATTCTCCCGCCTCGCTTCTATAGATGTGACGCCCCCAAATTCGGGTATCTTCCAACCCAACAGATGGTTTTACATGGTACTCATAACTGTACATTCATTCTATTGAAACAACATCAAAATGAGTGTATCAACGACATTCTTATTACATTGATAATAATAAATCCCGTTTTTAGGTTCTAAAACCGTTACATTCTTTGTTCGTTGTAATATAATTCATATAAACATACTAGTCTATTATAGAATAAACTAGTCATACATCTTTGCCTTACCTTTATCTTTACTAGAACCCTCAGTTCGCTCGACCTTGGCTGCAATCATATGATTCAAGCAAGAAGTGAGCATAACTAGCTCAACAAGTCTAACAATATATTATTTAAATACCACTTCGAGAATCATATGATTATTCTTCAATAACTGAACAAGTAGTTACGAAGTACTATGAAACATTGAATAGCAGTTCTCATCTCATAAAACAATTTCGAAGTACATATAGTAGCTTAGAAATTTTGAGTAGGTCCATAGACCATGAACATTCACTTTAGCTTTTATTCATGAAAAGGACAACCCAGTACTAAGACCGTAAGTCCGATATTTTTTACGAACACTTCTAGGTGATCATCCTATAGTACTCTATGTTGATCAACACTCATCCGTTAAGCGTATTTACGTTTAAGTTTTGGCAACCTCGCGTACCCATCGAATAATCGATGTAAAATACACTTGTTCATTCATACTCAGGCTTACCTTGAATCCGTACCAAACAATTAGTGTAGGATAGCGTTATCAATTCTATATTGAAAGAGTTGTAAATAAATTAATCAATCTTTTAAGACCAGTCTAGCTGAGTTAAAACTGGCATCGACCCTTTCTTTAAAACCATTCATGTATCTCATAACATGAATCACTGAAAACCTGGCTAACACAAAGGTTAGACAAGAGTTAAGAAAACTTGCCTTCAGCGTGTGCTATAGTATAATTACTTTCCCTTTGAGTCTTTAAGAGTCTCTACAATACATAACCACATAACATACCACATTAGGTTATAATCAGATATGTATGGTACCTAACGTATCTTCTCAATCTAATCATTTATTAGATTTGTTATTATTGGTTCCGGCTTGCCGTATTACATTGCTCTTACATTAAATAAATCTTTCGTCGACCTTCAGTTGTAATACTTGAGGTCTTTATCATCTTAATTGGTGTTACATTAAGTTAATTAAGAAAAGTTAATTAATTTAATCATTTTACTTCCCTTCTCTACTTATAAACATTCTTTACTATCTTCATTTTAGTGCTGGCGCTACGGCACCAACTTCCCTTCTATATGCCGCGCTGCGGTGCCACACTTAGTTCTTTTGGCCACACCACAAAGTGAAACTCCAAAGAATCGATGACCATGCTCGGTGTCATAGCACCACCTATTTGGCCTTGGTCAAGGCAAGCCACACCAAATCATGCACCAGATACTTTAATGACTTTTTGTTTACATAATCTAACTTCCTGACTCCAAATTTGATCATTTTAAGTCCGAATTGGCTCTTTCAAAAGCCATTAGCTCACAAATCACATACTCTACGTGTTCATGCAAGAATTTTTCATTTTCAAATCCTTTAACTCAAAATTCACCTATTAGTTCATTTTAACGAAAATGATAAACGTTCGTGGACGTTCAACGCTCGTTTCTTCGTTCTAAGTCAGAATTTGGTCATTTTCGAGTCCACAACTCTAGAATGCCAAATGAGACTATACTCCATCGAAAACCAACATTTCTGAGCTTGATGTTAAAATTTGACTTCCATTCCGAGAATTTCACGATTTCGACGATTATCGTCCAAACTCGTGAATTTCATCATAACTTCGTTACTTGAGATTTTTAAACCATTTCAAATGGATTCATTCCATCATACTAACATTTTCTTTACATCATATACATGATAAGTTCTTATTTGTTCTTCATGAGTTTATAACTTATAAAAGTATAAACTACTTATTCATGACTTATTAAAGCTTGAGTCCATTGATTAGTCATTCCTTCTTCTTCTTAGCATACAAGTTCTACCACTACTCACTTCTCTAATAATTGAAGAGAAAGAGAATCATGGTTTAGGATCTTACCCTTGAAGATTACTTGATTAAGCTTTGTTCTTCTTCTTGCTTCTTGAATTACAAAGTCTAACTTTTCTAGCTTTTCTCTCTAACCAATAAGTTATAAGTTGTTGGTGGAAAATTTAACAAGTGAGAAATGATCTAGCAAGCTTCCTATTTATAGGATTGGCAAAGTTAGGGTAGTTTAGTCTTTAAACCACCCCACCTCCTTAATTCCACCTCCTTAATCACGTACCTCCTTACTATTCCTATCTTGGTCATCAAGTTTACTTGGCCATTACTTAACTTATCATTTTCTTAGCCACCAAGTATAAACACTTTACTTGGCCATCACTTTGGATCACCCATGGGTTTTAACCATCCGATAACCCATCGGTTCTTACTTTGGGCTTTTAGTTTAATTAACTTACTTATACTTTGGTTTGCATTTAAACTAACATTGGGCTTGTTCATTAATTCAGATTGGACCTTAACCTTTAATTCCAATTGGACTTAACCATTCCTATACTTGGGCTTGTACAATTCCTGACAAATCCTACAAGTCCAATACATTTGGCTTAAAGCCTTATAATGTATAATCTACCTATTAATCTCGTATTCTAACTCATATACTTATTCATATACGATATACCATCATTCATACATACTCGTATAATACCTCTTATCATACTCGTATTCATTACCTTGTACAATACCTACGTATTATACGATCATCGCTTTAATTCATTATACGCATTTCAATTCCTTCTCGAAAATCACTTTCCCTAACCGTTAGGTTTTAAGTCCTCAAGCAAAAACTTCGTTTGCCATAACTAAAATATTATTAGATATTCCATCTCGACTCGATATTCTATCGTTACGTATTTCTCGGAAGTTCAAAAATAATTCCCGAGCAGAAATTAGTGAATAATGTTTTTCAAAAAATTTCTCGAAAAACTTTTATTTTCATCTTGGAAATTCAAACACTTTCATTCTACCACGTAGCCAAAATCCTAACCACATCCGCACATTCTATGTCATAGAATGACCTTCACATAGCTTACTCACATAAATAATCAATTAAATTCATTTAATCCACATAATCAAATAAAAATTTAATTCTCGTAAAAATTCGATTTTTCTCGGGCGTTACAGTAGATATCATTAAGTGCTTACTTTTGTTGCATAGTACTAGCAGTTACTGTTGCCATGCTAACACTTTGTATGATCAAACAATTTCATATATTGATGGAAAGCATTTTTTTTTTAAAACTCCAAAGTTAAGTTTGTCTAAACTTGCTGATGGAATGCCAAATCTTCACAATGACTGTAACTTTGATGTAAAGTTGAACTTCAGCTTGATGGAGATTGATGAAGAGGACTATAAGGTGCTTAAGAAGATCAAAGAATGGGTCGAAGATAAACCTAAACCAAACCTTGATCAAACCACCTCTACTAACATCGGAACCTCAAAAAACCCTAAACAAATCCAGATTGGCATGGAACTTACCCCAAGCCAAAGGAAAGTCCTAGTTGCTCTATTGACCTAATTCCAGGATATGTTTGTATGGTCTCATAAAGATATAATTGGTTTGTCAACTGATATCGTCATTCATCGCCTGCCCATTAAAGAGGTATTCAAGCCAGTTAAACAGAAGCTCAGGTGATTGAAGCCTGAGTGGAGTTTGAAAGTCAAAGAAGAAATTGTGAAACAATTCAAAGCCTGCATCATCATGGAATCAACCTACCCTGAGTGGCTATCTAATATAGTTCCTATACCTAAGCCCGAAGGGAAGGTGAGAGTATGCATGGATTATAGGGATTTAAACAAAGCTGGTCTTAAAGACAATTTCCCAGTACCTTTTATCCACATACTCATAGACAACACAGCTTAGTATGTCATGTACTCTTTTGTTGACTACTTTGCTGGCTACCACCAGATCATGGTCACTGAAGAGGACCGGAAGAAGACAACATTCATCACTCCCTGGGGAACCTTTTGCTACAGACGGTTGTCATTCGGCCTTATCAATGCCGGTGCTACCTATTAGCGAGCCATGATGGCTCTATTTTATGACTTAATGCACAAAGAAATAGAAGTCTATGTGGATCACACAGACTATCTAAAAAAGCTTTTCAACTGGTTGTACAAATATAACTTAAAGCTAAATCCGGCTAAGTGTTACTTCGGCGTTAAGTCAGGAAAGTTGCTGGGATTTCTAGTGAGCCACAAAGGCATTGTAAGAACCGTGAATTTCTTGAATACATATTATTTTGATATTAATAGGAAAATGAATATTCATTTGAATATAAATATTGATGTGTTGTGAGATGAGTAATTCAATTAATTCAAATTGAATATATGAGAATTGAGAAAATGTGGAGTTATGATGAGAATTGTGAAATGCCTTGTGTGGCATGAGAATGGAAATTTGAATGGTTTGATTATGGAGTGAATAAATTAAGAAATGAGTGATTAATTAATATTATATTATTAATTAATTGTTATTGTGAATAATAAAATACGAATGAGTAAAGTAATTTACATAATTAGAATTGTATTATTCATTTAATTGATGTGTGCAAGAAAGTGCAATGTGACACTTTAGTGTAACTATATAATGTATAAACTATATAGTAAAAGGAAAGGAGTTATAATTAACATAAATAATTGCTTATGTGACAATAAGTTTGTGTGGGAGCATAAAAAATGTACTACATCAAAGAAATACAAATTATTTCAATAAGTGAGTCTAATTAAAATAATAAAGTTTTTAGGAGATATTGAATTATTAGTGACCAATTAAATTGAGTCCATACATGTTATAAATATTAATTGGACTAGAGTAATGTACATGGATTATATGATGTGGGCACATAAATAATCCCTAACTTTCCATTATGTAGTAGCATTAACACATTAAAATTACATTTTAGAAGTTTAAAGAACCAAACTAAGCATTATAATCACGTTGCTGAGATTTAAAACTCCTCAGTGCTCAAATAGTAGCCTATAATCTCATTACGTAAACTTAAGAAGCTATAATCCATGGTGATGATGGCTACAAAGTTGGTAGTTGGCCAACTCTTTCTTGTCCATTGTTTCCTTCCATTTTCCTTTGAATCAAACCATGGTCTAAGAACAATGATTGGGCAACAAATTCTCTATGTAAAGCACTCTCTTCTTCTCAAATTTTCCCGTTGCTTGAAAAATTTGTCTGATAAGTGTAGTTTGAGAGTGAGAGCTATTGAGCATTGAGGGAGTATAATTAGTGCATTGAGGAATCTATTTAAGCTTCAAGAGGTATAAAATTCTGACTTTTGTTCTTAAATTTGAGTTTGTCAAATTCTTAGAATTTTCAGGAATTCTCTGTTAATTGGTGTGAGATAACATGCCATTATGTTGTTTAAGTTTGTATGCATGTCTAGAAGCATTCTAAGTTGCTATAGAAGAAGGTTTGGTAATGTGGTGTTAAGGCACTGCAGAAGCAGAGCCAAAATTTTTGCCTTTGCATGAAGTGGCGCGGCCACGCCACTCTATATAGTATATACAAGATCGCCATGCTTGCTACCAAACCATGGATACTATTTTGTTGGTTTTGTATTATTCTGAGCATGTTATGGTAGCTAGGTTATGCATGTAAATGACCCTAGCATGTGGTTAGATGTTGATTTGAACATAGTAAGTTACCTTAGCTTGGTTTAGTATGTATTCAAAGAAAACTTAACAATTTAGAAACTAGAATTTGTGAACATGGAAGTAATGTCTAATCTGACCTTAAGCATCAAAATATTAAGTTCTAATATGCATTGATATGTGACCAATATGTTAGTTTATATTATTAGAGATAGTATAGTATATTCAAGCATGATTTAAAGAAAATTTGCAAGTAAAAGACTATACTAGCTATGTGTAAACAAACTATGTATACACTAAGTTTTACTAAGTTTTGAACTTGAAAACATCCTATCATGATCTAATTTTTATATATCTTTAAGCATGAAAGCATGATTTAGACTAAGTGGACTTATTTTGTGTGACGCCCCCAAAATAGGTATACATCACCCATTCTGAGTCGCCAAATACATGGTACATAATTTAAATACAAACTTCTTTTATACAATACGACAAAAGCGTAGATGGGAGTTTTTACACGAATATTATCTTCTAGACAATATCCAAACTCAACTGGAGTCCTTATTATAATTATTATCACACTATTTCATAGAATAGTGAGGACTACTATAGCCACCATCTCGGACCATCACTCCGTTCCCCGACTAGTCCCGACTACGTTCTCATTTCCTGAAGAGAACAATGAAAGCAAAAGGGTGAGCTCAACTAGCCCAGTAAGAAATATTATGACTAAGATAATGCAGAATAAATTATTATTAGCCTTCAACAGTGTTAAACTGATAATAAACAACAAGTTTAACTGCAATGGAACAAACAATCCATTAAAAGAGTCAAGTAGAGCATGATATCTACTATCTTCTATGATTTAAAAAGTTTATCATCAATTTTATCGCTGAGACTCAGCTCTATAAATAATCCACATCGCTGAATTATCCATGTACTACGGGCCAAGGATATTCATTAGTATCACGTCCACGAATTATCCATGCACTACGGGCCAAGGATATTCGTGTAATCACCAATGGTCATGATCATGTCAAAAACTGTCCATCAATGAACTACGGGCCAATGAAGACTTCTACCACATCATTTGTAATATTACGGGTCATGATTTTATGGAATAATCCATATTCAGAATCATACCAATCCACATTCCATCTATGCACTACGGGCCAAAGATGACTTTCATCACAATATAAGCATGAGGATGATGACAATGCTATAAGAATTCAATTAAAAGAAAGCAAAGGATAAATTTTTAAAGATTTATAATTTAATTTATCCATAATTCAATAATGTCCAAATTATCAACATGATACTGCTTTGTGGAGTAAAATTCAAGAATAATATAATATCAAAAATGATTTGGATAGAAAAAAAATTAATTTTTGTCATGAATAGTACCCGAGTGAATAGTATCCCATGAATAGTACTTCTCAAATAGTACTTCAGGAATAATACTTTGTGAATAGTACTTCGTAAATAGTACTTCATGAATAGTACCCCATGAATAGTACTTTATGAATAGTACCCAGTGAATAGTACTTCGAGAATAGTTCTTTGTGAATAGTACCCCGTGAATAGTACTCCGGCATAAAAAATTTAAAATTTAACAAGAATGTTCAGAAAAATATCATTGTGAAACGATACTAGATGAAGCACAAATTTCAAGGATATTCTACTAATTTCACGGAGTATAGAAGCAATACTTTAACAGAATGAGTGTAGAATTAAGAATACAAAATGAAATAATATTACTTACATACTACAGAGTATGGAAGACAATATTATTTCATACAAATATTGAAAAAAAATAATATCCCTTACCTTAGAAGAAGACTAGATACTGGAATAGTGAAGTAGCAAAATACTCTTCTTCTTCCTCTCTATAGCTTCTCTCTCTATAGTTGCTCTTATGAGTCTTAGTGAATTGGTGAGAATGAAAGAAGAAATGAGATTCTATTTATAGGAAAACATAGTTTCGATAATTGCACGTTTAGGGGCTCGAATTATTATAGTATAGTACCTTCATCTTTACCTCCATTTTTTATTTAGTCTTTCAAGTATTATCAATCTTACACAACCTCCCCTAATAGTACATGCATGTGAACCAATAGTTCTATGCATGTGAACCAACAGTAATTTGCATGTGAACCAATAGTAATTAATTGCTTGCTCATTTATCCGATTAATTGCCATTTGGTCAATAATAACAAAACCAGCCAATCATAGATTTACCTCCTTTGAGGGTAATTGGGTCACGGAAGAATTAAAGAAAACTAAATAAACAAACATCTTTCACTCATCAATATTATTCTTATCTTTAATTAACACGAACTTATTCATCATTAATATTATAATATACAATATTAACAACCAGATCAATCCTAGGAAATATGGGACTTTCCGATAAGGATTTCTCCTTATTGGTGCACAATTAGGTGACCATACCCCTTTCATCGACAGAACTTTCTAGACATCGTCAATAATGCAAATAATAATATGAATAACTTTGTCATCTCAATTATTGATTTAATAATATAAAATATTGTGCAGAGATACTGTGACAATAATTGAATCAATAATGTGAGAGACACTATGCAGTAATTACTGTGGCAATAATTAAATAAAACTAAGTGACTTCTCACGTAAGCATCAATAATCAAAGATACTGTACAATACCGTGTGCTACTATGCAACCACACGTATTACGGTACTTTTACCACCGGGTATTTCAATAGTTTAACGGTAAAACTTTCGCCGTTATTTTTATAAAAAGATATTTATGTCATTTTCTAACTCCGATAATACTTTTGTTGTGGGGTCCACTAATGATTGTGCCATCGTAAAAATATTTCCTGTTAAAACGAATACTCCCCTACCAATCGAATATTTTATAACAACTTGCTTACTTTGCAAAATTTATAAATATTACCCAAAACTATAACATTATATCAAATCCACACCATAATATTCAAAAATATATTTTGAGAAAAATTAATCTTTATTCATAAAAGTTGGGGTCTTACAACCTCCCCTTGTTATGAAATTTCATCCTCGAAATTGGGGTACATACCTGGTATGTCGAAGAGGTGAGGATACCTTGATTTTATTTTAAATTCTAAATCCCAGGTCATTTCCTCAACATCGTGGTTTTTCCACAAAACTTTAACTTGAGGTATAACCTTTGAGCGTAGAATATGTTCCTTCTTATCCAATACGTCCGTTAATCTTTCGCTATCTCGTCCGGTTCTAATTCAATAATGTGGTTCGGGTCTTCCATATATTTACGTAACATAGATATGTGAAAAACGTTATGAACACAAGACATACTTGGCAGTAAGACGAGTCTATAGGCTACAGTTCCTACTCGATCGAGGATTTTGAATGGCGTAATGAATCGAGGATTGAGCTTTCCTCTCTTTCTAAATCTTGTAACTCCTTTCCATGGAGCAACATGTAACAACACATGATCTCTAACATTGAATTCCACGTCCTTTCGATGAAGATCAGAATAACTCTTTTGTCGATGTTGTGAGGTTTTTATACGTTGTTGGATCATTTGGATCTTTTCCGTTATCATGCGTACCAGTTCCGGAACCAACAACGCTGCTTCACCCACTATTGGGTAAAATCTAGTTATACATTACACACAAGTATACGTGGTCAACAAGTAATATAATAGTGAGTAGAGTATCGTTCCCACAGAGATATTTTAGTAATAAATTTAACCTTACAATTATCAATTTCCTATTAATCCTAATTTTATTAAACTATCCAAATCAATGATTAAAATTATAAAAACTAAATTATTAATGAATATATTAACACAAAACAATCACAAATATCAAAAACTAAAATTTCAAACAATTAATGGAGAATTAGACTTATGATTTCACTCTAAGCTTCACTCTTATTTTTACACCTTTATTCCAGTTCAACTCACTATCCCAGTTTATTAATCAAGAACACGAATGTAGCACTAGCCACCTCTCGATGCACTAATACCGTATTAACTTAAATCCATAATTTAGATAGAAACAAGTTAAACACCTTAATCAACTAACTAACTATATCTCTATGCAAATTATAATTAAAGAAGGTTTAAGATTAAGTTCCCTATCCGATTACATGTGATGTCAAGCATATCTCTACCTTAACATTCATCAAGATTTTGTTCATTCACAAAATTCAAGAACACATGTTATATTAACTAAGTCTAAACTCGTATATCCTCTCTCGATTCCATACAACCATTGTTTCACTTAAAGATCCATCATAGCCTAAAAAGTGAATTAGTTCATCATGAATGAAATAATAACTGAATAAATTAAAGATAACATCCTTTCAATTACAAATATAAGACTAAGAAGAAGAATAATGTAGTACCCCCTTCACGTAGCCTTAATCTGCAATCGTCACGAAAATGGCTTCAAAATCTTCCTCCCAAGCTTGCTATAAAATTCTGGAATTAATCTCTGTAATTTGCCTTCTGTCCTCCCTCTTTTGATGTTTGTTTGTTGAGCAATATATATACCACCACTAAGTTATGGCCGAAATCTCATGCTAATCAGAGTCCATATGCTATCCCAAGTCCTCAAGTCCAACTTCCAGCAGAGTTTGAAGTAAGATAGGAGCTTAGAATTCGTCACCCCCGCCCCGACGGGGGTATATGCTTGGAAAAGGCCCGCCCCGATGGGCTAGGCTTCTGTCTCCTGATTGTTTGACACCCTACCCCGGCAGGGGTGTATAGCTTAATAATGCCCGCCCCGACGGGGATGGGTTCTGCTAGTTAGCTTGACTGATTTTCATGCTTGATTCATTGCTACCACTAATGCGCTCCTTTTATGCTCAAACACCGCACCACTATACCTACACATAACAATAACAATAAACAAGTAAAAATGAACACGAAAGCAAGGAATTAACAATGATTAAGCTTAAAATGAACATCGATTCGTGGATATAAAATCCACTAATCAAAATCCCCCAAACTTAAATTGTGCTAGTCCTCGAGCACAAAACCAATTACATGCTATGCAATGCAATGCGATGTAATGTATCTAATCTAGATGTCATCGAATCCAGCAGTATCATAAGCTCAAAAGTATTCCACCGGCCTCAGGAAGACAAGCAAACACTACAATTCTTAAACACCAAAACCAATCAATAATTCCTTATTACTTCTCAAATCATAAACAATTATCACTGGTATAGTGTGTGTGTGTTCAACATCTATGATAACTGATACGGACTCAAATTCAATACATAGGAATCATACAGGACAAACTCAAAGAATTCAAAGACAGACGAGTTCCAACTAAAACTAAGCAATTACCCTTTCAAGGGTTCACATAGGGCACTTATACTTTATACTTATATTTTTTTTTTCAACACAGGGCTTTTTGCTCTTTTCCCATTTTATTGATTATTTTTTTTACATGACTATGCAATGTCTTATTCCATTAGGCTAACAGTGCTATCCCTTAGCGAGCTTTCAACCAACGACTCCCAGACCATAAAAGACCTTAGGGCGCTAGGTGTTAAGACACCCCTTTGGGCATACTTTCTCAGGTAACAAAGGCCCCGAAACAAGACTAGTCACAATATATAATTTCCCTCTTTTTTTTAGATAAAGTTATGTACCCCACATATAATCCCCCAAACTTAGGTTCTTGCCTAATTTTTGCCTTTACTGCCTATCCTTGTCATTTTCTCATTCACCCTAGCATTATCCTTTAGAAACTCTTTATGTATCAATTTGAACTAACCAGTCGACACAGATGTTATTAGCGTGTTAACCTTTTTATAACAGTTTCAAATAAGAATAAGATCCAATTCATAACAAAAACTATATCAAGGTTCTAATGATCAATACTGTATTTGTCAACTTAATCTCAATCTCATCATTGGCCACAATAACTGCTGGACATATGCAAAATTAACACAATTTTTAACTATTTTTTTAGATAGACTGATGGTAAACATAACATGAATGCGAACATACAGAAATAACTAAATAAAAACTAAATATATGCACCTAAGCTACTATGCAAATATATGATTACTTAAATATATAAACTTTGATCAACCTACGCATAATAATAAACTACTATGCAATCTTAGCTTAATGAACTTAAATATGCAAACATGAATGTAAATCCCCCAAACTTGACAGTTACAATGCCCTCATTGTAAGGATATAGCAATAAAAACATGAGGACTTCCCTATAATTTCTTCAAGCCTAGGGTGGTGGTGTGTGGTGTTCTTCTTCATTGTAGTCACTTGGTGGAAATCGTGGCATTGGGGCCGGCTGCTGATATGGAAATGGAGCAGTGAGATTGAAGCTTTGGAGCGTCATGTTCAATGATGTAAAGGATAGGTTCATTGCATCAAATATGTGCTCTTGCCTAGCTGCTAGCCTCCTCATCTCCTGTCGTGCTTACTTATTATGCTCATCCACATGTCGCTAAAAATCAAGGAACTGAGGGCTTGATATTGCCTCGGACTGTGGTACCTCCTCTGTTCCTTACTCTCCCATCGAGGCATCCTCCTGAAAATCATCATCCTCCGAAGTATCTTCATCTTCAGCCTCATCCTCCGAAGCCGAGGGAAATACAAAGCCTAACCCTCTCGGGTGTGATTTGCCTCCTGCCCATACCGAGTATCGCACTATTATTCTCGAGTCTAGTGTCTGTAGTAGCATCTGGGTAGGTTCATCATCGGCCCAACGAACTCCTGCATCAATACATAGCCCACAAATCAGTGATGGGTGTGGCAAGCCACCCGAGAAGTGTCCTCATAAGCAACGTCAGATTGAGAAATTGATTATTGCCCCTATGTCGATGCTGAAGTCTTGTACAATGGCATACAATAACAATGCTTTCTCCTTGGTCACGTTGGATGTGTGTGTAGATGGAAACAATTTAGCACACAAGAAAGCACACCAAATCTTGCCATACCTGTTGAGATCCTTGCTATGAAAAACTGTGCCCCCTTTTCGACCCTTGATCCATTTTGTGCCCGACTTAGTCATTTCCTTCAAAATAGTCTCATAATCGGGATCATGATCTCGTAAACCTGCATAATTGCAATGTCGAGGGACCCATAACTGATAGTATGTGTTGATGGCGTCGTCACTAAAAGGGACTAACCTACCCCTTACAAAATCACAGAAAGGGGCCTTGTCCTCGGCGTTCGCATAGAATTCTTTGACCACATTGACAATGGCTACTTCGGGCTCCTCCGTGAATTTGTTCCATCCTTTTTGATATATCTGTTGCTTCACCTCACCATCGACATGGTCTGGTGCTAACCCCCACTCCGGTGTGAGTGCTTTGGTAGCCATGTAGTTGTATCGGTCGGCGGCGACGACACTTACGAATTTACGGCGATTAAAGGTCCGTGTTGGTTGTGCGGGCCTTGAGCTTTCTCCCCTTTGTCATTTTGGTGTGGGTTGAGATGCCATGGAATTGAGTGGTTTGAAACCCAACTATTTTCCACTCAAACTTGGTTAACGCAAATTATGAAACACTTGGTGTGCACAGAGGTTTCTTCCCCCAAACTTGGCAATTTTATGTGGCAAATAGGGTGAGAGAAGATGAAGAATTTGTAGTATTGTGCTTCACACTCAATTTCTCTAAACTTACCCCAATACCTTGCTGAATTCGTAGCTTTTTGTAGAAGGAGTGGAAAGTATGTGGTGAGTTTGGGGTATGAGGGAGTGAATTTATAGAAGTGGATGATGAAAGGGAGAGGGTTAGGAGTAATGGATTGAAGTGGTGGGGAGATGGAGTGGATGATACCAAAATTGTGGGAACGAAGTGGGGTGTAATGGATGGAGGTTGTAGTTGTAATGGAGGAACAAGGAGAGTAGAATGAGGAAGTGGGGTTATGGGTCAATCAAGAAATAACTGTCGAAGAGTTGGTTGAGTTCCAGGACCCCCGCCCCAGTGGGGGGTACAAGGCTAATGAAGCCCACCCCGACGGGCATACATTCTGCTAACTGATGTGGGAGACTCCCGCCCCAGCGGGGGGTGTAGTTTATTAAGGGCCCATTCTGGTGGGCATGTATTCTAAAATCTGAGTTGGGAGACCCCTGCCCCGGCGGGGGGTGAAAGGCATAAAGAGTCCGCCCCGGTAGGCAAGCACTCTGTTAACTGACTCTTTTGCTCTTCTTTGCTTCATGCTTTTCCACGTAATGAACCTTTTATCATCCTGCAAGCCATGAGACATATACATGAGTAGGTTGTGGATCAATTTGAGCATGATTGAGAGATTAACAAGAATAATACCATATACTAACTACTTAATGAACTTATTATGTCCTAATTAATCTAAACTAAAAATTTAATAGTTATGAATGAAAATATTATACAAATTAAAGAACGATTGGGTTGCCTCCCAATTAGCGCTTGATTTTAAGTCGTTCAGCCTGATTACTTCCTGATTATGGTGCGTTGGATAATGTGATTGCGATGACATCCATGTTGGATTCGCCACCCCAATAATGCTTCAATCGTTGACCGTTGACCTTGAACGTTTCCAATGGATTCCTATTATAGAGTTCAACGGCACCATGAGAAAAAACTCTTTTGATGGTGAATGGTCTCGACCATCTTGACTTAAGCTTGCCTGGGAACAACCTTAACCATGAATTGAACAATAGGACTAATTGCCCCGGCTCGAATGTTCTGTGCATGATTTTCTGGTCGTGCCATTTCTTGACCTTTTCTTTGTATAGCTTAGAGTTCTCATAGGCTTAAAGTCAAAATTCATCGATCTCGTTTAATTGCAGTAGTCTCTTTTCCCCCACGGATGTTTGATCGAAGTTCAGTTTCTGAATAGCCTAGTAGGCTTTGTGTTGTAACTCGACCGGTAAGTGACAAGCCTTCCCGTATAGTAGTTGATATAGTGACATACCAATCGGTGTTTTATACGCAGTCCGATAGGCCCATAGTGCATCGTCCAACCTGAGCGACCAATCCTTTCAATTCGGGTTTACCACCTTTTCCAAGATTCTGTTTACTTCCCTGTTCTAAATCTCAGCTTGACCAGTTTTTTGGGGATGATACGCCGTCGCCACCTTGTGGTTGACCTCATACTTTGCTAATAGAACTATAAACGATTTGTTGCAGAAGTGACTACCTTCATCACTTATAATAGCTCTCGGCGTGCCAAATCTCGTAAAAATGTTCTTCTGCAAGAATTTGAGGACCACTTTGGCATCATTAGCTGGGAGTGTTGCGGCTTCAACCCACTTTGAGACATAATCCACTGCGAGCAAAATGTACTGATTGTAAAGTAACGAAGGGAATGGCCCCATGAAATCTATGCCCCATACATCGAAAATCTGGAAAGTAGTATGCACACAAGCCAATCATGTTTGATGATAAAGCATATACTTTGAAACAATCTTATTCATTTATTAATAAAAAGTATTTATTTATTAAAGGCTTTTAATTATCTACATGATGCTGTTTTATAATATGTGATAAACCCATAGTTTTAAGCAATGCTTTTAGAATAATGATGATGATCATTCTAATGAGATCTAAATTCTTAGAAAGCTTAAAACTAAAATAGTTCCCAATCGTTAGATTGCTAAATTGGGGATTAGTAAATCCGGATAGATTGGTACATACGTTGCTTGCTCATTGGATGAGGATGATTGATCTCATGATCATTTGTGTGGAGACACTAAAGCAAGTATGTAGGTGCTTATTAGGGAATAAGTTCACTGAACGTGGCTCGCTATGGAATACCTAATGGAGTTTTACTTGCCTGTCAATAGGAATTCCTGTAGTGATAGTAGTACAAGTGATCCTTGGACTTGAGATCATCATAGTATATTGTGTATGATGAGTTATACTTTGACTTATTCCTTAAGACCCTTAGGGTATATCAAAGGGTATGCTTGGGTATAATAAGTTGTACATGGAGATAATGTATGATCAATAAAGAATCTACCACTTCTAGTAAAAGAAGAGAAATGTCCTATGTAATTTGATAAATGACAACCCAGTAGTCCTTGGCCAAGGCAGAATGAAATTAGAAAGGAGTTTCTAATTTTCATTATTTGGAGTTGTGCATTTAAGAGTCGATATACATATAATTAAATAAAATAAGACTTGACAGTAATTCCATGTCTTATATTTAATTGGGACATTGTATGGTGGAAGGATTGAATTGTACGGTAACTATTTACTCAAAGGTTCTTTTATGATTAATGTTGAAATCTATATTATCTGGAAAGTCGTTGATCGCTAGGGAGGCTTATCCCTATTGTAGAATAAATATTATTTATTTAAATAAATTATTAGTTTAATTTATTTATTTAAATAAGATTAGAATTGTTCTAATTGATTTATTCAAAACCTGGGTTTAATATGGAGAACCTAAAGGGTCACACCATAAAAGGGAAGAATAATTATTTAAGAAGTTAATGGCATAATCGTAATAATAAGTTAAGTATATTTAATTTAATCTATGGTGATAGAATAAATTAAATAGCTTAATATTTATTATTTAATATTTTGGAAATATTAAATATAAATTAATAAGAGGAGTCTTATTATTATTACTACTATTATTATTATTTAATTCCTAAAGGAGTTTGGGAATTAATTAATAAAAGTACTCTCAAATATCCTAATAAGATTAGGAGGTTAAATTAATTAAAAGAGTTTAATTAATTATCCCTAATAAGATTAGGGAGCTTAATTAATTAAAAGAATTTAATTAATTAAACTAAAACCCAATTCCTTAATTGTTAAGGAGGGTTGCCCACATCTATAAATAAGAGGAGTCTTATTATGGGTGATGGGTTTGTTGACTTTTTAACAACAGACGTAATTCCAATAGTTGGGAAAGTACGCTCTTTTCTATAGAGATAGAAAACTAGGGTTTTGCCAAATACCCATCTTCTTGAATTCTTCTTCTTCCTTGGTGGATCACCTCTAGAGGCCAAACACTTGGGTGGCTAACGTTGATCAAAGGAAGTAACCAAACCCGGTGGATTCAAGTTGAACGCGAAAAGGATTGGAGGTGAACTTGTACCTGAGGAAGCTCGGATCTTCAAGGGTATGATTCTTGTTCTTCAATTTTTCGTTTAATTAATAATTGTGCATAAAGGGTGATCCGGGTATATGGTTTGTAAAATTTTAAACTCTATTTTTTACACGTTTCCGCTTTATTTGTGCAATTTGATTGCGTTCTTGAATATTACAAACCTAACAAATCTCAACTTCTAGAATTGTTTGTGGTGACATCTCATTCCTTTTCGATATGTTGCCCACCCTTTGACATCTATCACATGTTTTAACAAATTGGTGGGCGTCTTTGAACAATGTAGGCCAATAAAACCCAGCTTGAAGCACCTTTGTCGCTGTTCGCTCACTACCATAATGACCCCCATACGCAGACGAGTGACATTCATGCAGTATGTTCTTCACTTCACTGTAAGGCACACATCTTTTGATCATCTTATCGGCCCACTGTTTGAATAAGTACGGCTCATCCCACATATACCATTTAATTTAACGTCATGAAGAAACTTCTTTTTCTGTTGTCGTGTAAGATCAGGGGGAAAATTGTTACTCACTAGATAATTCGCGAAGTCTGCGTACCATGGGAGCCCCGTATTGATCCCAAACAGCTTCTCATCCAGAAATGATTCGTTAATTACACACTTGTCCTCTTCCTTTTTATCCTGATTTTCCAGCCTCGACAAATGATCGGCGACTTGGTTCTCTGTAACCTTTCTATCCTTTATTTCTAAATTAAACTCTTGTAAAAGGAGAATCCATCTGATAAGGCGTGGCTTAGCATCCTTTTTTGAAATTAAGTACCGAATGGCCGAGTGATCTGTATAAACTACCACCTTAGTCCCGATCAAGTATGCCCAAAATTTATCGAATGCATATACCACTGCAAGAAATTCCTTTTCCGTAGTTGTGTAATTCATTTGAGTCTCCGTGAGTGTCTTACTTGCATAATATATGGCGTGAAATACCTTTTCTCGGCGTTGACCCAAAATAGCCCCTACTGCATAGTTGCTTGCATCACACATTAACTAGAAGGGCGTGGTCCAATCCGGCGCGACGATTATGGGAGTTGTGGTTAATTTCTTCTTATACAACTCAAACGCCAATTTACACTTTTCATTAAACTTGAAAACCGAATCCTTCTCTAAAAGACTGCATAAAGGTTTTGCAATTTTAGAGAAGTCTTTTATGAATCTCCTGTAGAACCCAGCATGTCCCAAGAAACTCCGAATTCCCTTAACTGAATTTGGTGGAGGAAGTTTTTTAATTGTTTCCAGCTTTGCCTTATCCACCTCTAATCCATGAGCCGAGACCTTGTGACCCAAAATTATGCCTTCCTCAACCATGAAGCGGCATTTTTCCCAGTTAAGTACAAGGTTCGTGTCTTTGCATCTTTGTAACACCATCACCAGATTCCCTAGGCATGCATCAAAATCGTCCCCATAGACAGAAAAGTCGTCCATGAAGACTTCCACGTTTTTCTCCACTATGTCTGAGAAAATTGCCATCATACACCGTTGGAAGGTAGCATGTGCATTACACAAGCTGAACGACATTCTCCTGAATGCGAATGTGACGTATAGGCATGTAAATATAGCCTTATCTTGATCTTCAGGAGCGATGACGATCTGATTGTAACCCGAATATCCATCCAATAAGCAGTAGTATGCATGTCCCGCTAATCTGTCCAACATTTGATCGATAAAGGGCAAAGGAAAGTGATCTTTGCGGGTTGCTTTATTCAACTTCATGTAGTCCATGCAAACCCTCAAACCAGTCACTATCCTTATCGGAATTAGCTCGTTGTCCTCATTCTATACCACGGTCATTCCTCCCTTTTTTGGCACACACTGAACCGGACTAACCCACTTACTATCGGAAATTGGGTAGATGATACCGGCATCCAATAATTTCATAATTTCTTTCTTTACAACTTCCTTCATGATAGGGTTGAGTCATCTTTGTTGCTCCACTGTCGGTTTTGCATCATCTTCCATCAGAATTTTGTGCATGCAAAAGGATGGGCTGATTCCCTTGATGTTCGCAATTGTCTATCCTATCACCAATTTATGTTCCCTAAGCACCCTCAACAACTTTTCTTCCTGCAAATTGTTAAGTACAGCAGAAATAATAACAGGTAAAGAATTTGAATTACCTAAATACGCATACCTGAGGTGTTTAGGTAGTGGTTTAAGTTCAAGAGTCGGTGGCTCCTCCAATGATGGTTTCATTCTAATTGTTGATCTTTATTTCGTGTGCAATGGTTCAAATGGTGCTCTGAATCTGCTAACTCGTGGCAATGAGTCTAACATCTGTAAGTAATCCACAAATTTTGGATGATCTAACTCTTCATCTCCCAATAGTGTCGTTTCCAATGGATCGTTGCCCAAACTTTTACCCATATCTTCGCTGATTATCTGGTCAATGATATCCATTCTAAAACACTCTTCTTCATCCATAGGAAATTTTATGGCTTTGAAAACGTTAAACTTAACTTTTTGATCTTGGACCCTCATAGTTAGTTCATCTTTTTGTACGTCGATGAGTGTCTTACCTGTAGCCAAGAAAGGCCTCCCTAGGATAATTGGGATGTTCTTGTCTTCCTCAAAATCTAGAATAATGAAATCCATGGGGAATATAAATTTGTCAACCTTTACCAATATGTCCTCCACAATGCCTCTCGGGTACATGAATGACCTATCCGCCAACTTTAATGAGATGTTCGTAGGCTTTGGAGCTGGCAAACTCAATTTTGTGTAAATTGATAATGGCATAAGGTTCATAGTCACCCCCAAATCACATAAACACTTGTTAAATGACATGTTCCCAATCGTGCACGAAATGGTGAAACTACCCAGATCTTTCAACTTTGGTGGCAACTTTCGCTGTAAAATTGCACTACACTACTCTGTTAATGCCACTATTTTGAAATCTTCCAATTTCTTTTTCCTGGACAGAATCCCTTTCATGAATTTCCCATAACTCGGCATCTGCTCTAGGGCTTCTGCAAACGGGATGTTAATCTGAAGTTTCTTAAAAACTTCCAAAAATTTCGCAAACTGCTTATCTAATTTCTGTTTTTGGACTCTCTGCTGAAACGGTGGTGGAGGATACACAACTGGCTTGTTATCTAACTTTGTTTTCTCAATTTGCTTATCCTGACCCTATTTTTCATCAACCACTTTGCTGTCATCAATTTTATCATCCGATATAGCTGAATTTTTTGCACATTTCCCTTTTAGATGTTTTCCACTTCTCAACGTGATTGCTGTATTACATTTGTCATGGTTTCCTTCAATTTCTCTCTCTGTCACCTTCGGTAGAGAGCCCTCAGGTCTCATTGTTCAATGCTAAGGCTATTTGGCCCATCTGATTTTCCAAATTCTTGATGTCCATTGCTTGGTTTTTCATCGCTGCCTCATTGCTTGTTATGTACTTTGACAACAACTCCTCTAAATCTGATTTTCTTTCTTGATGTTGAGCTAGTTGTTGATGATTCTAAAAACTTGGGGGATATGATGGTGTTGGAGCTTGATGTTGCTGATTATTACTCCACGAGAAGTTTGGATGATTCCTATTCCCCTGGTTGTAAGTATTCTGGTATGTATTCTATGGAATTCTATTGTAGCTACCCACGAATTGCACGAACGCTGGGTTGATTGCGCATTGATCTTTAGGATGGTCACCCACACATAATTCACAAACAACTGCAATCTGCTGTACCTATGCCCTTGTTATAGCATCCAACTTCTTTGAGAGTGCTGAAATTTATGCTTGTATTGCCGTCACACCATCTACTTCTAACACTCCAGCTGCCTTTGCCTGTGTCATTCTTATCGTGGGCCACTGGTAGTTGTTAGCTTCCATTGTCTCAATTAAATCGTAAGCCTCCTTATAACTTTTTGCCATAAATGCTCCACCCGAAGCTGCATCAATGCTGGTCCTGAGATTCCCATGTAGTTTGTTATAGAAAGTATTCATTTTCAATCACTTAGGCAATCCATGATGCGAGCATTTTTTGAGCAATTCCTTGTATCTCTCCCATGCCTCGTACAGTGATTCCCCATGTTGTTGTTCAAACATCGTTATCTCATTCCTCATTTTTGCAGTTTTTGCTGATGGGAAGAATTTTGTAAGAAATTTCTAAGCGAGGTCTTCCCAAGTAGTTATTGATCCCGGCGGTAGAGAGTGTAACCAACTCTTCGCCTTGTCCTGTAAGGTGAATGGGAACAAGCGAAGTCTTACCGCATCATCCGACACCCCATTATACCTGAAAGTGTCACAAATTTCCAGAAAGCTAACTAGATGTTCGTTCGGATCATCATTTGCTAATCCCCCAAACTGAACTGAATTTTGAATCATTTGAATCGTCCCAGGCTTGATTTCGAAGGTGTACGCAGCTATTGCAGGCCTGGTGATACTCGACTGCAACTCAGTCACCTTGGGTGTAGCAAAATCCCTCAACGCTTTCTGATCTTCGGCTGCCATTACCTCTTCTTTTTCAGAGTTTTTGAATTCTTCTCTTGTTTCCTTGATCCACTTACTTAACCTCTAAAATCGTTTCTCAATGTCGTCTTCAAAAGGAACAAAACAAAAATAAAAATTGTTTAAGTAAAACTGGACTAATTAAACTGATATCGTAAAATATTAAAATCTATACTAAATTGGTCCCCGACAACGACGCCAAAAACTTGTTGGGTAAAATCTAGTTACGCACAACATGCAAGTATACATGGTTAACAAGTAATATAATAATGAGTAGAGTATCATTCCCACAGAGATAATTTAGTAAGAAATTTAACCTTACAATTATCAATTTTCTATTAATCCTAATTTTATTAAACTATCCAAATCAATGATTAAAATTATAAAGATAAATTATTAATAAATATATTAACACGAAACAATCACAAATATCAAAAACTAAAATTTCAAACAATTAATGGAGAATTAGACTTATGATTTCACTCTAAGCTTCACTCTTATTTTTACACCTTTATTCTAGTTCAACTCACTATCCTAGTTTATTAATCAAGAACACGAATGTAGCACTAGCCACCTCTCGATGCACTAATACCGTATTAACTTAAATACACAATTTAGATAGAAACAAGTTAAACACCTTAATCAACTAACTCACTATATCTCTATGCGAATTATAATTAAAGAAGGTTTAAGATTAAGTTCCCTATCCGATTACATGTGATGTCAAGCATATCTCTACCTTAACATTCATCAAGATTCTGTTCATTCATAAAATTCAAGAACATATGCTATATTAACTAAGTTTAAACTCGTATATCCTCTCTCGATTCCATACAAATCCACAAAGTATTGTTGATCAAGAAATTCATAAATTCAAGCTCAAATTAATATAGATAAACTGGATATTAGTTTATTGAACTGAAAATCAAAGTTATACAACCATCGTTTCACTTAAAGATCCATTATAAGCCTAAAAAGTGAATTAGTTCATCATGAATGAAATAATAACTGAATAAATTAAAGATAAGATCCTTTCAATTACAAATATAAGACTAAGAAGAAGAATAATGTAGTACACCCTTCACGTAGCCTTAATCTGCAATCGTCACGAAAATCGCTTCAAAATCTTCCTCCAAAGCTTGCTATGAAATTCTGGAATTAATCTCTGTAATTTGCCTTCTGTCCTCCCTCTTTTGATGTTTGTTTGCTGAGCAATATATATACCACCACTAAGTTCTGGTCGAAATCCCATGCTAATCAGAGTCCATATGCTATCCTAAGTCCTCAAGTCCAACTTCTAACAGAGTTTGAAGTAAGATAGGAGAGCCCAGAATTCGTCACCCTCGCCCCAGTGGGGATATATGCTTGGAAAAGGCCCGCCCCGGCGGGCTAGGATTCTATCGTGTATAGCTTAATAATGCCCGCCCCGGCGGGGTGGGTTCTGCTAATTGGCTTGACTAATCTTCATGCTTGATTCATTGCAACCACTAATGTGCTCCTTTTATGCTCAAACACCGCACCACCATACTTACACATAACAATAACAATAAACAAGTAAAAATGAACACGAAAGCATGGAATTAAGAATGATTAAGCTTAAAATGAACATCGATTGATGGATATAAAATCCACTGATCACCCACCTCATCCCAGCATACTGGAAAAAGACACTTATGTCCATACAACGCCTCGAATGGATCCATGCCAATACTTGCTTGATAACTGTTGTTGTAGGAGAATTCCACCAATGGCAAGAACTTGTCCCAACTTCCTTTGAAGTCAAGGACACATAGTCTTAATAGATCTTTAAGAGTTTGAATAATCTTTTTCGATTGCTCCTCCATTTGAGGATGGTATATCGAACTGAATCGTAAATCCGTGCCCATAGCTTTTTGCAAACTAACCCAAAATTGTGAAGTGAATCTTGGGTCTCGATCAGAAACTATGGATACTGGCATACCATGCAATCTTACAATCTCATTTATGTATATACGAGTAAGATGTTCAAGTGAATAAGTTTTTTGTATAGGTAAGAAATGAGCAGATTTGGTCAATCTATCGACAATGACCCAAATTGAATCTATGCCTTGATAAACCTTGGGAAGACCAGTAATGAAATCCATGGTAATGTGCTCCCACTTCCATTCTGGAATCTCAAGTGGTTGCAATGGACCTTTTGGCACTTGATGCTCTGTCTTGACACGTTGATAAGTTAAACACCTTGAGATAAACTCCGCTATCTCTCTCTTCATATTGGTCCGGCAAAATGTATGTCGAAGATCACGCTATATTTTGGTACTCCCAGGATGGATTGCAAACGGTGTATTGTGCGCCTCCATCATGATTTTATACTTCAAGTCAGAGTCGTTAGGAACACAAAGTCTGGAGTTGACTCAAAGTATTCCTTCTTCATCGATTCTTGCTTCCGGAATAACACCTTTTTGTACTTTCTTCCTCATACGCATCAGTTCCATGTTTGTAGCTTGAGTAACTTTAACTTTATCGATTAAAGTTGGTTCTACTCGTATATTTTCCTTCATCATCTGGGTCTCTAGAGTCTTTAATTCTATCTCCATCTTTTGTAAGTCATACAAAATGGGCCTTTGGGTTGACAATATCGCACTCATACCCGCATATGATCTTTTACTCAACGCATTAGCTACCACGTTCTCTTTTTCAGGATTGTATTGAATGGTATGATCGTAATCTTTCAACAGCTCGAGCCAACATCGTTGTCGCATGTTGAGTTCCTTTTGGGTGAAGAAATATTTGATGCTTTTATGATCCGTATAGATCTCCACTTTCTCCCCATACAGGTAATGTCTCCAATCTTTAGTGCGAAAATGATTGCTGCCAACTCTAGTTCATGAGTAGGATAATTCCTCTCATATTCTTTGAGTTGTCGTGAGGCATAGGCTATGACTTTCCATGTTGCATGAGAACACATCCTAACCCTCTGCCTGAAGTATCACAAAAAAACAAATCCCTCCAAATAGATGGTATTGTCAGAACAGGTGCTGAAATGAGTCTCCTCTTGAGTTCATGAAAAATCTTCTCACAATCTTTTCGAGTCATCTAAATTAATGGAGTAGCGATTCGAGAAAATCCTTCCACGAATCTCCGATAATAACTAGCTAAGCTTAGAAAGATACGTACTTCGGTCACTGACTTAGGTTTCTCTCAGCTTTGAATTGCTTTAATCTTTGCCGGGTCAACACATATTCCATGATTTGATATTACGTGACCATGGAATGCTACTTCCTCAAGCCAGAACTCACATTTCTTCAACTTGGCATATAGCTTGTTTTCATGAAGCTTTTGGAGTATCAACCTCAAGTGTTGCTCATGATCTTCACGACTTTTAGATTATATGAGGATGTCATCAATAAAGACGACTACAAAATGATCTAAATATTCCTTGAATACTCGGTTCATCATATCCATGAAGGAAGCAGGAGCATTAGTCAATCCAAAAGACATGAATAGGAATTTATAATGCTCGTACCAAGTTCTAAAAGTAGTCTTTGGAATGTCATCAGTTTTAATCTTTAATTGATGATATCCAGAACGAAGATCGATCTTTGAAAAGAATTTAGCGCCTTGCAACTGGTCAAACAGGTCATCAATGCGAGGCAACGGGTACCTCTATTTTTGATGGTGACATGATTCAACTCCCGATAATCAATACAAAGTCGCATACTTCCATCTTTCTTCTTTATGAATAGAACAGGAGCACCCCAAGGAGACGTACTGGGATGAATGAAACCGATGTCTAACAATTCCTACAGTTGGGTTTTTAACTCCTGACTTTCAATAGGAGTTATTCAATATGGGGCTTTAGAAATGGGTTTTGTACTGGGTTCAAGGTCGATACAAAATTCGATTTCACGCTCTGGGGGTAGGGCAGGAAGTTCTTTAGGGAATACGTCAGGAAATTTATTAACAATAGAAATATCATTCAAATCTGACGTATTTTTTTTAAATCCGTGACATGGGCTAAGAAAACTTGACATCCATTTTTCAATAAATGAATAGCTTTATGGCTTGATATGACAGTGATTGACTTTAGTGGTTTGGTTGCTTAAATTCACATAATAGGTTGGTTAGGAATATGAAAGCTAATAACCTTACGTAAACAATCAATTTTAGCATGATGAGTAGTTAACCAATCAATCCCTAAAATCACATCAAGTGTAAGTATTTTCAAAGAGATAAGATCGACATGTAATGTGCGGTTGCCGATTTGAATCAAACAAGATTTATAAACAGTGGATGTAATGAAGGTTTCTCCTAACGGAGTTTCAACAGATAAGTCAAAATTTAATTTCTTCAGAGTTAAATTTAAACGTTGAGCGCAAGTAGGAGAAATAAAAGAATGGGTAGAACCGGTATCAAATTGTCAGGTTTGTAAGATTCATGAACGCAATCAAATTGCACAAATTAAGCGAAAACGTGGAAAATTAGAGTTTTAAAATTTTACAAACCATATACCTGGATCATCCTTTATGCACAATTATTAATTAAACGAAAAGATAAAGAACAAGAATCATACCCTTGAAGATTCGAGCTTCCTCAGGTACAAGTTCACCTCCAAATCCTTTCGCGTTCAACTTGAATCCACCGGGTTTGGTTCCTTCCTTTGATCAACGTTAGCCACCCAAGTGTTTGGCCTCTAGAGGTGATCCACCAAGGAAGAAGAAAAATATTCAAGAAGAAAGGTTGTTGGCTAAACCCTAGTGTTCTATCTCTATAGAAAAAGAACGTACTCTCCAACTATTAGAATCACGTCTGTTGTGAAAAAGTCAACAACCACTCCCACCCATAATAAGACTCCTCTTATTTATAGATGTGGGCAACCCTCCTTAACAATTAAGGAATTGGGTTTAATTTTAATTAATTAAATTCCTTTAATTAATTAGACTCCCAATCTTATTAGGAATACTTAATTAAACTTTTTTAATTAATTAGTCTCTTAATCTTATTAGGATATATGAGAGTACTTTTATTAATTAATTCCCAAACTCCTTTAGAAATTAAATAATAATAATAATAGTAATAATAATAATAAGACTCTCTTATTAATTTATATTTAATATTTCCAAAATATTAAATAATAAATAGTAAGCTATTTAATTTATTCTATCACCGTAGATTAAATTAAATATACTTAACTTATTATTATAATTATGCAATTAAATTCTTAAATAATTATTCTTCCTTTTATGGTGTGACCCTTTAGGTTCTCCATATTAAACCAGTTGTGAATAAATCAATTAGAACAATTCTAATCTTATTTAAATAAATAAATTAAACTATTAATTTATTTAAATAAATAATATTTATTCTACAATAGGGATAAGCCTCCTAGCGATCAACGACTTTTCAGATAATATAGATTTCAACATTAACCATAAAAGAACCTTTAAGTAAATAGTTACCGTACAATTCAATCCTTCCACCTTACAATGTCCCAATTAAATATTAGACATGGAATTACTGTCAAGTCTTATTTTATTTAATTATATGTATTTCGACTCTTAAATGCACAACTCTAAATAATGCAAATTAGAAACTCCTTTCTAATTTCATTCTGCCTTGGCCAAGGACTACTAGGTTGTCATTTATCGAATCACATAGGACATTTCTCTTCTTTTACTAGAAGTGGTAGATTCTTTATTGATCATACATTATCTTCATGTATAATTTATTATACCCAAGCATGCCCTTTGATATACCCTAAGGGTCTTAAGGAATAAGTCAAAGTATAACTCATCATACACGAGATACTATGATGATCTCAAGTCCAAGGATCACTTGTACTACTATCACTACAGGAATTCCTATTGACAGGCAAGTAAAACTCCATTAGGTATTCCTTAGCGAGCCATGTTCAATGAACTTATTCTCTAATAAGCACCTACATACTTGTTTTAGTGTCTCCACACAAATGATCATGAGATCAATCATTCTCATCCAATGAGCAAGCAACGTATGTACCAATCTATCCGGATTCACTAATCCCCAATTAGTAATCCAATGATTGGGAACTATTTTAGTTTTAAGCTTTCTAAGAATTTAGATCTCATTAGAATGATCATTATAATTATTCTAAAAGCATTGCTTAAAACTATGGGTTTATCACATATTATTCTAAAGCATTGCTTAATTAGCGTACAACTTCTCTTTTCTCAACGTTTCCAATGTCAATCTCAAGTGTTCCACATGTTCCTCCTTGGTCTTGGAATACACCAATATATCATCAATAAACACCACCACAAACTTGTTCAGGAATGGTTTAAACACCACTGCTCATCAAGTCCATGAACGCCTGCAGGTGCGTTAGTTAAACCAAAAGACATAACCAGAAACTCGTAGTGACCATACCGAGTTCTGAACGCTGTCTTCGGTACATCCTCCGGTCTCACCTTCAATTAATGATAACCACTTCTCAAGTCTATCTTAGAGAAATACCTCGCTCCCTTCAACTGATCGAACAGGTCATCGATTCTAGGTAATGGATACTTATTTTTAATAGTGACCTTATTCAATTCTTTGTAATAAATGCAAAGCCGCATCGATCCATCTTTCTTCTTAACAAACAACACCGGTGCTCCCCATGGCGAAACACTCGGCTGAATATACTTCTTGTCAAGCAATTCTTGCAATTGCACCATCAATTCCTTCATCTCTACCGGGTCCATTCTGTATAGTGCCTTAGATATCAGAGCCGTTCCTGGTAGTAGGTTAATCACAAACTCAATTTGTAGATCTGGCGAAAGACCCGACAAATCGTCTGGAAATACATATGCAAAATCTCTTATGATCGGTATCTCTTCTAACTTTGCACTCACTATATAGGCTAAATATCCTACACATCCTTGTCTCAACAACTTCTTGGCTTGCATCACCGTCATACAACTTGCTTGTCGAGGTGACTTGCTGCCATAAAACACAACCTTTGACGAAGTTATAAGGTTAACACACTTTCTTTGGCAATCAATTCTCGCCTCCGTAATTGAATAACCAATCCATTCCCAGTATAACATCAAATTCACCAAGTCTAATTGGTATCAAATCTACCATCATCTCGTGACCCTTTATATCCACTCTACAATTCCTATATATGTATCTAACAGGAATTACTTCCTTGTTCGCAATCTCTATACTTAAGGGAAATTCTAATTCTTCCTTGGGAAATTCTAAATTCTGAGCAAATTCATTGGATATAAATGAACAAGTAGCACCCGAATCAAATAGTACATAAGCATTAATACCATTAATCGAATGATACCTGACACCACATCCTTAGACTGTACAACATCCTGCACGGTCATATTGAAAGTCCTCGTAGTAGGTCGGCTTGATTGAGCTGGTCCAGTGATAGCCAATGCACCACCACCGTTGTTGTTTCCTTTTCCGCCACTTGCACTTCCCGCTGGCTTCTTAGGGCAATCACGAGCCATGTGATCCTTTGAACCGAAGGTAAAGCATGCTCCTTTATTTGGACTAAAACAGTTCGGTGCAATGTGTCCCTCCTGACCACAGTTGAAACACACTCTCTTTCCCTTCAAACATACTCCAGTATGGTTCTTCCCGCAAGTTACGCAAGCCTCAAACTTTTTCTTCTGCTGATTTCCTTCTGTCCTCCCGCAATGAATTCTCGCCCATTTCCTCTTCCCGACTATTACTTCCAACATTACTACCACTAGCCTTATTCTCATTTTCATTCTTCTTCTTTTTCTCGTTTTTGATTGTACTTGGTCAAGGCATCGCTTCCACCTTCTCGCGATGATTGCCTTCTCCAATACAAAAGTAAATGTGTTTAATGAACATTGAATCTTTACTTTGTAAAGCCGTGGTTTCAATCCTTGTTCAAACCTTCTCGCTTTACACTCATCCAGATGACTTGATAAGTGGCAAACCTTGCCAACTCGTTAAACTTCAGAGCATATTCCTAAGACCGCCATAGTTCCTTGCTTCAACTCCGTAAATTGCACTTCCAAATTTATTCCAGAACTTGCTAGAAAGTACATTTTGAAAAACATTTCGTTGAATCTATCCCATGCTATCACCTCCTTTGTCCTCCATGAACCTTGTTTGCTTGCCACCAAAGAGCTAGCTTCGACTTGACAAAGATGAACGCTATTTAACGCAGCCTTTTGATCTTCATTAACTCTAGCAACGCTAAACACCTTCTCCATTTCCATGATCCAGGTTTGGGCTTCCACTGGATTCATAGATCCTTGAAACTCTGGCGGTCCAACTGCTTTGAATTCCTTGAAAGTCGTGACTTGAACTTGCGGTTGATTCACAAGTGCACCCGTCAACAAAGCTACTAACTGCTGAACCGGATTAGCATTGGTCTCGTTGTTATTATTAATAGACTCCTCAGGAGGTGCTTGCTAACGCGGTTATCTTCTTCTAGGAGGCATTTTTTGTTCAAATATACGCTTATTAGCCCATTACTCAACTTCTTCGGTATTTAAAGTTTAATTTAAACATTCCAAGATTAAAGCTTTAACACATAACATTTCAAATAAACTCTAATATTTTATTCATTCATAAAGTTTTAGAACATACTCAAAATAGCATAACTGCTACAAACATCTACCTTCCTGAACTAGACCAGTTTCAGGATTACATACTCATACTATCCCTTTATTTATCTCAAAATAAGGGATTCACAACTTATTTATTCACATAATTAACCGCACATTATTATCTATCTTATTCTATCTAGGCATATTAAGACGTCAGAAAGCTTCCTGCTCCTCCTCCATGATACGATACGCCGCTTCATGATCCATCACGAACCACTACGCCAATTCTCAAACCGAGGTGGATAATAGTAGACTCGATCCGGGGCCCTATCAATCGTCGAATTAAAAGCATAATCCATCTCCTTCATCTTGGTTTTCTTCACTTGAACCTTAGCCTCATCGCGATCTGCACGTTGAGTTGCCTCCATCCACGTATCCTCTGCTCTTGCATGCTTAGCTGACTCCTCCTTTAAATCATCTTTCAATTTCTCCATGTCCGTCTTCATCTTCTCGTGTACTGCCAACAGGTCTTCATGCTGACCCTTTGTATGAACTAAGTCCCACTCCATGTTCCCAAGTTTCGAGTAGAGTTCCTGAATCTCTGCATCCTTCTGCTCCATTGAAACGTGATGCATCTCAACCGTTTCCTTCAGCTCCTGAACCTCATCTTGTAACTCTACATTACGGTCATACAGAGCGTCATACATCTCAGCTGATATGGAGTTTGGTGGAAACTCTTCAAGATCCTCTTCCTCATCATCCTCCTCTACCTGCTCAGAGCTATCCTCCATGGGATCGGTCACAGGCTCATCCTCCTGGATCAACTGCTCCCGCACTACATGAATATCCTGGGGCTCATCATCTATAGGTCTTTGAGGTATCACCTCTCTAGCTGGACTAGATCTTCCTTCGGTAGACATCCTAACAACAAATGTTTTAGGTTTTATTTAATATTTTCGATACTCGCGAGCACATAAGTTATTAACACATAGCACATAATGTATTTTATTGTTTAGCTTCAATGGATACCTTAATCCATTCCTTAAAACTCGATAAGAGTTGAACACCTCTATGTTTTCTATTTTCTTAAAGGTTACTTCCTAAGGTTTCCCCACCTAAGGTTCTTAACCTAAGGCTTTGATACTAACTCAGGACACCCCCAAATCCAGGTACTCTATTCCCACAGGATTTGGTGCTCACTTATCAAAAACTATTATATCTAACTACCCATAAAAAGGGATAAAGACATAATTAAAATAATTTAAACAATAATCTCTCCCATTAAAGGGTTACATCATCATTTCAAATTAAATCCTGTAATCTAACCTTAAAACTTATTAGATCAACTTGCATAATACATCACATATTTAAAACAAGTCTTGAAACATAAAACATTTAAATAAAATTATCATAAGTCTTCATCATTTGGACATCTTGCCCTTGCCTTTGCTAATGATTTTACTCATCAACTTTCTCCACTTTAGTCAAGCGAAGTGTTATTACAAGAGTGAGCAAACAAATGCTCACCGATATAAACGTAGCAATGATAATAACATGAGAGTGAACAACGAAAGTCGAACAATAAGGAACTTGTTCTACAAATCAAACTAGAAAACAAGTTCGAACTTTAATTATCTCGAGGGTCTTAAGACCACGAACTATGTCCCCTGCCTTAGGTATTATTACCCAACCTTAATAAATCATTTCACTATACTTGAGCCTTCTTATCATACTTAGGGGATCATCCCTTTGTACCATATATTGTGCACAAACATCTAAATGTTACACGACAAAATCCCCCTATGTTAGGGTTGTTCGTCTCGTTGTTTAGAATAAAAGTCCGCACTAAAGTAAGTTTGGTGTGGATACATTTCAAGGGTAATTTAGAATTAAATTGGTCATCAACTAAGGATTAGTTGAATACAATATTGAAAACATCATGCTATGGAATAATCATAACTAAATCGACATTGAAAATTAAGGTCATGCTTTAGGAATAAACTAACAGCATAAACATCGAATAATTATAATATGCCTCGCTTGAATAATATTAAGCCAATGTTAAAACCTTATTTAGAGTTGAATCTTAAGCATGCATAACAAATAATAAGTTGAATGATAAAACTTGTTCAACATTGGTGTGTTAGAATGTAGAAATTTGCATGGTAATTAAAAAGTTAAAGATTGGCTCAAAATCAAGATATAAGGTTTGGGAGCTTGCATTTATATAATTAGGGTTAAGAAACTTTCACAAAGAAAGCTTAGAGTTAGGAAAACTTGCTCAAAGATAGTTAGATACTTGCACAATTATAAAAGTAGGGTTAGAGAACGTGCCTCGTGCGTAGGTTAAGCAATCACTACTCACGTTCACCCAAAGTCTTACACATACCATATGTATTGACAATACACATTAGTTATACTAACATTACCATCATGAGTTGCTTTCTTACTTTTAGTATAGCTACTAACTAAGTTTAAGTTTAAACAACATCGGATCTTTTCATGAACATTACTTTTTAGCTTTATTACAACTACTTAAGTGATCATGTCATTGCACCACATACACATTAACAACTTGATACAACATCCTATTACATGTCCAACATGTTATCATTAAGTTATACTAACACACAAAGGATTGCACTTGTATTCGTGCATCCTGACGCCCTCCGATTGGCTCCAAATACACAACAGTCCTAAATATGGCCATTTTGACCCTTCATAACGATTTTAAATTGAAAACCTTAAAGAATAAAAGTTATAGGTTTATTCGTCCTCTTTCCGAATCATCTTGAATCACCTCAATTGGAGTTCGTATGAAAAAGTTATGGCCATTTTACTACAGGAGGTCAAAACTGTCCAACCTGAAGCCATTTTTCCAAATAAATAAGGCTGAGTTCCAAATACGAGCGCGAGTTCCAATAATTGGGCGCGAACTACTCGCCCGTTTTAGGCATCAAGGCGAAAAATTTGTATTTGGTACCAATTACGTAACATCCATAACCAGAAACAAAACCAAGCTACTATATCTTAATTTGTAACACCAATTAACATGTATAACTTATGCAAATTACACATAAACTTCACCAAGCATACAAATACTAAATTAACACAACTAAAACCATTTTAATTTATCAATTTTCATGCTTTTCACATAAAACTCCATTTTTGACACCTTTAGCGAATTTGATCACCACGAATTCGTTTTTCAATCAATTGGCATAATTTAAACTTCGTTGTTTTCGTTTCTCAATATATTTTCATAATCCATCAACAAATTACAGATTATTACACATATAGAGCATCAATTTCTTGTACTTTTCTAAGCCATATAATAAGAACATAAACACTGTTATATCATTTTCCTTCCTCAAACCCAACTTCACGTGATATGGCAATCAACAATTACGTATATATATATATATATATATATATATTGATAATAACAGATTCTACAAAAGCAATACATTAGAATTCATTTACAACAATCCCACAAAATCCATTACAGAGAACTTTAAGTTTCAAATTCCAACTAGAAAATTTAGGAATGAGTTATACCTTGAATTAGTAGGACAATTAATAACTTTCTATCAACACCACTTTGTGTTTCCGCTTCTTCTCTAGAATCTCTCAAATTTCTCTCTTCTCACAAAGCTCTCTCTCCAACCCTCGTTCTTTAGCCTTTAGATAAAATACGTGAATAACAAAAGAAACTGAACGCTAGGCTAAGAAATAATATGCGTAAAACACAACTGAAACCCACGTTCCCTTTCCGTTATAAAACCCAACAAGCGTCAGCTCAAATAAGCCAAAGGCCACAAGGCCCTGTTTGATTAACCAATAATTCTCCCAACTAAATTATTTTAATAACATTTATATTATATAGTTTTATGTCACACTTTTAGTTGATCAATTTAAATAACTTAGTTTAGTTAATTTAAATAACTTATAATACTTATAATAAAAATCTTATTATTATTAATAAATAATTATATATCTAATTTAATTAATAAATTAGACACATCACTATCTTTAATTTATTTCCATCAAGTTAAATAATTTATTTTATTTAATTATTTTCTTCCATATTAAACAATTGATTTAATTTAATTATTTCCTTAAATCAAATCCTACAAATAATATTATCATTCTCGATTCACATTAATTAATTTAGCCACTAAATTAATTCATCATAATTCATCAAATATTTATTTTTCTCAACAACTAAATTATTTAAAATATTTATTTAATTAAATTACAAATTTCTCGATCGTTACATCCTTCCCTCCTTAAAAGGATTCTGTCCCCAGAATCATAACTCGAAAAATTTATTCACTACATTCTTCCCTCCTTAATAAGATTCTGTCCCCAGAATTGCTATACAAAATCAAGCAAACAACTGAGGATAATTCTTCATCATAACACTTTCAAGTTCCCACGTAGCTTTTCTTCAAAGATTGTGGTTCCTCCAGATTACCTTAATGTAAGGTATCACCTTATTCCTCGTGACTTGCTCTTTTTTCACAAACAATTTAAACAGGGACTTCTTCATATGACAAATCTTTCTCAAACTATAAGGGCTCATATTCTATAACATGTTTATAGTCAAGCTTGTATGGTCTCAATACCGAAACATGGAAAACATTATGAATATGCTCTAACTCCGGAGGTAAGGCTACCTCGTACGCCACCTCGCCAACTCGTCGAAGCACTTCGAAATGTCCTATAAATCTAGGGCTCAATTTCCCTTTCTTGCCAAATCGAATTTTCCCCTTCCAGGGAGATACTTTCAAGAAAACATAACTACCGACATCGAATTCCCGATTCTGTCAATGCTGATCGGCATATTTCTTTTGTCTATCTTGTGCAGCTATCAGTCTCGCTCGAATCACTTTGATGATCTCAACAGTCTGTTGCACCAATTCTGGACCCAATAGCTGACGTTCACCAACCTCGTCCCAACATAATGGAGTTCTATATTTCCTGCCGTATAATGCTTCGTAAGGCGGCATGCCAATACTTGCATGATAACTATTATTATAAGCAAATTCCACCAATGGCAGATGGTCATCCCAATTCCCTTTAAAATCCATAATACACGCTCTGAGCATATCCTCCAGTGTTTGGATGGTTCTCTCACTTTGTCTATCGGTCTGAGGATGGTACGCCGTGCTCATTCTCAACTGTGTTCCCAAACACTCTTGTAATCGTTTCCAGAAATTAGATGTGAAACGTGGATCTCTGTCTGATACAATAGACACAGGTACACCATGTCTTGACACAATCTCTTTCACGTATAGTTTTGCTAACCGATCTAGAGTAAATCGAATCTTGATTGGCAAAAAGTGTGCTGACTTCATCAATCGATCGACAATCACCCAAATGGCATCGTAACTTTGTTGAGTCGTTGGAACACCTACCACAAAATCCATTGTGATATGCTCCCATTTGCATTATGGTATCTCTAACGGTTGTAATAATCCGCTTGGCCTTTGATGTTCAGCTTTGAATTTCTGACACGTTAAGCATTTCGCCACACACTCAGCCACATCCCTCTTCATATTCGGCCACCAAAAATGATGTTTAAGATCTTGGTACATCTTTGTACTTCCAGGGTGAATAGAATATCGTGATTTGTGAGGTTCATCCAGAATTTCTTCTTTAACTTCCGTTACTGGCGGAACCCAAATCCTCCCTTCGAATTGAAGTAACCCTTCCGAATTGATTTTGAATTTGTCTCCCTCACTTACAGATATCTTCTATTTTATCTTTTCACAGTCTTCATCATGAAGTTGTGCATTTTTTACCTTATCTACCATCGTTGAACTATTTCCCATCTAGAATAACTTTTCATCGGATTCTGTCGGATATTTAATTTCCAACTCCATCTTAGTTATTTCTGACACTAACTTTTCTTGATCAGTTAACATCATTAACTTCTCCCATCCCTTCCTACTTAAGCCATCAGCAACAACATTCGCCTTTCCGGGATGATAGAAAATCTCGCAATCATAATCTTTGATCAACTCCAACCATCTTCTTTGTCGCATGTTCAAATCTTTTTGTGTAAAGATATACTTCTTGCTTTTATGGCTCAGATATATCTCACACCTTTCTCCATAAAGATAATGTCTCCAAATTTTCGTGGCAAACACTATCGCCGCTAACTCCAAGTCATGAGTCTGATACCCTTTCTCGTAATCTTTCAACCGACGTGATGCATATGCAATAACTCATTGCTCGCATAAGCACACACCCTTTAGTCCTTTATGCGATGCGTCACTATACACCACAAAATTTCCTCAGATCATCGTGCAATGACAACACAAAAAAATAACTCAACCTCTTCTTTAACTCTCAAAACTTTCCTCACACTTCTCTGTCCAAACAAACTTAACCGCTTTTCTAGTTAAATTTGTCAACGGAGTTGCAATCTTGGAAAAGTCTTGAATAAAACACCTAGAGTAACCTGCCAATCCTAAGAAACTCCTCACTTCTGACGGTGTCTTCGGCTGATCCCAATTTATTACAACTTCCACCTTTGATGGATCTACCGAAATTCAATCCTTATCAATAACGTGCCCGAGAAATTGTACAAGTTCTAACCAAAATTAACATTTTGAGAACTTAGCGTACAACTTCTATTTTCTCAATGTTTCCAATGTCAATCTCAAGTGTTCCACATGTTCCTCCTTGGTCTTGGAATACACCAATATATCATCAATAAACACCACCACAAACTTGTGTAGGAATGGTTTAAACACCCTGTTCATCAAGTCCATGAACGCTACAGGTGTGTTAGTTAAACCAAAAGACATAACCGTAAACTCGTAGTGACCATACCGGAGTTCTCGAACGCCGCCTTTCTAGACATCCTCCTGGCCTCACCTTCAATTGATGATAACCACTTCTCAAGTCTATCTTAGAGAAATACCTCGCTCCCTTCAACTAATCGAACAGGTCATCGATTCTAGGTAATGGATACTTATTTTTAATAGTGACCTTATTCAATTCTTTGTAATCAATGCAAAGCCGCATCGATCCGTCTTTCTTCTTAACAAACAACACCGGTGCTCCCCATGGCGAAACACTCGGCTGAATATACTTCTTGTCAAGCAATTCTTGCAATTGCACCATCAATTCCTTCATCTCTACCGGGGCCATTCTGTATGGTGCCTTAGATATCGGAGCCGTTCTTGGTAGTAGGTCAATCCCAAACTCGATTTGTCGATCTGGCGGAAGACCCGGCAAATCGTCTGGAAATACATCTACAAAATCTCTTATGATCGGTATCTCTTCTAACTTTGCATTCTTCTTCTGTGTATCGAATATGTAGGCTAAATATCCTACACATCCTTGTCTCAACAACTTCTTGGCTTGCATCACCGTCATACAACTTGCTTGTCGAGGTGACTTGCTGCCATAAAACACAACCTTTGACGAAGTCATAAGGTTAACACACTTTCTTTGGCAATCAATTACTGCTCCGTAATTGAATAACCAATCCATTCCCAGTATAACATCAAATTCACCAAGTCTAATTGGTATCAAATCTACCATCATCTCGTGACCCTTTATATCCACTCTACAATTCCTATATATG
Organism: Panax ginseng; assembly: GCA_020205605.1. Lineage (NCBI taxonomy): Eukaryota > Viridiplantae > Streptophyta > Magnoliopsida > Apiales > Araliaceae > Panax > Panax ginseng. The sequence goes on along the minus strand of CM035131.1, from coordinate 75,804,031 downwards.
TATCTAACAGGAATCACTTCCTTATCCGCAATCTCTATACTTAAGGGAAATTCTAATTCTTCCTTGGGAAATTCTAAATTCTGAGCAAATTCATTGGATATAAATGAACAAGTAGCACTCGAATCAAATAGTACATAAGCATTAATACCATTAATCGGAATGATACCTGACACCACATCCTTAGACTGTACAACATCCTCGCATTTGGCCATATTGAAAGTCCTCGTAGTAGGTTTGGCTTGATTGAAATGGGTCCAAAGATAGCCAATGCACCACCACCGCTTGTTGTTTCCTTTTTTCGCCACTTGCACTTCCCACTGGCTTTAGGGCAATCACGAGCCATGTGATCCTTTGAACCGAAGGTAAAGCATGCTCCTTTATTTGGACTAAAATAGTTTTCAAGGTAATGTGTCCTCCCCGACCACAAATTGAAACACACTCTCTTTCCTTCAAACATACTCCAGTATGGTTCTTCCCGCAAGTTGCGCAAGCCTCAAACTTTTTCTTCTGTTGATTTCCTTGCTGTCCTCCCGCAGTCGAATTCTCGCTCCATTTCCTCTTCTGACTATTACTTCCAACATTACTACCACTAGCCTTATTCTCATTTTCATTCTTCTTCTTCTTCTGTTCTTGATTGTACTTGGTCAAGGCATCGCTTCCACCTTCCGATGATTGCCTTCTCCAATACAGCCGTAAATGTGTTTAGCTGGAACATTGAATCTTTACTGTAAAGCCAGGGTTTCAATCCTTGTTCAAACCTTCTCGCTTTACACTCATCGGTATTGACTTGATAAGTGGCAAACCTTGCCAACTCGTTAAACTTCGTAGCATATTCCGGCACCATCATAGTTCCTTGCTTCAACTCCAGAAATTGCACTTCCAGCTGATTCCGAGAACTTGCTAGAAAGTACATTTTGAAAAACATTTCGTTGAATCTATCGCATGCTATCACTCCTTGTCCTCCATGAACCTTGTTTGCTTGCCACCAGTAGCTAGCTTCAGACTTCAGCATGAACGTTACGAACGCAGTCTTTTGATCTTTATTAACTCTAGCAACGTCAAACACCTTCTCCATTTTCATGATCCAGGTTTGGGCTTCCACTGGATTCGTAGATCCTTGAAACTCTGGCGGTCCAACTGCTTTGAATTCCTTGAAAGTCGTGACTTGAACTTGCGGTTGATTCACAAGTGCACCCGTCAACAAAGCTACCAACTGCTGAACCGGATTAGCATTGGTCTCGTTGTTATTATTAGTAGACTCCTCAGGAGGTGCTTGCTGACGCGGTTATCTTCTTCTAGGAGGCATTTTCTGTTCAAATATACGCTTATTAGCTCATTACTCAACTTCTTCGGTATTTAAAGTTTAATTTAAACACTCCAAGATTAAAGCTTTAACACATAACATTTCAAATAAACTCTAATATTTTATTCATTCATAAAGTTTTAGAACATACTCAAACTAGCATAACTGCTACAAACATCTACCTTCCTGAACTAGACCAGTTTCAGGATTACATACTCATACTATCCCTTTATTTATCTCAAAATAAGGGATTCACAGCTTATTTATTCACATAATTAACTGCACATTATTATCTATTTTATTCTATCTAGGCATATTAAGACGTCGTAAAGCTTCTCGGCGTTCCTCCTCCATGATACGATATGCCGTTCTGCGATCCATCACGAACCACGGAGAATTCTCAAACTGAGGTGGATAATAGTAGACTCGATCCTGGGCCCTATCAATCGCCGAATTAAAAGCATAATCCATCTCCTTCATCTTGGCTTTCTTCACTTGAACCTTAGCCTCATCGCGGTCTGCACGTTGAGTTGGCTTCATCCACGCATCCTCTGCTCTTGCACGCTTAGCTGACTCCTGCTTGAAATCATCTTTTAATTTCTCCATGTTCGTCTTCATCTTCTCGTGTACTGCCAACAGGTCTTCATGCTGACCCTTTGTATGAACTAAGTCCCACTCCATGTTCCCAAGTTTCGAGTCGAGTTCTTGAATCTCTGCATCCTTCGCTTCTATCGAACGTGATGCATCTCAACCGCTTCCTTCACTCCCGAACCTCATCCTCAGAACTCTACATTATGGTCATACAGAGCGTCATACATCTCAGCTAATATGGAGTTTGGTGGAAACTCCTCAAGATCCTCTTCCTCATCATCCTCCTCTACCTCCTCGAGCTATCCTCCATGGGATCTCCATGGCCATGTGCTCATCCTCCCGGATCAATCGCTTCCCGACTACATGAATATCCCGGGGCTCATCATCTATAGGTCTCGAGGTATCACCTCTCTAGTCGGATCGGATCTTCCTTCTAGAGACATCCTCGACAACAAATGTTTTAGGTTTTATTTAATATTTTCGATACTCGCGAGCACATAAGTTATTAACACACAGCACATAATGTATTTTATTGTTTAGCTTCACTGGATACCTTAATCCATTCTTTAAAACTCGATAAGAGTTGAACACCTCTATGTTTTCTATTATCTTAAAGGTTACTTCCTAATGTTTCCCCACCTAAGGGTCATAACCTAAGGCTTTGATACCAACCTGTGACACCCCCAAATCCAGGTACTCCATTCCCATAGGATTTGGTGCTCACTTATCAAAAACTATTATATCTAACTACCCATAAAAAGGGATAAAGACATAATTAAAATAATTTAAACAATAATCTCTCTCATTAAAGGGTTACATCATCATTTCAAATTAAATCCTGTAAATTTAACCTTAAAACTTATTACATCAGCCATAATACATCACATATTTAAAACAAGTCTTGAAACATAAAACATTTAAATAAAATTATCATAAGTCTTCATCATTTGGACATCTTGCCCTTGCCTTTGCTAGTCGGTGGCTCATCAACTTTCTCCACTTTAGTCAAGCAGAAAGAATTGCAAGAGTGAGCAAACAAATGCTCACCGATATAGAACGTAGCAATGATAATAACATGAGAGTGAACAACGAAAAGTCGAACAATAAGGAACTTGTTCTACAAATCAAACTAGAAAACAAGTTCGAACTTTAATTATCTAAGGGTCTTAAGACCACGAACTATGTCCCCTGCTCTTAGGTATTATTACCCAACCTTAATACATTTTCGACTATACTTGAGCCTTCTTATCGCATCTTGGGGATCACCCTTTGTACCATGTATTGTGCACAAACATCTAAATGTTACACGTACAAAATCCCCTATGTTAGGGTTGTTCGTCTCAGTGTTTAGAATAAAAGTCCGCACCAAAGTAAGTTTGGTGTGGATACATTTCAAGGGTAATTTAGAATTCAACGGTCATCAACTAAGGATTAGTTGAATACAATATTGAAAACATCATGCTATGGAATAATCATAACTAAATCGACATTGAAAATTAAGGTCATGCTTTAGGAATAAACTAACAGTATAAACATCGAATAATTATAATATGTCTCGCTTGAATAATATTAAGCCAATGTTAAAACCTTATTTAGAGTTGAATCTTAAGCATGCATAACAAATAATAAGTTGAATGATAAAACTTGTTCAACATTGGTGTGTTAGAATGTAGAAATTTGCATGGTAATTAAAAAGTTAAAGATTGGCTCAAAATCAAGATATAAGGTTTAGGAGCTTGCACGATATAATTAGGGTTAAGAAACTTTCACAAAGAAAGCTTAGAGTTAGGAAAACTTGCTCAAAGATAGTTAGATACTTGCACAATTATAAAAGTAGGGTTAGAGAACGTGCCTCGTGCGTAGGTTAAGCAATCACTACTCACGTTCACCCAAAGTCTTACACATACCATATGTATTGACAATACACATTAGTTATACTAACATTACCATCATGAGTTGCTTTCTTACTTTTAGTATAGCTACTAACTAAGTTTAAGTTTAAACAACATCGCATCTTTTCATGAACATTACTTTTTAGCTTTATTACAACTACTTAAGTGATCATGTCATTGCACCACATACACATTAACAACTTGATACAATATCCTATTACATGTCCAACATGTTATCATTAAGTTATACTAACACACAAAGGATTGCACTTGCATTCGTGCATCCCGACGCCCTCCGATTGGCTCCAAATACACAACAATCCTAAATATGGCCATTTTGACCCTTCATAACGATTTTAAATTGAAAACCTTAAAGAATAAAAGTTATAGGTTTATTCGTCCTCTTTCCGAATCATCTTGAATCACCTCAATTGGAGTTCATATGAAAAAGTTATGGCCATTTTACTATAGGAGGTCAAAACTGTCCAACCCAGGCCACTTTTCCAAATATGGCAAGAAGCGAGAGTCAAGGTGCCGGCGCTGAGTTCCAATACGGAGCGCCTTGAGTTCAAATAACAAGCGAACTACTTTCCCGTTTTAGGCACTGAGGCGCGAAATTTGGCGCTGGGGCGCCGAATTACAGAACATCCATAACCAGAAACAAAACCAAGCTACTATATCTTAATTTGTAACACCAATTAACATGTATAACTTATGCAAATTACACATAAACTTCACCAAGCATACAAATACTAAATTAACACAACTAAAACCATTTTAATTTATCAATTTTCATGCTTTTAACATAAAACTCCATTTTGACACCTTTAGCTTAATTTGATCACCACGAATTCGTTTTTCAATCAATTGGCATAATTTAAACTTCGTTGTTTTCGTTTCTCAATATATTTTCATAATCCATCAACAAATTACAGATTATTACACATATAGAGAATCAATTTCTTGTACTTTTCTAAGCCATATAATAAGAACATAAACATCAAGTATATCATTTTCCTTCCTCAAACCCAACTTCACGTGATATATGGCAATCAACAATTACGTATATATATATATATATATATATATATATATATATATATATATATATATATATATATTGATAATAATGATTTCTACAAAAGCAATACATTAGAATTCATTTACAACAATCCCACAAAATCCATTACAGAGAACTTTAAGTTTCAAATTCCAACTAGAAAATTTAGGAATGAGTTATACCTTGAATTAGTAGGACAATTAGCGACCCTTCTATCAACACCACTGTGTTTCCTCTTCTTCTCTAGAATCTTTGAAATTTCTCTCTTCTCACAAAGCTCTCTCTCCAACCCTCTGTTCTTTAGCCTTAGATAAAATACGTGAATAACAAAAGAAACTGAACGCTAGACTTAGAAATAATATGCGTAAAACACAACTGAAACCCACGTTCCCTTTCCGTTATAAAACCCAACAAGCGTCAGCTCAAATAACCCAAAGGCCACAAGGCCGTTTTTGGCTAACCAATAATTCTCCCAACTAAATTATTTTAATAACATTTATATTATATAGTTTTATGTCACACTTTTAGTTGATCAATTTAAATAACTTAGTTTAGTTAATTTAAATAACTTATAATACTTATAATAAAAATCTTATTATTATTAATAAATAATTATATATCTAATTTAATTAATAAATTAGACACATCACTATCTTTAATTTATTTCCATCAAATTAAACAATTTATTTTATTTAATTATTTTCTTCCATATTAAATAATTGATTTAATTTAATTATTTTCTTAAATCAAATCCTACAAATAAAATTATCATTCTCGATTCACATTAATTAATTTAGCCACTAAATTAATTCATCATAATTCATCAAATATTTATTTTCCTCAACAACTAAATTATTTAAAATATTTATTTAATTAAATTACAAATTTCTCGATCGTTATAATTGTCTTGGCCATGATTACCACCGAAGTGGTTACCATTTATGGCATGTTGATTCCCTTTACGTTTGTTTTCATTGCTTCGATAACTGCTACCACTGGTATTATCATTTTGCCGGTTGCTCTCCCTTGGTTGGGTTGACTTATTATCGGGCTCCAATAACTGAGCCCTATTTACAACATCTGAATATAAACACAGTTTGTTAGAAATAAGGTATTGACGTATTTTGAGTTTCAAACCTCGCAGAAACATTCGCGTCATTCTCTCCTCATTATCAACCAAATGGGATGCAAACCGGGACAACTCGGTAAACTTAGCCTCATACTGCGATACAGTCATATTGTTTTGCTCCAGCTTGATGAACCCCACCTCCTTCATGTTACGAATACTTTCGGGAAAGTACCTGTCGTTGAACAATTCTTGGAACTTCTCCCAAGACATCTTTAGTGCGGCAAGTTGAGTACGCTTTACAGATTTCCACCAGTAATCTACCCATCCTCGCAACACAAAGGTGGCAAAGGGAACCTTTTTCTCCTCGGAGCATCCCAAGACCTCGAATATCTTGGTGATCTTCTTTATCCACGTCTCTGCCTTAAGTGGTTCTGGCTTTCCCCAAAACTCCGATGGTCCCAACTCCTTGAATTGCTTAGCGGTGATCATCCGTGACTTGCCAGTGTTTCCACTTGCATTTTGGACAGGAGTTTCTCTCGCCCAATGTTGCATGAATTGCATAAAGCCTCTGAACATCCCATCGTTCATCATCTGGTCGGTGTTATTATTTACATGAGGATTGTTGCCTTCCTGATGCACATTATCCTGGTTATTGATCTGTGGTGACTCAACGGTCTCTTGTGCTCCATTGCTTATCTTAATATTTTCATATGCCATTTTCAAACACTGCCACAAAATAAGGGTTAATTGACATGCCACATATTATTCCTATACTCCGACCGACTAATTAAATAACAAATAACTTAGGTAGGTCATACTAGCGAAGGATTAACCCGTCTCTCCCCTCCTAGTTCTAGTCTCACATTTCAGCCAGGGATCATATCCCTAAGCTTTGATACCAAATGTGATGCCCCCAAAATAGGTATACATCACCCATTCTGAGTCGCCAAATACATGATACAAAATTTAAATACAAACTTCTTTTATATAATACGACAAAAGCGTAGCTGAGAGTATTTACACGAATATTGTCCTCTAGACAATATCCAAACTCAAATGGAGTCTTTATTACAATTATTATCACACTATTTTATAGAATAGTTAGAACTAATATAGCCACCATCTCGGACCATCACTCCATTCCTCAACTAGTTCCGGCTACGTTCTCATTTCCTGAAGAGAACAATGAAAGCAAAAGGGTGAGCTCAACTAGCCTAGTAAGAAATATTATGATTAAGATAATGCAGAATAAATTATCATTGTAACAATCCAGAATTTTAAATTGTAATTTTTAAATATTTATTGAATTATATAAATATTTAATGGATGTGTTTATTGTTGAATAAATATTTGTTTAATTTGATTTGGTTAATTATTTGTTAAATAAATAATTAATGAGTTAAGGAAATTAATTATCATGAGATAATATTCTAATTTAAATTAATAATTAAGTTAGAGAGCTTATAATGATTAAATAAATTAGTTTAAATTTATAATTAAAATGATGTGTTAATTTATTAAATAAAATTATAATTATAAAGAAAATTATAATTTTGTTGTATTGATTTATGTGGTAAACTAATTTAATAAATTATTATTAGAATTAATTAAATTGAATATTAAAATTTAATTAAATAAAGTGTGACCATAAACTATGCTATAAAGGAGTTATTAAAATAAGTTAAAAGAGGTTAATTCAGTTTTGCCAAACAAGGCTTAATGAATGTTAAGTCTTTAATTTAAATATGTTTTACCAAACAAGGCATAAGGATTTAAGTGGTTAATTTTTAAAGTAGCTAGCCAAACAAGCCTTATGGCTTTTGATTTTCAAAAATAAAATAACTGAAGTCAGTATAGATATATTTATATTATATAATTAATACCTATATTATTATTTACGTTATAATTTTAGTACGTAAGATTAGAATAGAGAGGAAGAACACAAAAGAAGAAAAATAAGAAAAATTGAGATAGAATTGGGGGAATTCTAGAGAGATTTTTGAGAGTGGAATTGTGGGAAGGAAGCTTGACAATCAAAGGGTAGCTATCATCTTCTAGAAAACAAAGGTATCATCTTACTCTTTTATTTTTCAAAAATTGTAGTTTTCTTCTATTCAAAAATCCTCTGTAAAAATTTGTGAGGGTTGAATTATTTGTTACATATAGTTTTTATATGATAATTGGTTGTTATAAAGTTGTTTTCATAAGTTTATAGATGAGTTATAGTAAATTGATTCATGTTATTTATTTATTTATGAAGGAAATCATATTAGAGTGAATTGGTATGAATATATATGAATAGGGCTTAGTTTAAAGTAAAATTGAGGTTTAATTCTTTGTATAACATATAATTTGACTATTGATTTTGAAAGTACATGAAGAAACAAAAACAATGTAATTAGAACCAACTGTTTTGGTTGTAAAACAAATTCACAATGAAGAATTTCGCTATGAATGTCAAAAGAAGAGGAAATAAGAGAAATAGTGAAATTTAAAGGTTGTAATCTTGATGTTTATGTTTTTTATGTGATTAGAAACATGTTAGAGATATTAGTTTATGTTTTTGTAAACACATTACACCTTGGGTAGGTTGGTATGGTTGTTAGAAAGGAGTTTGTAGGCCTAATTTGGCTTTCTGAGTGTTCTAGATCATAGGTCACGAAAACGCAGAAGGACCCTCTCTATGGCCCCCTAGTGCAAAAACCCCACCCAATGGCGGGGGTAGTCTGTCTAGCCAAATTTTGGGAAAAACTGACCGGACATAGTTTACTAAAATGAGCATAACGTTTTCATACAAACTCCGATTGATGCGATTCAAGATGATTCGGAATGAGGACAAATAGCCCTATAACTTTTATTCTTTAAGGATTTCAATTTGATGTCGTTATGAAGGGTCAAAATGGATATCTTTAGGACTATTGTGCATTTGGAGGCAATCAGAGGGCGTCGGGATGCGCGAATGCAAGTGCAATCCTTTGTGTATTAGTATAACCTAATGATAACATGTTGAACATATAATAGGATGTTATTTTAAGTTGTTATGTGTATATGGTGCAATGGCATGGCAATTTAATTGATTGTAATAAAGATAAAATGTGATGTTCATGAAAATATGTGATGTTGTTTAAACTTAAACTTAGTTAGTGAGCTATACTAAAAGTGGGAAAGAAAATCTTGAAGCTAATATTAGTATAAATAATGTGTATTGTCAATAGATATAGTATGTGTAGGACATGTTGTGACGCTCCCAAAATAGGTCCAATCCATCCAACCTATTCTGAGTCGCCAAATACATGGTACAGAAAACAACTACAACTTTATTACTATAATTGTCGTGCAAAATACAACAACACATATACCGTGAGTTTTAATACCAACTGTGACTCATGTCCCAACTATGGACAACACCTCACAGTGATACCTTACATAAAGGTACAATCTAGAACTGTTTTAGAAATTAAAATCTTTGGGAAGTGCTCAAGGAAACCTTCGTATATAGGAGGCCATGAATCTAAGTTATGATAGATATCATATGTCCAGAGAATTATCCTTGGTTGATCCAATAGACCCCAAAGAAAAATGAGAAGGTTACTATCATGTTCCTTCCAATGACGAGTCTTCTCTTGACATATAACTATCTCCACCGTCTGTGATTGAACATTATGTTTCAACCCAACTCCAAGATCATATAGGTAGTGATCGTAGATATACTCAACAAGTGGATGTGCACAACCCTTTTTTATGATAACACGAGATTGTATGTCATTAGACATCTTGTATGATAGTGGCAAAACACCCTTCTAAAGTTGGGTTCACCTCACCCTATTGTTGTTCACCAAAATCAATTATTAAGTGACGTATAATATACGACACACACATCTTAGGTCCTCAATACAATTATATATTTTATATCATGCCGCTTTTATAATGTGTTGAGAAACTTTGATAATCTTGGACCACCACACTATTCCCTCATTATCCCCGCCGACCCATTTACACACTTTATTACCCGAAAGGAATTGTGAAAGCAAAAGGGTGAGCACAACTAGCCTAGTAAAAGAATATCATAACTAAAGATAATTAAATTATCAATAGCCTTCATCAAGAATAAATCGTAGATTTAGAACATATGGTAGATGATAAAACTTTTCAACCATAGTTGCAGTTTGAACGAGCAATCCATTAAAGAGTCAAATAGACTATAAAGTCTATTATCTTCTCCATGTTAAAAGTCCACCAACAATGCTTTAACCCTATAACATTAATCAATGTATCTTGTTCACAACCACGTGAATAACTCATAATCATAATTGTAATTCTAAATTCTCTCTTCTCATCTAAGACGTAAGATAATTTTCATCAAATGTCTTTACCTCAAACATCAAAGATCATGGTTATACCAAATCATAGTTCATGTTCATAATCATACTAATAAATTAATCTCTTTGCACTACATGCCAAAGATATTCATCAATAGTTCATCTTTTGCACTACGCATCAAAGATATTCAACAACAAGACATCTTTGCACTACGCCAAAAGATATTCAACAGTGATCAACACTACGGTCATCTTTCTTCACTTTGCACAGCCAAAGATATTCATATCTCAAAGAAATATACAATCATTTCGTAATTTATATAAACCATAATTATAATCATGTTGATCAATTCACCTTTGCACTTAAGCTAAAAATATTCAATTGTAAATCGAATGGTCATGATCATACCAACCAACAATTCATCTTTGCACCATCGCCAAAGAGAACCCATAGTCACGATCATACCAATAATCTACCCATCTTTACACTTAAGTCAAAGAGAAATTTCATCACCGAGATTATAAAATGTTATATATGATAATATATAAAAACAATATGATCAACAACCGATTTAATTTCAAGAGTAAGATTCATAAATCAATGATTTCATAACACCTTAATCCAAATGTTATAAATCACTTAATAATCTCATAATCTAATATTATTAATATTACCACAATATTTTAATCATTTCTTAAACTTATAAATAATTTATTTTAATTGTTTACACTTTACTAATTAATGCATTTAATCATAGTAAAATGCCAAACTCATAAGGTTTCATCACCAATAACCAACAACCTCATCAAAAAAATCATATATACCATATATAGGATTCCCAAGCCATAAAATCCTATTTTCCAATTTTGTTACTTCACATAACATATTTAATTCATTTACTCATAACTAGAACATTTTCATGAAAAATACCAAATCAAGACAAACAAATTTTCTTTTTCTGGGATTTAGTAAACATAGTCCCATATTGAACATATATTTTTCTCGAATTTTTAAAATTCATTTACTATTTTTCATATGGCCAAAATCGCTTAATATTTAGACATTTATCATAAATTGTACTTTTATCCAAAAATTCCAAAATTTATAGGATATACTAATGTTATATAGATGTACTCCCAATAAAAATTTCATCAATTTTGGAGTTAACCACAAGGAGTTATAAGGGTTTACTTTTAAAATAGTTTTTCTCATAAAATCCATAACTCCTAATCTATACATCCAAAATCGCCATTTTTGGACACAATCAATAAAACTCATCAAATTATCATTTTAAATTTTTCCAGAATTTTTGAAGGTCGGAAAAATTACGAAAACATGAAAAACATAACAACCCTTAAAATCCCTTACAATCCCTTACCTCGAAAAAGCAAAGATTTCTAACCTAATGTAAAGTCAAGGAACCTTGAATCAATAGCAACTCTCAAAGTATCTAAATACTCACAAAATATACTTGATAATATAGAGAGAGAGAGAGAGAAAGCTTATGTTTCGGAGTGATTTTCAATTCTAATTTAGTCCTCTATTTATAGAAAATGTTAAGACGCCAGAAAGCATTTGACTCGCCACCCGATGGCTTTACCTACTACTATTTGCCACCCACCACATTTGAATTAGAATTTCAGCACATTTTTCACCAACCATAGGTGGGGCCCACATAATTCTAGAATTTTCTACCAAAATCATTTATAAACCTAATTTCCTAATCAAAATACCTCTTAAAATTCATAACAAATCATACGCTCATTTTAAACGGTTCAAAATTTGTGGACATATACTCAACTTATATATGTATAACATATCCAAAAATCACAAACGATCCAACTATTTGATTAAAAAAAATTATAACTCACGCAATATATCCTTAAGAACAATCGATTTGATTTTTAATACCTCCAATCCGATAAAAAATACCGATAAAACACCTCAACATTAATTCCTTCATTTATAACCACATAAATAAATCCATCATTTATATCCGCATCAAATAAATATTTCCTTATCATATAAATCAATAATTAATTATTCACAAATAATATTACGTAATCACAATTATGACAACCAGTGGTTCCTGTGAAAGAGGGGGCTTTCAATAAGGATTTCTCCTTATCAAGCGCCGCAATTAGATGACCAAACCTCTCCTCGATGTAACTTTCTAGACATTACTAATAATGCTATCTAATAATATTATTCAAATAATATGAATTATTGATCCGATAATGGAAAATATCGTAAGTGACAATTATTGAAACAACAATAATATAAAATATCAACGCAAAAATTATTGAATCAATAAAATAAAATATTGAATAGTAATTACTCGTAATAATTATTGAGTAAAGGCCTTCACGTAAGAATCAATAATTCAAAATATCGTGCAATACCGCAAAGCATCGCAAGAACAACCACGCCAGACATCGTATTTTAACCACCGTGTATTCCAACAAAGTTGTTAATTCAGAATAACTACGCCGTTATTTATAAAAACTCAAACTTGTCATTTTCTTCATCCGAGTTATTCTCATATGGGGCCCACAAATGATTGCGCCATCGCATTTAATATTCTCCTACAAATAAGAATATTCCACGACCAAAAACTAATATTCCCCGACAAAATGAGTATTTTATAACCACTTTCATATTTTGAAAAATTTTATATATATCACCCTTAACTTTAAACTTTTATCAATTTAACCATTTACCTAATAATAAATATAAGAAAAATTGAATACTTTTATTTCATAAAATCCAGGGTCTTACAATCTCCCCTCATTATGAAATTTTGTCCCCGAAATTTACGTACCTGGTATTTCAAAGAGTTGAGAATACCTTGCTTTCATTTCAGATTCCATCTTCCTTGTCCTCATGATTTCTCCATTGCTCATCTCCTGTATTTCAGATATCATTCTAGAATACAGCTTCAAAATAAAGGTTAATTGACATATCAACATTTGTCAACTTAAGTAAGAAAATTCAGCTTAGGTAGGACACACACTAGCGAAGGATATTACTCTTCTCTCCCTTCCTAGTTCTAATCCCGGATCTCCGCCAGAGTTCATATCCCTAAGCTCTGATACCAACTGTGATGCCCCCAAAATAGGTCCAATCCATCCAACCTATTCTGAGTCGCCAAATACATGGTATAGAAAACAACTACAACTTTATTACTACAATTATCGTGCAAAATACAACAACACATATACTGTGAGTTTTAATACCAACTGTGACTCATGTCCCAACTATGGACAACACCTCACAGTGATACCTTACATAAAGGTACAATCTAGAACTGTTTTAGAAATTAAAATCTTTGGGAAGTGCTCAAGGAAACCTTCATATATGGGAGGCCATGAATCTAAGTTATGATAGATATCATATGTCCAGAGAATTATCCTTGGTCGATCCAATAGACCCCAAAGAAAAATGAGAAGATTACTATCATGTTCCTTCCAATGGTGAGTCTTCTCTCGACATATAACTATCTCCACCGGCTGCGATTGAACATTATGTTTCAACCCAACTCCAAGATCATATAGGTAGTGCTCGTAGATATACTCTCAAGAAGTGGATGTGCACAACCCTTTCTTATGATAACACGAGATTGTATGTCATTAGACATCTTGTATGATAGTGGCAAAACACCTTCCAAAGTCAGGTTCACCTCACCCTATTGTTGTTCACCAAAATCAATTATTAAGTGACGATAATATACGACACACACATCTTAGATCCTCAATACAATTATATATTGTATGTCATGCCGCTTTATAATGTGTTGAGAAACTTTGATAATCTCGGACCACCACACTATTCCCTCATTATCCCCGCCGACCCAAATACACACTTTTATTACCCGAAAGGAATTGTGAAGCAAAAGGGTGAGCACAACTAGCCCAAGAAAAGAATATCATAACTAAAGATAATTAAATTATCAATAACCTTCATCAAGAATAAATTAGAGATTTAGAACATATGGTAGATGATAAAACTTTTCAACCATATAGTTGCAAAATGAAATCGAGCATCCATTAGAAGAGTCAAATAGACCATAAAGTCTATTATCTTCTCCATGTTAAAAGTCCACCAACAATGCTTTTAACCTCAGTAACATTAATCAACGTATCCTGCTCACACACATGAATAACTCATAATCATATTTGTAATTCTAAATTCCTCTTCTCATCCAAGACGAAGATAATTTTCATCACATGTCTTTACTCAAACATCAAAGATCATGGTTATACCAAATCACAGCCATGTTCATAATCATACTAATAAATTCATCTTCGCACTACGGGCCAAAGATATTCATCAATAGCTCATCTTTTTGCACTACATGCCAAAGATATTCAACAACAGACATCTTTGCACTACGATATTCCAAAGATATTCAACAACAAAAGATATTCATCTCTTGCACTACAGCCAAAGATATTCATATCTCAAAGAAATATAAAATCATTTCGTAATTTATATAAACCATAATTATAATCATGTTGATCAATTCACCTTTGCACTTAAGCTAAAAATATTCAATTGTAAATCCAATGGTCATGATCATACCAAATCAACAATTCATCTTTGCACTATCGCCAAAGAGAACCCATAGTCACGATCATACCAATAATCTACCCATCTTTACACTTAAGTCAAAGAGAAATTTCATCACCGAGATTATAAAATGTTATATATGATAATATATAAAAACAATATGATCAACAACTGCATTTAATTTCAAGAGTAAGATTCATAAATCATTGATTTCATAACACCTTAATCCAAATGTTATAAATCACTTAATAATCTCATAATCTAATATTATTAATATTACCACAATATTTTAATTATTTCTTAAACTTATAAACAATTTATTTTAATTGTTTACACTTTATTAATTAATGCATTTAATCATACTAAAATGCCAAACTTATAAGATTTCATCACCAATAACCAACAACCTCATCAAAAATCAGATATATACCATATATAGGATTCCCAAAGCCATAAAATCCTATTTTCCAATTTTGTTATTTCACATAACATATTTAATTCATTTACTCATAACTAGTCCATTTTCATGAAAAATACCAAATCAAGACAAAAAATTTTCTTTTTCTCGGATTTAGCAGAATATAGTCCCATATTGAATATATATTTTTCTCGAAATTTTTAAAATTCATTTACTATTTTTCATACGGCCAAAACTCATTAATATTTAGACATTTATCATAAATTGTACTTTTATCCAAAATTCCAAAATTTATAGGATATACTAATGTTATATAGATGTACTCCCAATAAAAATTTCATCAATTTTGAGTTAACCACAAGGAGTTATAAGAATTTACTTTTAAAATAGTCTTTTCTCATAAAATCCATAACTCCTAATCTATACCTCCAAAAATCTCCATTTTTGGACACAGTCAATAAAACTCATCAAATTATCATTTCAATTTTTTCTAGATTTTTTGAAGGTCGGAAAAATTACGAAACATGAAAAACATAACAACCCTTAAAATCCCTTACAATCCCTTACCTCGAAAAGAGCAAGATTTCAATTTTAATGTAAAGTCAAGGAACCTTGCAATCAATAGCAACTCTCAAAGTATTTAAATACTCACAAAATATGCTTGATAATATAGAGAGAGATAGAGAGAAAGCTTATGTTTTTGGTGTGATTTTCAATTCTAACTTAGCCCTCTATTTATAGAAAATGTTAAGACGCCAGAAGCAGACTTCGACCGCTACCGATGGCTTTACCTCGCTACTATTGCCACCCACCACATTTGAATTAGAATTTCAGCACATTTTTCACCAACCATAGGTGGGGCCCACACGATTCTAGAATTTTCTACCAAAATCATTTATAAACTTAATTTTTCCTCAATCACCACCTCTTAAAATTCATAACAAATCATACGCTCATTTTTAACGGTTCAAAATTTGTGGACATATACTCAACTTATATATGTATAACATATCCAAAAATCACAACGATCCAACTATTTGGATTAAAAAATTATAACTCACGCAATATATCTTTAAAACACCGATTTGATTTTTTAATACCTCCAATTCGACAAAATATACCGATAAAACACCTCAACATTAATTCCTTCATTTATAACCACATAAATAAATTCATCATTTATATCCGCATCAAATAAATATTTCCTTATCATATAAATCAATAATTAATTATTCATAAATAATATTACGTAATCACAATTATGACAACCAGTGGTGCTCCTGTGAAAGAGGGGGCTTTTCAATAAGGATTTCTCCTTATCGGCCGCCGCAATTAGTGACCAAACCTCTCCTCGATGTAACTTTCTAGACATTGCCAATAATGCTATCTAATAATATTATTCAAATAATATGAATTATTGATCCGATAATGGAAAATATCAGGTCAAGGATAATTATTGAAACAACAATAATATAAAATATCAACGCAACAATTATTGAATCAATAAAATAAAATATTGAAATAAGTAATTACCGTAATAATTATTGAGTAGTGCCTTTCACGTACGTAAGAATCAATAATTCAAAATATTATAAATACCGCAGGTGCTACAGCAAACCACGCCAGACATTATATTTTAACCACCGGTATTCCAACAAAGGTTAATTCAGAATAACTACGCCGCTATATTTATAAAAACTCAAACTTGTCATTTTTTCATCCGACAGCTTATTCTCGTTATGGGGCCCACAAATGATTGCATGCTGTCAGACGTTAATATTCCAATGACAAGAAGAATTACAAAAAAACCAATATTCCCAATTTTATAACCACTTGTGTAAAAATTTTACATATATCACCCTTAACTTTAAAATTTTATCAATTTAACCATTTATTTAATAATAATTATAAGAAAAATTGAATACTTTTATAACCCCAACTTTTGAATAAAGATGAATTTTCTATATTATCATTTTTAACTTATGGAATGAATTTAATATAATTTATACCATATTTACAAATTTTGCAAAGTATCCAAGTTGTCATATTATATTCGATTGGTCGGAAATATTCTTTTGTCGTGAAATCCGTATTTACTAAGACAATCATACTTTTATTGATTGAGAAAACGAAAATATTTTATGAAAAAATAACGGCGGAAGTTTTTAATATTATTACCTTTGCAATAAAGAATACGCGATGGTTGCATAAAGAGCACACTACTGCATTGATTCGATGCTTACATGAGAAATCATTCAGTTTTATTCAATTATGATCGATATTTTATATATTATTAAATCAATAATTGAGATGACAGAGTTATTAATATTATTATTTTCAATATTAACGATGAAAGTTACCCACCTAATTGCACGGCAATAGGTAGAAATCCTTATTGGAAAGCCCTTTTCCATAATGACTGAATTAATATTCAATTATAATAATGATAAATGTTAAAAATATTGAAGGATTTTTTTTTGAAGTCTTTGATGCAAATTTTGCTTATTATTTGGGTTCTCATTTACCCATTTTTCAAAATAGTTGGTAGAAAATTTTTAATATAATAAAGGTGGGGGCCCGCGAGTGGGGCCTATGTGTGTTACAAAGTCTTGGGAGGAGGAAATTTTGGTTATGGGAATTGGGGAGAGGAGTAAAATTATTAGATATATATATATATATATATATATATATATGTTTATAACATATGTTTATATATATATATATATTTATATTATAAATTTGTTTACTTGAAGAAAAAAAAGTCATCTGCACTTGGGAAAGGCGGAAAGAGGCGGTGATTGATTATTGAGGAGTATTATGATTTATATATATTATATATATAAATTTTGTTTTATTATATAATTATAAATAGAATATATTATATTTTATTTAAAAGATTTTTCTTTAATTATGGACCGTCAGATTAAAGTAAATCAATCTGAACCGTTCATGAGTTAATTACTATGCAATCCATTTTTCTTTAAATAGAAGCTCATTCCTTCATTATTTTCTTACGAATTCACTGAAACGCTAGAGAGCTAAACTGTAGAGAGAAAGAAGAAAAGCATTCTGCTACTTAACTACTCTTATATCTAGTTTCTTTTACGGTAAGGGATATTATTCTTTTGTATTCATGAAGAGAACTTCTGTTATTCCATTCCTTATTATTCATTGGAATAACTCAGATACGCTGCCTACCCTATACTTGGTGACATTCTTCTATTATTCTCGTTTTATTATTCTTGGAACATCTATGCATGCGTTATCTGCCTGGGACTGGTTCCGCCTTTTATTATTTTGTTGGAATATCCTTTGCATGCGTTTTACGCCGGGACTGGTTCTATCTTTATTATTATTTGGAATATCCATGTCTGCATTTTACGCTGGACTGATTACGTTATTTATTATTCGTTGGAATAACTCTATCTATCTGGCAATCGCATACATGGTGATTTCTGTTATTATTCCATTCTTTATTATTCTCGTGGAACATTCAGCCGGTTGCAAATTTTGCTTTGACTGGTTCCGTTATTTATTATTCTGTTGGAATAACCTGTCTATGCGAAGTATCGCATGCATGGTGATTTCTTTTGTCATTCCATTCTTTAATATACTCAGTTGGTTAAAGTTTTGACTTCTATACTCCATGAAATTAGTGGAATATCCTTGATATTTGCGCTTCATCCAGTATTTTTTCATGGAAATATTCTTCTGAGCATTCTTGAATTTTACTCTACAAAGCAGTATCATGTTGACAATTTGGACGTTATTGGTTCCTGAACAAATTAATTCGTGAACTTGTTTTATTGAATTCTTATATCATTGTCATCATCCTCATGTTTATATTATGTTGAAAGTCATCTCGTGGCTGTAGTGCATGCATGATGGACTTGGTATGATTATGACTAGGGATTATTCTGTAATCATGACCGTAATATTACAAATGATGTGGCAAAAGTCCTCATTGGCCTGTAGTGCATTGATGGACAATTGTTGGCATGATCGTGACCATTGATGAATACACGAATATCCTTGCCCGTAGTGCATGGATAATTTGTGGTCGTGATACTAAAGAATATCCTCGGTCAGTAGTAGTGCGGGGTGATTCGATGATGTGGATTATTTATTAAGCTGAGCCTCAGCGATAAAAGTGATGAAAAACCTTTTAAATCATAAAAGATAGTATATTTTATTATCTACTTGACTCTTTTAATGGATTACATGTCTGCTGCAGTTAAACTTGATGTCTATTGTATTTTATCAGTTTAACATTGTTGGAGACTAATGATAGTTTATTTTGCATTATCTTAGTCATAATATTTCTTGCTGGGCTAGTTGAGCTCACCCTTTCTTTCACTGTTCTCTTCAGGAAATGAGAACGTAGCTGGGACGAGTCGGGGAACGGAGTGATGGTCCGAATGATAGTATTAACTAGTATTCCTCACTATTTTGTTAAATAGTGTGACAATAAATGTAATGAGGACTTATTCTGAGAGTGGATATTGTCTAGAAGACAGTATTTGTATTTAAACTCACAGCTCTCTTGTTGTATAATTAAGATTGTATTTGTATTCTGTACCATGTATTTGGCGACTCAGAATAGGTGATGTATACCTATTTTGGGGGCATCACAGTTGGTATCAAAGCTTAGGGATATGATCCCTGGCTAAGATGTGAGACAAGAACTAGGAGGGGAGAGACAGGGAATTCTTTCGCTAGTATGACCTACCTAAGTTTATTTGGTATTTAATTGGTCGGTCAGAGTATATGGATAATATGTGATATGTTATTTAACTCTTGTTTTATGGCAATATTTGAAAATAACATCTGAGAATGTTGAGATTATCAATGGAGCACAGGAGACCGTTGAGTCTCCACAGATCAATAATCAGGATAATGTGCATCAGGAAGGAGACATTCCTCAGGCAAACAACAACACTGACCAAATGATAAACGATGGAATGTTTAGAGGCTTTATGCAATTCATCCAACATCAGGCGAGAGCGGCTCCTGTCCAAAATGCAGGTGGAGACACTGACAACTCTCGGATGGTCACCGCGAAGCAGTTTAAGGAACTGGGACCACTGGAGTTTTTTGGAGAGCCAAAACCACATAAGGCAGAGATGTGGATTAAGTAGATCAACAAGATATTTGATATCTTGGGATGCTCCAAGGAGCAAAAGGTTCCCTTTGCCACCTTCATGTTGCGGGCGGAGGCAGATTACTGGTGGGAATCTGTAAAGTGTACTCAACCTGCCACACTAAAAATGTCTTGGGAGAAGTTCCAAGAACTGTTCAATGACAAGTACTTTCCCGAAAGTATTCATCACATGAAAGAGGTAGAGTTCATCAAGCTGGAACAAAACAACATGACCGTATCGCAGTACGAAGTCAAGTTTGCCGAGTTGTCCCGATTTGCATCCCATTTGGTTAATAATGAGGAGAGAATGACGCGAATGTTTTTAAGAGGTTTGAAACCTGAGATACGTCAATATCTTATCTCTCATAAACTGTGTTTTTATTCAGATGTTGTTAATAGGGCTCAGTTATTGGAGGGTGATAATGAGTCAACCCAACCAAAAGAGAGCAGTCGGCAAAATGATAATACCAGTGAGAACAGTCATCGAAGCGGTGATAATAAGCGTGGAGGGAATCAACAGGCCAGAAATGGTAACCACTTCGGTGGTAATCAGGGCCAAAATAGTAAGAATGGACATTTGAAGAAGAGGAGATTCAATAATGATGGAAAGACATCAGCACCAACACCCGTTGTTAAAGAAGGAGAACCACCACCTATCATATGCTTCAAATGTGGAGGGGAGGGACATATTAGTCCAAACTGCGCGATGCCGTCCAAAGCATGTTATAATTGTGGAACAGAAGGTCACTTAGTTCGATTTTGTGGTTCACCAAAGACAAGTTCAGCTAGGATGGAGGCACCAAAGGCCGTCCCAAAAAAGTCAAAGCCGGTAGTGCAAGGGAGAGCGTTTGTTGTGACCTCCCAGAAAGCAAGGAACCCAAACGAGGTCATCACGGGTAAGCTAATCATAAACTCTAAATTGAAGTTTATACTTTGTTTAATCTTCGGTTCTACCTAACTCTTTCATTTCTCCTACTTGCGCTCAACGTTTAAATTTGACTCCGGAGAAATTGGACTTTGACTTATCTGTTGAAACTCCGTTGGGTGAAACCTTCATTACATCCACGGTTTATAAGTCTTGTTTGGTTCAAATCGGTACCCTCACATTACCTGTCGATCTTATTTCATTGAAAATACTTGCATTTGACGTAATTCTAGGGATTGATTGGTTAACTACTCATCATGCAAAAATTGATTGTTTTCGTAAGGTTGTTAATTTTCATATTCCTAACCAACCTATTATGCGAATTCAAGAAACCAAAAAATTAAAATCAATCACTGTCATCTCAAGCCATAAAGCTATTCGTTTATTGAAAAACGGATGTAAAGCTTTCTTAGCTCATGTCACGGATCTAAACAAAAATACGTCAGTTTTGAATGATATTTCTATTGTTAATGAATTTTCCGACGTTTTCCACGAAGAACTTCCCTGCCTACCCCGGCGTGAAATTGAATTTTGTATCGACCTTGAACCCGGTACAAAACCTATTTCCAAAGCCCCATATCGAATGGCTCCTATTGAACTTCAGGAGTTAAAGACCCAACTGTAGGAATTGTTAGACATTAGCTTTATTCATCCTAGTACTTCTCCTTGGGGTGCTCCTGTTCTATTCGTGAAGAAGAAAGATGGGAGTATGCGACTTTGTATTGATTATCGGGAGTTAAATCATGTCACCATCAAAAATAGGTACCCATTGCCACGTATTGATGACATGTTTGACTAGTTGCAAGGAGCCAAATTCTTTTCAAAGATTGATCTTCGTTCCGGATATCACCAATTGAAGATTAGAACCGATGACATTCCAAAGATTTTCTTTAGAACCCTAAGACGGCATTATGAGTTCCTAGTCATGTCTTTTGGATTGACTAATGCTCCTGCTGCCTTCATGGATATGATGAACCGAGTATTTAAGGAACTTTTGGATCACTTTGTGGTCGTCTTTATTGATGACATCCTCATATATTCCAAAACCCATGAAGATCATGAGCAACACTTGAGGCTGATACTCCAAAAGCTTCGTGAATATAAGCTTTATGCCAAGTTGAAGAAATACGAGTTCTGGCTTGAGGAAGTAGCATTCCTTGGGCACGTGGTATCAAATCATGGAATATCTATTGACCCAACAAAGATTGAAGCTATTCAAAGCTGGGAGCAACCTAAATCAGTGACCAAAGTACGTAGCTTTCTCGGTTTAGCTGGTTATTATCGGAGATTCGTGGAAGGATTTTCTCGAATCGCTACTCCACTAACTCAGCTGAATCGGAAAGATACAATGTTTGGTTGGAGCGAGGAATGTGAGAAGAGTTTTCAAGAACTCAAGAGGAGACTCATTTCAAAGACTGCTCGACAATACAATCCGGTTGGGAGGATTTATCATTTACAAAGGATGATGCTTGGGCAAAGGGTTAGGATGTGTTCTCATGCAACATGAGAAAGTCATAGCCTATGCCTCACGACAACTCAAAGAATATGAGAGGAATTATCCTACTCATGATCTAGAGTTGGCAGCTGTTGTCTTCACACTAAAGATTTGGAGGCATTACTTGTATGGGGAAAAAGTGGAGATCTTTATGGATCATAAAAGCCTCAAATATTTCTTCACTCAAAAGGAACTCAACATGCGACAACGACGTTGGCTTGAACTGTTGAAAGATTATGATCATACCATCCAATACCATCCTAGAAAAGTAAACGTGGTAGCTGACGCATTGAGTAGAAGATCATATGCGGGTACGAGTGCAATATTGTCAACGCAAAGGCCCATTTTGTGTGACTTGCAAAGGATGGAGATAGAGTTAAAGACTCCAGGGACCCATGTGATGATGGCGAACATACGAGTAGAACCGACTTTAATTGATAAAGTTAAAGCTGCTCAAACTACAGACCTGGAGCTGATGCGTATGAGGAAGAAAGTGCAAGAAGGTGCTATGCCGGAAGCAAGAATCGATGATGAAGGAATACTTTGAGTCAACTCCAGACTTTGTGTTCCTAACGACCCTGATTTAAAGTATAAAATCATGATGGAGGCGCACAACACACCATTTGCAATCCATCTTGGGAGTACCAAAATGTATCGTGATCTTCGTCATACATTTTGGTGGAGCAATATGAAGAGAGAGATATCGTTGTTTATCTCAAGGTGTCTAACTTGTCAACGAGTCAAGGCGGAGCATCAAGTACCAAAAGGTCCATTGCAACCACTTGAAATTCCAGAATAGAAGTGGGAGCACATTACCATGGATTTCGTTACTGGTCTTCCCATGGTTTCTCAAGGCATTGATGCAATTTGGGTCATTGTTGATAGATTGACCAAGTCTGCTCACTTCTTACCAATACGAGAAACTTATACACTTGAACGTCTTGCTCGTATGTACATAAACGAGATTGCAAGACTGCATGGTATGCCAGTATCCATAGTTTCTGATCAAGACCCAAGATTCACTTCACGATTTTGGGTTAGTTTGCAAAAGGCTATGGGCACGAATTTACGATTTAGTTCGGCATATCATCCTCAAACGGACGGACAATCAGAGAGGACTATTCAAACTCTAGAAGATTTATTAAGACTCTATGTCCTTGACTTCAAGGGCAGTTGGGATAAGTTCTTACCGTTGGTGGAGTTTTCCTACAACAACAGTTATCAAGCAAGCATTGGCATGGCTCCATTCGAGGCGTTGTATGGAAGAAAGTGTCGTTCTCCAGTATGTTGGGATGAGGTGGGTGAAGTAACGTTGTTGGGACCGGAGTTGGTACGTATGACTACAAAAAAGATTCAAACGATCCGACAACGTATAAAGACCTCACAAGATCGACAAAAGAGTTATGCTGATCTTCATCGAAAGGACGTGGAATTCGATATTGGTGATCATGTGTTGTTACGTGTTGCTCCATGGAAAGGAGTTACGAGATTTGGAAAAAGAGGAAAGCTCAATCCTTGATTCATTGGCCCATTTTTAATCCTCGATCGAGTAGGAACTGTGGCCTATAGACTCGCTTTATTGCCAAGTATGTCTCGTGTTCATAACGTTTTTCACATATCCATGTCACGTTAATATGTGGAAGACCCGAACCACATTATTGAGTTAGAACTGGACGAAATAGCGGAAGATTTAACGTATGAAGAGGTTTCGGTTCAAACCTTGGATAAGAAGGAACATATTCTACGCTCCAAGGTTATACCTCAAGTCAAAGTTTTGTGGAGAAACCACGATGTTGAGGAAATGACCTTGGAGTTAGAATCTGAAATGAAGTCAAGGTATCCTTACCTCTTTGACATACCAGGTACGTACCCTAATTTTGAGGGCAAAATTTCTTAAGAAGGGGAGGTTGTAAGACCCCAACTTTTTGAATAAAGATGAATTTTCTATAATTATCATTTTTGAATATTATGGAATGAATTCAATATAATGTTATATTTGTGGGTAATATTTATAAATTTTGCAAGTTGTCATATTATATTCGATTGGTCGAGAAATATTTTTTTTGTCAGGGAATATCCGTACGACGGTACAATCATTGGTGGACCCTACAATAGAATTATTGTCGGATTGAGAAAACGACAAAAATATTTTATTAAAATAACGGCAGAAGTTTTACCGTTAATACTGTTGAACTATTCGGTAGTAAAAGTACAGTAATACGCGTGGTTGCATAGTAGCACACGGTATTGATTATTGATGCTTACATGAGAAATCATTCAGTTTTATTCAATTATGGTCGATATTTTATATATTATTGAATCAATAATTGAGATGACAGAGTTATTAATATTATTATTTGCAATATTAACGATGTCTAGAAGTTCTGTCAAGGAGAAGTTTGGTCACCTAATTGCGCGCCAATAGGGAGAAATCCTTATTGGAAATCCCCCTCTTTCCTGGGAACGACCTGGTCGATTAATATTCTGAATTATAATAATGATAAATGTTAAAAATATTGAAGGGATTTTTTTTTGAAGTCTTTGATGCAAATTTTGCTTATTATTTGGGTTCTCATTTACCCAATTTTCAAAATAGTCGGTAGAAAATTTTTTAATATAATAAAGGTGGGGGCCCGCGAGTGGGGCCCATGTGTGTTACAAAGTCTTGGGAGGAGGAAATTTTGGTTACGGGAATTGGGGAGAGGAGTACAATTATTAGATATATATATATATATGTTTATAACATATGTTTATATATATATATATATATATTTATATTATAAATTTGTTTACTTGAAGAAAAAAAGAGTCAGTTGCCTGGGGGGAAAGGGGCAGTGATTGACGGGAGGAGTATTATGATTTATATATATTATATATATAAATTTTGTTTTATTATATAATTATAAATAGAATATATTATATTTTATTTAAAAGATTTTTCTTTAATTATGGACCGTCAGATTAAAGTAAATCAATCTGAACCGTTCATGAGTTAATTACTATGCAATCCATTTTTCTTTAAATAGAAGCTCATTCCTTCATTATTTTCTTACGAATTCACTGAAACGCTAGAGAGATAAACTGTAGAGAGAAAGAAGAAAAGCATTCTGCTACTTAACTACTCTTATATCTAGTTTCTTTTTACTAAGTGAGGGATATTATTCTTTTGTATTCATGAAGAGAACTTACATTATTCGATTCCTTATTATTCTCATTGGAATAACTCAGTATACGCTGAGCTACCCTATACTTGGTGATATTCTTCTATTATTCTCGCATCTTTATTATTCTATTGGAACATCCATGCATGCGTTATCTATACGGACTGGTTCCGCCTTTTATTATTTTGTTGGAATATCACTCGCATGCGTTTTACGCCGCACTGGTTCTCTCTTTATTATTCTCATTGGAATATCACATGCATGCATTTTACTGTTGGACTGATTCCGTTATTTATTATTCTGTGGGAATAACCTATCTATACGAAGTACCGCATACATGGTGATTTCTGTTATTATTCCATTCTTTATTATTCTGTTGGAACATTCTGTCGGTGCGAATTTCGCCTGACCTGGTTCCGTTACTTATTATTCTGTTGGAATAACCTGTCTATGCGAAGTATCGCATGCATGGTGATTTCTTTTGTCATTCCATTCTTTAATATACTCAGTTGGTTAAAGTTTTGACTTCTATACTTCATGAAATTAGTGGAATATCCTTGATATTTGCGCTTCATCCAGTATTTTTTTCATGGAAATATTCTTCCGAGCATTCTTGAATTTTACTCTACAAAGCGAAGATCATGTTGACAATTTGGGCGTTATTGGTTCCCTCAACAAATTAATTCGTGAACTTGTTTTATTGAATTCTTATATCATTGTCATCATCCTCATGTTTATATTATGTTGAAAGTCATCTGTGGCCTGTAGTGCATAGATGGACTTGGTATGATTATGACTAGGGATTATTCGGTGTAATCATGACCGTAATATTACAAATGATGTGGCAAAAGTCCTCATTGGCCCGTAGTGCATTGATGGACAGTTGTTGGCATGATCGTGACCATTGATGAATACACGAATATCCTTGGCCAGTAGTGCATGGATAATTTGTGGTCGTGATACTAAAGAATATCCTTGGCCGTAGTGCAGGGGTGATTCGATGATGTGGATTATTTATTAAGCTGAGTCTCAACGATAAAAGTGATGAAAAACCTTTTAAATCATAAAAGATAGTATATTTTATTATCTACTTGACTCTTTTAATGGATTACATGTCTGCTGCAGTTAAACTTGATGTCTATTGTATTTTATCAGTTTAACATTGTTGGAGACTAATGATAGTTTATTTTGCATTATCTTAGTCATAATATTTCTTGCTGGGCTAGTTGAGCTCACCCTTTCTTTCACTGTTCTCTTCAGGAAATGAGAACGTAGCTGGGACGAGTCGGGAAACGGAGTGATGGTCCGAATGATAGTATTAGCTAGTAGTCCTCACTATTCTGTTAAATAGTGTGACAATAAATGTAATGAGGACTTATTTTGAGAGTGGATATTGTCTAGAAGACAATATTTGTATTTAAACTCACAGCTATCTTGTTGTATAATTAAGATTGTATTTGTATTCTGTACCATGTATTTGGCGACTCAAAATAGGTGATGTATACCTATTTTGGGGGCGTCACAACTTTTATTTCAAAAAATTCGGGGTCTTACAATCTCCCCTCCTTATGAAATTTTGTCCCCGAAATTTACGTGCACAGTATTTCAAAGAGTTGAGAATACCTTGCTTTCATTTGATTCCATCTTCCTATCCTCATGATTTCTCCATTGCTCATCTCCTCGTATTTCGGATATCATTCTAGAATACGACTTCAAAACAAAGGTTAATTGACATATCACAATTTGTCAACTTAAATAAAAAATTCACTTAGGTAGGACACACACTAGCGAAGGATATTACTCGTCTCCCTTCCTAGTTCTAATCCCTTGATCTCCGCTAGAGATCATATTCCTAAGCTCGATACCAAGCTGTGGCGCCCCAAAATAGGTCCAATCCATCCAACCTATTACGAGTCGCCAAATACATGGTACGTAAAATAACTACAACTTTATTACTACAATTATCGTGCAAAATACAACAACACATATCTTTGTGAGTTTTAATACCAACCTGTGACTCATGTCCCAACTATGGACAACACCTCACGGTGATACCTTACATAAAAAGGTACAATCTAGAACTGTTTTAGAAATTAAAATCTTTGGGAAGTGCTCAAGAAAACCTTCGTACATAGGAGGCCATGAATCTAAGTTATGATAGATATCATATGTCCAGAGAATTATCCTTGGTTGATCCAATAGACCCCAAAGAAAAATGAGAAGGTTACTATCATGTTCCTTCCAATGATGAGTCTTCTCTTGACATATAACTATCTCTACCGTCTGCGATTGAATATTATGTTTCAACCCAACTCCAAGATCATATAGGTAGTGATCGTAGATATACTCAGCAAGTGGATGTGCACAACCCTTTCTTATGATAACACGAGATTGTATGTCATTAGACATCTTGTATGATAGTGGCAAAACACCCTTCCAAAGTTGGGTTCACCTCACCCTATTGTTGTTCACCAAAATCAATTATTAAGTGACGTATAATATACAACACACACATCTTAGGTCCTCAATACAATTATATATTTTATGTCATGCCGTTTTATAATGTGTTGAGAAACATTGATAATCTTGGACCACCACACTATTCCCCTGTTATCCCCGCTCGACTTAGCTACACTTTTATTACCTGAAAGGAATTGTGAAGCAAAAGGGGTGAGCACAACTAGCCTAGTAAAGAATATCATAACTAAAGATAATTAAATTATCAATAGCCTTCATCAGTAATAAATCAGAGATTTAGAACATATGGTAGATGATAAAACTTTTCAATCATAGTTGCAGCGGAACGAGCAATCCATTAAAAGAGTCAAATAGACCATAAAGTCTATTATCTTCTCCATGTTAAAAGTCCACCAACAATGCTTTAACCCTGTAACATTAATCAACAGATCCTGTTCACAGTCATGTGAATAACTCATAATCATATTTGTAATTCTAAATTCCTCTTCTCATCTAGGACGAAGATAATTTTCATCAAATGTCTTTACTTGAAACATAAAAGATCATTGTTATACCAAATCATAGTTCATGTTCATAATCATACTAATAAATTCATCTTTGCACTACGGGCCAAAGTTATTCACCAACAGTTCATCTTTGCACTACAGACCAAAGATATTCAACAACAAGACATCTTTGCACTACGGGCCAAAGATATTCAACAACAGGTCATCTTTGCACTTACAGGCCAAAGATATTCATATCTCAATGAAATATACAATCATTTCAGAATTTATATAAACCATAATTATAATCATGTTGATCAATTCACCTTTGCACTTAAGCTAAAAATATTCAATTGTAAATCCAATGGTCATGATCATACCAGTCAACAATTCATCTTTGCACTACTGGCCAAAGAGAACCCATAGTCACGATCATACCAATAATCTACCCATCTTTACACTTAAGTCTAAGAGAAATTTCATCACCGAGATTATAAAAATGTTATATATGATAATATATAAAAACAATATGATCAACAACTGCATTTAATTTCAAGAGTAAGATTCATAAATCACTGATTTCATAACACCTTAATCCAAATATTATAAATCACTTAATAATCTCATAATCTAATATTATTAATAATACCACAATATTTTAATCATTTCTTAAACTTATAAACAATTTATTTTAATTGTTTACACTTTACTAATTAATGCATTTAATCATACTAAAATGCCAAACTCATAAGGTTTTATCACCAATAACCAACAACCTCATCAAAAATCTGCATATACCATATATAGGATTCCCAAGCCATAAAATTCTATTTTCCAATTTTGTTACTTCACATAACATATTTAATTCATTTACTCATAACTAGAACATTTTCATGAAAAACACCAAATCAGTACAAACAAATTTTCTTTTATGGGATTTAGTAGAACATAGTCCCATATTGAACATATATTTTTCTCAGAATTTTTAAAATTCATTTACTATTTTTCATATGGCCAAAATTGCCGAATATTTAGACATTTATCATAAATTGTACTTTTATCCAAAAATTCCAAAATTTATAGGATATACTAATGTTATATAGATGTACTCCCAATAAAATTTTCATCAATTTTGGAGTTAACCACAAGGAGTTATAAGGGTTTACTTTTAAAATAGTCTTTTCTCATAAAATCCATAACTCCTAATCTATACCTCCAACAATCGCCATTTTTGGACACAGTCAATAAAACTCATCTAATTATCATTTTAAATTTTTTCAGATTTTTTGAAGGTCGGAAAAATTACGAAAACTGAAAAACATAACAACCCTTAAAATCCCTTACAATCCCTTACCTCGAAAGAGCAGTATTTCTAACCGGAATGTAAAGCAGAAGGAACCTTGTACTGAATAGCAACTCTCAAAGTATCTAAATACTCACAAAATATACTTGATAATATAGAGAGAGATAGAGAGAAAGCTTATGTTTCTGGAGTAATTTTCAATTCTAATTTAGTCCTCTATTTATAGGAAAATGTTAGCACGCCGTAGCAGACTTGACCTGCTACCTGATGGCTTTACCTACTACTATTGCCACCCACCACATTTGAATTAGAATTTCAGCACATTTTTTCACCAACCATAGGTGGGGCCCACATAATTCTAGAATTTTCTACCAAAATCATTTATAAACCTAATTTCCGAATCAGTCACCTCTTAAAATTCATAACAAATCATACGTTCATTTTTAACGGTTCAAAATTTGTGGACATATACTCAACTTATATATGTATAACATATCCAAAAAATCACAACGATCCAACGGTCGGATTAAAAATTATAACTCACGCAATAGAGCCTTAAGAACACCGATATGATCTTTTAATACCTCCAATCCGATAAAATACTGATAAAACACCTCAACATTAATTCCTTCATTTATAACCCCATAAATAAATCCATCATTTATATCCGCATCAAATAAATATTTCCTTATCATATAAATCAATAATTAATTATTCACAAATAATATTACAGAATTACAATTATGACAACCAGGTGGTTCCCAGGAAAGAGTGGGCTTTCCAATAAGGATTTCTCCTTACTGGCGCGCAATTAGATGACCAAACCTCTCCTTGACAGAACTTTCTAGACATTACTAATAATGCTATCTAATAATATTATTCAAATAATATGAATTATTGATTTGACAGTGTTAACGGTAACTACTACGTCGTTATTTTTAAAAACTCAAACTTGTCGTTTTCTTCATCCGACAGTTATTCTGTTATGGGGCCCATAAATGATTGCGCCGTCGTACGAATATTCCCCGACAACAAGAATATTCCACGACCAAACGAATATTTCCCGACAGAAATGAGTATTTTATAACCACTTGCGTATTTTGAAAATTTTACATATATCACCCTTAACTTTAAACTTTTATCAATTTAACCATTTACTGAATAATAATTATAAGAAAAATTGAATACTTTTATTTCATAAAATCCGGGGTCTTACACTTGTGGTGAACGTGAGTAGTGATTGTTTAACCTACGCACGAGGTAAGTTCTCTAACTCTACTTTTATAATTATGCAAGTGCTTAATCCTTATTGATGTATTGAGCAAGTTCCTAAACCTACTTATATATCTATTCTAACTTGGTTATGTTCATGCAAACTCTTCAACCTAACTCTTACTTTGAGAAGGGTTCCTATCTTTAATGTTGTTCTAACTACGCAAGTTCCTAAATTCTGTTATTCTTATGTTGAGTAAGTTTTATTCCTCAACTCATTATTAATCATGCACGTTCATTAACTCACTTCTTTTATTGAGTAAGATTATTAGCCTTAGCTTATTATTGTTCTAGTCCATTTCTAAATCATATTTTCGATGTATAATGTTAATTCACTTATAATTCATGACTATTCCATATCATATTGTTATCGAGCACTTGAAGTGATATTAAATAATATTGAATCAACTAATCCTTAGATGAAGTTCGTTGAACTTTAAATTACCTTGAAGCTTATCCAAACCAAACTTCATTTGGTGCGGCCTAGTATGTTAAAACTGAGATGAACAACCCTATTATAGGGGATTATTTACGCGTAAGCGTTTAAATGTTTGTGCACAATACATTGTACGAAGGGCTGATCCCCCTAAGTATGAGGAGTCCTTATAGTCTTATGACTGTTAAAGTTTAAGTTGAAATATTACTTACAACTATGGATATAGTTCGTGGTCTTATGTGTGACGCCCCCAAAATAGGTATACATCACCTATTCTGAGTCGTCAAATACATGGTACAGAATACAAATACAATCTTAAATATACAACATGAGCTGTGAGTTTTAATACAAATATTGTCTTCAAGATAGTATTAAAACTCAAAATAAGTCCTCAATATATTTATTAACACACTATTTCATAGAATAGTGAGGAATACTAATGCTATCGTCTGGACCGTCTCTCCGTTCCCCGACTAGTCCCTGCTACGTTCTCATTTCCTGAAGAGAACAATGAAAGTAAAAGGGTGAGCTCAACTAGCCCAGTAAGAAATATTATGACTAAGATAATGCGGAATAAATTATCATTAGCCTTCAACAATGTTAAACTGATAAAACAAAATAAACATCAAGTTTAACTACAGCGGAACAAAAAATCCATTAAAAGAGTCAAGTAGAGAATAAAATCTACTATTTTTTATGATTTAAAAGGTTTTTCATCACTTTTATTGCTGAGACTCATCTTAATAAATAATCCACATCTTCCTTGCACTACGACCAAGGATATTCATTAGTATTACAACCACAAATTATCCATGCACTACGGGCCAAGGATATTCGTGTATTCATCAATGGTTATGATCATGCCAATAACTATCCATCAATTCACTACGGGCCAATGAGGACTTTTTCCACATTATTTGTAATATTACGCTCATGATTACACCGAATAATCCCTGATCATAATCATACCAAGTCCATCTATGCACTACAGGCCACAAATGACTTTTAACATAATATAAACATGAGGATGATGACAATGATATAAGAATTCAATAAAAAAAGTTCAAGAATTAATTTATCCAGGAACTAATAACGTCCAAATTTTCAATATGATATTTCTTTATAGAGTAAAACTCAAGAAAGCTCAGAAGAATATTTCTATGAAAGATACTGGATGAAGTGCAAATATCAAGGATATTCTACTAATTTCATGGAGTATAGAAGTCAAAACTTTAACCAACTGAGTATAATAAAGAATGGAATAACAAAAGAAATCACCAGGCATGCGATAGACCGCACAGACAGGTTATTCCAAACGAATAATAAATAACGGAACCAGGTCATGCGTAAACGCACAGACAAGATATTCCAATAGAATAATAAATAACGGAACTAGGTCATGCATAACGCACAGACATGATATTCCAATAGAATAATAAACAACAGAACCAGGTCATGTGTAAACGCACAGATAGGATGTTCCAATGTAATAATAAATAATGTAAACCGTGTCATGCATGCGAATTATGTATATGATGTTCCAACAAAATAATAAAGAATGGAATAACAGAAGAATTTCACCATGTATGCGGTACTTCGCATAGACAGGTTATTCCAACATAATAATAAAGAATGGAATAACAGAAGTTCTCTTCATGAAGATGAAAAAAAGAAATAATACCCCTTACCTTATAAGAACTGGATATAGGAGTAGTGAAGTAGCAGAATACTTTTTTTCTTTCTCTTTATAGTTTCTCTCTCTAGAGTTTCAGTGAATTCGTAAGAAATAATGAAGGAATGAGCTTCTATTTATAGGAGAATGGAAGGATACTATTTAGAAAAATAAATAAATCATGGGTGAACAATATATTTATTTTTTCTTCCGTCTCACGGACGAACAACTGAAGGAGTCACGGATGTTTTGAATTTGCCATCTTTTTCACTTTCCCACACGTAAGTTATATATATATATATATATATGTATATATAATTACTCACATGTTATATATATATATATATATATATATATATATATAAAATCATACACACATCAATTATGTAACCACCCACCCATTTTACACCACTTCCCTCCTGACAAAGCAAATTCCCCCCTCCCCCCACACAAGACATCAATATTACAAGTGGCCCCATCTTTTAATATATATACTAAATAACTTTCTACCTTTGAAAAATAGGTAAATGGGGACCATAAATACAACAAATACTTCATAAAAATCTCCTCAATATTTTTAACAATATTTATCATCATTATTATAATTCACAATATTAATCGACTGTGTCGCTCCTGTGAAAGAGGGGGCTTTCCAATAAGGATTTCTCTATTATCGCGCAATTAGGTGACCAAACCTCTCATTGATGTAAATTCTAGACATCGTTAATATTGTAAATAATAATATTAATAACTTCGTCGTCTCAGTTATTGTATTAATAATATATAAAATATCGACAATAATTGAATCAAATAACGTGAGATACTATGCAGTAATTACTGTAGCAATAATTGAACAAAACTGAGTGACTTCTCACGTAAGCATCAATACCGTGTGCTACTATTCAACCACGCATATTACTGTACTTTTAACACCAGGTGTTTCAACAGTTAACGGTAAAACTTCCGCCGTTATTTTCATAAAATATTTTTGTCATTTTCTCAATCCGATAATAATTCCATTGTGGGGTCCACCAATGATTGTGCCGTTGTACGAATATTCCCTGTTAAAACGAATATTCCCCGACTAATCGAATAATATATAACAACTTACATACTTTGCAAAATTTATAAATATTACCCACAACTATAACATTATATCAAATTCATTCCATAATATTCAAAAATGATATTTATACAAAAATCATCTTTATTAAAATGAGTTGGGGTCTTACAACCTCCCCTTCTTATGAAATTTTTCCCTCGAAATTAGGGTACATACCTGGTATGTCGAAGAGTTAAGGATACCTTTATTTCATTTCAGATTCTAACTCCCAGGTCATTTCCTCAACATCATGGTTTCTCCACAAAACTTTGACTTGAGGTATAATCTTGGAGCGTAGAATATGTTCCTTCTTATCCAAGATTTGAATAGGAACCTCTTCATACGTCAAATCTTCCGCTATTTCGTCCGGTTCTAACTCAATAATGTTGTTCGGGTCTTCCACATATTTACATAACATGGATATATGAAAAACGTTATGAATACAAGAAATACTTGGCGGTAAAGCGAGTCTATAGGCCACAGTTCCTACTCGATCGAGGATTAAAAATGGGCCGATGAATCGAGAATTGAGCTTTCCTCTCTTTCCAAATCTCGTAACTCCTTTCCATGGAGTAACACGTAACAACACATGATCTCCAATATCGAATTCCACGTCCTTTCGATGAAGATCAGCATAACTCTTTTGTCGATCTTGTGAGCTTTTTATACGTTGTCAGATCGTTTGAATCTTTTCAGTAGTCATATGTACCAACTCCGGTCCCAACAACGTTGCTTCACCCACCTCATCTCAGCATACTGGAGAATGACACTTTCTTCCATATAACGCCTCAAATGGAGCCATGTCAATACTTGCTTGTTAACTGTTGTTGTAGGAAAACTCCACCAATGGTAAGAACTTGTCCCAACTTCTCTTGAAGTCAAAGACACAGAGTCTTAATAAATCTTCAAGAGTTTGGATAGTCCTCTCTGATTGTCCATCCGTCTGAGGATGATATGCAGAACTAAATCATAAATTCGTGCCCATAGCTTTTTAAAAACTAACCCAAAATCGTGAAGTGAATCTTGGGTCTTGATCAGAAACTATGGATACTGGCATACCATGCAGTCTTGCAATCTCGTTTATGTACATACGAGCAAGACGTTCAAGTGTATAAGTTTCTCGTATTGGTAAGAAGTGAGCAGACTTGGTCAATCTATCAACAATGACCAAAATTACATCAATGCCTTGAGAAACCATGGGAAGACCAGTAACGAAATCCATGGTAATGTGCTCCCACTTCTATTCTGGAATTTCAAGTGGTTGCAATGGACCTTTTGGTACTTGATGCTCCGCCTTGACTCGTTGACAAGTTAGACACCTTGAGATAAACAACGCTATCTCTCTCTTTATATTGCTCCACCAAAATGTATAACGAAGATCACGATACATTTTGTTACTCCCAAGATGGATTGCAAATGGTGTGTTGTGCGCCTCCATCATGATTTTATACTTTAAATCAGGGTCGTTAGGAACACAAAGTCTGGAGTTGACTCAAAGTATTCCTTCATCATCGATTCTTGCTTCCGGCATAGCACCTTCTTGCACTTTCTTCCTCATACGCATCAGCTCCAGGTCTGTAGTTTGAGCAGCTTTAACTTTATCAATTAAAGTCGGTTCTACTCATATGTTTGCTATCATCACATGGGTCCCTGGAGTCTTTAACTCTATCTCCATCCTTTGCAAGTCACACAAAATGAGCCTTTCCATTGTCAATATCGCACTCGTACCCGCATATGATCTTCTACTCACTGCGTCAGCTACCACATTCGCTTTTCCAGGATGGTATTGAATGGTATGATCATAATCTTTCAACAGTTCAAGCCAACGTCGTTTTCGCATGTTGAGTTCCTTTTGAGTGAAGAAATATTTGAGGCTTTTATGATCGGTAAAGATCTCCACTTTCTCCCCATACAAGTAATGCCTCCAAATTTTAAGTGCGAAAACAACAGCTGCCAACTCTAGATCATGAGTAGAATAATTCCTCTCATATTCTTTGAGTTATCGAGAGGCATAGGCTATGACTTTCCTATGTTGCATGAGAACACATCCTAACCCTTTTCCCGAAACATCACTGTAGATGACAAATCCCTCCGAGCCAGATGGTATTGTTAGAACAGGTGCTGAATTGAGTCTCCTTTTGAGTTCTTGAAAACTCTTCTTACATTCCTCGCTCCAACTAAATTTTGTATCTTTTCGAGTCAGCTGAGTTATTGGAGTAGCGATTCGAGAAAACCCTTCTACGAATCTCTGATAATAACCAGCTAAGCCGAGAAAGCTACGTACTTCGGTCACTGATTTAGGTTGCTCCCAGCTTTGAATAACTTTAATCTTTGCTAGGTCAACAGATATTCCATGACTTGATACTACGTGCCCAAGGAATGCTACTTCCTCAAGCCAGAACTCACATATCTTCAACTTGGCATAAAGCTTATATTCACGAAGCTTTTGGAGTATCAGCCTCAAGTGTTTCTCATGATCTTCACGACTTTTGGAATAAATAAGGATGTCATCAATAAAGACGACCACAAAGTGATCCAAATATTCCTTGAATACTCGGTTCATCATATCCATGAAGGCAGCAGGAGCATTAGTCAATCCAAAAGACATGACTAGGAATTCATAATGCCCGTCATCGAGTTCCGGCGCGTCTTTGGAATGTCATCGCCTCTAATCTTCAATTAGTGATATTCGGAACGAAGATCAATCTTTGAAAAGAATTTGGCTCCTTGTAACTGGTCAAACAGGTCATCAATATGTGGTAATGGGTACCTATTTTTGATGGTGACATGATTCAACTCCCGATAATCAATACAAAGTTGCATACTCCCGTCTTTCTTTTTCACGAATAGAACAGGAGCACCCCAAAGAGAAGTACTAGGACGAATAAAGCCAATGTCAATAGGAACAATTCGATATGGGGCTTTGGAAATGGGTTTTGTACCGGGTTCAAGGTCGATACAAAATTTAATTTCATGCTCTGGGGGTAGGCCAGGAAGTTCTTCAGGGAATACGTCAGGAAATTTATTAACAATAGAAATATCATTCAAAACTGACGTATTTTTGTTTAGATCCGTGACATGAGCTAAGAAAGCTTGACATCCGTTTTTGAATAAAGGAATAGCTTTATGGCTTGAGATGATAGTGAATGATTTTAATGGTTTGGTTGCTTGAATTCGCATAATAGGTTGCTTAGGAATATGAAAGCTAACCACCTTACGAAAATAATCAATTTTTGCATGATGAGTAGTTAACCAATCAATCCCTACAATCACATCAAATGCAAGTATTTTCAATGAAATAAGA
This sequence comes from Panax ginseng, assembly GCA_020205605.1. Classification (NCBI taxonomy): domain Eukaryota; kingdom Viridiplantae; phylum Streptophyta; class Magnoliopsida; order Apiales; family Araliaceae; genus Panax; species Panax ginseng. Next base: position 75,766,036 of record CM035131.1, on the reverse strand, counting down.
TCGATAGGTAACGTACGAGTACCAATTTGAATCAAATAAGACTTATAAACTGTGGATGTAATGAAGGTTTCTCCCAACAGAGTTTCAACAGATAAGTCAAAGTCTAATTTCTTTGGAGTCAAATTTAAACGTTGAGCGCAAATAGGAGAAATAAAGGAATGGGTAGAACCGGTATCAAATAAGGTATATACTTCACTAGAGTTTATGATAAGCTTACCCGTGATGACCTCGTTCGGATTTCTTGCTTTCTAGGAGGTCACGACAAACGTTCTCCCTTGAACTACCGACTTTGTCTTGTCTGGGACGGCCTTTGATGCCTCCATCCCAGCTGGACTTGACTTTGGTGCACGACAAAATCGGGCTAGGTGACCTTCTCTTCCATAATTATAACATGCTTTGGATGGCATCGCACAGTTTGGACTGATGTGTCCCTCCCCTCCACATTTGAAGCATATGATAGGTGGTCGTTCTCTTTCCTTAACGACAGGTGCTGATGCTAACGTCTTTCCATCATTGTTGAATCTCCTCTTCTTGAAATGTCCATTCTTATTATTTTGACCATGATTACCACCGAAGTGGTTACCATTTTTGGCATGTTGATTCCCTCCACGCTTGTTGTCACCACTTCGATGACTGTTATCACTGGTATTATCATTTTGCCGGCTGGTCTCTTTTGGTTGGGTTGACTCATTATCGCGCTCCAATAACTGAGCCCTATTAACAACATCTGAATACAAACATAGTTTATGAGAGATAAGATATTGACGTATCTCGGGTTTCAAACCTCTTAGAAACATTTGCGCCATTCTCTCCTCATTATCAACCAAATGTGACGCAAACCGGGACAACTCGGCAAACTTGGCTTCGTACTGCGACACGGTCATGTAGTTTTGCTCCAGCTTGATGAACTCTACCTCTTTCATGTGATGAATACTTTCGGGAAAGTACTTGTCGTTGAATAGTTCTTGGAACTTCTCCCAAGACATTTTCAGTACGGCAGGTTGAGTACGCTTTACAGATTCTCCCCAATAATCTGCCTTTGCCCGCAACATAAAGGTGGCAAAGGGAACCTTTTGCTCCTTGGAGCATCCCAAGACATCAAATATCTTGTTGAGCTGCTTAATCCATGTCTCCGCCTTAAGTGGTTTTGGCTCTCCAAAAAACTCTGGTGGTCCCAGTTCTTGAACTACTTAGCGGTGAACCGTCCGAGAGTTGCCAGTGTTTCCACCTGCATTTTGGACAGGAGCCGCTCTTGCCTGATGTTGCATGAATTGCATAAAGCCTCTGAACATTCCATCGTTCATAATTTGGTCCGTGTTGTTGTTTGCCTGAGGATTGTCGCCTTCCTGATGCACATTATCCTGATTATTGATCTGTGGAGACTCAACGGTCTCCTGTGCTCCATTGATGTTCTCAACATTCTCGGATGTCATTTTCAAACACTGCCACAAAACAAGGGTTAATTAACATATCACATATTATCCCTATACTCTGACCGACCAATTAAATACCAAAAAAACTTAGGTAGGTCATACTAGCGAAGAATTCCCGCCTCTCCCTCCTAGTTCTTGTCTCACATCTTAGCCAGGATCATATCCCTAAGCTTTGATACTAACCGTGGCGCCCAAAAAATAGGTATACATCACCTATTCTCGAGTCGCCAAATACATGGTACGTAATACAAATACAATCTTAAATATACAACATGAGCTGTGAGTTTTAATACAAATATTGTCTTCAAGACAGTATTAAAACTCAAAATAAGTCCTCAATACATTTATGAACACACTATTTTATAGAATAGTGAGGACTACTAATGCTATCATCTGGACCGTCACTCCGTTCCCCGACTAGTCCCTTCTACATTCTCATTTCCTAAAGAGAACAATGAAAGTATAAGGGTGAGCTCAACTAGCCCAGTAAGAAATATTATGACTAAGATAATGCAGAATAAATTATCATTAGCCTTCAATAATGTTAAATTGATAAAATAAAATAGACATCAAGTTTAACTGCAGCGGAACAAGCAATCCATTAAAAGAGTCAAGTAGAGAATAAAATCTATTATCTTTCATGATTTAAAAGGTTTTTCATCACTTTTATCGCTGAGACTCAACTTAATAAATAATCCACATCTTCCCTGCAGTACGACCAAGGATATTCATTAGTATCACAACCACAAATTATCCATGCACTACGGGCCAATGATATTCGTGTATTCATCAATGGTCATGATCATGCCAATAACTGTCCATCAATGCACTACGGGCCAATGAGGATTTTTTCCACATCATTTGTAACATTACGGTCATGATTACACCGAATAATCCCTGGTCATAATCATACCAAGTCCATCTATGGACTACAGGCCACATATGACTTTCAACATAATATAAACATGAGGATGATGACAATGATATAAGAATTCTATAAAACAAGTTCAAGAATTAATTTATCGAGGAACTAATAACGTCCAAATTTTCAACATGATATTTCTTTATAGAGTAAAACTCAAGAATGCTTAGAAGAATATTTCTATGAAAAGATACTGGATGAAGCGCAAATATCAAGGATATTCTACTAATTTCATGGAGTATAGAAGTCAAAACTTTAACCAACTGAGTATAATAAAGAATGGAATAACAAAAGAAATCACCAGGCATGCGATAGACCGCACAGACAGGTTATTCCAAATGAATAATAAATAACGGAACCAGGTCATGCGTAAACGCACAGACAGGATATTCCAATAGAATAATAAATAACGGAACCAGGTCATGCATAACGCACAGACATGATGTTCCAATAGAATAATAAACAACGGAACCAGGTCATGTGTAAATGCACAGACATCATGTTCCAACAGAATAATAAATAATGGAACCAGGTCATGCGTAATGCATACACATGATGTTCCAACAGAATAATAAAGAATGGAATAATAGAAGAATTTCACCATGTATGCGGTACTTCGCATAGACAGGTTATTCCAACATAATAGTAAAGAATGGAATAACAGAAGTTCTCTTCATGAAGATGAAAAAAAGAAATAATACCTCTTACCTTATAAGAACTGGATATAGGAGTAGTGAAGTAGCAGAATACTTTTCTTCTTTCTCTCTATAGTTTCTCTCTCTAGAGTTTCAGTGAATTCGTAAGAAATAATGAAGGAATGGGCTTCTATTTATAGGAGAATGGAAGGATACTATTTAGAAAAAAAATAAATCATGGGTGAACAATATATTTATTTTTTCTTCCGTCTCACGGACAAACAACTGAAGGAGTCACGGATGTTTTGAATTTGCCATCTTCTTCTCTTTCCCACACGTAAGTTATATATATATATATATATATATATATAATTACTCACATGTTATATATATATAAATCATACACACATCAATTATGTAACCACCCACCCATTTTACACCACTTCCCTCCCGACAAAGCAAATTCCCCCCTCCCCCCCCACACAAGACATCAATATTACAAGTGGCCCCATCTTTTAATATATATACTAAATAACTTTCTACCTTTGAAAAATAGGTAAATGGGGGACCATAAATACAACAAATACTTCATAAAAATCTCCTCAATATTTTTAACAACATTTATCATCATTATTATAATTCATAATATTAATCGACCAGGTCGTTCCCAGGAAAGTGGGGGCTTTCTAATAAGGATTTCTCTCTATTGGCGCGCAATTAGGTGACCAAACCTCTCATTGATAGAAATTCTAGACATCGTTAATATTGTAAATAATAATATTAATAACTTCGTCGTCTCAGTTATTGATTTAATAATATATAAAATATCGACAATAATTGAATAAAATAACGTGAGATACTATGCATCAATTACTGTAGCAATAATTGAACAAAACTGAGTGACTTCTCACGTAAGCATCAATACCATGTGCTACTATGCAACCACGCGTATTACTGTACTTTTAACACCGGGTGTTTCAACAGTTAACGGTAAAACTTCCGCCGTTATTTTCATAAAATATTTTTGTCGTTTTCTCAATTTGATAATAATTCCGTTGTGGGGTCCACCAATGATTGTGCCGTTGTACGAATATTCCCTATTAAAACGAATATTCCCCGACCAATCGAATATTATATAACAACTTGCATACTTTGAAAAATTTATAAATATTACCCACAACTATAACATTATATCAAATTCATTCCATAATATTAAAAAATGATGTTTATAGAAAAATCATCTTTATTAAAAAGAGTTGGGGTCTTACTTCATGACCCTCAGATACATATTTCAGATTTTGATTATCATTGATAGCTCATATTGTTCAGTTCTATTGAGCCTATTATTTGGCAATTGTTATAAAGTTTTATTCATTGTCATTTTAAGTGAGCATTGTTTGCTCACTCTTGTTTATATAACTATTACAGCTAAAGTTGAGAAGGTCAATGTTCCTAGCACCAGTAAAGGAAAAGGAAAGATGAATAAGTATTGGAGACTTGTAAACATGTTGACTTTTAATATTGTCAGACTTTGGTATTGTGATGTAATTATTTAATTTTCCGCATATGATGTTTGTATTTAAAGGTTAGATAACCTGGGAGATTTTATTGAACTTATTGATGTAATTCTTTAATGGGAAGGTTTATTATTAAATTTTATTATGATTGGGTAGTTAGACATGAATGTTTTTATCAAGTGAACACCAAATCTGGTGGAAATGAAGTACCCGGATTTGGGAGTGTCACAAGTTGGTATCAAAGCCTTAGGTTATGAACCTTGGGTGGGGAAAAGCCTTAGGAAGTAACCTTTGAAAAGATAGTGGTGATAAACTCTTATCGAGTTTTAAGAAAAAAAATAAAACACTTATGTGCTTGTGTGGGCGCAACCTATGTGCTCGTGAGTGTTGAGTAGTAATGATTAGTAATTAAAAATTAAAATTTTGGTTGTGAGGATGGCTAATGTAGGAGAATCCAGTCAGGCTAGGGAGGAAGGATCCCAAATACCTAGAGAGGAGGAGCCTCGAGATATTCAGGTGGTTTGGGAACAACTACTGCCACGAGAAACATCTCTTTTTGGTCATAGTGGTTGAGCAGGAGGGTTTGCCTGATGAGGATGATGAGATAGAGACGGACGAAGAGGACCCCGTTGAGCTGCCACAGTCGAATGAGGATGAGGATGAGGAGGAAGAAGAGCTTCCATTTAACTCGATCGTCGCCCGTATGTACGATGAAGTATACGACCACAATGTGGAACTTCAGGATATCGTTGAGGAGTTGAGAAAGATAGTAGCTGAACAACAGACCTCAATGGCGCAGAAGGACAACGAGATCCAGGATCAAGATGAACGTCGGAATAATGTCGAAGGGAAGCTGGTCCACACTGAAGGAGATAATGAACAAATGACAGAGGAGATTGCAGAACTGAAGAACAATTTGAAAGAAGAATCTACTAAGAGGGCAAGAGCTGAAGACGCATATGAGGAAGCTTATCAACGAGCCGGGATAGCAGAGAGAGAGGCACAAGCAAAGAAGATCGAGATGGAAGAGATGAATAACTTATTCAACACCGTGATTAATTGAGCTCAAGATCGGGTCATATGTTATCCTATTCAGTTTGAGACGCTGTCATCGTACATGTTGGATCGCCGAACAATGTTCCATATTATGGAAGAGGAGCGTCATAAGGGTATGCAACATTTTAATAGTTTGTCACAAATTTAATTTCTATGTGATTGATGAGTAATAAGATGTAAATCCCGGGTATGAAATAACCAATGGGATATGATGATGATGATGTTATCCTAGAACTTTAATAGTTTAGGAAAGTAATGTAAATAGTAGAGATGCTATTGTTCTTATGTTTCCTAAAAGATTATGAATGAATAAAAGTTATTATTTTATTCCAAGTGTTATGTGTTACGTGATAATCTTTTATGGTGTGCAAATTAAGTAAAAAATACTTAAAGAAATTGAGTAATAGTCTAATGAGTGTATTTTAACAAAAAATGCCTCCAAGACGTCAACCCCGACAAAGAACCCCTGAGGGATCTACCAATAACAATAATGCTGAGGCTAATCCAGTTCAGCAGCTAGTGACGTTATTGACCGGTGCATTACAGAATCAACCGCAGAATCAAGCTATGATATTTAAGGACTTCAAGGCGGTTGGACCACCAGAATTTTGTGGGTCCATGAATCCACTTGAGGCATAGACCTGGATCATGGAGATAGAGAAAGTGTTCGAAGTAGCTAGGGTTGGTGAGAATCAGAAGACTGCTTTTGTAACATTTATGTTGAAAGTAGATGCTAGTTATTGGTGGCAAGCCAATAAAACTCGAGGAGGACAAGGGGTGATGATTTGGGATAGGTTTAAGGAGATATTCTTCGAGACTTATTTCCCAGAGAGTTCAAAGAATCAGATGGAGGTGCAGTTTCTAGAACTGAAGCAAGGATCAATGACGGTGTCAGAATATGCCGCGAAATTCAATGAGTTAGCGAGGTTTACGTCATATCAAGTCAAGATGGATGAGAGCAAGGCTAGGAGGTTTGAGTAGGGACTAAAACCCTGGTTGTATAGTAGGGTCTCCATGTTTCAACTGAAGACATTTACAGCAGTGCTGGAGAAGGAAATTCTTGCTGAGGATGGAGGCGAGGCTGTAACAAAGCACAATCAAGAGCAGAGAAAGAAGAAGAGTGAGGGCGAAGTTAAGAATGGTGGTAGTAACGGTGAAAATGGTAACATTAATTTGAAGAGAAAGTGGAATGGAAATGTGGGTGCTGGAAACCAGTAGGGTAACCAGCAGAATATTAAGTTCGAAGCATGTGCTACATGCGAAAAGTTTCACACGGGTATGTGCTTAAGGGGGAAGCGTGTGTTCTTTAACTATGGCTAGGAGGGTCACATTGCCCCAAACTGCAATCAACCCATGAAGAATGCTTGCTACACTTGCAGGTCAAAAGATCATTTTGCTCGCGAGTGTCCAAAGAAGAAATCTGGTGAGACAACTGGAAGCAAGGGAGGTAGCAGTGGAGGTACATTGACCATTGCTAGACCAACGTCATCAAACAAACCCACAGCTAGAACCTTCAACATGACGGTGCAGGATGTGGTGCAATCAAAAGATGTCGTGTCAGGTATTATCCCAATCAATGATATAAATGCATATGTAATATTTTATTTGGGTGCTACTTGCTCGTTTATATCTGATGAATTTGCTAAGAGGTTAGAAATACCTAGTGAAGAATTGAATTTCCCTTTAATCATAGAAATTGCAAACAGGGAAGTGATTCCTATTAGGTTCGTAAACAAGAATTGTAGGGTGAACATTAAGGGGAATGTTATGATGGTAGATTTAAATTTGATAAAACTTGGAGAATTTGATGTTATTTTGGGAATGGATTGGTTATTCAATTATAGAGCGATAATTGTTTCCAAAAGAAGTGTGTAAACCTTATGACTCCGTCAAAGGTAGTTTTCTATGGTAGCAAATCGCCTAGACAAGCAAGGTGTCTGACGGTTATGCAGGCCAAGAAGTTATTGAGTCAAGGCTGTGTAGGATACTTAGCTTACATAGTTGATACTCAAAAGAAGAAGGGTGTGAAACTGGAGGAGATACTAGTGGTTAGGGACTTTGTAGTCGTATTTCTAAAAGATTTTCCAGGACTTCCGCCTGATAGAGAGATCAAGTTTGTGATTGACTTAGCACCAGGAACTGCTCTAATATCGAAGGCCCCGTACAGAATGGCTCTGGTAGAGATGAAGGAACTGATGGTAAAACTTCAAGAACTGTTAGATAAGAAGTATATTCAACTAAGCGTATCACCATGGGGAGCGTCGGTGTTATTCGTGAAGAAGAAGGATGGGTCAATACGTCTTTGCATTGATTATAGGGAATTAAAAAAAGTCACTATTAAGAATAAATATCCATTGCCAAGAATAGATGATTTGTTTGATCAGTTGAAGGGTGGTAGATATTTCTCGAAAATAGATTTGAGAAGTGGGTATCATCAACTGAAAGTAAGGAAGGAGGATGTACCGAAGACGGCATTCCGAACTCGGTATGAACATTACAAATTTTTGGTGATGTCTTTTGGTTTGACAAACGCCCCTGCAGCTTTCATGGATTTGATGAACATGGTGTTTAAACCATTCCTAGATAAGTTTGTGGTGGTATTCATTGATGATATTTTGGTGTATTCAAAATCTCAAGAAGAACACGTGGAACACTTACATCTGATGCTGGAGACACTAAGAAAAGAAAAGTTATACACAAAATTCTCTAAATGTGAATTTTGGATGGAACGTGTACAATTTCTTGGGCATGTGATTAACAAAGATGGGATTTCAGTGGATCCATCAAAAGTTGATGCCATAATCAATTAGGAACAACCAAGGACACCTTTAGAGGTGAGGAGTTTCTTGGGACTAGCCGGCTATTATAGACGGTTTATTCAAGATTTTTCCAAGATTGCCACTCCGTTGACAAATTTAACGAGAAAAGCTATAAAATTTGGTTGGACGGAAAAGTGCGAAGAGAGTTTTAAGGAATTGAAGAAGAGGCTCAGTGTGGCACCTGTGTTGTCATTACCAGATAATACAGGAAACTTTATGGTGTATGGTGATGCTTTACATAAAGGATTAGGTTGTGTCCTTATGCAGAATGGCAAAGTCATTGCGTATGCATTGAGGCAATTGAAAGACTACGAGAAAGGGTATCTGACTCATGATTTAAAGTTGGCGGCAGTAGTGTTTGCTCTGAAGATATGGAGACACTATCTCTATGGAGAAAAATATGAGATCTATATAGACCATAAGAGTCTGAAGTATATTTTCACCCAGAAGGACCTGAGCATGCGTCAAAGGAGATGGATGGAATTAATAAAAGATTATGATTGCGAGATCTTTTATCATCCAGGCAAAGCAAACGTGGTTGCAGATGCCTTGAGTAGGAAGGGTCGTGAGAAGTTGATGTTGTTAACCAACTAGGAGGAGCTCATTTCAGCAATGGCAAGACTAGAGTTGGAAATCAAATTTTCAAAAGAAACCAATGAAAGATTATTCCAGATGGAAGCTAATTCAACTTTGGTTGATAAGGTGAAGAATGCTCAATTACAAGATGAAGAATGTGGAAAGATCAAAGAGAAAGTGGTTGAGAGTGGTGAAGTGAAATACAAGATCGATACCGAAGGGTTACTAAGATTCGAGGGAAGAATCTGGGTTCCAGCAGTACCAGATATTAAAGAAGAAATCTTGACAGAAGCTCATAACTCAAGATATTCGATACGCCCGGGAAGTACGAAGTTGTATCAAGATTTACAATGACACTTTTGGTGACCAAACATGAAAAGAGATGTCGTAGAATGTGTTGCAAAATGCTTGACATGTCAAAGAGTCAAGGCCGAGCATCAAAGACCAAGCAGATTACTTCAACCATTGGAAATACCAGAATAGAAGTGGGAATACATCACAATGGATTTTGTGGTGGGTCTTCCAACTATTCAGAAGGGATACGATGCAATTTGGGTGATAATGGACAGACTGACAAAATCAGCACACTTTTTGCCAATAAAGATTAGATTCAATCTTGATTAGTTGGCAAGGTTGTACGTTAAAGAAATCGTTTCGAGACATGGAGTTCCAGTGTCAATTGTGTCAGATAGAGATCCGCGGTTCACATCAAACTTCTGGAAGAGACTACAAGAATCCATGGGAACACAGTTGAGAATGAGTACGACTTATCATCCGTAAACAGAGGGCCAAAGCGAACGAACAATCCAAACGTTGGAAGATATGCTTAGAGCATGCATCATGGATTTCAAAGGGAGTTGGGATGAACATTTACCATTGGTGGAATTTTCCTACAATAACTGTAGCGCCCCAAAAAAATCGAATTTTATGAGAATTAAATTTTTATTTGATTATGTGGATTAAATGGATTTAATTAATTATTTATGGGAGTAAGCTAATTGAAGGTCATTCTATGACCTAGATATGTCAGAATGTCATAGTATTTTGGCTATGTGATAGAATTAAAGTGTTTGAATTTCCAAGACGAAAATAAAAGCTTTTCGAGAATTTTTTTTTTGAAAACACTATTCACACATTTCTACTCGAAAATTATTTTTGAACTTTCGAGAAATACGTAATGATAGAATTCTAAGACGAGATGGAATATCCAATAATATTTCAGTTATGGCAAACACAGTTTTTCGCCTGTGGACTTAAAATCTAACGATTAGGGAAAGTGAGTTCCGAGAAAGAATTTAAATGCGTATAATGAATTAAAGCAATGATTGTATAATAAGTAAGTATTGTACGAGGTAATGAATACGAGTATAATAAGAGGTATTATACGAGTATGTATGAATGATTGAATGTCGTATATTAAATAAGTATACGAGTTAGAATACGAGATTAATACGTAGATTATACGTTATAATACTTTAAGCCAAATGTATTGAATTTGTAGAAATGTGTAGGAGATTGTATTGTCCAATTGAGATAATAATAAAGCCCAATACGAATTAATGTTAAAGCCTAAATGTTTGTAATGATAAGTCTAATGTAAATTATTGAACAAGCCCAAGTGTTTGTTTAATTGCAAGCCCAATGAATAAGTTAGGTTAATTAAACCTTAAGCCCAAAGTAAGAATCCAATGGATTAGGAGGATCCATGGGGAAACCCATGATCACATGGGTGATCTTGGTGGCCAAGAAATAAGTGTGATGATCAAGTAGACTTAAGTGTTAAGCAAATGATAAGTTAAGTAGACTTAATGGCTAAGTAAGTATGGTGAGCAAGCAAAGTGCTTTTATGTGATGACCAAGTAACTTAATGGCTAAGTGTTGTGATGAGAAAGTAAAGGATAAGCTAAGTGCTAAGCAAGTACACTTAAGAGTTAAGTAAATGTGGAGGCCAAGTTAACTTAATGTCTAGGTAATGAATAGTAAGGAGGTGATTAAGGAGGTGGGATTGGATTTGGACTAAAATGCCATAACCTTGGTTTTCCTATAAATAGGAAGCTTGCTAGCTCATTTATTAGTTGATAGATTTTCATCCAATAACTTATAGCTTATTGGTTAGAGAGAAAAAGCTACAAAAGCTAGAACAAGTTAGCCTTTGAGAATTCAAGAAGCAAGAAGGAGATTAAAGATTAACCAAGTGATTATCACGGGTAAGAACTTAAACCATGAAACTCTTTCTCTTACATTGTTAGAGAAGTGGGTAGTGGTAGAGCATGCATGCTAAGAAAAGATAAGAATGATTAATCAATGGACTTAAGCCGTATAAGTCATGAATAAGTAATTCAAGCTTAATTAAGTTATGAACTTATGAAGAACAAGTAATAACTTATCATGTAAATAAGTTAATGAAATATGTATGTTAAGATGTTAGTATGATGGATTGAATCCATTTGAAACGATGAACAAATCATAAGAATTGAAGTTATGCCGGAATTTACACGATTAGACAATAATCGTCGAATTCATGAAATTCTCAGAATGGAAGTTGAATTTTGATATTGAGCTTGAAAACATTAGTTTTCAATGGAGACAAGTATTATTTGGCATTATAGAGTTGTGGACTTGAGAATGAGCGAATTCTGACTTAGAACGAAGAAACGAGCGTTGAACGTTCACGAACGTTTATCGTTTTTGTTAAAATGAACTAATAGGTGAATTTTTAGTTAATGAAGTCAAAAATATAAAATTCTTGCATGAATGCATAGAGTATGTAATTTGTGAACCATAGGCTCTTGAACGAGCCAATGAGGACTTATAACGAAGAAGTTATGCGTTTGGGAATTTCGCAAAGTTGGAAAACTGTTAAAATTTTCTGAGGCAAAGAGTCCGTAGCGCAGTCACGACTCATAAGCACAAAAGGCCTGCAGCCAGTAGTCATGAGGCCAAAGACAAAGTACACTGCTAAATGGCACCGCAGCGTGGCCATAGCAAAGGAGACTCGTGCCACAGCGCCGAGTCCAGACCTTACCCACTGATAAGTCACGCCGCGGCATGACACAGAGAGGAATAGCCATCGCCGTAGCGTCAGCCTTAGGGTTTGCATAGAGATAAATGATTATGAAGATAAAAGGAAAGACAAATGAAGTAACACAACCTTAACTAACATAAGGTGACATTATTAAGATATTGTTAAACCTTAAGTATGATCACTTAGGGTTGAAGATAATTAATTGAACGTGAACGATATGCAGTATGTGTACTTAACCAATGATGATCAAGTTTCAATTAATCAACGTAAGAACGTTAGTAAGCCGTGGGGAAAGATAATTAACTCGAAACGAGCTCTATTAATGAAGTAAATTCACGTAAGACATAGAAGAGAAAGAAGTTGGTAAGAATGATGTAAGTTATAACATTAAGTCAGAACCAATAATAACAAATCTAATACATTATTAGGTTGAGAAGAAGGGTAAGATTCATTAGGAACCATGTATGTTCATTCATGACCTAATGTGGTATGTTACGTGGTTATGTATTGTAGAGACTGTAAAGACTGAAATGAAAAGTTATTTTACTGTAGCAGACACTGAAGGCGAGTTTTTCTTAAACACTTGTCTAACCTTCATGTTAGCCAAGTTTTCTGTGATTCATGTTATGAGATGCATGAAATGTTTTACTAAAGGGTCGATGCCAGTTTTAACTCAGCTAGACTAATCTTGAAGAGTTGATTGATTTATTTACAAGTCTTTCAATATAGAATTGCTAACACTATCCTACGCCAATTGTTTGGTACGGATTCAAGGTAAGCTTGATTATGAATAAAAAATTGTTTTTTTCATCGATTATTCGATGGGCACGTGAGGTTGCCACAACTTAAACGTACATACGTTTAATGAATGTAGTGTAGATCAAAATAAAGTACTATGGGCTGATCCCCCAGAAGTGCTCGTAAGCTATACCGGACTTACAGACTTAGTGCCGGGTTGTCCTTTTCAAAGAAATTATGAAACGCTCATGGTCTTAAACCAGATGTGATGTTTTACTGAATATTGTTATTGTAAAACATTTTGAAGGAAAAGAAGTGCTATTATGTATATTGATAGTACTTCATAACTATTATCCAGTTACTGAAGATATACGATTCCTATGTTTCAAGCATGTCGTTTAAAAGAAATTATTGTACATGCTGAGCTTGTTATGCTCACTCTTGCTTGAACCGTATGAATGCAGCTAAGACCGATTTAACCGAGGGATCTGACAAGGATAAAGTCAAGACGAAGATGAACGATTAGATTACCTTGTAATAATCTAGTGAGTTGTATATAATATAGTATGATGAACAAAGAATGTAATGGTTTTAGAACCTGGGAACGAGATGTAATATTATTAATGTAATAAGAATGTCGTTGATACACACATTTTTATGTCATTTCAATACAATGAATGTACAGTTATGAGTACTGTGTATCACCATCTCTCGGGTTGGAAGATACCTGGATTTGGGGGCGTCACAGGTTGGTATCAAAGCATTAGGTTATAAAACTTAAGGGGGGAAGAACCTTAGGCTAATAACCTTCTTAAGGAAGCAAAGTCCGAAGGAAGTAAACGTAAGTCGAATGAGTTAATAAGGTATTGAGGAAACTCATTACCGAAGAATTTAAAAGATGGAAAGTAACCCTAAATAAATTAAAGGTAATTTGTGCTTATACTATTGTGTGTTATGTACTAATCAACATGTTATGTGTGATGGTAGGATGACGAACGATAGCTTGATGTATAGAGATATACATGCGATGAGTGAAGAAACTGTGAACAGAGTAGAGCCTGTACCCATGCCAGTGGCAGAGCTACCATTAGTGATTCTAGAGGAGTCGGAGACAGAGGAGTACTTTTCTGAGGTTGACTACTCCGAGGGAGATATGGATATAGCGTCATACCTTAGTATGATGAATGTTGTGGAAGAAGGGATGGAGGTAACATCAGTTGATACGGTGGTACCTACACTAGGGTCATCACCTCCAGATGTAATGAGATCATTGTATCTGGCAGTGCTTGACAGGAATGTGCAACTGAGTACAGTTGTGCAGAATCAGAATGAAGAGATTAGTGCTTTTTATGTAGCGAAGGAGTCTGCAGAAGCAGATTTTGAGTAAGAGCATGATGAGAAGGTGCTCATGATAAATAAGGCTAGGGATTATATGAACGAGGTGGAAGAGCTTCATAAGAAACTGGAGGTGAAGGACCGGAAGATAGCACAGATGTCTTACATCCATAAGAGTGCTCATAAGGATTTCAAGCTAAAAGTTGCTTGTCACCCCATGGAGTCAAGACAAACCCCTCACACTATTAGTCTGGATACTGTAGCGATGATTGCGAATGAAAAACACGAGGATGTTGTTATGCATTATTAGAAGTCTAGAGTTATAAATATGTGTGTAGTAACGTAAAACCCTCTTTTGTATAACAGGGTAGTCTATTTGTAAATCCCAACTTTTGAGAAGTTCAATTACGGGATAGAAATGTAATAGCTTTTGGCTATGTAAGTAAAGTGTAAATAGTTTCAGACTATGAAGAAGCATATGAATATAATGAAGTTTTCATTTAATATGCTTTGTTATGGTATGAGTTGTTATGTGGCGAAATAATAACGGTAAGTAAATAGATAATAATGAAATTCTATTTATTTAATCGAAAAATGCCGTCAAGGAGAAGACAACGTAATCAGGAAGCGAAATCAAGTAATGATAATCAATCGGGGGTTAAATTAACCCTATGCAAGAGTTCATTAATTTATTAACGGCTGCATTTAACTAAACTGGTGGTAGAGTACCTGCGGAACCTAGGTCATCCAGAACGACTACCTTGAAAGAATTTAAAATCATAGGTCCGCCGAAGTTCAAAGGAACAACGGACCCATTAGAAGCTATAGCGCCCCGAAATCCGGGTATCTTCTAACCCGATAGATGGTGCTATACTGTACTAACATTCATACATTCATCCAATTGAAAAGCCTCAAAAGAACGAATATCTCTTTTATATAATCAAAATAATATTTACATTTCCCCAAATTCTAAACCCATTACAAAAGTTCTTTGTCATAATATCAACTATATTACAACATTAGAATACTTGCCTTTAGCGTCTGCTACGGTATAATTACTTTATGTTCGAGTCTTTCAAGTCTCTACACCACATGATCACATAATGCCTCATATTAGGTCATATATAATCAAGTATGTATATGACTATATCTTACCCTTCATCTCAATCTAATTATGTATTAGATTTATTCACTATCAATTCCGATTTACCATTATACTTGCATTCATATTTGAATAGGTTATCTCAACCTTTATGCACTATCCTTAAGGTTTAACAAAGTTTTAACATTGTTACTTCAAGTTCCTTAAGGTGTGTTTACTTTTAAAACAATTACATTCCTTGCTTTATGCTTGTAAACATTCATCACTATCTTTATTCTAGGTCTGGCGCTGCGGCGCCAGTCATATACCTACATCTTGCGTTGCAGTGCGAGTTAATAGTGAGGATGCCCCAAACTTGGCTGCTGCACAGAGTCCTTACTCGATTAGGCAAGATTATACGGCGCCACTGCTGCGAGAGGTCGTGGTCCAGACATGGCGAATTTCTCGGGCTCATAACTTCTTCGTTATAAGTCCGAATTGGCTCGTTCAAAAGCCTACGGTTCACAAATTACATACTCTATGCGTTCATGCAAGAATTTTATCTATTTGACTTCTTTTACTAAAAATTCACCTATTAGTTCATTTTTAACGAAAACAATAAACGTTCGTGAATGTTCAATGCTCGTTTCTTCGTTCTAAGTCGGAATTCGGTAATTTTTGAGTCCGCAACTCTAGAATACCAAATCTGACTTGTCTCCATCGAAAACCACCGTTTCTGAGTTCAAACACAAAATTTGACTTCTAATCTGAGAATTTCACGAATTTGACGTTTATCGTCCAATCGTGCAATTTTTGGCAAATCTTTATTACTTATGATTTGTTCATTACTTCAAATGAATTCAATTCATCATATGAACATCTCAACATTCCTAATACAACATTTTATTTTTATGTTGGATTTTGACTTATTCTTTTATGAGCTTATAACTTATTAAAGTATAAACTACTTATAACTTCATTGTTCATAACTTATGAAAGTTAAGGTCTTTTAATCACTATACTTATATGTTCTTAACATATAATATCATTCATGTATACATAATACAAATTCATATAAACTCTTAGTTTTCATACTGACATTCAAGGTTAACTTATAATAAGTTCATAACTTTTATAAGTTCAAATGACTTATTTCCAACTTATGTGGCTTAAGTTCATTGATTACACATTTTTCTTACTTCTTAACATTCATGTTCCTTAATCCATACTTTTCTTATCAACCTATCATGGTAGAGATAGAAGATAATTGGAGAAGAGGTCTTACTCTTTGAAGTCTTTGCAAAGTAGTCTTCTTTTTCTTCTTGAAAGTGAAAGTAACTTATTTATGGCTTATTCTCCCTAACACTTAAGACCTTTGAATATGTTGGATTGTTTGAACAAGTGTTAAATGGCTAGCAAACTTCCTCTATTTATAGAGTTCACAAGGT
The DNA here is from genome assembly GCA_020205605.1 of Panax ginseng. Taxonomy (NCBI): domain Eukaryota; kingdom Viridiplantae; phylum Streptophyta; class Magnoliopsida; order Apiales; family Araliaceae; genus Panax; species Panax ginseng. The sequence goes on along the minus strand of CM035131.1, from coordinate 75,749,451 downwards.
TAGGGTAGTTTAGACAATAAACCAATCCCACCTCCTTAAGCCACCTCCTTACTATTAATTACTTGGTTAATACAACTCTTATCCCTTGCTTGGTCATTACACATTATGCTTGATCACCAAGATTAACCATATTAACATGGTTTGCTCCATGGGTCAATCAACTTATTGGATCTTAACTTGGGCTTAGATTTACTTAACCTTTGGGCTTTGCATTAACAAACAGTAACTTGTTTAATAATCAATAGTTGGGCCTCACCATTTAATTCACTTGGGATTGTACAAATTCTAACCAATCTTCCAAGTCCATTATCATTGCTCAATACATATACATATTGTCTATGTATCATTTTCGTAATTTAACTCGTATAGAAATTTATTATATACAATATTCCATCCTTCATACAAACTTGTATAATACTTCGTATTATACTCATTTTCATTACTTTGTACAATACCTAAGTATCATACAATTATTAATTACTCACTAATACTTCGCTTTCCTTAACGTTCTCAAATTAAGTCCGCAAGCGAAATATTACGTTTTCTATACTTAGATTATTATTACATAATCCATCTTACCTTGATATTCTATCATTACGTATTTCTCGGAAATTAAAAAAATAATTCTCGAGCAAATACCGATGAATAGTGTTTTTAGGAAATTTCTCGGAAAACTTTTATTTTCGTCTTAGAAATTCAAATAATTTAATTCCTTCACGTAGCTAAAATACTACGACATTCCAACATCAGTAGGTTATAGATTGACAACCATCTTGATATCATATAAAATATAATTTTATTATTATTTAATTCAATAAAATTATTTTATAATAAAATCCGAATTTCTCGGTCGTTACATCCTTCCCCCCTTATAAGGATTCTGTCCCCATAATCTCGTCTTACTTTAATCAAATAACTGAGGAAAATTTTTCTTCATCTTTTCTTCTAATTTCCACGTTGCTTCTTCGGCATCGTGGTTCTTCTATAATACCTTTACCGAAGGTATTACTTTGTTCCGCAGAACTTGCTCCTTTCTATCGATAATTTGAATCGGCAATTCTTCATACGTTAAGTCCTTCTCAATATGAATCGGCTCATATTGGATTACGTGCTTTTAATCCGGCTTATAAGGACGTAACACAGATACGTAAAACACGTTATGTATTCGTTCTAGGTCTGGAGGTAATGCTATCACATAAGCTACCTCTCCCACCCCTTTTAATACCTCAAAAGGTCCTATAAACCTTGGACTTAACTTTCCTTTCTTTCCAAAGCATATCTTTCCTTTCCAGGGAGATACCTTTAGAAACACATATGAGCCTACTTCAAACTCTCGATTTAATCTATGCGAGTTCGCATATTTCTTCTGTTTGTCTGAGAAATCACAAAGACGCATTCAGATTAACTTTATTACATCCATTGCTCCGCTGCACCAATTCGGTCCTAGCATCCGACGCTCTCCCACTTCATCCCAATACAATGGTGTTCTCGCACCTTCTTCCGCATAAAAGCTTCATATAAGCATGCATGCCTATGCTTGCATGATAATAACTGTTGTTATACGCAAACTCTACAAGTGGTAGGTGATCATCCCAACTACCCTTGAAATCCATGACGCAAGACCTTAACATGTCTTCTAACGTCTGAATTGTACTTAACTTCAACTGTGTTCCCAACTGTTCTTGCAAACTTCTCCAAAAGTTCAATGTGAATCATGGATCACGATCTGACACAACCGATACAGGTACTCCATGTCTGAAAATAATTTCCTTAACATAAAGTTTAGCTAATTGGTCTAAGTTATACTTGACCCTAATTGGTAAGAAGTGAGCTGATTTCGTCAACCGGTCTACTATTATCCAAATCGAATGGTACCCTTTTGCCTTTGTCGGAAGTCCCACCACGAAGTCCATCGTGATATGCTCCCACTTCCATTCTGGAATCTCCAATGACTGTAACAAGCCACTTGGTCGTTGATGTTTAGCTTTAACTTTTTGACAAGTTGAGCATTTACTCACGTACTCAACTATTTCTCTCTTCATGTTTGGCCACCAAAAACTCTGTCGAAGGTCTTGATACATCTTAGTGCTACCAGGATGTATCGAGTACCTTGAACTATAAGCTTCTTGTAACACTTGCTCCTTTAATTCTGTCTCATTCGGAACCCAAATTCTTCCTTCAAATCTTAATAATCCGTCCTCATCAAGACTATACTTAGTATCTTCTTTATCGGTTAACCGCTTCTTCATTTGGTTACACTCATCAGTCCTGAGTTGTACCTCCTTGACTCTCTCTACGATGGTAGATTGCATCTCCGTCGTAAAAAGTATCTGCCCCGATTCACTTGGCATCTTCAAATCTATCTCCATCTTAGCCATCTCTGTTGTTAACTCATTTTGAATCATTAACATATATAACCTTTCCCGACCCTTCCTACTTAATGCGTCGGCAACTACATTGGCTTTCCCAGGGTGATATAGGATTTCACAATCATAATCCTTTATCAACTCCAACCATCTTCTTTGTCTCATATTCAACTCCTTCTGTGTGAAGATATATTTAAGACTCTTATGGTCTATATATATCTCACATTTCTCCCCATAAAGATAATGTCTCTATGCGAAGCATCTCTATAAACTACAAAATTTCCTGTGTCATCGGGTAATGACAAAATAGGTGCTTCACTTAATCTTTTCTTCAGTTCTTGAAAACTGTCTTCACATTTATCTATCCACACATATTTCACCATCTTCCTTGTCAGATTAGTCAACGGAGTAGCTATCTTCGAGAAATCTTGGATAAATCGTCAATAGTATCCCGCTAACCCTAAGAAACTCCGCACCTCAGTTGGCGTTTTCAGTTGTTCCCAGCTCATCACTGCTTCTACCTTCGCTGGATCCACTGAAATTCCTTATTGGTCAATGGCATGACCTAGAAACTGTACCTTCTCCAGCCAAAATTCACACTTAGTGAATTTCGCATATAACTCCTTCTTTCTTAGTGTCTCCAACACTAATCTTAGGTGTTCAGCATGATCTTCTGGCATCTTAGAATAGACTAGAATATCATCGATAAACACAACGACGAACTTATCCAAATATGGTTTGAACACTGTGTTCATCATATCAATAAATGCAGCTGGTGCATTCGTCAACCCAAATAACATTACCAGAAACTCGTAATGACCATAACGAGTTCTGAATGTTGTCTTTGGTATGTCCTCCCTCTTAACCTTCAATTGGTGATACCCCGTCCGCAAATCTATCTTAGAAAATACTTTGCCCCTTTTAATTGATCAAAAAGATCATCGATCCTGGGCAATGAGTATTTATTCTTTATCGTTAACTTGTTCAACTCTCGATAGTCGATACAAAGCCTTAACGATTCGTCTTTCTTCTTGACAAACAACATCGGTGCCCCCCACGGGGAAACACTCGGTTGAATGTACTTCATATCCAATAGTTCTTGTAACTAAACCATTAGCTCTTTCATTTCCACAGGCTCCATACGATACGGTGCCCTTGAGACTGGTGCCGCTCCTGGAACAATGTCTATTACGAATTCGATCTCTCTATCCGGTGGTAAACCCGGTAATTCACTTGGAAATACATCTATAAATTCGTTTACTATGGGTATTTGTTCCATGGTTGCTCCCACTCGCTGGGTGTCAACAACATGACATAGATAACCTACACAACCTTTCCTTAAAAGTTTTCTAGTTTGTGTCATCGTAAGACTACACGAGCGTCCCGACGATTTATTACCATAAAACACTACAGGAGGTTGTTTCAACGTCCTAATGCTCACACATTTCTTCTGGCAATCTATAATTGCTCCATGGTTAATCAACCAATCCATTCCGAGGATTACATCGAATTCTCCCAACTTTATCGGTATTAAATCTACCGATAATTTACAACCCCGTAGATCTACACAATAATTCCTATGAATATCTTCAACATGAATTATCTCTTCATTTGATACCTTAATAATCAAAGGTATAAGTAACTTTTCGGAAAGTAATTCTAATCGTCTAGTAAAATCACATGCATGGTTTGACCGTAAGATGATGAAGGTCAATGATTAAACCATGGACGGTAAAGAAGTTGAATTAAAGATAATAACGTTTAACGTAACGAAGCCGAGTTAAAGATTAAAGGGAATGATCACTCTGAGTATACAAAAGACTGTATGACTTAGACGATAAAGAGTGAATACTGAGGTATGGCATTTAGTTGCCAGGAAGCCATAAGGAATAAGAAATTAACTTAACGAACATATAGTTTAATAGTTCGTATAAGTTAAGATAAGTTAAGTTGTAGTACAATTGTAACCTTTGATGGTTGACATATGGGAGCTGGGCTAAACAATTCCTTCAGAGAGCGAAGGTATATACAAAACTGGCAACCGATCTAACTCACCGTGTTATATGGGCAAAGTGTAGACGAGAAGGACGGAACTTGTTTGTTGGTTATTTGTGGGAAACCACTCAGAGTACCATATGGACTACTAGTAGAGAAACGATGTGTGCTGAGTCCTAGAGAAGTTATAAGAAGAAGATAAGAATGTAAAACATCAAAGATGATGAACGTATAAGTAAGACATCTCCGTATGTCATGAAGCCATAGAACGATAATGAAAGTGGTCGCATAAACTTAGGTTGCAAGAATGTGAACCCTAAGAAGTAAAGTTAAGCAAACTAATGCATAAGTTAAATATACATGACTAATTGGTGTTTATGTTTTCTCCTTATGTGTTATATAGGAATTGGAATGAGCAGTTCAGCGTAAGCTGTAGCTGGGTGTAAGGCAAGTTTCCTAACTTCATTCATATTTCAAATGAATGCTAGTTTCTAAAACTTCTCAGATGTTGAACTTAAGAAGTTCTGTCTATGTGCTAATGTGCGATATTTGTGTAAAGTGATAGAACATATGAGGCCTTGTGCCACAATGTGAACACTTCAGTGTTTCTATGAGATGAACTGTTATGTGATTTAACTATTCAATAAGAGAATGCTCAATTCACACACGATCCGTTATTGTTAAGTCCGTGCTAATGATTCTAGCCAGACATAATGTGTATGAAGAAGGTAGAAGAATGAAAGTATTTAAAAATTAAAGTGAATATTATTTTAAAATGATAGGAATCGAGACTATTCCTATTATTCAAGCTGCTTCATAACCTTTGTTCGATTATTGAAGTCTTAAAAGAATGATTGAATTCTTGAAGATGTTTGTTCAACTGTTATGACTTGTTGGGCAATTGAATGCTCACACTTGTTTTAAATGAAAAACATTTTCAGCGAACGATGTTAGAAGAATTTAAGGATCCCGTAAAGATCAAGCTGGCGGTATCCAGATGGAGTTCCATTCAGAATGTGGATAAGCGAGAAGATAAAGTGTATACTTGTAATATAAAATAAGTTAAATGAACTTTAGATTAGTTTAATGAACTATTATGTATCCTTAGTGGCGGATGAAAGTCACTCTTGTAAAATGAAATGAATAATGTATTTATCATTATTTATAATGAAAAAGGTTATAAGGTTTTTAGAACCTGGGATTTGAGAGTATATGTTGTTGTATTTAGCTATATAATGATGTATGTTTGGAAGAAGATGGGACCGTGACGTACGAAATTCGGGTGTGAAGATAGACCGAATTTTGGGGCGTTACAATATTCTACTAATTTCACGGAGTATAGAAGAAATACTTTAACAGAATGAGTGTAGAATTAGGAATACGAGACGAAATAATATTACTCACATACTACAGAGTATGGAAGAAAATATTATTTCTTACGAATACTGAAAAAATAATATCCCTTATCTTAGAAGAAGACTTGATACTGGAATAGTGAAGTAGCAAAATACTCTTCTTCTTTTTCTCTATAGCTTCTCTCTCTTTAGTTGCTCTTGTGAGTCTTAGTGAATTGGTGAGAATGAATAAAGAAATGAGCTTTTATTTATAGGAAAACATAGTTTCGATAATTACATTTTTAGGGGCTCGAATTATTACAGTATAGTACCTTCATCTTTAGCTCCATTTTTAATTTAGTCCTTCAAGTATTATCAATCTTGCACAACCTCCCCTAATAGTACATGCATGTGAACCAATAGTTCCATGCATGTGAACTAATAGCAATTAATTGCTCATTTATCCGATTAATTGCCCGTTTGGTCAATAATAACAAAACTAGCCAATCACAGACTTACATCCTTTGAGGGTAATTGGGTCACGGAAGAATTAAAGAAAACTAAATCAACAAACATCTTTCACTCATCAATATTATTCTTATCTTTAATCAACACGAACTTATTCATTATTAATATTATAATTTATAATATTAACAACCAGATCATTTTCAGGAAAGAGGGGGCTTTTCGATAAGGATTTCTCCTTATTGGCGTGCAATTAGGTGACCAAACCCCTTTTCTCGACAGAACTTTCTAGACATCGTCAATAATGCAAATAATAATAACTTTGTCGTCTCAATTTAATAATATAAAATATTGTGCAGATGATACTGTGATAATAATTGAATCAATAATTTGAGAGATACTATGCAGCAATTACTGTGGTAATAATTGAATAAAACTGAGTGACTTCTCACGTAAGCATCAATAATCAAAGATACTGTACAAGGTAGTGTGCTACTATACGACCACGCGTATTACTGTACTTTTACCAACGAGTATTTCAATAGTTTAACGGTAAAACTTTCGCTATTATTTTTATAAAAAGATATTTCTGTTGTTTTCTAACTCCGACAATTTTCATTGTGGGGTCCACCAATGATTGTGTCGCCATACAAATATTCCCTATTAAAACGAATATTCGCCGACCAATCGAATATTTTATAACAACTTGCTTACTTTGCAAAATTTATAAATATTACCCACAACTATAATATTATATCAAATTCACACCATAATATTCAAAAATATATTTTGAGAAAAATTAATCTTTATTCATAAAAGTTGGGGTCTTACATTTTGCATGGTTAAATAAGTTTTACTAATGGAAATCTAAAGTTTCAAACACAAACTTGATAAACTATATAGGAACTTGTGAGCATGCTTATATGGTCTAATATGTATATATGAGAGCATGGTGTATAGTAAATGAAGTGGCTTTGCATGCTTGGTGGCTTAACATGAGATTTTCAAAGGAAATCTTAAGAATGGAAAACTAGTTTTTGCAAATAGATACTATGACACCCCCAAATCTGGGTACTCCATTCTCACAGAATTTGGTGTTCACTATCCAAAACCATTACATCTAACTACCCATTATAAAGGATAAAGACATAATTTAAATAACTTAAACAATAATCTTTTCCCATTAAAGGGTTACATCATCATCTCAAAATAATCCCAGGTAATCTAACCTTAAATTTATTACATCAGTTTGCGGAATACATCATAAAATAAAAAAAGTCTTTAACATAATTCATTAAAATAAAATTCTCATAAGTCTTCAGCACTTGGACAATTTGCCCTTTCCTTTGCTAGTAGATGGCTCATCAACTTTCTCCACTTTAGCTGTAGTGTTAATTGCAAGAGTGAGCAAACAAATGCTCACTGATATAGAAGGTAGTAATGATAACAACATGAGAGTGAACAACGAATGCTGAACAACAATGAACTTGTTCTACGAATCAAAAATACAAAACAAGTTCGAACTTTAATTATCTAAGGGTCTTAAGACCACAAACTATGCCTCCATTATTTAGGTATTATTACCTTAACCTTAACAGTCATTAGACTATACAGACTCTTCTTAATGTACTTTGGAGGATCAGCCTTTTGTACCATGTATTGTGCACAAACATCTAAACGTTACACGTACAAAATCCCCTATGTTAGGGTTGTTCGTCTCAGTTTGAATTTAAAATTTCCGAACTAAAAAAAGTTTAGTTTGGAACTAGTTTATCAGTGTTTCTAGAATTTTAGAACACTATTCAATTTCCATCAATAAAGGTTTAATACAAGAATGTATAACTGAACAAGGCTATCAAAGTCAAAGATCGGATATCAACAATATATATAATTGAATAAATATGATATACATGCAAAGTGCTATAACCAAAAGAGTTAGAGCAATCTCATTTGAAGCGATATATTAGAACAATATATGCTTTGATCAATAATATCAAGGTTTAGAAAAGTAAAACTCGCTCGAGGTAACGAATTAGGTTACAAGAGCTTATTCAATCGTACATAAGGATAGAATCAATAGTCTTGCTCAATAAAATTTAGGAACTTGCATTCATTAACAAAAGGATGAAGCTAGAAAGCTTGCTCAATGTAAAGAGTTAAGGTTTAGAAACTTGCCTTGTATGTAAGCTACACAAGTATAATATTCGCCAATTACCCTACATATATCATTGAAATTGCAACCACAATTAGTTGTATGAATATTAACTTTAGGGGTTTAAACCTTCATTTAGGTCATAACCTTAACCTAACATCTAAACATGTTGGTTAACACCTTTAACGAATCTGAAATCTCATTACGATTCAACGTAACTTAATCGTTCATCTCTAACTTTTGAAAACATTACTTTTAGTTTCATTATATAACTCAATTAATAGTAACTTAAAAATCTTTTACACTTTGTATTACAACACCTTACACTCTGCTATTGTAGTTTCTATTATGTCTTAACATCATTAACATGCTTGCTTAGCTAACATAAGTCCATTACATGACTGACCAGAATAGGCGTAAGTCATTGCTCGGGCTTAGAGACGCAGTAGTAACTGTCTTTGTCCCTTAACGTTAAACCAAGTAATTGAACTGGGTGCTCACCTGCAGAAAACCCAGTGGCATGTTTGCACCATTTCGTTTCAGGGGTAACGGCAAAATGCACCACGCCTGCATACGAAACTGCATAACTCGCACTGCATACCCAAATCATTCCAATAACCACCGATTTATATGAAACCTAGCAACTAAACTTTGTGATAACATTTATAAACATGAAATACTACATAATAACAACATAAACACTTTACACATTCAATTTTGAATGATCAAAATCCTAATTTTCTAAATTTCATCATATTATACACTATTAGCGAATTCAATCACCACAAACTCGTTTCCCAATCAATTAACATGATTCCAACTACGCCGCTTTCGTTTCTTAACATAAAAACATATTCGAACATCAAATTGAAAATTATAACAAGTATTGATCATGAAATTTCATACTTAAACAAGCCATATTATAAGAACATATCACTGTGCGCCACGCCCAGATAGAAACTGCACAACTCTGCACCAGACACCCAAATCATTCCAATAGCCACCGATTTATATGAAACCTAGCAACTAAACTTTGTGATAACATTTATAAACATGAAATACTACATAATAACAACATAAACACTTTACACATTCAATTTTGAATGATCAAAATCCTAATTTTCTAAATTTCATCATATTTTACACTATTAGCGAATTCAATCACCACAAACTCGTTTCCCAATCAATTGACATGATTCCAACTATGCCGCTTTCGTTTCTTAACATACAAACATATTCGAACATCAAATTGCAAATTATAACAAGTATTGATCATGAAATTTCGTACTTAAACAAGCCATATTATAGGAACATATCACTATTATATGAACTCTTTCTACTACAATCCAATTTCATGCTTTTAATCATCAAATAACACTTACATATGATAGATAACAGATTGTAAATCATATATACATATATGTGTATCAATCTAACACCACTATCAATAGAAATTTCAAGAAAACAAGAGTTAAAAGTTAGAATTGGTTATACATTATTCTTTGATTGTTGGCTAGCAAAAGATGATAGAAAGCCTTCCCAAAACCCTCCTTTTCCAACTCTCAAAATCACTGAGTTTTTCCTCTCTTCTTCCAAACTCTCTCTCTCTCTCTCTCTCTCAACTCTGCTCTTTCAGCCTTAGGAGAAAAAAAATAAGATACAAAAGAAAATAAACTGATATGGCTTAACTCTCCCACGTTCTCTTTCAGTTAAAAACAATGTGCCTTCGTCAGTTAAGTTAAACGAAAGGCCACAAGGCCTTGTTTGGCCATACACCCATTCCCCCAACTAGATTATTTTTATATTATTATATTATATAGTTTCATGTGTCACACCTTTAGTTAGTTTAGATAATTTATAATAACAATAATTAATAATAATTATAATCTCATTATACTTATACTTATAATTAATAAATAATTATATATCTAATTTAATTAATAAATTAGAAACATCACTTATTTAATTTATTTATTTCCTTTAGTATCAAACAATTCCTTTAATTTAATTATTTTCTTAAATATTAAGCAATTGATTTAATTTAATTATTTCCTTAAATTAAATCCTTCAAATAAAATTATCACTATCCAATTTAATTAACATTAATCAATTTAGTTACTAAATTAATTCACCACAATTCATCAATTATTTATTTTCCTCAATAAATAAATTATTTAAAATATTTATTCAATTTAATAAATATTTAAATTAAATTATAAATTTCTCGATCATTACATATACATTATAAGTATTCTGAAATTGACCATCATAATTAGGTGTGTTATGTCTATGGATGTGATTAACAAGAATGCCTAACTAGACATATGCATGGTAAATGGAATATGACTAGTTTAAGTGATGTAAAACTTCATAATTTGAAATACATGATTTAACTAACATAAGCATGTATAGTTGAGACCAAATGACCAGGTAGCATGTGTACAACGGCTAAACGTAAGAGAGTTTGTGAATTGAACACTTAAAGTCTTGATTAAATGAGAAGGGATGATGACCTATGTTAATGTTATGATGTGGGGTCAAACTTAGTTATACACATACTAATATGTGTGATTTGCATGATTATTCGCATATGAGCAAGTTGGGTGTACATTGGTTTTCTACAGGAGCAGACATGTCTTGGTTTGCACCAGGAGCAGCGCGGCCACGCCACTCCTTAGTACAAACCAAGCATGGTCGTGCCACCTTGCACTGAGATCTATTTTCTGCTAATAATTTAAGAGCAGATGCATGCCTATATTGTTACATTAACCTGTAATATATGTCTAGTGTAGTATTCATATGTCAATAAGCTTGTTGATGGAAGAAGTAAGAGCTAGATTTTCCTAACTCAAAAAAGAAGAAGAAAGAAAGCTAAAGAACTTCAAGGGTAAGCAACCTAAACCATGATTCTCCCTCTCTTCATTTGTTAGAGAAGTGAGTAGTGGTAGAGCATGTTTGTTAAGGAGTGATAAGGATGGTTATTAATGGATGAAACCTTAATGAACCATATAAAAGTGAAATCATAAGTATAAAAGCTATAAACCATTGAAAGTCATTGAAAAAAATTGTAATATTCTTGTTGATGGACAAGTTTAAAACTATCATTTGTAGGCTTAGATAATACATGTTGTGATAATGGAATGAATCCATTTGGAACGGTGTAAAAATCTTAAGTAACCAAGTTATGACGAAATTTACAAGATTAGACGATAATCGTCGAAATCGTGAAATTCTCGGAATGGAAGTCAAAAGTTAACATTGAACTCGAAAATATTGGTTTTCGATGGAGAATAGTCTAAGTTTGCATTTTAGAGTTGCGGACTTGAAAATGGTCAAATTCCATCTTAGAACGAAGAAACGAGCTATAAACGTTCACGAACGTTTATTATTTTTGTAAAAATAGACTTAAATGATGAATTCCATGTTAATGGATTCTAAAATATAAAATTCTTACATGAACACTTAAGTTCATGTGATTTGTGAGCTAATAGCTTTTGAACGAGCTAATTCGGACTTAAAATGAGCAAATTATGAGTCCGGGAAGTTCGCTAAGTAAACAAACTGTGAAGACTATCTGGTGCACAGAGCTGGCGCCGCAACGCCAGCCAAGGCATAAAAGGTGGCACCGCAGAACCGAGCCGTGCCCAATACGTACTGAAAAGTGGCGCCACAACGCGACCAATTGTACCGGATGGTCTTTGCAGCCTGTGTCCTACCAATAGTTCTTTGAGACTCATGGCCGCAACATGAGACTTATAAAGGGAAGCTGGCGTCGCAGTGCCAGCACTAGACAAGGCATAGTAAAGAAGGGTTATAAAGATAAGAAGGAAGTTGGTTGATTAATAATGAAGTAATACATTAATAAACTTGAAGTAAACATCCTCAATGATCATTATAATGTTGAGAATTATAACTAAAGGTTGAAGAAAGATTACTTGAACGTGAATGTAAAACAATACGATAAACCGTAACCAATGTTAACAAATCTAATGAATAAGTAGATTGAAAAGAAGGGTAAGATAAGTTAGATACCATACATATCTGACTATGACCTAATGTGGTATGTTACATGGTTATGTATTGTAGAGACCTTAAAGACTCAAAAGGAAAAGTATTTAATCTGTAGAAGACGCTGAAGGCAAGTGTTCTAACCATTGTCTATGTTTATTCTGGACAAGCTTTGCGATTCATATATCTTGCACATGAATTAATGTATGATGAGGTCGAAGCCAGTTCTTTCGACTAGACTTAATGTATTTATTGGACTTCTTATAATCTATTGAAATGTTATTAAAGTTGCTATCTTTTGCCAAACTATTTTGGTATGGATTTCAAAGAAAGACTGAGTATGAATAAAAAAATATTTTATCGTCAAACGATAGGCACGTGAGGTTGCCAAAACTTAAACGTAAATACGTTTACAGAAGAAGTGTTGTACATCATAGAGTACTATAGGATGATCACCTAGATGTGCTCGTAAGTAATACTGGACTTACGGACTTAGTGTCGGGTTGTCCTTTTCAAAGAAAGAACGAATGCTCAAGGTCTTGGACCAAAATACATGTTTAATGAACGTGGTTCATTGTGAAATGTTTTAAAGGAAAAGAAGTGTTATTTTGAATTATCGATAGTACTTCATAACTATTGTTCAGTTATCGAAGATATACGATTCCTATGTTTCAAGCATGTTGTTTAAATGAAATTTTCATACTTGCTAAGCTAGTTATGCTCACTCTTGCTTGAAGCATATGAATGCAGCTAAGACTGAATGACCCGAAGGATCCTCTAAGGATAAAGGAAAGGCTAAGGCAGACCATTGAATTGTCTATGTAATAGTATAGGTTTAATGTTGTAATTATTTGATATTATGACAAGAAACATATGTAATGGTTATAACGAACCTGGGAAAGGGAATATTGTTTTGGAATATAATAAGACATGTTCACTCTTTTGAGAAATTTCAATTGAATGTATGTGTGAATGGTAGTACCGTGTAGCACCATTTGTCGGGTTGGAAAATACCCGAATTTGGGGGCGTCACAGATATTATTTTTGTTCAATACTCATATGAAATAATATTTTCTTTCATTTTCTGTAGTATATAAGTAATATTATTTCATTTCGTATCCTACTTCTACACTCATTTTGTTAAAGTATTACTTCTATACTCCGTAAAATTAGTAGAATATCCTTGAAATTTGCACTTCATTTAGTATCGTTTCACAAGGATATTTTTCTGAACATTCTTGTTAAATTTTAAGCTTTTCATACCAGAGTACTATTAATGGGCACAATTCATAAATACAGTACTATTTTCAAAGTACTATTCACGTGGTACTATTCACAAAGTACTATTCATGGGGTACTACTCATAAAGTACTATTCACGGGATACTATTCATAAAGTACTATTCATGGGGTACTATTCACTCAGGTAGTATTCACCCGGGATACTATTCATGACAAAAATTGAATTCTTTTCTGTCCAAATCATTTTTGATACAATATTATTCTTGAATTTTACTCCACAAAGCAGTATCATGTTTACAATTTGGACATTATTGAATTCTGGATAAATTAAATTATAAATCTTTAAAAATTTATCCTTTGCTTTCTTTTAATTAAATTCTTATATCATTGTCATCATCCTCATGCTTATATTGTGATGAAAGTTATCTTTGGCCCGTAGTGCATAAATGGACTGTTTATTGGTATGATTATCACCAGGATTATTCTAATAATTGATTTACCCCAAATCCGTGTACTTGAAACCCGAACTTTGCTGTTCTCCACGATACCATTTCTTTAAGCTGAATAATACTAAAATAATAATACATTCGAACTTAATTTACATACATCAAAGTTTACTTCCCAAGGTACGTGACCTTCAAATACATTCCTTATAATACTTGAATAGATACCAATACAACTATAACCATTAACTCATGATACACACTTATTCGATCAGCTTTCCTTTTCCTTTGTTCGTTTCGAGAAGCCTTCAAAGTTGCTCATATATATAATCGAAAACATTTAATTTAAGCAAGGATGAGCATTTGAGTGCCCAAAGAAGTAATAGCAAATATATATATAAGCTGAAAGAATATAAGTATTCTCTTTACATAACACTTCTACAACGAATCGAAAGTTGTGAAGTAATCATCTCGATAAAAAATTCACATAACAAATCTCTTCCAAATTATTTAAATTTGTCTCTGCTCTACCCATGAATAGGGTTTAAGAATCATACTATGAACATTCTTTTCATTTTCAAAAGGTTTGGCGAAATTCATCCATGAACTGCTTCTAGCTTACTACGGCACGCGGAGGGTGATCACCTCATTGTACCTCAGATTGATCAATACTACATAACTTGAACGAAATTCATCGCTCACTCTATCCGCCTTGGGCGCAAAAAAATCTTCCCATATAGGGATGTTCATACATGCACGGTTCCAAACCCAAGTTTTTAATCTTGCTCAACAATAATATGTAATTCAACATATATGTATACGGGTAATTGATGAGGTATATCAACATGTGAATAAATGCCATGGTTATCCAAGTGGGGACACTTGTATAACCATTTAGAAATCAACTTAACAGAATATATATCCGAGCTAACATGTTGATAATCAAAGCATACAAAATCAGACAGAATAGAATAATTCTCAAACTTCTTTACTCATGTCCATTGCATAAAGGAAATGCAAAGGTAGGATACTTGCACGATTCACGATTACAAATCTCAACTTAGGTTTTATCTCTTTATCACAACCTATCAATAATCGATCATTCGCTTCGATTAGAACAATATATCTTAACACATAGTATCGCCTTATTACAACAAGACATAGTCTAATCACATAATCACAAAGATCATACTTTTAGTTCATATTCTATACTTGAAATATTTTTATACATTTTTCAAATATCTCATCCATGCTCTTACAAAGCCTTTTCTTTCTATTATAGGTCCGACATTTGTTTGCCAGATCGACAACTTTTTTTTTCGGATAAATAATGAGTCTAAGACTCTTATTTTATACCTCAACATCTCAGAAATATCGACATCTTAATTTTTAATCATTTTCAAAATTTCCGAAATTGAAAAATTTAAAATAATTCAAATCATCACTAAAGGGCCTATAGTGATATAACTCATTACTATAGGTGTTCTTCTTCAAATTTAGAACTTCATAATCGGTTCTCAAGTCAACTAGTTTGGCTTATTATAACTTTCAATTATCTAAATCATAATTAAATGATTTAAACATTAAACAATTCCATTATCATTAATAGTTTAATTAATACTAAACTATTAATGAAACCATTGCTAAAATATAAAAGTTATTTATAATAACTCAAACTATTTTTAAAACATTTATATTACCTTTAAATGATTTTTAAAACAATAAAAATCATTTTTAAATAATTACCATTAATATTTAAATATTAATGTACTATTTATTCAAATATTAAAAGTCATTAATTATAACTTAAAATATTTTTAAATCTTTAATATCCTCTTTAAATGGTTTTTAAATAAGTAAAACCATTTTATTTAATAATAATTATTAAATAAACTAAATATCATTAATATTATCTTAATATCATTAATATTTAATTATTAATGAAATTATCATTTAAATATTAAAAGTTATATTTTATAACTTAAAATATTTTTAAATACCTTATTTTCATTTAAAATAATTTTTATAATATTAAAATCATTTTAAAACTAAATTATTTAATATAATCATTAAATAACTTTAATATCATTAATAATTATTAATTAATAAAATTCATCACAAAATATTAAAAGTCATCACAAATAACTCATTTACATAATCAATTCCAAGCCAAAATAAACATAGTAAACTAACTAGTTTATTAACAACACACTAACTAAACTTCAAAAATTCAAACTTTAACTAACAATTAAAAATAATAACATTACAAAAATTAAATAAGAAACATACCCTGAAATACGAATTTCACGCAATCGAATGCGCACTTCCACGCCAAAAATTTAACTAAGGAGATCTTTATAAAAGTTCTCCCACAACAAAGCCTTTTCTCAAAAATTGGAGGCCTTATTGTTGGTGAATGAAACAAAGGCCAAGCCCTTCTATTTATAGGTTTAGAAAATGGTGAAGTTCTCAACTTAGTCGATGTGGGACTTGGTTTATACTAATTTTTCAATAGCTCACTTTACATTTTCTAACGCATTGCTCATAACTCCGATTAATCTGATTTTTGGATATGTTATACATGGTATGTAAGACTATTTTTAAAAAATACGAATTACCCAATTCGGGTTCATTAGGTAGCCCAAACAAAGGCGTCAAAAGTGGACGTTCATAATGAGCTTTTCAATCTCGTTTCAGCTTTACCTCTTCCGCTAAAAACAGTCATAACTCTTTCATTTTAAAATATTTTGAGCGATTCTTGAGTCCACGCTGAAGCTAACTTCTGGGGCTACAACTTTTATTCTTTGACCATTTCCAAATTACGAACACATCAGCCTAGAAATTCCGTTCAAATGGACTGTACCGCACTTGTTGGAAAGTTTTGACACTACTACTTTGAAAATGTCATAACTCTCTCCTCCGATATCGGATTTAGTCCGTTTCGGAGTCTATGGAAAGCTTATTCGGTGTACTATAACATACCAAAAGCCCAGAAGATTTTGAAAACATTAACTGATCGAAACAGTGTCCCTAATAGCACATCCCGCTGCTGACTTTCAGTTTTGACACACTTCCTTCCAATCACCGTAATTCCCTCATCCGAGGTCGGAATGAGGTCATTCCAAAGCCTATGGCTTTCTAACTCAGTGCACTACAACATATCAAAAGTCTAGACCTTTTAAAGCACAAAAGTGGACGAAAATGCCCCCATTACAGATCGCCCCAAAAAGCAGTTTATCATGATCTCCAAACCATGTTTGACCATCTATAACTTCTAATCTATACATGATATGGACTTGATTCTTTTGCGATTAAAGACCACATATCAGGCTACACATAACAACTTTTGAAGAACAAAACTCATGATCGAGCAAAGAGTTATGGCCTCTGACATTTGGTGAAAAAATAACAGAATTCAATTTTTCCAACTTGCTTAAATCTTCAAATTCGTGCACTTTGATGTTATGGGTCTTTGATTTATCAACCCATATCATCAATTAACATTCTATTACACAACTTTAAACAATCAATTGTATCAAATAACATCGAATCAAAGGATTTCTAGGTTTAGTGTTCTTATACCCTTTTTGCCAAAAATTCTTGATTCTTGCTTCTGATTTGTTATGGGTGATGGTTGGGCGTTGTTTAAGAGTGTATGGGCAATCTTGTACAAGGAAATTAAATGTAATATTTAATCACTAGATTTAATTCTTATAATTTACCAAATTAACTTCTATCCTTTGATAAATTAAAACACTTATACAATAACATCGAAATTAAACCCGGTAATTAAAATTAGGGTTTCTCAACGTCATCAATTAGGGTTTCTAATTGACCATTAGTGGTTCTTTAATTATCTGTGTATGTTACTAACATAGTCGTTACAGTTTCTAATTTCAACCTGGTTAGGGTTATAATAATTAGGGTTTGTCCTAATTATCGGCATCTGACAACAAATAATTAGGGTTTCTTCTAATTACCGATATTCTTATTCACAAAGACTTCATATACACAGTCCACTACTCGTAAATATCCCATAATCGAGTTTAATAATTAGGGTTTCACAAGACGCGGTAATATGCTATGACCTAATTGCCGTCATTGCTCAATATTATCTCGTCTCAAGCACATACCCAAAGACATAATTATGGTAATCGTAAAATCATTATATAAATAATATAATATTCTCATCTCTTGATCACAATCCCAATCCGTGGTTTGGATCTCATGTCCGACTTATTCTTCATACACAAGATCAATAATCAAGTTAAAATAATTAACTTAAATATTACGAACAATTCATATAATAAAATATTTATTATATAAATCTAATTATCACTTCATATATTATTTCCAATCATGTTTTCATGGAAAATAATTAATAAAAATATTTCGGCTTACAGAAATTTATTATCATATAATTTGTGGTAATTAATAATTCCAAAATTATTTCTAATTTTTCAAGTAATAAATGTATTCGCATTTATCGTTCACTTTACTTGACACTTAGTCTCGTCATTAAAAAAAAATTATACGCAAAATTTCTTATTTATTTTATATAGAAAATCTCGGGTTATTACAATAATCATGCTCTGTAATGTTATAAATGATGTGGTAAAAGTCCTCATTAGACTGTAGTGCATTGATGGATAATTGTTGGCATGATCATGACCATTGGTGATTACACGAATATCCTTGGCTCGTAGTGCATGAATAATTCATGAACGTGATACTAATGAATATCCTTGGCCCGTAGTGCATGGATAATTCAGTGATGTGGATTATTTATTGAGCTGAGCCTCAGCGATAAAATTGATGATAAACTTTTTAAATTATAGAAGACAGTAGATATCATGCTCTACTTGACTCTTCTAATGGTTTGCTTGTTCCGCTATAGTTAAACTTGTTGTTTAGTAGTTTAACCCTATTGAAGGCTAACGCTAATTTATTCTGCATTATCTTAGTCATAATATTTCTTATTGGGCGAGTTGAGCTCACCCTTTTGCTTTCATTGTTCTCTTCAAGAAATGAGAACGTAGCCGGGACTAGTCGGGGAACGGAGTAATTGTCCGAGATGGTGGCTATAGTAGTTCTCACTATTCTATGAAATAGTGTGATAATAACTGTAATGAGGACTCCATTTGAGTTTGGATATTGTCTAGAAGACAATATTTGTGTAAAACTCTTAGCTACGCTTTTTTCATATTGTATAAAAGAAGTTTGTATTTGATTTTTGTACCAAGTATTTGGCGACTCAGAATGGGTTATTCTTACCTGTTTTGGGGGCGTCATAGTTGGTATCAAAGCTTAGGGATATGATCCATAGCTTAGATATCAGACTAGAACTAGGAGGGGAGAGACGAGTTAATCCTTCGCTAGTATGACCTACCTAAGTTTATTTGTTATTTAATTGTTCGATCAGAGTATAGGAATAATATGTGACATATCAATTAACCCTTATTTTGTGGCAGTGTTTGAAAATGGCATCTGAAAATTTTGAGTTAAGCAATGGAGCACATGAGATCGTTGAGTCACTAACGATCAATAACTAGGATAATGTTCATTAGGAAGGCAATAATCCTCAGGTAAACAACAACACTGACCAGATGATGAACGATGGGATGTTTAGAGGCTTTATGCAATTCATGCAACATCAGGAGAGAGAGACTCCTGTTCAAAATGCAGCTGGAATCACTGGCAACTCTCGGATGGTCACTGCTAAGCAGTTCGAAGAGCTGGGACCACTGGAGTTTTTAGGAAAGCCAGAACCACTTAAGGCGGAGATGTGGAAAAAGCAGATCACCAAGATATTTGACGTCTTGGGATGCTCCGAGGAGCAAAACGTTCCCTTTGCCACTTTCATGTTGCGAGGAGAGGCAGATCACTGGTGAGAATCTGTAAAACGTACTCAACCTGCCGCACTAAAGATGTCTTAGGAGAAGTTCCAAGAATTGTTTAACGACAAGTACTTTCCTGAAAGTATTCGTCACATGAAAGGAGGTAGAGTTCATCAAGCTGGAGCAAAACAATATGACCGTGTCTGTGACAACCCGAATTTTTATAATTTATTAAAATAGAAATTTAATAATTAAAATTTTTATTATGAGATGTTTTGAGTTTGAGTATTTATATATGCGTGCTATATATTTTGAAATATGTGATCTGGTGTGAAGAGAAATATATATTCATATATTAGGAAAATGAGGTTTAATAGTTAAGTTAACTGTTGAAGAAATTAAATGAATTTTGTAATTAATTTTAAATAATTATTGAATTAAATAAACATTTTAATTAATTTATTTATTGAGATAAATAAATAATTTATGAAATTGTGGTATAATAATTTAGTTATGGGTGTATGATAATTAAGTTAAAGCAAATGTAAATTTTATTCGTTGAAGATTTAATTTAATGAATTAATTAAATTGAATGAGTTGTTTAATATTAAAGAAAATAAGTAATTAAATAAAGTGATGTTTAAGTCTAATTTATTAGTTAAATTAGATATATAATTATTTATTAATCATCGAATAATTATAATAAAAATTATAATTATTATATTTATTATTGTAAGTTATGTAAATTGGTTACAGTGTGACAAATAAAAACTATATAATATAATACTATTAAAATAATCTAGTATGGGGAGATTTTGTATAAAGCAAACACATGACCTTATGGCCTTTGGTTTATTTTTTTAATCGATTTATGTTGGGTTTTATAACTGGAGTATATCGTGGGTTAGTGGGAGTCAGTATTTGTTCACGCATTTTATTTTATCTAAGGCTAAACTAAGAACAGAGGGTTGAAGGAAACAAGAGAGAAAAACACAGAAGAGATTGAGAGTGAGAGCTTAAGAGAATTTTCTGTGATTGTCAAGTGGAAGAGAAGGGTTTGCTAATCATTTTGTTAAATCAAGGTATAAACTATTCTTGGTTTTAACTCTTAATTTTGGTACTATATATTCTATATGATTTGGAAATCACATTGAATTGATATGTATACATATAAGTAAGGTGTTAGAATCTGTTAATCATTGTATGTGGGTGTTGTTTGATGATTAAATACATGAAATTTGGGTTTGTAGGGAGAAAAGTAAATAACATTTTATGTTTATGAAAAATGGCTTTAGAAAGTATAATTTTTCATGCTCAATATGTGTTATAATCTTTAAATTGATGTTGGATTATGTTAGTATGTGAAGAAACAAAAATAACGTAGTTTAAATCGTGTCAATTGGTTAAGAAACGAAGCCGTGACGATCGAATTCGCTAAAAGTGTTAAAATTGAAGAAATTTGGAAAAATGAGATTTTGATTCTTCAAATTGGTGTATATGTAATGTTTATTTAATTGGAATGGTGAATAGCATGTTTATTGATTTTATTACATAGTTTAGATGTTACGTTTCATGAATTTCTGTAGGAATTGGGTTTGTTTTTGGGAGTCAGGCATGATACAAAGTTGCTGCAGTTTTTGTCTGTGTCCCGCGCAGCTGGCCCGGTACTACAGCCAGAAATGGCTATCGACATCGAGATTTTTATTTGTCCCTTTTCGTTACTTTTTCTTTGGTGTTCTCATGTTAATGTGAGATTTGTTTGAAAAAAACAAGTGAAAAAGGTCCGACATGTGTAATGTCGACGATTTGACTTTAAGAGTCGCTAGTTGGTGTATTTTGCTGGTTGCACCAACGCAACCGAAAAGGTTTGCACATTGACCCAGTGATGTGACACTGCTAAACGGGTCTGTAAAACCGAGATTCATTTGGGTTCGGGGGCTTGATTATGCGAAGGGAAGGTGTTAGGCACCCCCCGACATCCGTGTTGCCACGGTGACCGCAACTTTTCAAGAAACTGTTATATGAATGTGTGTTTGTGTGTGTGTGTGTGGATCAGTGTGTAATTATTTGAAAGTAATGTGGGGCCTCGTTCGCACCTATATACAAAGGGTTTGAATTTATAGAAAAATTCAGTTTTAAGCAAGATATAGAAATGAAGTTTTGTAAAAAGAGGTTTTTCAAACCCCGTGCTCAATAGGAATTGAGACCTTTTCATACTTCCATTTTATTATTAAATGTTCGGCTTCTTGCTTTTATTTTGAGATACGAAGCATCTTCAAGAAAATAATATACAGGAGTGCTGAACTCCTCATGGGCATGACAGCCATCTAAGGAAACTCAGACACTGTAAATAATGTACAAGCTGCTTACAGCTGAAAAAATGTCCATTACGGGAACCAAATCTAGATTTAGTAGCCCGAATCTGTGATCACATGATTCCTAGGCTCACATGATGTTGTAGTTTATATGAAAAGCAGTAAGCAATTATATATATAAAAGTTGTAAATATATATCTACAAACATGATCAACCACCACGAAGCATCTCCATGGAGGATCAGAAATATAAATATATAAAAGCGGTAAATATATAAATATGGACATGATCAACCACCACGAAGTGACTCCATGGGGGATCAGAAAAGTAAATAAAGCAGTAAATGCGATCAACCGCCATGAAGTAAACTCCAGGCGGGACAAAATGTAAATAAAGCAGTAAAAGTGATCAACCGCCACAAAGTAAACTCCAGGCAGGACAAAATGTAAATAAAGCAGTAAAAGCGATCAACCGCCACGAAGTAAACTCCAGGCGGGAGGAAATGTAAATAAAGAAGTAAATGCGATCAACCGCCATGAAGTAAACTCCAGGCTGGACGAAATATAAATAAAGCAGTAAAAGCGATCAACCGCCATGAAGTAAACTCCAAGAGGGACGAAATGTAAATAAAGCAGTAAAAGGCCTCGAAGTAAACTCCAGGCCTGACAGAAATGTAAATATATATATATATATATATATAAATTTATTGTCGGACATATCCGATGAGCCTGGATTTTATATCTGAATATAAAAGCAGTAAACGCACCGGATATAAAATCCAGGCTCATCGGATATGTTCGAGAACAATTATATATATATATATATATATAAAAGTAGTAAACGCATGCTTATAAAATCTAGGCTCATCGATATGTCCCATAACAATTATATATATATATATATATATATATATATATATATATATAAAGCAAGTAACGCTCCAGACATAAGTCTAGGCTCAATCGAGACATAACTCGATAATGTTAGTCCATATATAAATATACATACATATATAAGTATATATATACATACAAAAATGAAAACCACGGACCGAAGTCCGGGCATACGCACACAACACAACTCTCAATATGTAGAATAGTGTGTGCAAATATGAAAGGAAAGGCTTTATAGAGTGTAAGAAGGCTTACAGTGGGCTGCCAATGCAGGCTTCAATGACTCTATATGGATAAACACTCAGCTCCCACCGGATAAAAATATAGCTATATGTGAGCCAACAGATGTTTAAAATGAAGAAACACTCAATATGAGTGTGTACAGAGAAAATTGGACAGGGCTTTCTCGCCTTTTTCTTTCTTTAATTGACCACCCCAAGCTCTATATTTAATTGACCACTCAAGATGCACCTACGGCTGTCTGGGGTGCCCTGGGTTCTGCAGGTCCCGTCGTCTCGAAGTACATGCACTCGTGCACTCTAATGTCCGCTCGAACTTACAGAACTTCAATCCAAGCATCCAAATGAGGTATATACGACCTTCTTCAGACCTCTTGTGTCGAGGGTTATGCAATGACATGGGATTAGAGTTTGTAAGAAGTCAGGAAGAGGGGACCATGCCCATGGTCTTCAAGCTTTAAATTCTATCCGGTGTGCTGCCACACGTAATAGTCACTTGGGATTGGAACTCTTTAGTTTTGTAGGACATTATTGTATGTATGTATGTATGAAGTATTGAGATGATGCGTAGGTGTTGAGGTGGCAAGATGACGTTTGACTCATCACCGGGGTTATCGCCGGTTTGAGATGGTACCAGACGTTGCTTAGGATTACATCTGAGATTGGACTGCTTGTTTGAATGCTGCAATGTCATCTGTGGGTGTGCCTGTCTGCCCGATGTTAGCTCTGGGTCTGAGGTATGAGTGCCTCAGTAGGAGGTCTGAGATTGAAGCTGATAGCATGCATTTGAAATAGGCATTTTCGGAGTTATCGCCGGAACTGCAACAACATTACTTGGGGTTATCTCCAAGGATGAAACTCGAGGTTATCTCCGAGGTTGGAAATGATATTCACGGGGTGAGTTCCGGGGTTGGAAATGAGGTTTCTGGTGTGTGTTCCAGGGTTGGAGATGAGATTCTCGATGTGTGTTCCGGGGTTGAGACTTAACTTCCAGTAGTATCCGGAATGGATGTGAGCTGTCTTCCAGGGTTATCTCCAAAAGATGAATCTGCCCTCCTACAATGTTAGTAACAGGTGTGCAGAAAATTTTGAGTTTCTACAGATGCCCCTCTTTATCATATTCATGCAATGCAAGGTATGGATAGGATAAAGAATCCTAGACACTTGAAATGTAACAAGATAAAACATGATGCTATGTGCAACAACATGATGCAAATGTATGATGCATGATGAATGATTGTTGGTTCCCTGCTAATCCTGCTGGGAGGACAATCATCGATGGCTTGGACATGCGATCCAAGTCTCCAAGGATGTCGACGTTGGGGCTATCACCAAAGTCTTGAATCCTAGACACAAACTTCTATTCCATAGAGGTGCCTCTTGTGTATAAGAGATCTGTGGGGATAAAACTTTGTCTATTTGAGGATGTGTATAACATATCCCATCATCATGTCGGAGTTACTGCCAATAGTCTTTATTGTCAGGGCTGCCTGAACTCCGATGATGTGTGTGTCACCGGATAAATCCCTGCTGGGTGCATTGTAAAGGCTGCTTGACCTTTATTGATGTGTGTGTCAATGGTTGCATCACGTTGTGACCCCTACCAGGGATACTTGGATAAGTTACTTCGATGGGTTTACTTTCCACCGGCTGTTATGACGTCAAGGTTGCTTGACCTTCATTGATGTGTGTATCAACGGTCGAGAATGCGCTGTAACCCCCGTCGGGGATACGTGGATGCTTGAAAACCTTGCATTGTGACCC
The DNA here is from genome assembly GCA_020205605.1 of Panax ginseng. NCBI lineage: Eukaryota > Viridiplantae > Streptophyta > Magnoliopsida > Apiales > Araliaceae > Panax > Panax ginseng. The sequence goes on along the minus strand of CM035131.1, from coordinate 75,724,399 downwards.
TCGCTGTGGATACTTTGTCATTTCGTAGATTCGGCGTTGTAACCCCCGCCGGGGATATTTTATCATGTCATATATTCAACGTTGTAACCCCCCGCCGGGGATACTTGTTATGGTTGTGACCTTGCACTGACGGTATCAGACCTTTGTGGGGTATTGCCGAGCATGATTTGTGAAAGCTGAGCTCATCGGTATAGTATACTTGCATTCAGTAGAATACCAATGAGATGATGGGAGTTTAATTCCGACTCATAAAAACCAAGATTCCAGGCTATTCCGCTCAATCGCGTAGCATTTTTATTCCTGATTTGGCCTTTTTAACTTGTGAGACTTCCTTTGCAACTCTAACTGGAGCGAGCCGGAGGTGTGGGACCCATGTAAGGGGGGCGCAGGTACCTGCAGGAGCCGCAGGTTAGCCTGCGGCCAGCCGTGCCTATGTATAGGTGGCTAGTTGCTTTCATAAGTCATTTTCAAGTTGCGCAGCGAAGGAAATCCGAGAGCTCTTCTTCATATCTGCTGAGTTCAGGCAACTTTCTGCATATTCTTCCACCGTACAATTGTTCTTCACTATCCTGGTAACATATGCATGTATTTTTTCCAGTTTTTATCCGTTGAAAAATGACTTATCACATGAAATGCATTTAGACACATAGTAGTGAATATGCATACTGATATGACTTGATAAAAAATATTCAACATAGAAAATGTTAGTATTAAACCATGCTGAACATAATGATGTGAAAAAATTTAACTTTTGAAACAGTCAAATTGGCACCTTTTACTGTCATTTCTTATCCTATCTAAGGATAAATGAGTAAAGGTAAAAAAGTAAAATAATCCTGGTAATTAGACTACACTTATGAATTTTCTACTGTGATGTATTAATGCATGTAGGATGTATATGACTGTGGATAGGTGTGCTACTAAATGGCCACCTAGTCATGCCTATGTGCATGTGGATAGTCCCATTTACAAAGGGGGCTATGGCTAAAGTTTCCCAAAATGTAGGCATTGGGTAGTCATGCATTTTTAACTCTACTATAGATGTATGTTAAAACAATGCATGCATGCATGTAATCATAAAAATGCATTTTGAAAAGATCTAGGTAAGAATTTACCACACCCTTTCTGAGGTGATTTGGAGACTTGTTGTCCAGATATTATGGATCTGGATCAGCCGAATAGTTCCCACAGTACTACATCTGGTGTACAGAGGAGGGCTTCCGAAGTGCCTCGACTCCGTTCTGTTAGACAGCCTCGTCGTTTGATAGAGGTGGTGATACGTCATATCCGGGTTGAAGTGCCGGATGTCGAGGACGAGGAGGAGGATGTGCCGATTGAGGTTCCTGCTCCTGCTGCATGTGTTCCCCATAGGGATTTACCAAGTATTCAAGTGGCGAACCCAGATCTTCTAGGTGACTTGAGTCGGCATCCTTCAGTCTACCTGCACGTAAATGAGTTATGAAGTTAGATCTTTAATCTTTCCTTTTTCCTACAGATGAGGAGTCAAGGATTCTGATGTTGATCTGCATTTGATGTAGGTTCCCGACTTCACACAGCCTCGAGGGAACTGGTTTAGCATCCACTCTATGTATCAGGCTTTGCATGATGACTATAGAGCGATTGTACATGGATGGGGATTCGGGATGTTCTTTTCCATTCTTCCCGTCATTTGTCCCCTCGGGTTACCTCGTAGCATTGTCTCGAAAGCGCCGGTTTCACCGCATCTCGCCACTCCATTCTTTGGGACTGTGAGGTGATGATGACACCGATGGATTGGTGATTTATCACAGTTATGGAGTTTAGAGGGGATCAGTGCCTTACACGGCAGATATTACCCCTACTGCTGTCAGATCCTTATTGGGAGTTTCGGCGGAGGTGCTCAAGGGCAGGACTGTTCGTACAGGTCCTTTGAGCGTAGATGCTATGAGCGGGATGTTGAGTGATCCCATACCCGATGATGTGAGAGTCAGGGATCGCATTCTTCGGCGATTGTTCTTGATGATCATTAGGGGCTGCTTCATAGCAGATAACTCTTCTACGGTGTCCTTCGCTTTGATCAGCGCCACTCGACACGTGAACCGTATATGAGAGTATGATTGGGGTTCCTACACCTTTGCCTACTTCCTCAGGGGAATGCACATATGATCGCAGGGTTTGACCGAGGCTTGGTTAGGATTCTACCCGTTTCTGCTGGTGAGTATTTCTCTTGTCTTTTCCCATGTACAGGTTAAGAGTGTTGACTGACAGCAGATGTTGCCTTTGTGTTGGCAGTTTTGGACCTATGAGAAGCTTCCATGTTTGCGTCCTATGAGCGTGTTAGGTTTAGACACCTATCCACGAGGACGGAGATGACATCATTCCATACTGGCGGAAGTCCCTTTGCTGAGGGTTTCACTCATTGTTGCCTACAGCTTGAGTTGTTAACAGCGAATGTCATCACATGGGTTCCCTACTCTGGGGAGCATTGGGCGTTGGATTTGAGGATGGGTACCCGACTGGAGTTGAGTACATCATTTCCACCCTCAGGATTCCTCTCTTTACAGATGGAGGATGGGAGCTCTATTTAGGAGAGCGTGCTATCAGGAGCACTACAAGAGAGATTCGCATTCCGATCTTGCCTCCTGGGCGTTATTGGCCTGTTTCACAGTCACCCATCATTAATATCTCATTGTTAGGGGTTAACGATTTCACATTGTCAGAGGGTCCCTGCACTCAGGAGATGTTCCAGCATTGGTGGTTCCCTCATACCATTAGAGCTCAGACCCGCGCCACACAGTTTATGGGGGATATATTTCCAGGATCCGTGATGATGATGGATTGGCTAGCCTGTGTCAGAGATCCGACTCATGTGACACAGATTGACAGTTTGACCCGGCAGTTGGACTAGACACATTTCTTTATCCGACATTTTGGCAGAGATCCTTCAGAGGTAGAAACTTTTGATCTTTCCAGCTCTGGCGCTGGCCCCTCAGGTGACCCATATGGCTTTTTCGGTGCAGATCCTCCCTTATATAGGCATGACATCCCTATAGATAGAGATCCAGTGACTCAAGAGGAGTTACATCAGGTGGATAGGATCGATGATGTAGATATCGACACCATTGACTTTTTCTAATGTATATTTCTCGTTATCTCTTTTTATAGGCCTCTGTTAGACATTGGGTAGCTTCGTCCCAATCTAGCTATATCTTTTGATAGGCCTCTGTTATATGTTGGATAGCTTCGCCCCATTTCCCTGTATTTTAGCTGTACAGAGATGTATTAGATGATGATATACATAGGAATGTATGTACAATTTTTCATTCCCTATATCATATTGCCATCTATTGTATCATGCATGTTATTATGTTATGCATATGTATGTATGTCCAGAGATATTCAGCATTGACCCCTAGATGGTCTTATGACACGGCCCGTACAGATGTCTTCTTCGACAGTTAGCCGTATTGATCATACCCCGCCATTTTTGGTGACATCTGGTATGCGCTCATTGTACGATAGTATGTCACCATCAGACAGGGTGACTGTAGATCATTTATTACAGCATACTATGACCCTATTGATGTTTCAGGTTCCCACAGGAGTCGTGGAGGGTATGCTAGAGCACTGGGTATCGGAGAGACATGTTTTTCGATTTGGCACCCATGAGTTGACTCCTACTATGGAGGAGTATGCACGATTGATGATGATGCCGCTGGACAGACCCTACGTGCATATGGAGATCAGAGACATGAGTAGACAGTTCATGACCCTCACCGGATTGAGGCGTAGAGTGGTACATGATGAGATTACATCCAGCCATGTGATATCCCAATGTTTTCCATTTGACAGATTTGGCTCTGAGGATAGTTATACACGGCATTCTGGGGATTTCACCACACCGGAGGATCATTGGTGTTCAGCCAGAGTGGATGTATTGCTATTGTGCATACTGTCGTATGTCTACATGCCACGATACATGGACGAGTTGGATATCGGCGTCATTATGACAGTGAGATCTCTCAGGGAGGGTCATACCATCATACCGATGATCATTGCAGAGACTCTGAGGTCAGCTACATACTATTGTACTTATCCGGCAGGAGTGTTTACAGGTAGCTCGGTCATGTTGTATGTGAGGTTTATGTCACACTTGAGACCGATGGGCACATTCAGACGGCATGCATATTGTTTCACCCATGATATAGCCATGTCTTGGTCAGCTTTCCTGGCAGGGATTGGAGATCCATTTTCTATATTGCCGTATTCAAGGCTTAGCTCACCCTACAGCTTCATTACTCATGCTCCGGGCATGGATTATCTTCCTCTAGCTGGTTTGAGAGGGATGACCACCTACCACCCACTGGCCGTGATGTGTCAGTTTGACCAGTTTTAGGATTTCCATCCATTTAAGGGGGCAGTGAGTCAGCGCTTTGCTTCACACCGTTTATCAGTGAGAGCTGGATGAGTTTTGTGTCAGTCACCCGGGTTATTCTGCAGAGTATTCAGCATGGATGGAGACAGAGACTGCATTGACTATGGTAGTATCCATAGTGCAGGATATTGATTTCGATGATGAAGAGCCTATAGAGGAGGCTGACATTCCCATCGAGGAGGATTTGATGGCTGGGCTGCCAGCATTTATGATGGATTCTCCTACACCGAGTGCCACTGTTACTCAGTATTTAGCATAACATTTGGAGCATAGCTTACATCTGATGATCTACGATAGAGATCAAGCTAGGGCCTCGATGTTGACAGCTCTTGTGGGAGAGACGCCGCTCTGTTAGAGAGGGATGAGGCTAGATCAGCCAAGGATGCATTGATTGTGGAGCGGGATGCCGCTCTATCTGCTAGGGATGTGGCCATTGCAGACAGTACTTCAGTGAGATCCCAGATGACCGTCACTCTTGCCGATATTAGTGCCTACATTGATGAGCATTACACCACCATGCAGTTAGCCTCTGATCTGCTGGCTCGTTTAGATACCATTGGGCAGGAGCTTGCAGCTTTACCTTCTTCTTCAAAGAGGGATGCCATGTTAGATCTGATAGTCCGCATACACACAGATATGTATATAGCTTTGTATGTTCCTACACAGACTAGATTAGATATTTTGTCATGTACAACACATATGTATATATCAAACAGTATTATGTATGGCAGGGAAATATATTTTGATTCACTTCCCTTTCAGTTGCGCCTTGATACTTGTTTGATATTTGCCTGTTTCTTCAGGGCTTGTAATCTTGATGCATTCTGAACTTATCCTTGATATGTGGACATTGAGATGCTGCAGGATCTCTCAGAACAGATCATTGATCTATGTATATCCCTACCATCTTTGGTGTCTTGGGACTGGTATCTATATGGAAATGTGGAGAGGAGGGTGGTTTTTCCTCTCTGAGATTGACCGCACCATAGATGGTCGCCAGTACATTTATTTGTGAGAAGCCTAGTTAATTCCATCTCTTATGGATTGGTGTTTCTCTTTGAGGCACGACTGTAGCTTAGATGGTCACCGAATCTTCTATTTGTGAGAAGAGGTTGGGTAATTCCATCCCTTTGGTCTGAAACCGATGAAATGTGGTGAATTGAAGTTTGATCCCAGTATCGTGTGACAAGTATTTTTGTTCTGGTAGGGGTTAGACTGAACCATAAATGGCTGTCTACGTACTCCTATTGAAGAGGAGATCAAGTCTGTGTAGTTCGAACCCGGTGTAAGAGGTTCAACGCTGAATGTGAAAGGCAGATGGGTGTAAAAGAATTATTGATGAAGAAGGGTGTAGAAATGTTTTTGTGGTTTTTGTTTTTATAGAGAAAGGGCAGAAATGTTTTTGTTATTTTTTGTTTATTGCGACCGGGCCATATAGAATATGGTTGCCTACGTACTCCCGGGTATCAAGGAGATCAGGTCGACGTAGTTCGCCCCTCAGGACGAATCGCAACAAAAGAGAAGTGTGAATCCCATGTGCAGGCTATACTGCGGGGAAAAGAAAGTTTGATCCCATAATGGGGATAAACTGCAGATATGGAAAACAAATTTGATCCCGTCTTCAGGATAAACTGCAAACATAGAAAAGTTTAATCCAGTCTTCAGGATAAACTACAAGCATAGAAAAGTTTAATCCCGTCTTCAGGATAAACTGCAGGTTTGAAAGGTTTAATCCCGTCTTTAGGATAACCGAAATTGTGTGAAATGTTTGAAATGAGGTGAAACCAAGCTGCTGGTTTGAAGTGTATGTTACCCTGAGGGGAAGAAGAGTATGTAAAAAGTGTTAGAAACCGGAGTGACTGGTGATTTGATGAGCCAAAAACCAGGATGTTTATTTGATGGTAACTTCAGACAGAGTACCGTTTCACGGTGTCTTAGTTGATAAGCTATGGAAATTCATCGCCATCCATTTCCTGTAGTCTGAGAGCACCTCCTGTCAATACCTCCTTGACAATAAATGGGTCTTCCCAGTTAAAAGCGAATTTTCCCTTAGATTGATCTTGGTTGTCAATGATCTTCTTCAAAACCAAGTTATGTTGTTTGAACTGTCGTAGCTGGACTTTTCTATTATAGGATCGTGCGATCCTTTGCTGATATAACTGACCATGGAAGATAGCCGCGGTTCGCCTTTCGTCTATTAGAGATAATTGGTGATACCTGTCTTGTACCCAATGGTCTTCATCCAACTGAGCATCCATCAATACTTTGAGGGATTCCATTTCCACCTCTATGGGGAGCACTGCTTCCATCCCATAGGCTAATGAGTAGGGGGTTGCCCCAGTGGAAGTACGCATTCAAGTTCTGTAGGCTAATAAAGTCAGAGGCAAGAGGTCAGGCCATCCTTTGTGATTGGCGGACATTTTCTGCATGATCTATTTGATATTTTTATTAGTCTCTTCAACAGCACAATTCATCTTTGGACGGTAGATAACGGAGTTAAGGTGTTTGATGTGGAATTTGCTGCATAACTCCTCCATCATTCTGTTATTGAGGTTCTTAGCATTGTCTGACAAAATAACCTCTGGTTGTCCATATCGACATACGACATTGTTTCTGATGAAAGCAATGATAACTTCTTTAGTAACCCTGGGGAAAGAGGCTGCTTCTACCCATTTGGTGAATTAGTCGATCATGGTGAATATGAATCGATGTCCATTACTGGCTTTGGGCTCGATGGGCCCGATCACGTCCATTCCCCACGAGAAGGGCCATGGCGAACTCATATTATTGAGTTCCCTTAGAGGGGCATGGATGGAATTTCCATGAATTTGGCATTGATAGCACCTCTTGACGTGATCATCACAGTCAGCTTTGAGTGTAAGCCAATAATGCCCTGTTCTGAGGATCTTCTTGACGAGTAAGGGTCCGCTTATGTGAGGGCCACATACTCCTCCATAGATCTCATCCATGAGTCTCTAAGCTTGGTCTTTGTCTAGACATCTGGGGAGACCTAATCCTACATCACTTTTGTAGAGTGCATCTCCACTCAGGTAGAACTTCATAGCAAGTCGATAAATTTGCCTTTTCTCATTTAGGCTCGCCTCAGTGGGTGTAGATCCATCTCATAGATATTCCTTGATGTGCTGATACCAAGGGTTGTGGATGGGAGGTAGCTCATCCGATACTTCTCCAACATAATTCCCATAAGTTGGGGCCTTTTGCAGGGCAAATGTGATGTTTGGCATGTTTTCCTTGTCAGGTATGTGAATCAAGGAGGCCAACGTTGCTAATGCATCCACAAAATCATTCCTATTACGAGGAATGTGTAGGAAGGAGATTTCTTCGAACTCCAAAGCCATCTGTAAAACTTGCCGATGGTAAGGCAGCAAATGTAATTCTTTGGTTTGATAGACTCCTGTGGATTGTTTGATTACCAACTCTGAATCCCCAAAGACAGTTAACCGCCTGATGCCCATTGAACGGGAAAATTTTAGCCCCATGATATAGCCTTCATACTTAACTGTGTTGTTTGTGCTGACAAACTGCAATTTGACGGCGATGGAATACTGCTCCCCCGTACCGCACACTAGAACTGCTCCAGCTCCAGAACCTTCTGTGTTAATTGCTCCATCAAAATACATTTTCCACGTACGGCATGTATCGTACTGATGTTGTTGCTGAACTTTCATTACCCCTTCATCGGGGAAGTATGTTTCCAAGGGTTTGTAGTCCCCTGCAAGTGCGGTGGCCAGTTGATCCACAATTCCTTGACCTTTGACAAACTTTTGCATCATATAGACGATGTCAAATTGATGCAGAATCAACTGCCATCTGGACAGTCGACAATTTAGTATGGGCTTACTGAACACATACTTGAGAGGATCCACGCGGGATATGAGATGGGTTGTGTGACCATGGAGGTAATGATGTAACCTCATTGAAGCCCATGCTAAAGCACAACAAGTCTTCTCAATCAGAGTGTACTTGTGTTCGTTGATGCTGAATCTTTTGTTGAGGTAATAGATAGCTCATTCTTGGCCTCTATCGTCTTTTTGCCCCAGCATGCAGCCCATGACATTGTCATTTATGGACAGGTACATGAATAGGGGAACATCATCCCTGGGTCGTACCAAAATAGGAGCTTTAACCAGCTTCTTTAATGGTAAAGAAGGCTTTCTCACACTCATCGTTCTATTTCATGGAGGAGTTCTTCCTTAACAGCTTGAAGATGGGCTCATAGGTTGCTGTGAGTTAAGAAATGAACCTACTAATGAAGTTGATTCTTCCCAAATATCCCCGTATTTCCTTTTCGGTCTAAGGAATAGGCATTTCCTTGATGGCCTGGATTTTGGTAGGATCCAGTTCAATCCCTTTGTGGCTAACTAAGAAACCTAGCAACTTGCCTGACTTGACGCCAAAGGCGCACTTGACTAGATTCAACTTCAAGTTGTACTTATGCAACCTGTTGAAAAGCTTTTTGAGATGGTCTAAATGGTCTTCCTCCTTTCGGGATTTGACAATGATGTCATCCACGTAGATCTCTATCTCCTTGTGCATTAAATCGTGGAAAAGAGCCATCATAGCTCACTGATAGGTTGCCCCGACATTGATGAGGCCGAATGACAACTGTAGACACTTGAAACTTTTTCTGCACAACTGTTACTAATATTACAGGAGGGTAGAATCGTCTTTCGGAGATAACCCTAGAAGACAGCTCACATCCATTCCGGATACTACCGGAGGATTGGTTCACAACCCGGACCACACACCGGGAACATCAGTCTCAACCCGGAACACACACCGGGAGTCTCATCCTCAACCCCAGAACACACACCGGGAGTCTCATCCTCAACCCCGGAACACACACCGGAAGGATCATTTCCAACCTCGGAGATAACCCCGAGTTTCGTCCTTGGCGATAACCCCAAGGAATGCTGTTGTTGTTCCGGCGATAACTTCGAAAATTCTTGTTTCAAACACATGCGATCAGCTTCAATCTTAGCCCTTCTGCCGAGGCACTCATACCTCAGACCCGGAGATAACAACGGGCGGACAGGTATACCCACAGATGACAGTGAGGCACACAAACAAGCAGTCCAATCTCAGATGTAACCTTGAGCAACGTATACTTTCCACTCAAACCGGCGATAACCCTGGTGAGGAGTCAAACATCATCTTGCCACTTCAACACTTCCTCTCACAAGATGATATCGCAACATACCAATAAGTAGTTTAATCTCAGATGCAACCCTAAGCAACATCTACTTTCAGCTCAAACCGACGATAACCCCGGCGAAGAGTCAAACATCATCTTTCCCCTTTCAACACCTGCGCATCGTCTCAACACTTTATACAAACATATATAAAACTATGTCTTTCATGAACCAGGATATCCAATCCCGAGTGACTATTACGCGTGGCAGTACTTTGGATAGAATTTGAAGCTTGAAGACCATGGGCATGGTCCCCTCTTCCTGACTTCGTACAACCTCTAATCCATGTCATTGCATAACTCTCAACACAAGCTATCCGAAGAAGGTCACATATACCTCGTTCGGAAGCTCAGATTAAAGTTCTACAAGTTCAAGAGGACATTATAGTGCGTGAGTGCACGTACTTCGAGACGACGGGACCCATGCCCCGGGCCCTACGAACAATACCGCAGTGTAATCTACATTTGTCGCGTACACACCGCTGACCATCCGTCTATATATACAAGGTCAAATACCATTTGACCATTTGGAAGAGAGAAGAAAAAAGGCGAGGAAGCCATGTCCATTTGGCTATGTACATACCCATATTGAGTGTTTTCTTTTCTGTTAGCTCACATATAGCTATCTTTTGTCTGGCGGGAGCTGAGTAGTTATCCAAATAAAGTCATAGAAGTCTACTTTGGCAGCCCACTGTAAGTCTTCTCACATTCTATAAAGCTTTCTTCTCACATTATCACACACTTTTTGCGGACCTCGTTAAAAGTGGTTTTCATTTTCGCTCAGATATATATACTTATATATATATGTATATATTTTTATATGGACTAACATTATCGAGTTATACCTCGATTGAGCCTAGACTTCGGTCCGGAGCGTTTAATTGCTTTTATACACACTTATATATATAATTGTTGTCGGACATATCCGATGAGCCTGGATTTCATATCCGGAGCATTTACTGCTTATATATATATATATATATATATATATTTACATTTCTGTCAGCCCTGGAGTTTTCTCCGTGGCTTTTTACAGCTTTCTTTACATTTCGTCCTGCCTGGAGTTCACTTTATGGCAGTTGATAGCTTTTTACAGCTTTATTTACATTCAAGTCCCGCCTAGAGTTCACTTCGTGGCGGTTGATAGCATTTATTGCTTTATTTACATTTCTGATCCCCCATACAGTTGCTTCGTGGTGGTTTATCATGCACATATATATATTTACAGCTTTATATATGTATATATATATATATATATATAATTGCTTACTACTTTCCATACAAATTGCAGTATCATGTGAGCCTAGGAATCATGTGATCACAGATTCAATCTACTGAATCTAGATTCGGTTCCCATGATGGACATTTTCTAGCTGTAAGCAGCTTGTACGTTATTTACAGTGTCTGAATTTCCTTGGATGGCTATCATGCCCATAAGGAGTTCGACACTGATGTATATTATTTTCTCGCAGATGCCTCACATCTCAAAAATAAAAGCGATTAAGCCGAACATTTAGATAATAAAATGGAAGTATCAAAGGCCTCAATTACTATTGAGCACAGGGTTTGAAAAAATCTTTTTTATAAAACCTCATTGCTATATCTGGTTAAAATTGAATTTTTCTATAAATTCAAACCCTTGTATATAGGTGCGAATGAGGTACATCACTACTTCCAAATAATTGCACATTGATCCACACACACACACAGACATTCATATAACAGTTTCTTTGAGAAGTGGCGGTCGCCATGGCAACACTGATGTCGGGGGGTGCCTAACACCTTCCCTCCGCATAACCAAGCCCCCGAACCCTTAATAAATCTCGGTTTCACAGACCCGTTTAGCAGTGTCACATCACTGGGTCAATGTGCAAACCTTTTCGGTTGTGTTGGTGCAACCAGTTAAATACACCAACTGGCGACTCTTAAAGTCAAATCGTCGACATTACACATGTCGGACCTTTTTCACTTGTTTTTTCAAACAAATCTCACATTAACATGAGAACACCAAAGAACAAGTAACGAAAAGGGACATAAAAAAAATCCCGACGTCGACAGGTGGCGACTCTGCTGGGGACTCCAGTAAGAGGGCTTAAGCCGCTATTACAAGCTTTTCAAAATTGTTATATGCTTGTGTGTGAATGTTGCATTTACATTTATGATGAATGTGTACGAATGCATCTTAATTACTGCACTGCTAAATATCTATCTGTGATATTAGTACTTCGCACATGTCATCATTTTGCATAAACGGTGAGACACGTTGTATGTGAATGTATGTTGTGTGGTCCCCCCCATCAAGAGGCTATCCTATCGGTGTTTGATTACTGGACCCGTGGGAAGAATAATTCCCCGGGGCTCAGGAAAGGCACCACTCAGATTCGCTCCAGTTGAACGACCGGATTAACTTCCCGTCAAGTAGATTGCGATGATCTGAGAACCTTCATGCCAAAAAGCCGTGAGAGTAACCCTAAGATAGGTCAACCTCTGATAAACCAAACGCGGAGGAAAGTCTCTTCATACTTTCCATTCTCAATTACTTGTAAAAGCATTTACTTGTAATTTATTATATATGCATACATGACATGTTATCAATTAACAACCGGTTTTGCAGGACAAAATTCCTAAAATGGACATTGTTATGATAACATTTACATTACCTTAAGACTAAACTACATAAGTGTTTTGTAGGGAAGCAATTGGGCCTATTACCCGCTCAAAATCCAAAAAGTCCACGAGCCTACAACCAATCATGTATTCTTTTGACCAGTCTAACACTATTTCCCGAGAAGAATTTGACGGATTGAGTAAACAAATCACAGACTTGGCTGTTCTACTGAAAGAATTACACCAGTCCACTCAGGGTACGAAGATACCTATATATACAGAATCATCTACACAAGGGGGAGTCCAAGGTCTGGAAAAAACAATTCCAAAGCATCGGTTGGATATGACCAACAAAGACCCTGAAAGCACCCATCTCAAAGGAGATCCAGACACTAGTGATATCAGGAAGAAGGTCCTCCAAATGGAGGAAACTATCCGCGTTCTCAAAGGGATTGGGACACATGGCAGTGTTTCATATACAGACCTTTGCATATTTCCTGGTGTTCAATATCAAGAGAAATTCAAAACCCCTGATTTTGAAAAAGTATGACAGATTAGGGGATCCTTATACCCATTTGAAGGTATTCATTGGAGAACTTGGATCTTATGCGGAAGATGAAAAGCTCAGAATGCAGCTATTCCAGAAAAGTCTGACTGGAGAAGCCCGTTCGTGGTATACCAGATTAGACAACTCAAAGATCCATAGTTGGGACGAGATAGCTCACGCCTTCCTCACTCAATATAGTTTTCAGTCTCAGATAGCTCCTGACCGGTACCAAATTACCAAGATCAAGAAATAGTCTAATGAGTCATTTAGAGAGTATGCTCAAAAGTGGAGGCGCCTTGCTACTCAAGTTATTCCTTCCATGACAGAATCAAAAATGGTCATGACTTTCATAGATGTACAGGAAGCTCCTTTCCATGAAAGAGTTTTAGCTGGTATTGGCAAGCCATTCTCCGAGATGATCAAGCATGGAGAAATGGCTAAAATGGGATTGAAGTCTGGGAAGATTCAAGACCTTGGCGCTCTTAAAGCTGTTGCTAAACACATCCAGTCTGGATCTTATGGAAACAACCCCCGGAGGGTCCATAAAAAGAAAGAGCAGGATGTTTCCTTGATACTGCAAGGACAAAAAGGTAATCAAAGCATCCCTATACAAAGAAGAAACTATTCCCCTTTTCAGGCACAATCTTCAAACCCTCCATTGCCTAAAAATAGAGAAGCAAAGCGACCTCGAACGTTCACACCCTTAGGGGACTCGCTCGAGAATATTCTTGCTCTTCTGACTACTCAGAAGAAGATTACACGTCTGCTTCCACCGGCCAACCCTAATGGGAGGGGTTTTAATGCTACTCGGAAGTGTGCTTATCATGCCGGAGCACCTGGACATGATACTCAAAATTGTTGGGCATTGAAACACAAGATCCAAGACTTGATAGACAATGGTGAGATTGTAGTCACCAAACTCGATCAACCTCATGTGCAAGATAACCCTCTTCCTCAACATAAAGAAGAAGATGTCAACATGATCAGTTAGAGCACTGGGTAAAATTCCAATGTTATTGGCGAGCCATCTCAGACCATCAAAGACGGTGATGACAGATGGGATTATGTAAAGTTCTAGTTTACCATGGAACAAAAGATGAAAGCTCTTTGTAAACAAATCGAGCAATTGGCTGAACTGGTGACTCATCAGCACCAAGTCACACGCCAATTAATCAAATAGGAGCATGCCTATCTCCTTCCATTTGTTATGCATGCTCCAGCAGCACCTTCAGAAAGTGAAGCTATGGATGATAAGGTTGCAAAGAGAGCAAGTGCTAAAGCCCGTCGGGATTTTGCCAATCAAAGGGAATTTACCTATCTCGGCCAATCTGTGGAGGAGATATTGCAAATGTTGATCAATGAAGGAAGAATTACCTTCCTTCTACCTCCAATCAATCCTCGCTCTGGACGATTCAATTCTGATGAAGTGTGTCAGTATCATTCACACTCTCGCGGTCACAGCACAGAAGAATGTTGGGCACTCCGCCATCTCATTCAGAATCTTATTGATAGCGGTGTCCTGCAAATTGCAGATGACTACACTATGCAACTCAAAGGTGGGAATGCATGTCCTACAAAATGGAAGGAATCAATCGCAGTTATATCCGAAGTGGATAATGAGACTGTCAAAGCATTTCCTATAAATCCAATTAAACTCAAAGGAGTTGACAATCCTTTGAAAGTGGCCGCACCTGAGCCAATTTCTCTACCCTTCAGACCACACCATCCTGTTGTCAGCTTGCATAAAGTTCCATGGAATTATGGAGAAGCTGAAGGATCTACGTCTCATACTACTGCTATAGTGTCGAAGGATAATCCACTGTATCTTCCTCAACGGGTTATGAAGCCTACTTGCAAAGCAAAGGGGAAGATTCCCATGGAGAAGATTGAACAATTCCTCCGCACTATGGGCCACAATGAAGCTAATGTGGTTTTAAGCTTACGACAAGCTCCACACCAGATATCTATACTAGATTTGGTTTTCTCTTCCGAAGATCATCGGAAGATTCTATTACAGGTTTTGCAAGAAGCGTATCTTCCAAAATCAGTGGATGTGGAAAGATTTCAACATCTAGTTGATCACATTTTCAACAACAATGTGATATCCTTCACTGATGATGACATACCACCCGAAGGGACCGGTCATTGTAAGCCACTGCACATCGTAGTGTTATCTTCTGGGTACATGCTTGCTGGAGTTCTGATAGATGGAGGCTCATCTCTAAATATCTGTCCTTATGCCAACCTGGTTAAGATGAATGTCAATCTCAATCGGATCTAGAGTAGCCACATGGTTATCTGAGCTTTTGATGGATCTCGAAGAAGTGTCGTCGGAAAAATTGAATTGCCAATCGAGATTGGCCCAAATACATTTAATGTATCCTTCCATGTCCTAAAAATAGATTCAGGATACAACCTGCTATTGGGGAGACCATGGATATATATGGCTGGAGCTGTTCCCTCCACATTACATCAACAGCTCAAATACATTATCAATAATAGTCTAGTCATTGTTAATGCTGAGCCAGAGTATCCTGAACAAGGAGATCTGCCAATCATCAGTTTCAACTTTGAAGTTGAGCTGGCCAGTTTTCATACCTTGGAAGTGAGCAACACTCAATATCAACCTATTGAAGCACCATTTCCCGTACCCAAGATTTCTGTCGAGGTTATGTTGGCTATTCAAGAAATGATGTCATTGGGTTATCAGCCTGGACAAGGGCTTGCTAAAGAGAAGCAGGGTATTAAGCACCCTATTCAAATGTCCAGTCAAACTGGTATAGCTAAGCTAGGATATTCTGCCAGTTCCTGTCATAGGAATTCGCATAAACACAGGCCGATTCCTCAAGCTTTCGCCACATGGCGATGTTTTCAATATGCACCTCATGAGCCGTCATAGCTCCGCCATAAAGGTGCCAACACATATTCTGACTATGCTGTTTCCTAAGCCAGTACCTTTCAAAGCAAAAGAGGTGCTGATTCCTGGTCCCGAAGTGGAAGAAAAGGAACAGAAACGTAAACATGACCTTGCCTTGATGATGGCAGGCATACGCGTCATTGTTCATGTTGAACATATAAACAGATACACCCCAGACGATGATTGTCCAGATGTCATGATTATCATTCGGGAGAAGGAGGACAATGACGATCCTTCCATCATCGCAGTCCATCAGGACTTTGCCCTCAACAATTGGAACAACATTCCATGCATTGGTCGACGAGGGTAAAATGGGAAAAAAATCCCTCTACCCTATAGATAACTTTAATTGCTTACTTTTCTTTACAGTACTAGCAATTATTTTATCAAGTACATGCTAACACTTTTGTATGATCGAACATTTGCATATATTAAGTGAAAGCATACTTTGTTTCAGGACTCTAAATTTAGATGTGCCTATACTTGCTGATGAGGTGCCTTCTCTCCACAAGGGCTGTAACTTTGATGCAAAGTTGTACTCAGACTTGATGGACATTCAAGAGGATATTGAGACACCTTAGGAGATTAAGGAATGGGTCGCAGATAAGCCTAAACCCAACTTTGACCAAACTACTCCTTTCAATCTTGGAACCTTAGACAACCCTAAGCTAATCCAAATTGGTTCAGACCTTACCACAAATCAACGGAATAACATGGTTGCACTATTAACCCAATTCCAGGATGTGTTTGCATGGTCTCATGAAGACATGGTGGGTTTGTCCACGGATATTGTTCTTCATCGCCTTCCCATCAAAGAAGGATTCAAGCCAGTCAGGAAAAAGCTCAGGCGATTGAAACCTGAGTGGAGTTTAAAGGTCAAAGAAGAAATTCTGAAACAATTTCAAGCTGGCATCATCATGGTGTCTACATATCCGGAGTGGATATCCAACATTGTTCCTATGCCTAAACCAAGAGGAAAGGTGCGAGTTTGCATGGATTATCGGGATTTAAACAAAGCTTGCCTGAAAGATAGCTTTCCCGTTCCTTTTATCCACATTCTCATTGACAATACTGCTCAATACGGCATGTACTCCTTTGCTGATTGCTTTGCGGGGTACCATCAAATTATGGTTGCTGAGGAAGACCATGAGAAAACTGCTTTCATCATGCCTTAGGGAACTTTTTGCTACAGACGGTTGTCATTCGGCCTCATCAATGCCGGGGCAACATATCAACGAGCTATGATGGCTCTTTTCCACGATCTAATACATAAAGAGATAGAGATCTATGTGGATGACATCATTGTCAAATCCCGAAAGGAGGAGGACCACTTAGACCATCTCAAGAAGCTATTCAATAGGTTGCGTAAGTACAACTTGAAGTTGAATCCAGCCAAGTGCGCCTTTGGTGTCAAATCAGGGAAGTTGCTAGGTTTCCTAGTCAGCCACAAAGGGATTGAACTGGATCCTACCAAAATCCAGGCCATTGAGGAAATGCCCATTCCTCAGACAGAGAAGGAAATATGGGGATTTTTGGGAAGAATCAACTTCATTAGTAGATTCATTTCTCAACTCATAGCAACCTGTGAACCCATCTTCAAGCTATTAAGGAAGAACTCTTCCATGAAATGGAATGATGAGTGTCAGAAAGCCTTTCCTACAATTAAAGAGCAAATATATACGCCCTCTATTTTGGTACCTCCTGGGGATGATGTTCCCCTATTCATGTACTGTCCATTCATGACAATGCAATAGGTACGTATCTTTGAGAGCAAAAAACGATAGAGGCCAAGAACGAGCTATCTATTACCTCAAAGAAAAGATTCGAAAGACCAAATGAACACAAGTACACTCTGATTGAGAAGACTTGTTGTGCTTTAGCATGGGCTTCCATGAGATTACAACATTATCTCCATGGTCACACGACCCATCTTATATCCCGCGTGGATCCTCTTAAGTATGTGTTCAGTAAGCCCATACTGAATTGTCGGCTTTCCAGATGGCAGTTGATCCTACAATAATTTGACATCGTCTACGTGATGCAAAAGTATGTCAAAGGTCAAGGAATTGAGGATCAACTGGCCACCGCACCTGCAGGGGACTACAAACCCTTGGAAACATACTTCCCCGATGAGGGGGTAATGATAATTCAGCAACAACATCAGTACGATACATGTCGTATGTGGAAAATGTATTTTGATGGAGCTGTTAACGCAGAAGGCTCTAGAGCCGGAGCAGTTCTAATATCCAGTACGGGGGAGCAGTATCCCGTCGCCATCAAATTGCGATTTATCGACCAACAAAGACAAATTGAATATGAAGGTTGTATCATAGGGCTAAAACTTGCCCGTTCAATGGGCATCAGGCGGTTAACTATCTTTGGGGATTCCAAAATGCTGATCAAACAATCCACGGGAATCTATCAAACCAAAGAATTACATGCCTTACCATCGGTAAGTTCTACAGATGGCTTTGGAGTTCGAAGAAATCTCCTTTCTACACATTCCTCGCAATAGGAATGATTTTATGGATGCATTAGAAACGTTGGCCTCCTTGGTTCACATACTTGACAAGGAAAACATGCCAAGCATCACATTTGTTATGCAAAAAGCCCCAGTCTATGGGAATTACGTTGGATAAGTATCGGATGAACTACCTCCCATCCACCACCCTTGGTATCAACATATCAAGGAATATCTGTGAGATGGATCTACACCCGCTGAGGCGAGCCTAACTAAGAAGAGGCGGATTCATCAACTTGCTATGAAATTCTACCTGAGTGGAGATGCACTCTATAAAAGAGATGCAGGATTAGATCTCCTCAGATGTCTAGATAAAGACCAAGCTAAGAGGCTCATGGATGAGATCCATGGTGGAGTATGTGGCCCACACATGAGCGGACCCTTACTTGTCAAGAAAATTCTCAGAATAGGACATTATTGGCTTACACTCAAAGCTGACTGTGATGATCACGTCAAGAGGTGCTATCAATTTCAGGTCCATGGGAATGTTATCCACGCCCCTCCAAGGGAGCTCCACAATATGAGTTCGCCCTGGCCCTTCTCAATATGGGGAATTGACGTGATCGGGCCCATCGAGCCCAAAGCCAGTAATGGTCATCGATTCATATTCACCATGATCGACTACTTCACCAAATGGGTAGAGGTAGCTTCTTTCCCCAAGGTTACTAAAGAAGTTATCATTGCTTTCATTAGAAACAATGTAGTTTGTCGATATGGACAACCAGAGGTCATTGTGTCAGACAATGCTAAGAACCTCAACAACAAAATGATGGAGGAGTTATGCAACAAATTCCACATCAAACACCTTAACTCCATCATCTACCATCCAAAGATGAATGGTTCTGTAGAAGCAGCTAATAAAAACATCAAGAAGATCACGCAGAAAATGTCCGCCAATCACAAAGGATGGCCTAACCTCTTGCCTCTTACTTTATTAGCCTATAGAACTTCTGTGTGTACTTCCACTGGGGTAACCCCCTACCCGTTAGCCTATGGAATGGAAGAAGTGCTCCCCACAGAGGTGGAAATGGAAGCCCTCAGAGTATTGATGGATGCTCAGTTGGATGGGGACCAATGGGTACAAGACAGGTATCACCAATTGTCTCTAATAGACGAAAGGAGTACCGCGACAATCATCTATGGTCAATTATATCAGCAAAGGATCGCATAATCCTACAACAGAAAAGTTCGACTACAGCAGTTCAAACAACATGACTTGGTTTTGAAGAAGATCATTGACAACCAAGATCAATCCAAGGGAAAATTCGCTCCTAACTGGGAAGGCCCATTTATTGTCAAGGAGGTATTGACAGGAGGTGATCTCAGATTGCGAAAAATGAGCGGCGATGAATTTCCACAGCTTATCAACTCAAACACCGTGAAACGGTACTATGTCTGAAGTTACCATCAAACAAACATCCTGGTTTTGATCATCCAGTCACCAGTCATTCCGGTTTTGAACCCTTCCTTTCTACATACTCTTCTGCCCCTCAGGGAAACATACACTTCAAACCAGAAGCCTGGTTTCACCTCATTTTCAAAACTTTCACACCTGCAGTTTATCCTGAAGATGAGATTAAACTTTTCCACACCTACAATTTATCCTGAAGACGGGATTAAACTTTTCTACACCTGTAGTTTATACTGAAGATGGGATTAAACTTTTCTACGCCTGCAGTTTATCCTGAAGACGGGATTAAACTTTTCTACGCCTGTAGTTTATCCTGAAGACGGGATTAAACTTTTCTACGCCTGCAGTTTATCCTGAAGATGGGGTTAAAATTTTCTACGCTTGCAGTTTATCCTGAAGACGGGATCAAACTTTTTCCACACCTGCAGTTTGTTATGGGATCAAACTTTCTTCTCCCCACAGTATAGCCTGCACATGGGATTTACGCTTCCCTTCGCCTTCAATTCATCCTAAGGGGCGAACTACGTCGACATGATCTCCTCTTCAATAGGAGTACGTAGGCAACCATATTCTATATGGCCCGGTCGCAATAAAGAAAAACAACAAAAACATTTCTTCCCTTTCTATACAAAAACAAAAAAAACATTTCTATACTCATCTGCCTTTCACATCCAGTGTTGAACCTCTTACACCAGGTTTGAACTACACAGACTTGATCTCCTCTTCAATAGGAGTACGTAGGCAACCATTTATGGTTCAGTCTAACCCCTACCAGAACAAAAATTCTTTTCACACGGTACTGGGATCAACCTTCAATTCGCAACATTTCATCGGTTTCAGATCAAAGGGATGGAATTACCCAACCTCTTCTCATAAATAGAAGATTCGGTGACCATCTAAGCTGCGATCGCGCCTCAAAAAGCAATACCAATCTATAAGAGATGTAATTAACTAGGCTTCTCACAAATAGAAGTACTGGCGACCATCTGTGGTGCGGTAAATATCAGAGAGGAAGAAACTACCCTCCTCTCCACATTTCATACAGATACTAGTCCCATGACACCAAAGATGGTAGGGATTTACAGAAATCAATTATCCATTCTGAGAGATCTTGCAACGTCTCGATGTCCACCTATCAAGGATAAGTTAAGAATGCATCAAGATCACAAGGCCTTGAAGAAACAGGCAAATATCAAGCAAGTATCAAGGCATAACTAAAAGGGAAGTGAATCAAAATATATTTCCCTGCCATACATAATACTGTTTGATATATACATATGTGTTGTACATGAAAAAATGGTTAAGCTAGTCTGTGCAGGAAAATACAAAGCTATCTACAGATCTGTATGTATGCGGACTATCAGATCTAACATGGCATCCCTCTCTGAAGATGGAGGTAATGCTGCAAGCTACTGGCCAAGGGTATCTACACGAGTTAGCAGATTAGAGGCTAACTGCATGGTGGCATAATGCTCATCAATGATTGCACTCATGTCAGCAAGACTGACAGTCATCTGGGATCTAACTAAAGTACTGTCTGCGATGGCCACATCCCTAGCAGATAAGGCGACATCCCGCTCCACTATTAATGCATCCCTGGCTGATCTAGCCTCATCCCTCTCTAACAGAGTGGTGTCTCTCCCATGAGCAGCTCTTAACATCCTGGCCCTAGCCTGATCTCTATCATAGGTCATTAGAAGTAAGCTCTGCTCCATATGCTGTGCCGAATAGTGAGTAACAGTGGCACTCGGGGTGGGAGAATCCATCACAAATGCTGGCAGCCCAACAGTCAAATCATCGATGGGAATGTTAACTTCCTCTATAGGCTCCTCATCGTCAAAATCAATCCCCTGCACTGTGGATAATGTCGCAGCTGATGCAGTCTCTATCTCCATCCATGCGGAATACTCTACAAAATAACCTGGATGACTGATAGAAAACTCAGCTAGCTCTCACTGATCCCAACAAGCATACAACCTCGATCTTTCCTCCGCTGATAAACGGTGTGAAGCGAAGCGCTGACTCACTGCCGCCTCATAAGGATGAAAATCCTGAAACTGGTCAAACTGACACATCACGGCCAGTGGGTGGTAGGTAATCATGCCCCTCAATCCAGCCAGAGGGAGGTAATCCATGCCCGAAGCATGAGTAATGAAGCTATAGGGTGAGCTAAGCCCTGAACACGGCAATATAGCAAATGGGTCTCTAATCCCTGCTAGAAAATCTTACCATGATGCAATAGAGCTCTCCTGTAGTGCTCCTGATAGCACGTTCTGCTAAATAGAGCTCCCATCCTCCATCTATGAAGAGAGGAATCCTACGGGTGGAAATGACGTACTCAACTCCTGTCGAGTACCCATCCTCAAAACCAACTCCCAAATGCTCCCCAGAGTAGGGAACCCATGTGATGACACCTACTATCAACAACTCCAGCTGTAGGCGACAATGAGTGAAACCCTCAGCAACAGGGACCTCCGCCAGTATGGAATGATGTCATCGCTGTCCTCGTGGATAGGTATCTAAACCTAACACACTCACAGGATGCAAACATGGAAGCCTCTCATAGGCCCAAAACTGCCAACACAAAGGCAAACATCTGCTGTCAGTCAACACTCTTAACCTGTACACGGGAAAAGTCAAGAGAAACACTCATCAGAAGAAATGGGTAGAATCCTAACCATGCCTCGGTTAAGCCCTGCGATCGCATGCGCATTCCCCTAAGGAAGTAGGCAAAGGTGTAGGAACCCCAATCATAGTCTCCTATACGGTCCACGTGTCGAGTGACGCTGATCAAAGCGAAGGACACCGTAGAGGAATTATCTATTATGAAGTAGCCCCTAATGATCATCAGGAACAATCGCCGAAGAATGCAGTCCCTGACTCTCACATCATCGAGTATGGGCTCACTCAATGGCCATTCATAGCATCTACGCCAAAGGACTCGTCTGAAACGGTCCCCTACCCTTGGCGCCTCACCACGAACTCCCAACAAGGATCTGATGGCAGTAGGGGTAATATCCACCATACAAGGCACTAGATCCCCTCCAAACTCCATACCTATGATAAACCGCCAATCCATCGGCGTCATCATCACCTCACAGTCCAACAAATGGAGTGACTGAGTCTGGTGAAACCAACGCTCAGACAATGCCCTGAGGTAACCCCAGGGACAGCGACGGGGAAGGATGGAAAAGAGTGCTCCAAATCCCCAGCCATGTACAATCGCTCTGTAGTCATCATGAAAGGCCTCATACATAGAGTGGATGTTAAACCAGTTCCCTCGAGGATGTGTGAAGCCGGGAACCTACATCAAATACAGATCAACATCAGAATCCTTTACTCCTCATCAATAGGAAACAAGGACGATTAAGATCTAACTTCGTACCTCGTTTGCGTGCAGGTATACTGAAGGATGCCGACTCAAGTCACCTAGAAGATCTAGGTTCGCCACTTGAATCCCTGGCAATTCCCTATGAGGAACACGTATAGTAGAAGCAGGAACCTCGACTGGTACATCCTCCTCCTTGTCCTCAACATCCAGCACTTCAACTCGGATAGGACGTATCACTGCCTCCACCAAACGATGAGGTTGTCTAACAGAACAGCGCTGTGGCTCTTCAGAAGCCTTCCTCCGTACACCAGAAGTGGTCCTGCGGGAACTACTCGGTTGATCCGGATCCATAATATCTGGACAACAAGTCTCCAAATCACCTCAGAAAGGGTGTGGTAAATTCTTACCTAGAGCTTTTTAACATGCATGCATGCATTGTTTTAACATACATATGCAGTAGAGTTAAAAATGCATGATTAATCATTCCTACATTTTGGAAAATTTTTGTCATAGCCCCTTTGTAAATGGGACTATCCACATGCACATAGGCATGACTAGGTGGCCATTTAGTAGCACACCTATACACAGTCATATACATCCTATATGCATTTAATACATTACAGTAAAAAATCCGTAAGTGTAGCCTAATTACCAGGATTATTTTGCTTGTCTACCTTTACTCATTTGTCCTCAGATAGGATAAGAAATGACAGTAAAAGGTGCAAATTTGACTATTTCAAAAGTCAAAAATTTTCACATCGTTATGTTCAGCATGGTTTAATACTAACACTTGCTATGTTGAATATTTTTTATCAAGTAATATCAGCATTCATATTCACTACTATGTGTCGAAATGCATTTCATGTGATAAGTCATTTTCCAACGGATAGAAACTGGAAAGGAATACATCCATACGTTACCAGGACAGTGAAGAATACTTGTACAGTAGCAGATTATGCAGAAAGTTGCCCAAACTCAACAAGTCTGAAGAGAAGCTCTCAGATTTCCTTCGACGCGCAGCTTGAAAATGACTTATGAAAGCAACCTTTGGGCTTTACATAGCCACGGTTGGCCGTAGGTCCACCTGTGGCTGGTACTGGTGTACCTGCGGCACTCCAACATGGGTCCCACACCTCCAGCTCGCTCCAGTTAGAGTTGCAAAGGAGGTCTTGCAAGCTGAAAAGGCCAAATCAGTAATAAAAATGCTACGCGATTGAGCGGAATAGCCCGGAATCCTGGTGTTCATGTGTCAAACTCTGTCTCCACATGTTCCACATCGGTATTCACCTGCATACAAGGTATACGATACCCGTGGCCTCAGCTTTCACAAATCATACTCGGTAATACCCCACAAAGGTCTGATGCCGTCAATGAGTGTCAAGCAACCCTGACGTATCCCCGGCGGGGGTTACAATGCAGAATCTACAAAATTCGAGCATCAACGTATCACTGGCGGGGGTCATAATGCACATCTATCAAATATCAAAGTATCCCCGGCGGGGGTTACAATGCAATGCAACCATTGATACACACATCAATGAAGGTCAAGCAGCCTTGACGTCATTTCAGCCGATGGCAAGTAAACCCATCGAAGCAACTTATTCAAGTATCCCCGGCGGGGGTTACAACGCAATGCAACCATTGATACACACATCAATGAAGGTCAAGCAACCTTGACAATCTATCCGGTGATACACACATCAATGAAGGTAAGGCAACCCTGACAACAACCGACTGTGGGCAGTAACTCCGATAGGATGAGGGAATATGTTATACACATCCTCAAGCAGACAAAGCTTTATCCCCACAGATCTCTTATATACAAGAGGTACCTCTATTGAATATAAGCCAGTGTCTAGGATTCACGACTTTGGTGATAGCCCCAATGTCAACATCCTTGAAGACTTGGATCGTATGTCCAAGCTATCACTGAATGTCATCGCAGCAGGATTACATGAAAATCATGCATCATACATTTGCATCATGTTGCTGCACATAAGCATCATGTTTATTTCACTTGCATTTCAAGTGTCTAGGATTTTTTATCCTATCCATGCCTTGCATTGCATGAATCTGATAAAGAGGGGCATCTGTAGACACTCGAATTTTTTTTTGCATAACTGTTACTAACATTACAGGAGGGCAGAATCGTCTTTCGGAGATAACCTTGGAAGACAGCTCACATCAATTCCGGATACTACCGGAGGATTGGTTCACAACCCGGACCACACACCGAGAACATCAGTCTCAACCCAGAACACACACCGGGAGTCTTATCCTCAACCCCAGAACACACACCGAAAGGATCATCTCCAACCTCGGAGATAACTCCGAGTTTTGTCCTTGGCGATAACCCCAAGGAATGCTGTTGCAGTTCCGGCGATAACTCCGAAAATGCTTGTTTCAAACACATGCGATCAGCTTCAATCTCAGCCCTCCTGCCGAGGCACTCATACCTCAGACCTAGAGATAACAACGGCCGGACAGGTATACCCACAAATGACAGTGAGGCACACAAATAAGCAGTCCAATCTCAGATGTAACCCTAAGCAACGTCTACTATCTGCTCAAACCGGCGATAACCCTTGTGAGGAGTCAAATGTCATCTTGCCACTTCAACACTTCCTCTCACAAGATGATATCGCAATATACCAATAGGTAGTCCAATCTTAGATATAACCCTGAGCAACGTCTACTTTCAGCTCAAACCGGCGAAGAGTCAAACATCATCTTGCCCCTTTCAACACCTGCGCGTCGTCTCAACACTTCATACATACATACATACAACTATGTCCTTCAAGAACCAGGATATCCAATCCCGAGTGACTATTACGCGTGGCAGTACTTTGGATAGAATTTGAAGCTTGAAGACCATGGGCATGGTCCCCTCTTCTTGACTTCGTACAACCTCTAATCCATGTCATTGCATAATTCTCGACACAAGCTATCCGAAGAGGGTAACATATACCACGTTTGGAAGCTCGGATTGAAGTTCTGCAAGTTCGAGCGGACATTATAGTGCGTGAGGGCATGTACTTTAAGACGACGGGACCCATGAAGCCCGGGCCCACCACGACCAGCCACAGGTGTAACTACGGCTACCGCAGGTACACCTGCGGCCATCCGTCTATATATACAAGGCTGGGGTCAGCCATTTGGAAGAAAAGGTGAGGAATCGCTGTCCATTTTTCTCTATACAAACCCATATTGAGTGTTTTCTTTTCTGTTAGCTCACATATAGCTATCTTTTGTCTGGCGGGAGCTGATTAGTTATCCAAATAAAGTCATAGAAGTTTACTTTGGCAGCCCACTGTAAGCCTTCTCACATTCTATAAAGTTTTCTTCTCACATTATCACACACTATTGTACACGTTGAGACTCGTGTGAGTGTGTTTGCCCGGACCTTGGTCCGTGGTTTTTATTTCTGCTTATATATATATATATATATATATATATATATATATTTTTATGTATATATTTTTATACTTGACTAACATTATCGAGTTATGCCTCGATTGAGCCTGAACTTGATGCATGGCGTTTAATTGCTTATATATATATATATATATATATATATATATATATACTTATAGATGAGCCTCGGATTTCATATCCTAGCATTTATTTATATATATATATATATATATATATATATATATATATATATATATATATATATATTTACATTTTTGTCAGGCCGGAGTTTTCTCCGTGGCTTTTTACAGCTTTCTTTACATTTCGTCCTGCCTGGAGTTCACTTCGTGGCAGTTGATAGCTTTTTATAGATTTATTTACATTCAAGTCCCGCCTGGAGTTCACTTCGTGGCGGTTGATAGCATTTATTGCTTTATTTATATTTCTGATCCCCCATGGAGTTGCTTCGTGGTGGTTGATCATGCACACACACATATATATATATATTTATAGATTATATATATATATATATATATATATATATATATATATATATAATTGCTTACTTCTTTCCACACAAATTGCAGTATCATGTGAGCCTAGGAATCATGTGATCATAGATTCAGTCTATTGAATCTAGATTCGGTTCCATTGATGGACATTTTTCAGCTGTAAGCAGCTTGTACATTATTTACAGTATCTGAATTTCCTTGGATGGTTGTCATGCCCATAAAGAGTTCGACACTACTATATATTATTTTCTCGCAGATGCCTCGTATCTCAAAAATAAAAGCAAACAAGCCGAACATTTAGATAATAAAATGGAAGTATCAAAGGCCTCAATTACTATTGAGCACAGGGTTTGAAAAAATCTTTTTTATAAAACCTCATTGTTATATCTGGTTAAAACTGATTTTTTCCATAAATTCAAACCCTTGTATATAGGTGCGACCAAGGTACAATACTACTTCTAAATAATTGCACATTGATCCACACACACACACACACACATTCATATAACAGTTTCTTTGAGAAGTGGCGGTCACTGTGGCAACACGGATGTCGGGGGGGTGACTAACACCTTCCCTCCGCATAACCAAGCCCCCGAATCCTTAATGAATCTCGGTTTCACAGACCCATTTTGTAATGTCACATCACTGGGTTAATGTGCAAACCTTTTTGGTTACGTTGGTGCAGCCAGTTAAATACACCAACTGACGACTCTTAAAGTCAAATCGTCGACATTACACATGTCAGACCTTTTTCACTTATTTTTTTCAAACAAATCTTACATTAACATGAGAACGCCAAAGAACAAGTAACGAAAAGGGACATCAAAAAAATCCCGACGTCGACAACAACCATCTATAGTAAAAAGTCCCCAAAGGCGTGATGAAAGTAGTTTTCTCACGGTCCTCCTCAGTGACCATAATTTGATGGTACCCCACAAAGAAATCCGCAAAGGAGTACATGTCGTATTGAGCAGTATTGTCAATAAGAATATGGATAAAGGGCACGGGAAAGCTATCTTTAAGGCAAGCTTTATTTAAATCCCGGTAATCCACGCAGACTCGTACCTTTCCTCCGGGTTTAGGCACGAGAACAATGTTAGATATCCACTCCGGATATGTAGACACCATGATAATGCCAGCTTGAAATTGTTTCACAATTTCTTCTTTAACCTTTAAACTCCACTCAGGTTTCAATCGCCTGAGCTTTTGCCTAACTGGCTTGAATCTTTCTTTAATGGGAAGGCGATGAAGAACAATGTCAGTGGACAAACCCACTATGTCTTTATGAGACCATACAAACACATCCTGGAATTGGGTTAATAGTGCAACCATGTCATTCCGCTGGTTTGGGGTGAGGTCTGAACCAATTTTGATTAGCTTAGGGTTTTCTAAGGTTCCAAGATTGAAAAAAATGGTTTGATCAAGGTTGGGTTTTGGTTTGTTTGCGACCCATTCCTTAATCTCCTGAGGTGTCTCAATGTTCTCTTGTATTTCTATCAAGTCTGAGTCCAACTTTGCATCAAAGTTACAGCCCTTGTGGAGAGAAGGCACCTCATCAGTAAGTATAGGCACATCTAAATTCAGAGTCCTGAAACAAAATATGCTTTCACTTAATATATGCAATTGTTTGATCATACAAAGTGTTAGCATGTACTTGATAAAATAACTGCTAATACTATAAAGAAAAGTAAGCAATTAAAATTATCTACAGGGCAGAGGGATTTTCTGCCCATTTTACCCTCATCGACCAATGCATGGAGTGCTGCTCCAATTGTCGAGGGCAAATTCCTGATGCACTGCAGTGATGGAGGGATCATCATTGTCCTCCTTCTCCCGAATGATAACCATGACATCTGGGCAATCATCGTCTGGGGTGTATCTGTTTGTATGTTCATCATGAACAATGACGCGTATGCCTGACATCATCAAGGTGATGTCATGTTTATGTTTCCGTTCCTTTTCTTCCACTTCGGGATCAAGAATCAGCACCTCTTTTGCTTTGAAAGGTACTGGCTTAGGAAACAGCATAGTCAGAATATGTGTTGGCACCTTAACTGGAGACTGTATCAGCTCATGAGGTGCATATTGAAAACATCGCCATGTGGCGAAAGCTTGAGGAATCGGCCTGTGTTTATGCGAATTCCTATGACAGGAACTGGCAGAATATCCTAGCTTAGCTATACCAGTTTGACTGGACATTTCTTGAGTGGCCAACATAAATTCGGCGGAAATCTTGGGTATAGGAAGTGGTGCTCCAATAGAATGGTATTGCGTGTTACTCACTTCCAGAGCATGAAAACTGGTTGGTTCAACTTCTGAATTGAAGTTGATGATTGGTAGATTTCCTTGTTCAGGACATTCCGACTCAGCGTTAACAGTGACTAGACTTTTATTGACAATGTATTTGAGTTGTTAGTGTAGTGTGGAGGGAACAACTCTGTGACGCCCCCAAAATAGGTATACATCACCCATCTTGAGTCACCAAATACATGATACAGAATTCAAATACAAACTTAATTATACAACATGAGCTGTGAGTTTTAATACAAATATTGTCTTCTAGACAGTATTCAAACTCAAAATACGACAAAACATAATCTGAGAGTTTTAACACGAATATTGTCATCTAGACAATATCCACACTCAAATTCAATCTTATTACATTTATTATCACACTATTTCATAGAATAGTGAGGACTACTAATGCTATCATCTGGACCGTCACTCCGTTCCCCGACTAGTCCCTGCTACGTTCTCATTTCCTAAAGAGAACAATGAAAGAAAAAAGGGTGAGCTCAACTAGCCCAGTAAGAAATATTATGACTAAGATATTGCAGAATAAATTATCGTTAGCCTTCAATAGTGTTAAACTGATACAATATAACAAATATCAAGTTTAACGGCAGCGGAACATGCAACCCATTAGAAGAGTCAAGTAGAGAATAAAATCTACTATCTTCTATGATTTAAAAGGTTTTTCATCACTTTTATCGCTGGAACTCAGCTTAATAAATAATCCATATAATCAAATCATCCCTGCACTACAGGACAAGGATATTCTTTAGTATCACAACCACGAATTATCCATGCACTACAGGCTAAAGATAATCATGTTTTCATCAATGGTCCTGATCATGCCATAAAACAATTCATCTTTGCACCCTTGGCCGAAGAGAATCCATAGCCATAATCATACCAAAAACTGTCCATCAATGCACTACGTGCCAATGAGGACTTTTTCCACATCATTTGTAACATTACGATCATGATTATACCGAATAATCCCTGGTCATAACCATACCAAGTCCATCTATGGACTACAGGCCACAGATGACTTTCAACATAATATAAACATGAGGATGATGACAATGACATAATCATTCAATAAAACAAGTTCAAGAATTAATTTAACTAGGAACTAATAACGTTCAAATTGTCAACATGATACTTCTTTGTAGAGTAAAATTCAAGAATGCTCAAAGAATATTTCCATGAAAAGATACTGGATGAAGATCAAATATTAAGGATATTCCACTAATTTTATGGAATATAGAAGTTAAAACTTTAACCAACTGAGTATAATAAAGAATGGAATAACAAAAGAAATCACCAGGTATGCGATAGACCGCACAGACAGGTTATTCCAACAGAATAATAAATAATAGAACCAGGTCATGCGTAAACGCACATACAGGATATTCGAACAGAATAATAAATAATGGAACCAGGTCATGCGTAAACACACAGACAGGATATTCCGACAGAATAATAAAGAATGGAACCAGGTCATGCGTAAAACGCACAGACACGATATTCCGACAAAATAGTAAAGAATGGAATAATAGAAGAATTTCACCATATATGCAGTACTTCGCATAGACATGTTATTCTAACATAATAATAAGGAATGGAATAACAGAAGAATTTCACCATGTATGCGGTACTTCGCATAGACAGGTTATTCCAACATAATAACAAATAATGGAATAACAAAAGTTCTCTTCATGAAGACGAAAGAAAGAAATAATACCCCTTACCGTAAAAGAAGAGTATTCCGACTGGTAGGGCGAGGATATTCTTGAAGAAAGCTTGCACTACGCTCAAAGCTTCTTAAAATTCTAAAGAAATACGCTCAAGATTATAGAAGAATTCTCTGAACTTCTGGTATGGTTTTCAATTCTAACTAAGCATCCTATTTATAGGAAAATAGAAAGGATATTATGCTGCACTATTCAATAAAATATAATATATTCTATTTATAATCAAATAAAATAAAACTTTATAAAAAGTATTATGTTTTATATAAAAAGATTTTACTATGCAAACACTATGCAGACACTTTGCAAACACTACGCATAATAAAATATAATATATTCTAATTATTGTCTAATAAAATAAATAACTTTATAAAAGTATTACATTTTATATAAAAAGATTTTACTATGTAAAACACTATGCATAATAGAATATAATATATTCTAATTATAGTCTAATAAAATAAATAACTTTATAAAAGTATTCTGCTTTTTATATAAAAAGATTTTACTATGCAAAACACTATGCATAATAGAATATAATATATTCTAATTATTGTCTAATAAAACAAATAACTTTATAAAAGTATTCTATTTTATATAAAAAGCTTTTCTGTTTTATTACATTAATAATACTAATAAAACAAAATTTATATATATATATATAAACTTCCGTGACTTCCTAAAAAGACACCTCAATATATCTAACAATATTTATCATCATTATTATAATTCACAATATTAATCGACCAGGTCATTCCCAGGAAAGAGGGGACTTTCCAATAAGGATTTCTCCTTATTGGCACGCAATTAGGTGACCAAACCTCTCCTTGGCAGAACTTCTAGACATCGTTAATATTGCAAATAATAATATTAATAACTTTATCTTCTCAATTATTGATTTAATGATATATAAAATATCGACAATAATTGAATCAAATAACGTGAGATACTATGCAACAATTACTGCAGCAATAATTGAACAAAACTGAGTGACTTCTCACGTAAGCATCAATAATCAATACCATGTGCTATTATGCAACCACGCCAGACATCGTACTTTTTACTACTCGGGTAGTTCAACAAGATAACGGTAACACTTACGTCGTTATTTTTATAAAAAGATAATTCTGTTGTTTTCTTACTACGATAATACTTCTGTTGTGGGGTCTACCAATGATTGTGCCGTCGTACGAATATTCCTTGTTAAAATGAATATTCCCTGACAAATAAATATTATACAACAACTTGCATACTTTTCAAAATTTATAAATATTACCCACAACTATAACATTATCTCAAATCCACACCATAATTTTAAAAAAAAATCGAGAAAATTAAATCTTTATTCTTAAAATTTGGGATTTTACAAGCTCCAGCCATGTGTATCCAAGGTCGCCCCAATTGCAGGTTGTATCCTAAATCTATCCTGAGGACGTGGAAGGATACATTGAATGTATTTGGACCAATCTCAATTGGCAGCTCAATTTTTCCGTCGCAATTTCGTCAGGATCCTTCAAAAGCTTTGATAACCGTATAACTGCTTTGGATCCGCTTGAGATTGACATTCATCTTTACCAAGGTGGCATAATGATAGATATTTAGAGAGGAGCCTCCATCTATCAAAACTCCAGCTATCATATACCCAGAAGACAAAATTGTAATGTGCAATGGCTTGCAATGACCGGTCCCTTCGGGCGGTATGTCGTCATCAGTGAAGGATATCACATTGTTGTTGAAAATGTGATCAACTAGATGTTGAAATTTTTCCACATCCACTGATTTTGGCAAGTAGGCTTATTCCAAAACCTTTAATAAGACCTTCCTATGATCCTCGGAAGAGAAAACCAAGTCCAGTATTGATATCTGATGTGGAGCTTCTCTTAAGCTTAAAACCACCCTGGCTTCATTATGACCCATAGAGCGGAGGAATTTTTCAATCTTCTCAATGGGCATCTTCCCCTTTGCTTTGCAAGTAGGCTTCATAACTCATTGAGGAAGATATAGTGGATTTTTCTTCTACACTATAGCAGTAGTATGAAATGTGGATCCTTCAGCTTCTCCATAATTCCATGGAACTTTGTGTAAGCTGACAACAGGATATTATGGTCTGATTGGTAAAGAAATTGGCTCTGGTGCGGCCACTTTCAAAGGATTGTCAGCTCCTTTGAGTTGAATTGGTTGTATGGGAAATACTTTGACAATCTAATCATCCACTTCGGATATAATTGCTATTGATTCCTTCCATTTGGTAGGACATTCATTCCCACTCTTGAGTTGCATAGTGTAATCATCTGCGATTTACAGGACACCGCTATCAATAAGACTCTGAATGAGATGGCGGTGTGCCCAACATTCTTCTGTGCTGTGACCGCGAGAGTGTGAATGATATTGACACACTTCATCAGAATTGAACCGTCCGGAGCGGGGATTGATTGTAGGTAGAAGGAAGGTAATTCTTCCTTCATTGATCAACATTTGCAATATCTCCTCCATAGATTGGCCCAGCTAGGTAAATTCCCTTTGATTGGCAAAATTCCGACGGGCTTTAGCATTTGCTCTCTTCGCAACCTTATCCTCCATAGCTTCGCTTTCTGAAGGTGATGATGGAGCATTCATAACAAAAGGAAGGAGATAAGCATGCTCCTGGCTGATTAATTGGCATGTGACTTGATGCTGATGGGTCACCAGTTCTGCCAATTGCTTAATTTGCTTGCAAAGAGCTTTAATCTTTCGTTCCATAGTAAATAGGAACTTTGCATAATCCCATCAATCAACACCATCTTTGATGGTCTGGGATGATTCACCATTAAAATTGGAACTCTGTCCAGTGCTCCAACTAATCATGTTGACCTCTTCTTCTTTGTGTTGAGGAAGAGGGTTGTCTTTCACATGAGGTTGATCTGGTTTGGTGACCATGATCTCACCATTGTCTATTAAATCTTGAATCTTGTGTTTCAAGGCCCAACAATCTTGAGTATCATGTCCAGGTGCTCCGGCATGATAAACACACTTTCAAGTAGCATCAAAACCCCTCCTATTAGGGTTGGTTGGTGGAAGAAGACGTGTGATTTTCTTCTAAGTAGTCAGAAGAGCAAGAATATTCTCGAGCGAGTCCCCTAAGGGTGTGAATGTCTTAGGGCGCTTTGCATCTCCACCTTTTGGCAATGGAGGGTTTGAAGATTGTGCTTGAAAAGGGGAGTAGTTTCTCCTCTGTATAGGCATGCTTTGATTTCCTTTTTAACCTTGTAGTATCAAGGAAACATCCTCCTCTTTCTTTTTATGGACCCTCCGGGGGTTGCTTCCATAAGATCCGGACTGGATGTGCTCAGCAACAGCTTTAAGAGCGGCTAGGTCTTGAATTTTACCGGACATCAATCCCATCTCAGCCATTTCTCCGTGTTTGATCATTTCAGAAAATGGTTTGCCAATACCAGCTAAGACTCTCTCATGGGAATGAGCTTCTTGTATGTCTATAAAAGTTATGACCATTTCTGATTCCGTCATGGAAGGAATAACTTGAACAGCAAGGCGCCTCCACCTTTGAGCATACTCTCTGAAAGACTCATTAGATTATTTCTTTACCTTGGCAATTTGGTACCGGTCAGGAGCCATCTGAGATTGAAAACTGTATTTAGTGAGGAAGGCATGATCCAACTCTTCCTAGCTATGGATCTTTGAGTTGTCTAATCTGGTATACCATGAACGAGCTTCTCTAGTCAGACTCTTCTGAAACAGCTGCATTCTGAGCTTTTCATTTTCCGCGTAAGATCCAAGTTCTCTAATGAACACTTTCAAATGTTTATAAGGATCCCCTAATCCGTCATATTTTTCAAAATCAGGGGTTTTGAATTTCTCTGGATAATGAACACCAGGGAATATGCAAAGGTCAGCATATGAAACACTTCCATGTGTTCCAATCCCTTTGAGAGCACATATAGTTTCCTCCATTTGGAGTACCTTCTTCTTGATATCACCGGTGTCTGGATCTCCTTTGAGATGAGTGTTTTCAGGGTCTTTGTTGGTTGTATCCAACTGAGGTTCTGAATTTGTTTTGTCCAAACCTTGTGTTCCTCCTTGTGTAGAGGATTCTATATGTGGAGGCATCTTTGTACCCTGAGTGGACTCATGCAATTCTTTAAGCAAGACAACCAAGTCTGTAATTTGTCGACTTAATCCGTCAAATTCTTCACCAGAAACAGGATTAGACTGGTCAGACGAAGACATAATTGGATGTAGGCTTGTGGCCTTTTTGGATTTTGAGCAGGTAACATGCCCAATGATTTCCCTACAAAAGACTTGTGTAGTTTAGTCTTAGGGTAATATAAATGTTATCATAATATGTTCGTTTTAGGAATATTGTCCTGCAAAAATGGGTGTTAATTGATAACATGTATGTACAAAATATTCTTCATATTTTCCATTACATAAAGATGAACATGGAATGAAATTATAAGTAAATGCTTTTACGAGTAATTGAAAATGGAAAGCATGAAGAAACTTTCCTATGCGTTTGGTTTATCAGAGGTTGACCTATCTTAGGGTTACTCTTGCTGCTTTTTGGCATGAAGGTCCCCAGATCATCACAATCTACTTGACGAGAAGTTAATCCGGTCTTTCAACTGGAGCGAATCTAGGTGGTGCCTTTCCTAAGCCTCGTTGGAATTATTCTCCCTACGAGTCTAGTAATCAAACACCGACAGGATAGCCTCTTGAGGGAGGAACCGCACAACATACATTCACATACTACGTGTCTCACCGTTTATGAAAATGATGACATGTGCGAAGCACTAATATCACAGATAGATATAGTACAGTGCAGTAAGTAAGATGCATTCGTACACATTCATCATAAATGTAAATGCAACATTCACACACAAGCATATAACAGTTTTGAAAAAGATTGTAATAGCAGCTTAAGCCCTCTTACTGGAGTCCCCAACAGAGTCGCCACCTGTCGACGTCGGGATTTTTATTTGTCCCTTTTTGTTACTTGTTCTTTGGTGTTCTCATATTAATGTTACATTTGTTTAAAAAAACAAGTGAAAAAGGTCTGACATGTGTAATGTCGACGATTTGACTTTAAGAGTCGCCAGTTGGTATATTTAACTAGTTGTACCAACGCAACCGAAAAGGTTTTCACATTGACCCAGTGATGTGACACTGCTAAATGGGTCTGTGAAACCGAGATTCATTTGGGTTCGGGGGTTTGATTATGTGGAGGGAAGGTGTTAGGTACCCCCCGACATCCATGTGACCACGGTGACTGCCACTTTTCAAGAAACTGTTATATGAATGTGTGTGTGTGTGTGTGGATCAATGTGCAATTATTTGAAAGTACTGCAAGACCTCGTTCGCACCTATATACAAAGGGTTTGAATTTATAGAAAAATTCAGTTTTAAGCAAGATATAACAATGAAGTTTTGTAAAAAGAGGTTTTTCAAACCCTGTGCTCAATAGGAATTGAGACCTTTTCATACTTCCATTTTATTATTAAATGTTCGACTTGTTTGCTTTTATTTTCGAGATGCAAAGCATCTTCGAGAAAATAATATAAAGCAGTGCCGAACTCCTCATGGGCATGACAACCATCTAAGGAAATTCAGACACTGTAAATAATGTACAAGTTGCTTACAGCTGAAAAATGTCCATCACGGGAACCGAATCTAGATTCAGTAGCCTAAATCTGTGATCACATGATTCCTAGGATAACATGATGTCATAGTTTATATGAAAAGCAGTAAGCAGTTATATATATAAAAGCTATAAATATATATATATACAAACATGATCAACCACCACAAAGCAACTCTCTGGGTATCAACAACATGGCACAGGTAACCTACACATCCCTTCCTCAGTAATTTCCTAGTTTCTGTCATGGTTAGACAACACGAACGTCCCGACGATCTATTCCCGTAAAATACTACCTGAGGTTGTTCTAACGTCTTAATGTTCACACATTTCTTTTGACAATATATAATTTTCCCATGGTTTACTAACCAATCCATCCCAAGAATTACGGCGAACTCTCCAACTTTATTGGTAACAAATCTACTGATAATTTACAACCCCGTATGTCTACACAACAACTCTTATGAATATCATCAACAGGAATTATCTCTTCGTTTGCGACCTTAATATTTAAAGGTATAGGCTACTTTTTGGGAAGTAATCCTAATCGTCTAGCAAAATCGCAGGCTATAAACGAACAAGTAGCACCCGAATCAAACAGCACGTAAGCATTGATATCATTGATCAGAATAGTACCTGCGACGACGTCCCTTGATGCGACTGCATCTTGGACTGTCATGTTAAAGGTATGACCCATCGGCCTAACCGGCTGCGCTGGTCCACTAATAGCTAACTTATCGCTTTTAGCGCCCCGATTCCCATCCGTCCCCTTCTTCGGGCAGTTCTTTGCCATATGGTTAGTTGATCCACACACAAAGCATTCGTGGTTCTTCTTCGGACTTGGACAATTAGGCGCAATATGCCCCTCCTATCCACAGTTGTAATAGACGGCCTTCCCCTTGAGACAGACTCCTAAGTGAGTCTTCCCACAGGTCTTGCAGGCCTCCATTCTTCTCTTTGGGTCTCCTTGCTTCACTCCGGTATTCCCAGAGCTAAATACCTTCCTCTTCTGACCCTCGCCACTACCACTGGCTCCCTCAATCTTTACTCTCCCGTCTACCTTAACCTTGCTCTTCTTGTCCTTCTGGTATTAACTTAGAGCTTCACTACCACCCTCGGCGATTATTGCCTTCTCTAAAACGGTTGCAAAAGAAGTACTTTGGAACACTAATATACGGTTATAGAGCCAGAGTTTCAAGCCCTGCTCGAACCGTCGCGCCTTCCTCACCTCAGTATCCACTTGGTGTGGAGCGAACCTTGCCAGTTCATTAAACTTGGCGGCGTATTGGGGAACCGTCATGTCCCCTTGTTTCAACTCCAGAAACTTCATCTCCATCCTCCCTTGCATGCTGGTGGAAAAGTAGTTCTCGAAGAATATCTCCTTGAACCTATCCCACATTAGATTCGCTATCCCAACCCTAGCCTGATTGGCTTCCCACCAAAAGTTGGCCTCTCCCTTCATCATATAGGTCGCAAAGGCAACCTTTTGGGCCTCATCAACATTTGCTATCACAAATGCCTTCTCTATCTCCTTAACCCATGTTTGGGCTTCAATAGGGTCCGTAGTTCCTTTGAACTCCGGCGGACCCACGCTCTTGAAATCCTTAAAGGTAGTAGCTCGTCTACTCCCCGGATTCTGAGGATATTAGCCCTATTCTATTAAATGCTATACATTATTAAATTAACAAACTCCTGTATCGGGTTAATCGGACCTCACTCCGGTTGATTCACGTTCGTTCCTTGGTTACGTTGCACTCTTCCTGGCGGCATTTTGCTGATACAATAAACACATTTCGTTATTATTCCTTTCTTTATTAGGTATCATTAATATTAACAATAACTCCAACATCCATAACTCATTGCTTTCCATAAAAAGGACTTATATTCATTCTTCGTAGTATAATACTACATCGGTTACATACATAGCCTAAGCTGATTACATTACTTTCCCGCTATCGCTTTCCAAAAATTTGGATTTACAAAAGACTACCCTTTACTATACAAAAAGGGCTTTACGTCACTTACTACTTACAAAATATTTACATACTACTCAAACTACTAATAGTCTACATTTGCCTCAAGGCATTCTCGAAATCTGCCTTAGCAAGACCGGCAATAATATCACGGCTAATAGTATGTCATGTTTGCCCCACCTCCACAGGATATCTAGCTACCTGCTGCTGGAAATCTGTGTGAGAATTCCTATAGATATAGGACATCCTCGCTATCTTCTGCACCTTGGTCTTTAGCTCCTCCTTGAGCTCAAAGACCTCGTGCTTTCAATCATGGACTTGGTCCTTAGCTAAAATCCTCTCGTCATGTTCTTGCTCCCACATGGACTCGACATCAGTCTTGTCCTCTATAACCATTTGGAGCTCTGCTTTCAGCTCCATGACCTCCTGACAGTAATGGATATTTCTATCCAACACTGACATAAACAGAGACATCATTGACCCTCCAGGAGCTATCTCCGCTGCTATAGCTACCGGATTAAAGGACATTGTCTCTACTTTCTCTTCTATCATCCCATCGAATACTGACATATAGTCCGCATCATCTGAGTCTCCAGACTCAATAACTACCACCTCCGGATCTGCTGCTATGGGGTTCGGTATAACCTCTACTTGGTTCACCGATTCTTCACTAATGGCTTGACCATCTACATACATTCTGTTTACTCCTGACATCTACACAAAACAGTTAAGTTGATTAGTACACGTCAGTAGAATAATAAAAACACATAACATAATCATAATGCATTTTTATAAGGTTATTTTCTTCTTGTATTTCTTTGATTTCTCTTAAAGTTATGACTTAAGGTTTTTAATCCCCCCTTAAGTTTTATAACCTAATGCTTTGATACCAACCTGTGATGCCCCCAAATCCGGGTCTCTTCCAACCCGACAGATGGTGCTACACGGTATTACCATTCATTCATTCATTCCATTGAATAGTCTCAAAAGGACTAATATAATTTCTATATATATCCAAAATAATATTACATTTCCCAGGTTCTTTGTAACCCATTCGTTTGTTCTTGTCATAATATTCAATATATTACAAACATTCAACTATTCTATTTCATAAGAAATCTAAGGGTTTGTCTTCGCCTTTCCCTTGTCCTTGCCTGAGCCTTCGGTCCACTCGATCTTGGTTGTGTTCATATGGTTCATGCAAGAGTGAGCATGACTAGCTCAGCAAGTACTACAATTCTAATAAACAACATGATTGAAACATAGAACTTATATATATATCTTAAGTAATTGAACAATAGTTACGAAGTACTATCGATAATTCAAAATAGCACTTCTTTTTATTCAAAACGTTTTCCAACAACAATATTCAGTAGAATATCAGCTAAGGCTCAAAACTATGAGCAGTTTATAATTTCTTTTGAAAAGGACAACCCGGCACTAGGTCCATAAGTCCGGCATAGCTTACGAGCACTTCTGGGTGATCAGCCCATAGTACTCTATGTTGATCAACACTACATTCATTAAATGTGTATACGTTTAAGTTGTGGCAACCTCACGTACCTGTCGTTAAATGACAAAAAATTTTTAGCATACTTAGTCTTCGATTAAAAACCATACCAATATAACTTGGTAAACATTAATCATGCTTGACAAAATCATAATATAAGTCTAGCCGAAAGAATTGGCTTAAGACTTCATCGTTAAAAACTTCATACGAAAAAAATACATGAATTACATAGCTTATCCAAACTGAACTGGAACAAGGGTTAGAATACTTGCCTTCAGCGTCTGCTTACTGATTAACACACGTACACTTTAAGTCTCTACATTTCTACAATACATGATCATATAACGTACCACATTAGGTCATATATAATTAAGTATGTATACTATTATATCTTACCCTTCATCTCAATGTAAATCCTGACTTAGATCTACTATTATGGGTTTCAAGCTTTCATTATGTCATTCACATTTCGCTCAACTTCGTTTGATTATTAACTCTTAATCATCATACGTAAGTGTTTAACAATGTCCTAACAATGTCATGTTTATGCCTTAGTTCAATACTATAAAGTTCCTTTTCATTCTGTACTTGAAATCTTTCTTCTCTAGCAATTTCTTATGTCTGGCACCGCGGCGCCAAACACCACTCTTCTTCTCGCACCACGGCACGAGTTTGCAGTGAGAAAGCCTTGGACTCGGCGTTGCGGCATCACTCAATGGCCTTGGGTTGGCGCCGCGGCGCCAACTCTGTGCCTCAGACAGTTTGCAATTTTTAAAAATTTTACGAAACTCCCGGATTCATAAATTCTTCATTATAAATCTGAATTGGCTCGTTAAAAAGCCTACGATTCACAAATTACATACTCTATGCGTTCACGCAAGAATTTTATCTATTCGATTTTGTATGCAAAAATTTCACCTATAAGTTCATTTTTAACGAAAACGATAAACGTTAGTGAACGTTCAACGCTCGTTTCTTTGTTCTAAGTCAGAATTCGGTCATTTTTGAGTCCGCAACTCTATAATGCCAAATATGACTTGTCTCCATCGAAAACCAATGTTTTTGACTTCAAACACAAAATACGAATTCCATTTCGAGAATTTTAAGAATTCGACGATAATCGTCGAATCGTGTGAATTCCGACAAAACTACATTACTAATTATTCTAAATAGATTTTAACCAACATATGAACATTTCAATTTACTTATTACACCAACTTATAATCAAAGTAGGTTTTGACTTATTCTCATAAGTCAATGACTTAATCAACTTATGAACTACAAATTCTCATGCTTACGACTTACTATGAACTTAAGTCCATCAATCAATGTTGTCATACTATATTCAACATACTAATATCATATGACAAACATATGACAAGTTCTTCAAGATTCCAATAACTTATTAGAGTTCAAGTTGCTTATTCAACTTATTCGGCTTAAGTCCATTCATAACTTAATTCTTATATGTTCTTAGCATACATGTTCATTAATTACACTTCTCATATCATCATATTATGATAGAGATGGAAGAATATTGGACACAAGATCATTACCTTTGATGTCTAACTTCTTTTTCTTGGAAAATCTAACAAAAGAAGCTTTGACTTAAAAGTGCTTATTCTCTCTACCAAATAAGTTACTTTATCTTGAGAGGGGTTGGATGAAATGAAACAACCAACAATTATGAAATGAGGCTTGTATTTATAGGCATTCCAAAGCTAGGGCATTATGGACTTTAAACATCCCACCTCCTTTAATCCACCTCCTCATTCCACCTCCTTACTATTCATTACCTTACAACTAAGTTAACTTACTAGCCACTTCCCTTTGTTGCTCATCACAACACTTGGGCACAAAACAAAATGTTTGCCCATCAAGTCTACCCATTTCACCCTTGGTTTGCCCCATGGATCATGGCTTCCTCATTGGGCTTTGTTAATTAATCTAACTACTTTCTTGTTGGGCTTGTGCTACCATAGTTTGGACTTATGACTTATCAAACACTTGGGCTTGATTGTCACATTCTATTGGACTTATACTATTAGGTTAATAATCCTACAAGTCCATTATCTTAGATTTAACAACTTAACAATTATACCCCATGTATAATCTTCGTATGCTAGCACGTATATTAATTCTTAATATACGTTATCTCATTCTTTATACATAATAGTACAATACGTCGTATTATACTTACATTCATTATCTTCATATAATGAATACACATTATACGATCACAACTTTCTTTCTTTAACGCTTAATAAACCTAACGTTCCCAAATTAAGTTCGCATGCGAAATATTACGTTTTCCATACTTAGGTTATTATTACATAATCTATATCACCTTGATATTATAACGTTACGTATTTCTCGGAAGTTCAAAAATAATTCCCAAGCAGAAATCGATGAATAGTGTTTTTCGGAAAATTTCTCTGAAAGCTTTTATTTTCGTCTTATAAATTCAAACACTTTAATTCTCTCATATAGTTAAAATACTACGACATTCCAACGTTTCTAGGTTATAGAACAACATTCGTCTTATCCATACATAATAATAATAAATAATATTATTTTATTCATTATTAAAAGTATTTACAAAAGGTTCGATTTTCCTGTATGCTATATATATAAAAGCGATAAGCATCAAATATAAAATTCGTGCTCTTTAGATATGTAAAAGCAACAATTATATATATATATATATATATATATATATATATATATATATATATATATATAGCAAGTAAACGCTCAGGACATAAGTCTAGGCTCAATCGAGGCATAACTCGATAATATTAGTCCATATATAAATATATATATATACATATATAAGTATATATATATATATATACAGACAAAAATGAAAACCACGGACCGAAGTCCAGGCATACGCACACAACATGATTCTCAATGTGTAGAATAGTGTGTGCAAATATGAAAGGAAAGGCTTTATAGAGTGTGAGAAGGCTTACAGTGGGCTGCCAATGCAGGCTTCTATAACTCTATATGGATAAACACTCAGCTCCCGCCGGATAAAAATATAGCTATATGTGAGCTAACAGATGTTTAAAATGAGGAAATGCTCAATATGGGGTGTGTACAGAGCAAACTGGATAGGGCTTCCTCGCCTTTTTCTTTTTTCAATTGACCACCCCAAGCTCTATATTTATAGAGTTTGGTGGCCATAGTGTACTGCTGGGGTATGCATGATGCACTTTGCTGTTGCTGGGTGCCCCGGCTCATGGGTCACGTCATCTCAAAGTACGTGCACTCGTGCACTGTAATGTCCGCTTGAACTTGCAGAACTTCAATCCGAGCATTCGAACGAGGTATATACGACCTTCTTCGGATAGCTTGTGTCGAGAGTTACACAATGACATAGGATTAGAGGTTGTAAAAAGTCAGGAAGGGGGAACTATGCCCATGGTCTTCAAGCTTCAAATTCTATCTGGTGTGCTGCCACGCGTAATAGTCACTCGGGATTGGAACTCCTTGTTTCTTGTAGGACATTGTTGTATATATGTATGTATGAAGTGTTGAGATGATGTGCAGGTGTTGAGGTGGAAAGATGACATTTGACTCCTCACCGGGGTTATCGCCGGTTTGAGATGATAATAGACGTTGCTCAGGGTTACATCTGAGATTGGACTGCTTGTTTGAATGCCACAATGTCATCTGTGGGTGTGCCTGTCTTCCCAGTGTTAGCTCCGGGTTTGAGGTATGAGTGCCTCGGTAGGAGGTCTGAGATTGAAGTTGATAGCATGCATTTGAAATTGGCATTTCCGAAGTTATCGCCGGAACTGCAACAACATTCCTTGGGGTTATCGCCAAGGAAAAAACTCGGGGTTATCTTCGAGGTTGGAAATGATATTCCCGGTGTGTGTTTCGGGGTTGGAGATGAGATTCCCGGTGTGTGTTCTGGGGTTGAGACTGAACTTCCAGTAGTATCCGGAATGGATGTGAGCTGTCTTCCAGGGTTATCTACGAAGATTTAATCTGCACTCTGTAATGTTAATAAGTGTGTGAAAATTTTGAGTGTGTCTACAATGGCGCAATTGCTAGCTTGGTCTTCTCAATTTTCACCAAATGGAGCTTACCGGTGTTAAGGCTTGGGGCGGTCAGAATGCATTGCCGTCTCTGAGCCTAGGCAGTGAAGTTTATTTGTTGTAGGTTGGTATACAAGGGTCTAATTTGGCTTAGCAAGTGTGAGAATGATGTTGAATCCTAACATAAGACATCATATCAAATTATAGTATGATATAATACCAAAATATAGAAATTTTAGTTATCGCTTGAGTAAGTTATGTAATGAAGTCAAATGTGGTGTTTTCAAAAGTTAAAGATAAATGATAAGGTTTATGTTGGTTTATAGTGAGATATAAGTTGAAAGAATGATTTGAAT
Source organism: Panax ginseng (assembly GCA_020205605.1). Lineage (NCBI taxonomy): Eukaryota > Viridiplantae > Streptophyta > Magnoliopsida > Apiales > Araliaceae > Panax > Panax ginseng. The sequence goes on along the minus strand of CM035131.1, from coordinate 75,679,956 downwards.
GTTAACTTGATTAGTTAATCCAATATATGTTTAAAAGGATGTAAATACGCGTTAGAAGACTTAATTGTCAATTGTAAGAGAATTGTACTGAGATATAAGGCGGAGGTTATATAACCTAGTTGTTGTTAACAAGTGTAATACATCTAATATGAGGTAATGGAATCTATGATGACTTTAATGAACATTAAGTATTGATTTCGAAAGAAGTATAAAGAATCACAAAATGGGATTATGTAATGATAGGCGTCATACGAAGAGGAGTAAACACCTGAAGATGTGTGTTATGTTTCAAAGTGACACAAGTTATAAAAAGATTAAGACTAAGAGTCATTGTGGTTTCATTATATGTGTAACTAATGCATGTGAATATGGACCTTTGAATTGTTGTAGGATGTACACAAAGCATTTAAGCTAGTTTTTGGTAATTTGTAATCTACGAGCCAGGTAAGTCTTTCAGTTCCTATTTTGCTATGTGAACTTGATGATGAACTATTTTCACTCTTTACTTCAAATAGCATGATGTGTTATATATATGTTGAAAGTATGAAACATTAAAGTCAACTTATGACTTTGTTGATTGAGTAAAACATGTTGATTGAGTAAGGAACTCAATCTTTATATTTGTTATATGAACTGTAACATGTATGTTATGTTAGTCCAATGTTTATGAGTTATATGTTGAGCATGTTATTATGTGCTATGTGATGCATGAAAACGGTTAGATTTGCTGAGCTGTCGAGCTCAACCTTGCAAATAACCAATTTTGCAGGTTAAGGATTGAAGGTAACACTATGTGCTACTTGAATGACATAGATCAGAAGTAATACATGAAGATTAATATTTTAGCTAAAGTTGTTATTTCTTTATACCATGATTAAGATTCATGAGATGTACTAAATGTTTTAAGATGTATAGTTTTATGTTGAGTTGTAAAGCAAAAGTTAGAGTTATCTGATATATAAAGTTTATCGGATTGAAATGTAAAATTTTATATAATAATAGTGATAAAGCGAATCATAAAATAAGATTGATTCAAAGACATGTAGATTATAAAGGTTTTGATTCAGGGAATTAAAGTAAGAAGACATAAAAGTTTAAATTATTTCGCATTTTATAAAGTTCAACATCGAATAATGATGCAAAATAAGAAGGTAGATGTGTTATTAACGACCGAAGTTGAGAATTAAATTGTATGAATTTTGGGGTCATTACAGTGTCCCAGTACGAGGCTAAGTTTGGGGAGTTATCCCAGTTTGTATCCCATTTGGTAGATAATGAGGAGTGTATGACGCGGATGTTTCTAAGAGGTTTGACACCCGAGATACGTCAATACCTCATTTCTCACAAACTTTGCTTGTATTCAAATATTGTGAATAGGGCTCAGTTATTGGATAACAATAATGAGTCGACCCAACCAAGAAAGAGCAGCCGACAAAATGATAATACTAGTTGTAGTAGTCATCAAAGCGGTGACAACAAACATGGAGGGAATCAACATGCAAGAAATGGTAACCACTTCGGTGGTAATCATGGCCAAGACAATAGAAGTGGAAATTTCAAGAAGAGAAGATTCAACAATAATGGAAAGACGTCAGCACCAACACCCGTTGTTAAAGAAAGAGAACGACCATCGATCGTATACTAGAAATGCGGAGGGGAAGGACACATCAGTCAAAACTGCACGATGCAGTCCAAAGCGTGTTATAATTGTGGAAGAGAAGGTCACCTAGCCCGATTTTGTCATGCATGAAAGTCAAATCCAACTGGGATGGAGTCACCAAAGGCTGTCCCAGACAATATAAAGCCGGTAGTTCAAGGGAGAGCGTTTGTCGTGACCTCCCAAAAAGCGAGGAACTCGAACGAGGTTATCACGGGTAAGTTAACCATAAACTCTTGCGAAGTTTATACCTTTTTTGATACCGGTTCTACGCATTCTTTTATTTCTCCCACTTGCGCTCAACATTTAAATTTGACTCTAGAGAAATTAGATTTTGACTTATCTGTTGAAACACCGTTGTGGGAAACCTTTATTAAATCAACTATTTATAAATCTTGTTTGATTCAAATCGGGAACTGCACATTACCTGTCGATCTTATCTCTTTGAAAATACTTGCATTTAATGTGATTTTAGGGATTGATTGGTTAAGTACTCATCATGCTAAAATTGATTATTTTCATAAGTTGTTAGCTTTCATATTCCTAACCAACCTATTATACGAATTCAAGCAACCAAACAAATCGACATATAAATGTCGGACCTTTTCACAACTTGTTTTTTCAAACAAATCTCACCTAATATGAGAACACCAAAAGACAAGAACAGAAAAGGGACAGTAAAAATCCTGACGTCGACAGGTGGAGACTCCGCTGGGGACACCAGTAGGAGGACTTAAGCCGTTATTACAAACTTTTCAAAACTATTATATGCTTGTGTGTGGATGTTGCATTTACATTTTTAATGAATGTGTACGAATACATTTACTTATTGCACTTAATGCTTTACACTATATCTATATACGATATTAGTGTTTCGCACATGTCATCATTCCCATAACGGTGAGACACGTTGCATGTGAATGTATGTTGTGTGGTTCCACCACCAGGAGGCTATCATGTTGGTGTTTGATTACTGGAGTCGTAGGGAGACTAATTCTAACGAGGCTCAGGAAAGACACCACCCAGATTCGCTCCAGTTGAAAGACCGGATTAACTTCCCGTCAAGTAAATTGCGATGATCTGGGAACCTTCATGCCAAAAAGCCGCGAGAGTAACCTTAGATAGGTCAGCCTCTGATAAACCAAGCGCGGAGGAAAGTCTCTTCATTCTTTCCATTTTCAGTTACTTGTAAAGTTAATTACTTGTAATTTCATTCCATGTTAATCTCTATATAATGGAAAATATGAAGAATATGTGTATATGCATATTAAAGCCTGGCATGCTATCAACTGACATCCGTTTTGCAGGATAATACTCCTAAAAACGGACACATTATGATAGCATGTAAACATTGATACATTCCCTAAGACTAAACTACATAAGTTTTTATAGAGAAACAATTGGGCCTGTTACCCGTTCAAAGTCCAAGAAGGCCACGAGCCTACAGCAAATTATGTCTTCATCTGACCAGTCTAATCCTACTTCTATCTCTCATGAGAAGTCTGACGGGTTAAGCAAACAAATTACAGATTTGGCTATTCTGCTTAAAGAACTACACCAGTCTACTCAGGGTCTACGAATACCCATACATATAGAATCCTCTACTCTTGGAGGAACACAAGGTGCAGATCAAGCAAATCCAATACCTGAGCTTCAGTTGGATAAGTCCAACAAAATTCCTGAAAAAATCCATCTTAAAGAAGATCCAGACACCGGTGATATCAGGAAAAAAGTCCTTCAAATGGAAGAGACCATTCGGTCTATAAAAGGGATTGGAGCACACATGAGTGTCTCATATGCCGACCTCTGTATATTCCCTGGTGTTCATTATCCAGAGAAGTTCAAGACTCCTGACTTTGAAAAGTATGATGGGTTGGGAGATCCTTATACACATTTGAAGGTGTTTATTGGGGAACTCGGATCTTATGTCGAGGATGAGAAACTCATAATGCAGCTGTTTCAAAATAGTCTAACTAGAGAAGCCCGATCATGGTATACCAGATTAGATAATTCTAAGATCCATAGCTGGGAGGAGCTAGCTCATGCCTTCCTCAGTCAGTATAACTTCCAGTCTTAGATGGCTCCGGACCGGTACCAAATTACCAAGGTCAAGAAATAAGCCAATGAGTCTTTCCGATAGAATACTCAAAGGTGGAGGCGCCTTACTGCTCAAGTTATTCCCTCTCTGACTGAGTCAGAAATGGTGATGACCTTCATAGACAAAAAAGAAGCTCCCTTCTATGAGAGAGTCTTAGCTGGCATTGGCAAGCCATTTTCTGAAATAATCAAACATGGAGAGATGGCTGAGATGGGATTGAGGTCAAGAAAGATCCAAGACCTAGCCGCTCTAAAAGCTGTTGCTGAGCACATCCAGTCCGGAACTTATGGAAACAACCCCCGGAGGGTCCATAAGAAGAAAGATGATGATGTTTCCTTGATACTACAAGGTCAGAAAGGCAGTCAAAATATTCCTATTCAGAGGAGAAACTACTCCCCTTTTCAAGCACAATCTTCCAACCCTACATTCCCAATAGGTAGAGAAGTCAGACGCAACCGAGTGTTCACACCCCTAGGGGACTCACTCGAGAATAGTCTCAATCTTCTGACAACTTAGAAGAAAATTACCCGTCTTCTTCCACCAGCCAATCCAAATGGGAAGGGTTTCAATGCTACTCAGAAATGTGCCTATCATGTTGGAGCGCCAAGACATAATACTCAGGATTGCTGGGCCTTGAAACACAAGATCCAGGATTTAATCGACAATGGGAAGATCGTGGTGACTAAACCCGACCAACCTCATGTGCAAGATAACCTTCTTCCTCAATACAAAGAAGAAAAGGTTAATATGATTAATTGGAGCAATGGACAGAGTTCCAATTATGGTGGAAAATCCTCCCAGACCAGCCAAGACAATGCTGATAAATGGGATTACGCACAGTTCTAGTTTGTGATGGAACAAAAGATAAAAGCTCTTTGTAGTCACACCCCAATTAGTAAGCCAGAAGCATGCTAGTGTCCTCCCTTTTGTTATGAATACTCCATCATCGCCTTTAGAAAGTGAAACACTGGAGGATAAAGTTGAAAAAAGAGCAAGTGCCAAAGCCCGTCAGGATTTTTGCCTACAAGAGGGAATTTACATACCTCGGCTAACCTATAGAGGAGATATTTCAGATGCTGATTAATAAAGGAAGAATTACATCCCTTCTACCTCCAATTAATCCCCGTTTAAGACGGTTTAATTCTAACAGAGTATGTCAGTATCACTCCCATTCTCACGGTCATAGCACAGAAGAATGCTGGGCACTCCGCCACCACATTCAGAATTTAACTGACAGCGGTGTCCTGCAGATGGCAGATGATGACACTTTGTTACTCGAGAGTGGGAACACATGTCCCACAAAATGGAAGGACGTCGTAGCATTTATATCTGTTGAGGATGATTTGTCTACCAGACCACTCACAATACAAGCAATTCAACTCAAGGATGTTGATAATCCTTTAAAAGTGGTCGCACGAGTAAATGAAGAGTTCCCCAAAAATGAAGCCAAGGTATTTTACATCACCCAACAAATTTTCACTAGACTTGGTTTTCTTTTCAAAGATCATAACATGAGGTTTTGGAAGAAGCACATTTGAAATAACTACAACTTTATTATTTTTAATAACTGACAAAATATATACATCACCCATGAGTTTAAATCTGAAATATTAACTTTATTGCCATCTGAGTTTACAATATCCATCTGAGATAATAAATAAATCCTCATCATAATTATTGATACATTATTTTACAAAATGGTGAGGACTACTAAACAACTTTCTAAAACCATCATTCCATACCCCAGGCCCAGCTACTACTCGCTACATTCTACGCCTCACGAGAAGAAAAATGGAACAAAAAGGAAAAAGGTGAGCTCAACTAGCCCGATAAAGAATATTATGACTAAGATAATACTGAGAACAAATTATCGTTAGTCTTCAACGAGGAAAAAAATCTAATAGAATACAATAGACAACAAGTTTTAAAATCAATACTACATGACGAAAATATTAATTCATAGAAGAGTTACGTAGAGGATGAAATCTACTAATATCTATGAATTTAACAGATCCATCATCAATATTTTTATCCTGTAACATCAATCAATATATATACGAAATCATATATTCATCCTTTGCACTCTGAGGCGAGGATATTCATCGATTAGTCATGTTCATCTAAACACTGTTCATCTTTGCACTACGGGCCAAAGATATTCATCGAAAATCATTCATCTTTTTCTTTCTGAGGCCAAAGATATTCATCGAAAATCATTCATCTTTACACTACTGGCCAAAGATATTCAATAATATCATCATTTAAGGCGAGGATGATGAAAAATATTTTTTTTTTTAAAAAAAGCGAATCGAATGAAACAAAAATGACAAGGATTAAGGATTAAGGATTAGTACTTTGTTTTATCCACGTCCAAAAATACCTCAAAAATAATCATAGTGGTGTAAAATTCAAGAATGATCAAAACATGGATACAATCAAAGCTAGTATCCACAATAGATATTTTGGACGAAAAGAAAAATTTTCATTTTTTAGATGAATAGTCTTAGTGATAAGTGAATAATCTGTAGTATACGTGAATAGTGTCATATCGTGAATAGTAACTCAGACACCAAAAGTTTCAAATTTGATAAAACTTGGATCAATATTTGACATAATGATATTGAAGAAATAATATCATTCTGAAAAAAAATAATATCCACTTACCTCGAAAGATCGATCTTATAAATTTGAAACAGGATCTGAGGCTATGACTTGAACTTGCTTAGTATAGCAATACTCAAAATATACTCAAAATACTCACAAGAATAAACTCGACAATATAGAGAGAAAACTTGAGTTTACGGTGTGATTTTCAATTCTAACCTAAGCACTACTATTTATAGGAAATTGCTTAGAACACCAAAAGCGAAAAATTAATATAATAATAATATATATATATATATATATAAATTTTCTTATGCACACTAAATGAGATTCAAATATCATTTAGCCACCAATAGTCAACTACATCAAAAAAAATGTTTTTCATAATTATTTAATTTAAAACTCCAAAAAATAATAATTAATTAATCAGAACTTCAATAATTCATAATAAATAGCTCTTTTATCGGAAAAATTGAAACTTGTGACTTTTCATAGGAAATTCCATTATCTACAACTTTCGGAAGGAAGTTTTCCAAATTCCAAACATAAATTGAAAGAAATTCACAAGCGAAGCGATTTTACAAGTATAATCAAATTTCGGTCAAGAAATGGGGTCCACAACATGAAAAACATGTTTTAAATATTTTTGGTAACAAAAATACTCCTCCTCCACATATACTCATATATCCCACATTCATTCATCGTAAAAATATCATCATTATTATATTATTAAAATATAATAATATATTTAAATAAATTATTTTATCGAGAAAAGATAAAATTTCAATTTTCAACAATTGTCACATTAAAATTTTCTCCATCTATATCCACATAAAATCAATATTTTCCTCATCATATGAATCAATAATTAATTATTCACAAATAATATTACGAGAATCACAATATTGACAACCCGGCGGTTCAGGAAAGAGGGCTTTCGATAAGAATTTCTCCTTCTTGGCCTTGATTAGGTGACCAAACCTCTCCTTAGATGTAACTTTCTAGACATTGCCAATAATGTTATCTAATAATATTATTCGGATAATATGAATTATTGCTTCGATAATGAAAAATCTTGTGTAATGACAATTATTGAAACAACGACAATATAAAATATCAACGCAACAATTATTGAACCAATAAAATACTTGAGCGATAATTCTTAACCATTATTGAGTAGTGCGTTCTTACGTAAAGTCGATAATTGGTGCAATCTGGTGTCTTCTTCTTGTGCTGACAACGCGTATTCTTGTGTTTTTTAACCACCGGGTATTCCAATAGTGTAAATGGTAACAACTTCTGTAGTTATTTTTAAACAACTTATATTTGTCGTTTTCTTCCTCCATAAACTTTCAGTTATGGGGCCCACACACATGGCTTGTGGCAGTCGTGCGAATATTCTGAAGCGATGCGAATATTCCACGACCAAGCGAATATTCCCAAACAATGATGAATATTTTATAACCACTTGCTTATTTTGTAAAATTTAGCATTTTACCCATAACTAACCACATTAATCAAATCAACCCTTACTATTTCAAAATAATAAATAAAGGAAATTCCATTTTATTTATAAAAAAATTGGTCTTCTGACCTCCCTCCTTATGAAATTTCGTCCTCGAAATTGACGTATGTGCCTAGTGTTTCGAAAAGATGAAGATACCTCGCTTTCATTTCCGTTTCCAACTCTCAGGTCATTTCCTCTATAGCATTGTTTCTCCACAAAACTTTAACATGTGGTATGACCTTTTACGCGTAGGGCATATTCCTTCATATCCAAGATCTTGACAGGTACCTCTTTGTACGTTAAGTCTTCAGCTATCTCGTCTGGTTCTAACTCAATGATGTTATTCGGGTCGTCCACATATTTATGTAACATCGGTACGTAAAAAAAATGTTATAAACACGCGACATACTTGGTAGTAAAGCGAGTCTATAGGCCACAGTTTCTACTCGATCGAGAATGAATTAATAAATCGAAGGTTTGAGCTTTCTTCTCTTCATTGACTCTTACTTCTAGAATAACGCCTTCTTTCTTGCCTTCTTCTTTATATTCATCGACTCCCGGTGCATAGCTTGGCGGCTTTAACATTATCGATTAAAGTCGATTCTACTACGTATATCATCACGTGAGTCCCTAGAGTCTTTAACTCTATCTTCATCATTTGTAAGTTATATGAAATGAGTCTTTGTGTTATCAACATCGCACTTATAAGCGCATACGATCTTCTACTCAACCCTTGACTACCACGTTAAATTCTTCTACGATAATATTGAATGATACGATCATAATCTTCATGACTCGAGCCAACGTCTTTGGCGCATGATACGTTCATTTAGTTAAAGAAATATTTGAGGGTTTAGGAAATAGGTTTTGTACTAGGGTCAATACAAAATTCGATTTCTCACTCTAGGGTAGGCTAGGAAGTCATCAGGATTACGTCAGAAAATTTATTAACGATAGAAATATCATTCAAAACTGTGACTCTCATCCAAAACTTGGATAACACGTCACATTGATACCTAACAACTTGCCATCGTCATTCACAACGTCTCTACGAAAAAGTCGGCTTCATGCATTCCACACAAGGAAATCGACAACGAAATGCTCGGGGCTCTTTTTACTTATGGCTTGGTATGACAATGATTGACTTTAGTGGTTTGGTTATTTTGAATTCGCATAATAGGTTGGTTAGGATTATGAAAGCTAAAAACCTTACAAAAAGCATAATGAGTAGTTAACCAATCGATTCCAAAAATCACATCCATGCAAATATTTTCAAAGAGATAAGATCGACGAATTAGCGTGAAAGTGTTGATTTGAATCAAACAAGATTTATAAATAGTAGAGGTAACGAAGGCTCCTACTAACGAAGTTTCAACCAATAAGTCAAAGTTTAACTTCTCCGGAGTCAAATTTAAACGTTGAACACAACTAGGTGAAATAAAAGAGTGAGTAGAACCGGTATCTAACAACGGTATAGACTTAGTGAGAACTTATGATTAACTTACACGTGATAATTTTATTCGGGTTCCTCGTCACAAAAAAATGCTCTCTCTTAAACTACTAGGGCTTTGGCTTATGCAGGACATCCTTTTGAGTCACCGTCCCCATTGAACTATGTTTTTTTCTGCGTCTGATCATGACGATATGTCCTTCCTTTCCATAATTATAGCATACCTTGAACTGTTGTGGGCAGTTTGGACTGATATGTCCTTCTTTCCCGCATTTGTAGCATATGACCGGTGGTCGTTCCCCTCCCTTGGAACCAGTTGCTGCTGGCGCTGACGTCTTCACATAGTCGTTGTTGAACCTTCTTTTCTTGAAATGTCCACTTGAGTCACCTCTCCTATTAACATGGCCACGATTACCACCCGAGTGGTTCTGCGCCTTTGTCAGTATTCTTTCCTCTCCATTGGTTATCATCGTTACGATGGCTTCTTTATCATGATATATGACCACAGTTGTGGTCCCTCGGTTGAACATACTCGTTATCACGCTCTAATATTTGAGCCCTATTTACAACATCTGAATATAAAGAAAATTTATGAGAGATAAGATATTGTCGAATCTCGGGTTTTAGACCCCTCGAAACATCTGGCGTCATTCGTTCCTCATTTTCCACCAAATGAGGTGCAAACACTGGACAACTCATAAACTTAGCCTCGTGTTGAGACATCGTCATATTGTTACTGCTCGGTCTAATAAACTCCACTTCCTTCATATAGCGAACACTTTCGGGAAAGTATTTATCATTAAATAGTTTGAAACGTCTCCCAAGACATCTTGGTCTTGCGTTTGGATGGTATATTCTTCACAGACTTCCCACGATGATCTGCCTCCTACGGAACATAAAGGTGGCGAATGGAACCTTCATTCCTCCGTGCATCCCAAGACATCGAATATCTTGGTAATTTACTTGACCCATGTTTACGCCTTGATCGGATCGAACTTTCCATTAAATTCGGTGGTCCCAACTCTTTGAGCTTGCTTGCATTGCGCGATGACGTGAATTGCTATCATTTCCTCCTATGTTTTGAACACGAGTCTCCTCGAAGTTATCAATGTCGATTTTGCATGAATGCAAAAAGCTTCTAAATATCCCCTCGTTCATCATCATTCACTTTCATCGGTGTTATTGTTGTTCACGGGAGGAACATTGTCCTGACTGTTGCACGTTCTCCTCGTTGGTGAGTATAAAGAGTCTCACGGTCTCATTTCCATTGTTAATATTCTCGGATTGCCATTCTCAAATACCTTGCCATAAAACAAGGGTTAATTAAGGAAATCAATATATCACATAATATCCTATATATGACCAACTAACAAATAAGCTTAGGTAGGACACACTAGCGAAGGATTTACTCGTCTCTCCCTCTAGTTCTATTCCCGATCTCCACGGAGATCATATCCTAAGCTCGATACCAAACTGTGGCGCCCCCCCAAAATAGGTATACATCACCCATTACGAGTGCCAATAACATGGTACAAAAAATAACTACAACTTTATTGTTACAACATATAAAGCTGTGAGTTTAAATCTGAGATATTGCCATCTAGACAATATCCACATACAAATAAATCCTCATCATAATTATTGATACATTATTTTACAAAAATGGTGAGGACTACTAAACAACTTTCTAAAACCATCATTCCATACCCCAGGCTAAATACTTTCATTTATTCTACGCCTCCGAGAGAAAAAAATGGAACAAAAAGGAAAAGGGTGAGCTCAACTAGCCCGATAAAAGAAATATTATGACTAAGATAATACGAGAACAAATTATCGTTAGTCTTCACGAGGGAAAAATCTAATAGAATAAAATAGACAACAAGTTTTAAAATCAATACTACATGACGGAAAATATTAATTCATAGAAGAGTTACGTGAGAGGATGAAATCTACTAATATATATGATTTTAACGATCCATCATCAATATTTTTTATCCTGTAACATCAATCAATATATATACGAAATCATATATTCATCCTTTTTCTGAGGCGAAGATATTCATCGATTAGTCATGTTCATCTAAACACTGTTCATCTTTGCACTACGGGCCAAAGATATTCATCAAAAATCATTCATCTTTTACTTTCTGGGCCAAAGATATTCATCAAAATCATTCATCTTTACTCTTCTGTGCCAAAGATATTCAATAATATCATCATTTAAAATGAGGATGATGAAAAATATATATTTTTTTTAAAGAAAGCGAATCCGATGAAACAAAATGACAAGGATTAAGGATTAAGGATTAAGTACTTTGTTTTATCCACGTCCAAAAATACCTCAAAAATAATCATAGTGGTGTAAAATTCAAGAATGATCAAAACATGGATACAATCAAAGCTAGTATCCACAATAGATATTTTGACGAAAAAAGAAAATTTTTCATTTTTAGATGAATAGTGTCAAATGATTAAGTGAATAGTCTTAGTATCATGAATAGTCTTAGTATCGTGAATAAGTAACTCAGACACCAAAAGTTTCAAATTTGATAAAACTTGGATCAATATTTGACATAATGATATTGAAGAAATAATATCATTACTGAAAAAAAATAATATCCTTTTACCTCGAAAGATCGATCTTATAAATTGAAACAGGATCATGAGGCTATGACTTGAACTTACAGCCGTATAGCAATACTCAAAATATACTCAAAATACTCACAAGAATAAACAACAATATATAGAGAAAAAACTTGATTTACGGTGTGATTTTCAATTCTAACCTAAGCACCTATTTATAGGAAATTGCTTAGAACACCAAAGCGAAAAAATTAATATAATATATATATATATATATATATATATATATATATATATATATATAAATTTTCTTACATACACTAAATGAGATTCAAATATCATTTAGCCACCAATAGTCAACTACATCAAAAAAAAACGTTTTTCATAATTATTTAATTTAAAACTCCAAAAAAATAATAATTAATTAATCCGGAACTTCAATAATTCATAATAAATAACTATTTTGTCAGAAAAATTCGAAACTTGCCAATTGTCATAGGAAATTCCATTATCTACAACTTTATAGAAGGAAGTTTTCCAAATTCCAAACATAAATTGGCCAAATTCCTGAAGCAGGCGATTTTACAAGTATAATCAAATTTCGGTCGAGAAATGGGGTCCACAACATGAAAAACATGTTTTAAATATTTTTGGTAACAAAAATACTCCTCCTCCACATATACTCATATATCCCACATTCATCGTAAAAATATCATCATTATTATATTATTAAAATATAATAATATATTTAAATAAATTATTTTATCGAGAAAAAGATAAAATTTCAATTTTCAACAATTGTCACATTAAAATTTTCTCCATCTATATCCACATAAAATCAATATTTTCCTCATCATATGAATCAATAATTAATTATTCACAAATAATATTACGAGAATCACAATATTGACAACGAGGCGGTTCCGGAAGAGGGGCTTTCCAATAAAATTTCTCCTTCTTTGCGCATGATTAGGTGACCAAACCTCTCCTTAGAGCGAAACTTTCTAGACATTGCCAATAATGTTATCTAATAATATTATTCGAGATAATATGAATTATTGCTTCGATAATGAAAAATCTTGTGTAATGATAATTATTGAAACAACAACAATATAAAATATCAATCATGAACAATTATTGAACCAATAAAATAAAATTTGAGCGATAATTCTTTGTAACCATTATTGAGTAGTGCGTTCTTACGTAAAATCGATAATTGGTGCAATCTGGTGTCTTCTTGTCTGACAATGCGTATTATTGTGTTTTAACCACGGGTATTCCAACGATTAAGCGGTAACAACTATGCCGTTATTTTTAAACAACTTATATTTGTCGTTTTCTTCCTCCAATCGCTTTCCGTTATGGGGCCCACACATGGGCTCGTGCGAATATTCCGAATAAGCGATACGAATATTCCACGACCAAACGAATATTCCCAAACAACAATGAATATTTTATAACCACTTGCTTATTTTGTAAAATTTAGCATTTTACCCATAACTAACCACCTTAATCAAATCAACCCTTACTATTTCAAAATAATAAATAAAGGAAATTCCATTTTATTTATAAAAAATTTTGGTCTTACAAAAACCAAAATGTTGTTGGGGAGATTGAATTACCTGTGGAGATTGGTCCGCATACATTTAGTGTATCCTTTCATGTGCTCAAAATCGCCACAGGATACAACTTGCTTTTGGGAAGACCATGGATTTGTATGGCTGGAGTCGTCCCTTCTACCCTTCATCAGTAACTCAAATACATTATCAACAATAGCCTAATCACTGTCAATGCTGAGCCAGAATGTCCTTAACCAGGTGACATACCACTCATCAGCTTCAATGCAGAAGTTGAGCCGGTCAGTTTCAATGCCCTGGAGGTGAGCAACACTCACTACCATCCCATTGGGGCGCCACCTCTCACACCCAAGATTTCTGCCGAGGTAATGTTGGCAACTCAAGAGATGATATCATTGGGTCATCAACCTGGACAAGGGTTGGGCAAAGATCATCAGGGCATCAAGCGCCCAATTCAAGTTCCCAGTTAAACAGGGACAGCTGGATTAGGCTATTCTACTAGCTCCAGTCATAGGAATCCTCACAAGCACAAACAGATTCCTTCATCTTCAGCCACACGTCGATTATCTCCACCTACAGATCCTGAGCCTGTATTGTGTCCGATAAAGGTGCCTACCCATGTAATGGCTATGTTATTTCCCAAACAGATATCAGTTAAACTAAAAGAGGTCCTGATTCCTGATCCCGAAGTGGAAGAAAGGGAACAGAGATGTAAACAAGACATCACCATGAGATTGTCTCACCTGTGCATCATTTTCCATGACGAGAACACAAATAGATACACTCCAGACGATGATTGTCCCGACATTATGGTCATTATTCGGGAGAAGGAGGACGATGACAGCCCCTTCATCACTGTCATCCAACATGATTTAACCCTTGACAATTGGAGCAGAACTCTTTGCATTTGTCGACAAGGCTAAAAAGGGCAGGAATTCCCTCTACCCAGTACATAGCAATAACTGCTTACTTTTCTACACATTATTAGCAGTTGCTTTGTCTGTACATTCTAACACTTTATATGATTGAACAGTTTCATATATTAAGTAAAAGCATATTTTTTTCCAGGACTCTGAATTTAGACATGCCTATACTTGCTGATGAGGTGCCATTTCTCCACAAGGATTGTAACTTTGATGTAAAGTTGAACTCAGACTTGATGGAAATACAAGAGAACACTGAGATACATCAGGAGATCAAGGAATGGGTTGAGGATAAACCCAAACCAAATCTTGATGAAACCACCTGATTTAACCTCGGAACCTTAAAAATCCCTAAGCTAATCCAGATTGGTACTGACCTCACTCCAAACCAAAGGAATGACATGGTTACGCTATTAACCCAATTCCAGGATGTGTTTGCATGGTCTCACAAAGACATGGTCAGTTTGTCCATTAACATCGTCATCCATCGCCTTCCCATTAAAGAGGGATTCAAGCCAGTCAGGCAGAAGCTCAGGCGATTAAAATCTGAGTGGAGTTTAAAGGTTATAGAAGAAATTGTGAAACAATTTCAAGCCAGCATCATCATGGTGTCCACATACCCTGAATGGCTATCCAACATAGTCCCCGTGCCTAAATCGGGAGGAAAGGTGCGAGTTTACGTGGATTACCGGGATTTGAATAAAGCTTGCCTTAAAGACAGCTTCATGTGCCATTTAGCCACATACTCATTGACAATACTGCTAAATACGACATATACTCATTTGCTGACTGCTTTGCTGGGTACCATCAAATCATGGTTACTAAAGAGGATCGTGAGAAAACTGCATTCATCACGCCTTGGAGAACCTTTTCCTAAAGACGGTTGTCATTCAGCCTCATCAATGCCAGAGCTACCTACTAGCGGGCCATGATGGCTCTTTTCCATGACTTAATGCACAAAGAGATAGAGATCTATGTGGATGACATCATTGTCAAATCTCGAAGGGAAAATGACCACCTAGACCATCTCAGAAATCTCTTTAACAGGTTGTGTAAGTACAACTTGAAGTTGAATCCAGCCAAGTTTGCCTTTGGCATTAAATCAGGTAAGTTGCTAGGTTTCCTAGTCAGCCATAAAGGGATTGAGCTGGATCCCACTAAAATCCAGGCCATCACGGAAATACCCATTCCTCAGACAGAGAAGGAAATACGAGCATTTTTGGGAAGGATCAACTTCATCAGTAGGTTAATTTCCCAACTCACAGCAACCTGTGAGCCTATCTTCAAGCTTTTAAGGAATAACTCCATGAAATGGAACGATAAGTGTCAAAAAGCCTTCCTTACAATCAAAGAGCAGCTGGTCAAAGCTCCTATTTTGGTACCTCCCAGGGATGGTGTTCCCCTATTCATGTACCTGCTCATTAATGACAATGCCATGGGCTGCATGCTGGGACAAAAAGACAATAGAGGCCAAGAGCGAGCTATCTACTACCTCAGAAAAAGATTTAGCAGCAGTGGACACAAGTACACTTTGATTAAGAAGACTTGTTGTGCTTTAGTATGGGCTTCTATGAGGTTACATCATTACCTCCATGGTCACACAACCCATCTCATATCCCGTGTGGATCCTCTCAAGTACGTGTTTAGTAAACCCATGTTAAATTGTCGGATGTCCAAATGGCAGTTGATCCTACAGCAATTTGATATTGTCTACGTGATGCAAAAGTCCATTAAGGGTTAAGGAATTGCAGATCAACTGGCCATCGAACCTTCAGGGGATTTCAAACCCTTGGAAATATACTTCCCTGATGAAGGGGTAATGACAGTGCAACAACACCATCAGTACGATACACACCAATCATGGAAAATGTATTTTGATGGAGTATTAATATGTAAGGTTACGAGCCGGAAGCGATTCTAGTATCCCAGATGGGAGAGCGATATCCGTTGTTGAAATCAAATTGTAGTTTTTCAGCAACATCAACACAGCTGATTATGAAAGCTGTATCATGGGACTCAAACTTGCCCAATCAATGGGTATCAGGCGGTTAACTGTCTTTGGGGATTCCAAATTGGTAATCAGACAAACCACTGGAATCTATCACACCAAAGAACTACATTTACTGCCTTACCATCGACAAGTTTTACAGATGGCTGCAGAGTTCAAAGAAATAACCTTCCTCCATATTCCTTAGAATAGGAATGATTTTGCGGATGCACTAGCAACTTTGGCCACCTTTATCAACATATCTGATAAGGAAAACATACTAAGCATCCAATTTGCCCTACAAAAGGCTCCAGCCTATGGGAATTACATTGGAGAAGTATCGGATGAGCTACCTCCCATCTAACACCCTTGGTATCAGCACATTAAGGAGTACTTGCGAGATGGATCTACACCCATTGAGGCGAGCCCGACTGAAAGAAGGTGGATCCATCGTCTGGCTATGAAATTCTACCTGAGCAGAGATGTACTCTATAAAAGAGATGCAGGACTAGGTCTCCTTAAATGTCTGGACAAGGACCAAGCTCAGAGGCTCATGGATGAAATACATGGTGGAGTATGTGGCCCACACATGAGCGGCCCTCTACTTGTTAAAAAGATCCTGAGAACAGGGCATTACTGGCTCTCGCTTAAGGCTGGTTGTGATGATCATGTCAAGAGATGCTACCAATGCCAAATTCATGGGAATGCTATCCGCACCCCTCCAAGGGAGCTCCATAATATGAGTTCACCATGGCCCTTCTCAATGTGGGGAATGGACGTGATCGGGCCCATCAAGCCCAAAGCTAGTAATTGGCATCGGTTTATCTTCACCATGATCGACTACTTCACCAAATGGGTAGAAACAACCTCCTTCCCCAGGGTTACCAAAGAAGTCATAATTTCTTTCATTAGAAACAATGTCATTTGTCGATATAGACAACCAGAGGTGATTGTGTCAGACAATGCTAAGAACCTCAACAACAAAATAATGGAGGAGAAGTAAATTCCACATCAAACACCTCAACTCCGTCATTTATCGTCCAAAGATGAATGGTTTTGTTGAAGAGGCTAATAATACCATCAATAAGATCATGCAAAAGATGTCTGCCAATCATAAAGGATGGCCTAACCTCTTGTCTCTGATTTTATTAGCCTACAGAACTACAATGCGTACTTCCACTAGGGTAACCCCCTACTCATTGACCTATGGGATGGAAGCAGTGCTCCCCATAGAGGTGGAAATGGAATCCCTCAGAGTGTTGATAGATTCTCAGCTGGATGAAGACCAATGGTTACAAGATAAATATCACCAATTGTCTCTAATAGATGAAAGGCGAAGTGATGCTATCTTCCATAGTCAGTTATACCAACACAGGATCGCCAGATCCCACAACAGGAAAGTCTGGCTATGGCAGTTTAAATAAGATGACTTGGTTTTGAAGAAAATCATTGACAACCAAGATCAGTCTAAGGGAAAATTCACTCCAAACTAGGAAGGCCCATTTATTGTCAAGGAGGTATTGACATGAGGTGCTCTCAAATTACAAGAAATGGACGGCGATAAATTTCCATAGCTCATCAACTCAGACACCATGAAGTGGTACTATGTCTGAAGTTACCATCAAGCAAACATCCTTGTTTTGGGTCACCAAATCCCCAGTCATTTCAGGTTTTCTAACCCTTACTACATACAACCTTTCTTCATACCCATTTGCCCCATCAGGGAAACACACTCTTCAAACCAGTAGTCTAGTTTTCAGATCATCAGATCTTTCACTCCACTTCATTTCAAACCTTTTAGGTTATCCCACCAGGTATTGAACCTTTCACACCCGCAG
Source organism: Panax ginseng (assembly GCA_020205605.1). Lineage (NCBI taxonomy): Eukaryota > Viridiplantae > Streptophyta > Magnoliopsida > Apiales > Araliaceae > Panax > Panax ginseng. The sequence continues at coordinate 75,661,732 of CM035131.1, read as the reverse complement.
TTTTGTCCCACTAAAGATAAGACTTTTCACACCCGTAGTTTGTCCTGAACATGGGATCAAACTTTTCCCTCGCAGTTTGTCCTAAGCATGGGATCAAATTTTTTCTACTATAAATCATCTTGAACATGGGGCGAACTACGTCGACCTGATCTCCCCGATACCTGGGAGTACGTAGGCAACCATTTTATATGGCCCGGTCGTAATAAAAAAAATAACAAAAACATTTCTACACCCTTCTATACAAACAAAAATTACAAAAACATTTCTACAATTTATACCTTTTCACAAACAACATTGAACCTCTTGCACCAGGTTCGAACTACGCAGACCTGATTTCCTCTTCAACAGGAGTACGTAGGCAGCCATTTATGGTTCGGTCTTACCCCTACTAAAACGAATAATTATCAGCAGTACTGGGATCAAACTTCAACCCACCACATGTTATCGGCTTCAGACTAAAGGGATGGAACTACCTGACCTCCCCATAAATGGGAGAGTTGGCGACCATCTAAGCTGCGGTTAAGTCCTCAAAGAGCAACACCAATCCATAAGAGATGGAACTATTTGTGATCTCTTCTTTAATAGGAGTATCGACAACCATCTATGGTGCGGTCAATCTCAGAGAGAAAACCACACTCCTCTCCACATCTACATATAGAAACCAGTCCCAAGACACCAAAAAGGGTAGGGATACACATAGATCAATGATCTTGATACATTCCAATGTCCACATGTCAAGAATAAGTTCAGAATACATCAAGATCATAAGCCTTGAAGAAACAAGCAAATATCAAGCAAGTAGCAAGGCACAACTAAAAGGGAAGTAAATCAAAATATATTTCTATGCCATATATAATGTTGTTTGATATATGCAATATGTACTGTACATGAGAAAATGGCTAAGCTAGTCTGTGCAGGAAAATACAAGCCTATCTACAATCCCGTGGATATACGAGCTATCAAGTCCAACATGGCATCTCTCTTCGAAGAAAAAGGCAACGCTGCGAGCTCCTGCCGAAGGGTATCTACACGAGCTAACAGATCCACAGCCAACTGCATGGTGGCGTGATGCTCATCAATATATGCACTCATCTCGGTAATCTGGTCATTAGTAAGGGATCTCACTGTAGTACTATCTGTAATGGCTACGTCCTGGGCAAATATAACAGCATCCCGCTCAACAATCAATGCATCACTGGATGATCTGAGCTCATCTTGCTCAGCAATAACGGTGTCTCTATGAGCTACAGCCTCCTCTCTCTCTCCAATAGAGTGGGATCTCTCCCATCAAGAGCTATCAACATCAAGGCCTTAACCTGATCTCTCTTAAAGGTCATCAGATGAAGACTCTGCTCTAAATACTGTGTTGAATGATGTATAACAGTAGCACTCATACTGGGAGAATCTACAAGAGCTGCTGGCAACCCAGTAAATAGCTTCTCCTCGATGGGAAGATCAATGTCCTCTATGGGCTCCCATTCACCAGAATCAATCCCCGACATTGTGGATACTACCGTAGCCGATGTTGTCTCTGTCTCTATCAATGCAGAATACTCTGTCGAACAGCTCGGATGGCTAACAAAAAACTCAAATTTAGCTCACATTTGATCCCAACAGCATACAACTGGGATCATCCTCTCTTCGACAAGTGGCGGGAAGCCAAACGCTGACTCAATACCCCCTCAAAAGGATGGAAGTCCTAAAATTGGTCGAACTGCGACATCACATCCAGTGGGTGGTAAGTAGTCATGCCCCTCAAACCAACCAAAGGAAGATAATCCATGTCAGGAGCATGAGTAATGAAGCTATAGGGTGAAGTGAGCTCTGTACATGGCTAGATGTCAAATGGATCTCCAATCCCTGCCAAGAATACCGACCAAGACATAGCGTCTGTACACTCCGATGGTTGAAAGGAGTAAGACATGGCTATCTCATGGGTAAAACAATACCCGTGCCGTCAGAAGGAGCCAATCGGTCACATGAACCACACGTACAACATGACCGAGCTACTTGTAAATACCCCTGCAGGGTAGGTGCTACAATATACGGTTGATCTCAACGTCTTTGTAAAAATCATCGTCACAATGGTATGACCCTCCCTAAGAGCTTTCACTGCCATAATGACGCCAATGTCCAGCTCATCCATATACTGTGGCATGTACACGTATGACAATACACACATTAATAATACGTCTACTCTGGCTAGACTTCACTGATCCTCCGGCATGGTAAAATCCCCATAGTGTCGTGTATAACTATCCTCTGAGCCAAATCTGTCTATCAAAAATTGCTGGGATATCACATGGCCGAATGTAATCTCATCCTGTACTACTCTATGCCTCAGCCCGGTGAGGGTCATAAACTGTCGGCTCATGTCGCTGATAGCCATCCGCGCGCAAGGTCTGTCTAATGACAGCACCGTCAATCGTGCATACTCCTCTAAGGTGGGAGTCAACTCATGGATACCAAATTAAAAAACCTTCCTCTCTGGTATCCAGTGCTCCAACATACCTTCTAAAAAGCCTGCGGGAACCTGAAACATCAAGAAGGTCATACAATATTGTAATAACTGATCTATGGTCACCCTATCTGGAGGTGACATACTATCATACCACGACCTCAGATGGGAGGCTACCAAAACTGGTGGGGTGTGATCGATGAGGCTGACTGTCGAAGAAGACATCTATGGGGGCCGTATCACAAGACCATCCAAGGGTCAATGCAGAATATCTCTGGACATACATATGCATAACATGATACATGCATGATAAATAATAGATGGAAATATGATGTAGGGAATAACATTATATTAATTCCTAAGTACGTCATCATATAATACATCTATGTACAGCTAAAAATACAGGGAAATTAGGAACAGACGCCCAACAACTAACAAAGGCCTATCAAAAGATATAGCGAGAATGGGGCACAGCCACCCAGTATCTAACAAAGGCCTATCAAAAGATATAATAAGAATACACATCAGAAGAAGACAATGGTGTCAATGTCTACATCATCAATCATGTCCACCTGATGTAACTCCTCCTGAGTCACTGGATCTCCATCAACGGGGATGTCAGGCCTATAAGAACCAAAAATTTCATGAATAAATATTATAAGAGAATAAATATTTATTTAAAAATAAATATTGATATGTTGTGAAATGAATAATTTAACTAAGTCAAATTGAATGTATAAATGTGGATTGTGATGAGAATTGTAATATGCCTTTGGTGGCATGAGAAGGGAAATTTTGGTGATTAAACTAAGAGGAAGATTAATTGCTTATAATTATGTAATTCCATATAAAGAATGAATACACCCTTAGATTAGTAATATCACCAATGTGGAAGTTAGTTTATATCGTGTAAAACTTGTGTGATGATAGAAATTGGAACTGGCTTAAAGCTAAACCATTTTGGCAATGCCGGGACCCATGGCAAATTGCGCCCCCAATGAAGATAAAATGGCACACCAAGGCCAAAGGACCAATCTGGAGAAAATTAGTTTTTTTACTGTAGAAATGAAATGGAACATTAATGTAAAGTTTTACATGAATAAAATCATACGATAAGAATATATTCTAATGATATAAAGTATCAAGTAGTACAATAAAATCATACATAATTTTAATACAGAAATAATTAAATATCTATATTCCAGAAATTGGGAAAGGAATTATATGTGTACACTAGATAGATAATATTAAATAATGTTATAATATGGTTATGTGAGTATTAAAAATAATTATAGAGATACTCGGACAATAATACCTAACTGCGTTATTTTATTACGTGTACTTAATGTACGTGAATTATATGATGTGAGTATATAAATAATCCCTAAATTTTCTTAATATGGTAACAATTGTACATTAAAATTACATTTAGGAGTTAAAGTAACTAACTGAGCCAAATTTGATCATGTTTAACTCATCAGTTTCTCCACAGTACAATGAATAATAACCTATGGCCTAATTTACGTAACCTCCAAGTATAATCAGTGGCTAAGCTAGGTGATCATTACCAAGCCAATGGCTATGGAGATGGATGTTGTTGAACCATTCTTGTTAAACCATTGTGTTTTCCTTCAACACCATGGATTCTAAATTAATGTCCAGTCCAAGCTTCTTCTATAAATAACAGACCAAATTCTCAGTTACGTTATTTTGTTCTTCGCTATTGAAACACTGACAATTTGAGAGTGAGTGAATTGTGGTTCAAAGAAGGGTCTAGCAATCTCAAAAGGGAGAAATTAAGTAAACTAAGCTTCAAAGAGGTATAAATTCTAACTTATGTTCTTGAATTGGGCTTTGTCAAATTCTTAAAATTACTTGAAATTCTCTGATAATCAAAGTGAATTAGCATGCTATAAGGTGTTTATGAAGTAGGTTTACATGTATGGACTCTTTAATGATAGATTGGAACATGTTTAAATGGAAAAGAATCAAAGTGGTTTGATGCTCTGCAAAACAGAGCAAGTTACTGCCTCTGGTTCAGGCATGACGCAGTTGCACTGTAAGACCCCAACTTTTATGAATAAAAAATAATTTTTCGCGAAATATATTTTTGAATATTATGGTGTGGATATGATATAATGTTATAGTTGTGAGTAATGTTTGAAAATTTTGAAAAGTAAGCAAGTTGATATGAAATATTCGATTGGTCAGGGAATATTCGTTTTAACAGGGAATATTAGTACGATGACACAATCATTGGTGGACCCCACAACGGAAGTATTGTCGTAGTTAGAAAATGACAGAATTATCTTTTTATAAAATTAATGGTGAAAGTTTTACTATTAAATTATTGAACTACCCGGTGGTAAAAGTACAGTAATACGCGTGGTTGCATAATAGCACACGGTATTGATTATTGATGCTTACATGAGAAGTCACTCAGTTATACTCAAGTATTGCTATAGTAATTGCTGCATAATATCTCTCATATTATTGATTTAATTATTATCATAATATTAATATTTTATATTAATAAATTAATAATTGAGACGATAAAGTTATTCATATTATTATTTGCTATATTGACGATGTCTAAAAAGTTCTGTCAAGGAGAGGTTTGGTCACATAATTGCGCGCCAATAGGGAGAAATCCTTATCGGAAAGCCTTCTATTTCCTGGGAATGATCTGGTTGTTAAATATTGTGAGTTATAATATTAATGATGAATAATTGTTAATAGATTAAAAATGTGTTTATTAAAGATAAATAATTTATTGTAAATATTTATTCAATTTTTGATATAAATATAGGGATTGTTATGAGGCGTTTGTTTTAAGTTTAACTTAGTATTCCATAGGAATATTTACTAATTTTATGGACCGTCGATGGTGGTTTTAATAGATAACCAATCTGGACCATTGATGGTGGTTTTAATAGTAAATCAATCTGGACTGTCGGTGGTGGTTTTAATAGTAAATCAATCTGGACCGTCGGTGGTGGTTTTAAAAGTAAATCAATCTGGACCATCGGTTATGGTTTTAATAGTAATCAATATGAACCGTCCGTTCTAATAGTAAATCAATCTGGACCGTTTATGAATCAGTTACTATTTAGTCTATTCTCCTATAAATAGAAGCTTAATTCTTCTTTCATTCTCACCAATTCACTGAAATTCACAAGAGACACTATAGAGAGAGAAACTATAGAGAGTAAGAAGAAGAGTATTTTTCTACTTCACTATTGTAGTATTCAGCCTTCTACTAAGGTAAGGGGTATTATTTCTTTCGTATTAATAAGGAATACTATTCTTTATATTTATCCTTTAATATGTCGGAATAACCTGTCTACGCGAATTATGTAGCGTATTATAGGTGAAAATCCATTTGTAATTTCGTATGTTATTTCTTTTCATATTCTTAAATCTAAACTTACTATGATAAGTATATTCCTTGAAATTAGTGGAATATCCTTGAGTTTTGCATTTCATCCAGTATCGTATCATTGAAATATTGATCTAAACTTTCTTATTAAATATAAATATTTTCACTCGGGGTACTATTCATGGGTTACTATTCACCCGGTTACTATTCACTAGAATATTATTCACTCAAGTATTCAGGGCACTTTTTATGTTGGGGTACTATTCACGAGTTACTATTTATGGGTTACTATTCACCTGATTACTATTGACTCAAATATTATTCACTTGGGTATTCAGGGCACTTTTCATGTCAGGGTACTATTCATCAAAAAATTTATTTCTTTTCTGTCCAAATTATTTTTGATACATGGATATTATTCTTGAATTTTACTCCACAAAGCAGTATCATGTTGACAATTTGGACATTATTGAATTATGGATAAATTAAATTATAAATCTTTAAAATTTATCCTTTACTCTCATTTAATTGAACTCTTATGTCATTGTCATCATCCTCATGCTTATATTTTGATGAAAGTCATCTTTCGCCCATAGTGCATAGATGGACTATTGATTGGTATGATTATGACCAGGAATAATTCGGTATGATCGTCAATTGATGATTACACGAATATTATTGGCCCGTAGTGCGGGAATAATTTATGGACGTGATACTAATGAATATCCTTGGCCCGTAGTTCAGGGATGATTTGATGATATGATTTATTTATTAAGTTGAGTCCCAGCGATAAAGTTAATGATAAATTTATTAAATCATAGAAGATAGTAGATATCATGATCTACTTGACTCTTCTAATGGATTGCTTATTTCGTTGTAGTTAAACTTGTTGTCTATTATATTCTATCAGTTTAACATTGTTGAAGGCTAAGGATGACTTTTTCTGAATTATCTTAGTCATAATATTTCTTACTGGGCTAGTTGAGCTCGCCCTTTTACTTTTATTGTTCTCTTCAGAAAATGAGATCATAGCCGGAACTAGTCGGGGAATGGAGTGATGGTCCGAGATGGTGTTATAGTAGTCCTTACTATTCTATAAAATAGTGTGACAATAAATGTAATACGGACTCCGTTTGAGTTTGGATATTGTTTAGAAGACAATATTCGTGTAAAAACTCTCAGCTCATGTTGTATAATTAAGTTTGTATTTGTATTTAGTACTATGTATTTGGCGACCCAAGATGGGTGATGTATACCTATTTTGGGGGCGTCATAGTGGGTATCAAAGCTTAGGGATATGATCCCTGGCAGAGATGTGAGACAAGAACTAAGAGGGTAGAGACGGGAAATTCCTTTGCTAGTATGACCTACCTAAGTTTATTTGGTATTTAATTGGTCGGTCAGAGTATAGGGATAACATGTGGTATATCAATTAACCCTTGTTTTGTGGTAGTGTTTGAAAATGGCGAGATAAGCAATGAAGTACATGAGACCGTTGAGTCACCAACGATCAATATCCAGGATAATGTCCAACAGGAAGACAATAATCCTCAGGTAAACAACAACACCGATCAAATGATGAACGATGGGATGTTCGGAGGGTTTATGCAATTCATGCAACATTAGGCGAGAGCAGCTCCTGTTCAAAATGCAGGTGGAAACACTAGCAACTCTCGGATGGTCACTGCTAAGCAGTTCAAGGAGCTGGGACCACCGGAGTTTTTGGGATAGCCAAAACCACTTAAGGCAGAGACGTGGATAAAGCAAATCACCAAGATATTTGATGTCTTGGGATGCTCTGAGGAGCAAAAGGTTCCCTTTGCCACCTTTATGTTGAGAGGAGAGGCAGATTACTGGTGGGAATCAGTAAAATGTACTCAGTCTGCCTCACTCAAAATATCTTGGGAAAAGTTCCAACAACTGTTCAAGGACAAGTACTTTCCCGAAAGTATTCATCACATGAAGGAGGTGGAGTTTATCAAGTTGGAGCAAAATAATATGATCGTGCCGCAGTACGAGGCTAAGTTTACCGAGTTGTCCCGGTTTGCATCCCATTTGGATGATAATGAGGAGAGAATGACACGAATGTTTCTACGAGATTTGAGACCTGAAATACGTCAATACCTCATTTCTCACAAACTGTGTTTGTATTCAGATGTTGTAAATAGGGCTCAGTTATTGGAGTGCGATAATGAGTCAACCCAACCAAGGGAGAGCAGTCGGTAAGTCGATAATACCAGTGGTAGCAGTCATCAAAGCGGTGACAACAAACGTGGAGGGAATCAACATGCCAGAAATGGTAACCACTTCGGTGGTAATCATGGCCAAGAATAGAAATGGAAATTTCAAGAAGAGGAGATTCAATAATGATGGAAAGACGTTAGCACCATCACCTATTGTTAAGGAAGGAGAACGACCACCGGTCGTATGTTACAAATGCGGAGGAGAGGGACACATCAGTCAAAATTGTACGCAGCAGTCCAAAGCATGTTACTATTATGCAAGAGAAGGTCACCTAGCTCGATTTTGACATGCACCAAAGTTATTTGGGATGGAGGCATCAAAGGCCATCCCAAATAAGACAAAATCGGTAGTTCAAGGGAGAGCATTTGTCGTAACCTCCCAAAAAGCGAGGAATCTAAACAAGGTGATCACGGGTAAGCTAATTATAAACTCTAGCGATGTTTATACCTTATTTGATACTGGTTCTACCTGTAACGACCCAGAAATTCGGATTTTCCAAAATTTAAGTTTAAAGAATTAGTTATTAATAAAAAGAATTTTTATTAATAATATTATGTGTTATGTGTTTATTAATCGTTCTAGAACCTAGGATGATTATAAGTCGGGAGGATTCTTGCTACGAGCTAGATTAAATGAGTAAGAATTTTCAAGATGAAAATAAAAAATTTTCGAGAACAAAATATTTTCGGGGAAAAAGACGAAATAGGCACTATTCACCCAATGAAACCTAAGGGTTAGGGTTTGAATAACCTAAGCTGTTTTGAGAGTTCTGTATGTCGAAATGACATTCCGTCGAAAGATTTTTCGATAATATGTCGTGAAAAGTTAAGTAAGCCGATAAAAGTTTTTCTTGAAAAACGTGCAGAAATCGGACAAAATAAAAATGACGAAAAGTACTGCTGTGTGCTTTTCACTCATTTAACTACGTTAGGGTAAAACATGAAGGAAAACGCTTAACGCCAAACAGTGTTTTTCAGTTTTTTAGAAATCCAAAAAATACGTAAAAGTTAATCGGTAAAGGAAAGACAAAATATCCAAAAATATTTGGATTCTAAGAATTGGAGTTTTCGGACTGTAAAGTGCTTATGCTTAAGAGCTAAGTAAAGGATAAGTTACTTAATGAGTAAGCAAACTTAAAGGCTAAGTAGACTTAAGGGCTAAGTTAACTTAACACTTAAGTCATGAATAATAAGGAGGTTAGGGGGGTGAAATGACTAAAATACCCCTAGCTTGGAAATTCTATAAATAGAAAGCTTATTTCATTTTTTAAGGATTTTGAGAATCCTACACCTTTGAGATAGAGAGAGAGAGAGTTTGGATGGGAGGATGAGAAGGAGAAGGAAGCATAAAAGTTTGTTCGTGAGCAACCTTTGTCTGACAGAAAGAGATTAAATGAGAACGATAATCCGAAATCTAGTCTTTTATAAATTTTCTTTAAGTTTTTATGTTTAAAAACATAACTTAATGAGAATAAGAAGTAGATGATGTTAGGGTTGATTTCATATGGTTGAAATCATGAGAAATAAAGAAAATAATAATTTGAAGTTTAGTAAATAAATTTCTTAAGGAAGTATAAGATTCATAATGAATTAGAACGACCCGAGTGGATTATATAAACAAGTAGGTGAAATAAGTAAGGAATAATGTTCTATAACATCAAATTCCAATAAAAAGTGAAATCGTAATCCAAAATATCGATTAAAATGAAGAACGAACGAAGAACACGAAGAACACGCGAAGAACACGAAGAACGTTCTTGATGGACAAATTTAAAACCATCATAGAATAATTATTGTTGATGGACAAGTTTAAAACCATCGCATATAAGTTTGATGCATATTGCTTGGTTAGGAACGATAGAAACGTTCATGAAGAACAAATTAAAACTTAACTATAACGAAGTTATGGCTAAAATTTTGTAAAAGACGAACGAGAATTAAAAAGTTAGTAAATGAACCCGAATGTGTAGGGTTTCATAAGAATATAAGAGAACATAGAAAACATGAGTCGTGGACTCAAGAATGAATGAATTCCGAGTTCGGATGGCCAAATTACAGACGAACGAACAAAGAGCGTTAAAAACGTAAAATGAACAAAGGGTGAAGATCAAGCCAATTGAATGGCACATTAACGGATTCAGAACGAAGTTCTATCCAAAGGGTATTGAAGTACATAAGATAACGAAGAGAATGTCTTCGGAACGACCTCATTCCGAGTTATAACGAAGGAGTTATGAGATCGGGAAGTAGTGTCTCAAAATGAAGTTAACACTTAGAAGAAATTTTTAAGAATTATGGCTTGGCACCGCGACGCCAACCATGCCTTATAAGGTGGCACTGCAGCGCCAGACCAGGGAGCCGGGTACTGCAAACTCACACCATGGTGTGAGAGATAGAAGGGAGAGTGGCACCGCAGCGCCAGTGTAGGGAAAAAGCCAGAGAAGAGATTTTAACTGCTCAACTCTTGGGGGAAACGTAAGGAAAGATAAAGAACATAATGTTCAACTAAAGTAACCCTTAATTAGTGTTTTAAACCTTTAATGAAGGTTGAATGAAAAGATTTAAATGAGAGTAAAAGATAAATAATTTATACGCGGGTTACAGAACCGATATCCGGGGACCGTAGTTGCGATAAACCAACGTGGGGGATTGATATGATTGTGATTCCCTAGACGTTGGGGAACGAGGGTAATGAATAACATTTAGATGTTATGTTTTGTAGTGAGAGATAAGTGTAAAGCGTATAGACGCTGCAAACGCAACGCTATTGCGATAAACAATCGGTTGTAGCATACCACGAACAATATGGCTTCGACATTAAGAAAGAATAATGAACATGGGGTTCATGGGATGGATAACGATCGAAAGCGATTAAAACCTTGAGTAAAGGTTGAATGAGAGATTAAGAGACGAGGAACGTGAACGTTGAATACGTAAACGATCTTCGTGAATCGTATTCACGTCAGACGAACGTTCTAAGTACACCCTAGTTGTATGACGTAGACATTGACAATGGTAGTAAGTAAGATATGAATTATCGAGAAAGCCATAACAAACAGTAATAAGATTAATGAAAGTCGAATGTGAGTCGAATAATAATGTATTCTAAGGTATGGCATTTAGTTTCCAGAAAGTCGTAAGGAATAAGAAATTAACTTAACGAATATTATAGTTTAATAATTCGGATAAGTTAAGATAAGATAGGCAATCGTAACTTTTGATGGTTGACATATGGGAGCTGGGCTAAAAAATTCCTTCAGAGAGCGAAGGTATATACAAAATTGGCAACCGATTTAACTCACTGTTATGGGCAGTGTAGATGAGATGAGAACTTGTTTGTTGGTTGTTTGTGGGAAACCACTCAGAGTACCATATGGACTACTAGCAAAGGAGCGATGTGTGTTGAGTCCTAGAGAAGTTATAAGAAGAAGATAAGAAGGTAAAACATCAAAGATGATGAACGTATAAGTAAGACATCTCCGTATGTCATGAAGCCGTAGAACGATAGTGAAAGTGGTCGCGTAAACTTAGGTTGCAATAACGTGAACCCTAAGAAGTAAAGTTAAGTAAACTAATGCATAAGTCGAAGATGTATGACTAATTGGTGTTTATGTTTTCTCCTTATGTGTTATATAGGAATTGGAATGAGCAGTTCAGTGTAAGCTGTAGCTGTACGTAAGGCAAGTTTCCTAACTTCATTCCTATTTTAAATGAATGTTAATTTCTTAAACTTCTCAGATGTTGAACTTGAGAAGTTTGGTCTATGTGCGAATGTGCGATATTTGTACAAGGTGCTAGAACGTATGAGGCCTTGAGCCACAATGTGAACACTTCGGTGTTTCTATGATATGAATTGTTCTGTGATGGAGCTGTTCATTATACATGATCCGTTATTGTTAAGTCTGTGCTAATGATTCTAGCCAGACAGAATGTATATAGAGAAGGTAGAGGAATGAAAGTATTTAAAATGAAAGTGAATATTGTTTTAAAATGATATGAATCGAGATTATTCCTATTATTCAAGCTGCTTCATAACCTTTGTTCGGTTATTGAAGTCTTAAAAGAATGTTTGAATTCTTGAAGATGTTTGTTCAACTGTTATGAGTTGCTGGGCAATTGAATGCTCACACTTGCTTTAAATGAAAAACATTTTCAGCTAACGATGTTAGAAGAACTTAAGGATCCCGTAAAGATCAAGCTGAAAATATCTATATGAAGTGCCATTCAGAATGTGAATGAGCGTGAAGATCAAGTGAAGACCTGTGATATAGAAAGATGAAATTGAACTATAGATTAGTTTAATGAACTATTATGTATCCTTAGTGGCGGATGAAAGTCACTCGTACAAGATGTAAAGAATAATGTAATTATCCATATTTGTAATGAAAAAAGGTTTTAAGGTTTTAGAACCTGAGAATTGAGGATGTATATTGTTATATTTAGCTATATAATGATGTATGTTTGGAAGAAGATGGGATCGTGATGTATGGAATCTAGATGTGAAAATAGACCGAATTTTGGGGCGTTACAGATTGGTATCAAAGCTGATAGGTTATAAACCTTAGGTAGGAGTACCTAAGACTATAATCGTAGAGAGAAGGATAAGAAGATCACCACGTGATCATAGTGATTCATAGTAAGAGATGAGTTGTTAAATGATGAATGAGTTGTAGCTAATGCTATGAATGAATGGTATTACGAAGCAGTATGGGAGGAAGAATTCAGATTGAGTTGAGAATGATAGTATATGAATTAAAAAAAATTCGTATTAAGTAGAGAGAGATTTAGAAGTTGTAAAATTTCAGTTGAGGACTCATGTGATAGCTGAGTTGTATGAACCTTTGTTATGGGCAGAGGTTTGTGCTTGGTGTAACAACTGCTTAGCTTATTACAATGATAATCATTGGAATTGGTCGCGCTATCAAGATGTATATGACGAGAAGGTGAATCTTTTCTCATATATATACTTGATAGGTAGAGAACGAAAAGGTATGTGCGAGTTCTTGAAACTCATACTTATAGTACGTTCGTGACTCATACTGATATGGTAGGTTTTTGAACTTCTCAGCGAATGGACGCTTATAGTCTGTCTAGATAGTTCTTAAACTCATATTATTGTGGAAAGTTCCTGAATTCATAATGTGTGGTAAGTTGATGGACTGTACTAAGGTATAAGGATGTTTAGACTGAAACCAAGTTGTTTTTAGTAGGCTTAGTATTGAAGGTGCTAGAGAAGATTAAGTATTGTCGTAGTAAGACAATGAAGAAAGATGGAGAATAGGATAATCCAAGTCATCTAGCTATGATAGATTTTGAAGTTTATTGAAATCATGTTTATTTGTTCGTATTTTGGAAAATGAAAGAATTGGTTCAACTTTTGGAACCAATAGATTTTTAAAAGAACTATTATTGGTATGTCTATGCTAATTATTTTGGCTAGATAGAAATTGATTTAAAATATCAAAATGAATTTTATATCATCAGTGCATTTGATGCAAGGATGGTAAAAAGATGGAGTTATTAATGCAGTTGAACCTGGTGTTGGATGTGATCTTAGGATTAATAACCCGCTATGGTATGATGTATAATGATGAAATCACAAACTGACGAAGTCCTCAACGTGCTGTGAAAAGTACGGTATCATGACGTCATAAAATGTTTTGATGTATTGCGAAAAGAATTTACAGAAGTAGTCAATGTCAATTGAGTTGACTAGATGAATGTTTCACGTTGATATCCAATTTATTGGTATGGTCTAAGCTACTTGATTCGGTTAGACAAATGGTATATCATGTTTAAAAGAAAATCAAGCTTTCCTTGAGAAGTTGTGCCAATCCAAATTTTTTTGGTGCGGAATCTAATGATTAAGTCTGAGGTGAACACACCCCGAAATGGGGTTATATAATGGGTTGATCACCTACGTATGGAAGATGTAATTTATCTTCTTGGTGATTGTAAACTGCTAGTAAGAGTTCATGGTCAATTTGACCCCTCAGCAAAAGATTGAAATATTTTAAAGGAATTCTTATATTCCTCGTTGTTCATTCTACTTCATAATTCTTGATAAGTTGTGAAGGTGAGAGAATGTTTAAAAGATAGGAACTTCTTTGAAGAGAAGTTGAGAAGATGGGTAGGCTAAAATTTTGAGGACGAAATTCTGTGAAGAAGGGGTGAATGTGATGACCCGGGTATGGGTGTGGTTTTGAAAAATTCCGAGGATAGAATTTTTATAAAAGGGGAAGAGTGTAACGACCCGGAAATTCGAATTTTCCAGAATTTAAGTTTAAAGAATTAGTTATTAATAAAAGGAATTTTTATTAATAATATTATGTGCTATGTGTTTATTAATCGTTCTAGAACCTAGGATGATTATAAGTCGGGAGGATTCTTGCTACGAGCTAGATTAAATGAGTAAGAATTTTCAAGATGAAAATAAAAATTTTCTGAGAACAAAATATTTTTGGGGAAAAAGACGAAATATGCATTATTCGCCCGATGAAACCTAAGGGTTAGGGTTTGAATAACCTAAGTCATTTTGAGAGTTCGGTATGTCAAAATGACATTCCGTTGAAAGATTTTTTGATAATATGTCATAAAAAATTAAGTAAGCCGATAAAAGTTTTTCTCAAAAAACGTGCAGAAATCGGACAAAATAAAAATGACGAAAAGTACTGCTGTGTACTTTTCACTCGTTTAACTACGTTAGGGTAAAACATGAAGGAAAATGCTTAACGCCAAAAAGTTTTTTTTAGTTTTTCAGAAATCCAAAGAATACGTAAAAGTTAATCGGTAAAGGAAAGACAAAATATCCAAAAATATTTGGATTCCGAGAATCGCAGTTTTCGGACTGTAAAGTTCTTATGCTTTAGAACCAAGTAAAGGATAAGTTACTTAATGAGTAAGCAAACTTAAAAGCTAAGTAGACTTAAGGGCTAAGTTAACTTAACACTTAAGTCATGAATAGTAAGGAGGTTAGGGAGGCAAAATGACTAAAATATCCCTAGCCTGGAAATTCTATGAATATAAAGCTTATTTCATTTTTTAAGGATTTTGAGAATCCTACACCTTTGAGAGAGAGAGAGAGTTCGGATGGGAGGATGAGAAGGAGAAGGAAGCATAAAAGTTTGCTTGTGAGCATCATTTGTCTGACATAAAGAGATTAAATGAGAAAGGTAATACGAAACCTAGTCTTTTATAAATTTTCTTTAAGTTTTTATGTTTAAAAACATAACTTAATGAGAATAAGAAGTAGATGATGTTAGGGTTGATTTCATACAGTTGAAATCATGAGAAATAAAGAAAATAAGAATTTGAAGTTTAGTAAATAAATTTCTAAAGGAAGTATAAGTTTCGTAATGAATTAGAACGATCCGAGTGGATTATATAAACAAGTAGGTGACATAAGTAAAGGAATAATGTTCTATAACATCAAATTCCAATAGAAAGTGAAATCGTAGTCCAAAATATCGATTAAAATGAAGAACGAACGAAGAACACGAAGAACACGCAAAGAACACGAAGAACGTTGTTGATGGACAAATTGAAAACCATCGTAGGATAATTATTGTTGATGGACAAGTTTAAAACCATCATGTATAAGTTTGATGCATATTGCTTGGTTAGGAACGATAGAAACGTTCATGAAGAACGGATTAAAACTTAGCTAAACGAAGTTATGATGAAAATTTTGTAAAAGACGAACGAGAATTAAAAAGTTAGTAAATGAACCCAAATGTGTAGGGTTTCATAAGAATATAAGTGAACATAGAAAACGTGAGTCATGGACTCAAGAATGAAAGAATTCTGAGTTCGTATGACCAAATTATGGACGAACGAACAAAGAGCGTTAAAAACGTAAAATGAACAAAGGGTGAAGATCAAGCTAATTGAATGGCATGTTAACTGATTCAGAAAGAAGTTCTGTCTAAGGGTTTTTGAAGTACGTAAGATAAGGAAGAGAATGGCTATGGAACAACCTCGTTCCGAGTTATAACGAAGGAGTTATGAGATCGGGAAGTAGCATCTCAAAATGAAGTTAACACTTAGAAGAAATTTTCAAGAATTAGGGCTTGGCGCCGTGGCGCGAACCATGCCTTGTAAGGTGACGCTGCAGCGTAAAACCAGGGATCCGGGTACTGCAAACTCACGCCACGGCGCGAGAGATAGAAGGGAGAGTGGCGCCGCAGCGCCAGTGTAGGAAAAAAGCCAGAGAAGAGCTTTTAACTACTCAACTCTTGGGGGAAACATAAGGAAAGATAAAGAACATAATGTTCAACTAAAGTAACCCTTAATTAGTGTTTTAAACTTTTAATAAAGGTTGAATGAAAAGATTTAAATGAGAGTAAAAGACAAATAACGTGGGGGATTGCTATGATTGTGATTCCTTAGACGTTGGGGAATGAGGGTAATGAATAACATTTAGATGTTATGTTTGGTAGTGAGAGATAAGTGTAAAGCGTATAGACGCTGCAAACACAATGCTATTGCGATAAACGATCGGTCGTAGCATACCACGAACAATATGGCTTCGACATTAAGAATGAATAATGAACATGGGGTTCATGGGATGGATAACGATCGAAAGCGATTAAAACCTTGAGTAAAGGTTGAATGAGAGATTAAGAGACGAGCAACGTGAACGTTGAATACGTAAACGATCTTCGTGAATCGTATTCACGTCGGACGAACGTTCTAAGTACACCCTAGTTGTATGATGTAAACGTTGACAACGGTAGTAAGTAAGATATGAATTATCGAGAAAGCCGTAACAAACGGTAATAAGATTAATGAAAGCCGAATGTGAGTCGAATAAGAAGGTATTCTAAGGTATGACATTTAGTTTTCCAGAAAGTCGTAAGGAATAAGAAATTGACTTAACGAATATTATAGTTTAATAATTCGGATAAGTTAAGATAAGATAGGCAATCGTAACCTTTGATGGTTGACATATGGGAGCTGGGCTAAACAATTCCTTCAGAGAGCGAAGATATATGTAAAATCCCAAATTTTACGAATAAAGATTTAATTTTCTCGAAATTCTTTTTTTTTAAATTATGGTGTGGATTTGAGAAAATGTTATAGTTGTGGGTAATATTTATACATTTTGAAAAGTATGCAAGTTGTTGTATAATATTCGATTGGTCGGGGAATATTCGTTTTAACAGGGAATATTCGTACGACGGCACAATCATTGGTGGACCCTACAATGGAAGTATTGTCGTAGTAAGAAAATGATAGAATTATCTTTTTATAAAAATAACGGCAGAAGTGTTACCGTTAAAACTATTGAACTACCCGGTAGTAAAAGTACAGTAATACACGTGGTTGCATAGTAGCACACGGTATTAATTATTGATGCTTACGTGAGAAGTCACTCAGTTTTGTTCAATAATTGTTGCAGTAATTGTTGCATAGTATCTCACGTTATTTGATTCAATTATTGTCGATATTTTATATATTATTAAATCAATAATTGAGATGACAAAGTTATTAATATTATTATTTGCAATATTAACGATGTCTAGAAGTTACGCGCAAGGAGATGTTTGGTCTCTAATTGCGGCATGATAATAGGAGAAATCCTTATTGAAAGCCCTCTTTCTGGAACGGCCTAGTCGATTAATATTGTGAATTATAATAAAGATGATAAATATTGTTAGATATATTGAGGTGTCTTTTTTATGAAGTCACGGAAGTTTATATATATAT
This sequence comes from Panax ginseng, assembly GCA_020205605.1. NCBI lineage: Eukaryota > Viridiplantae > Streptophyta > Magnoliopsida > Apiales > Araliaceae > Panax > Panax ginseng. Next base: position 75,643,944 of record CM035131.1, on the reverse strand, counting down.
ATATATATATATATATATATATATATATATATATATATTAGTGGATTAGGTACCCTTACCTAACAAAAGGCGATCTTATTAACCACTAAGTAATGCCACTATCTTCAGTAAATTTGACCTTAAATCTGGTTTTTGGCAAGTTGCAATCCACCCAGATGATGGGTACAAAACAGCGTTCACTACCCCATTTGGTCATTACGAATGGAATGTCCAGGCATTTGGCATCGGGAACAAAAGACGAGCCAGATCTTTTTGTTCAAGGTCTTTCTCTTAAACGTATTAAAGATATCACCATTCAAAAATGGTATATCTCCATTAACTTAGTTGTTGATAAAACCTTTTCTCTACAACTTCCTGCTCTAGTTGATACTGGCGCAGATCTTAATTGTATTAAGGAAGGTCTAATCCCAACTAAATATTATAAGAAAACTAATGAAAAGTTAAATTCAGCCAATGGTAGTCAAATGAAAATAAAATATAAACTGCCTAAGGTTCATATCTGTCAGGATAATATGTGCTTTAAAACATCATTTGTTTTAATCCGCAATCTTACTGATAAAATCATCTTAGGGTTACCATTTATATATTTATTATACCCTTTTACTACCAATAATGAAGGATTAAACTGTATACATCTAGGAAAAAGAATAACATTTAAATTCCTTATTAAACCTAAAGAAAGAGATTTAAAATTAATTTAAGAAGAATCTATTTCCAAATCATTAAATTTATTGAATTGTAAATCTACCCATTTAAATTTCTTAAAGGAAGAAATTAAGTACAAACGTGTTGAAGAACAACTTTAGAATAAAAAAGTTCAAGAAAAAATTGAAGAGTTAAAAATATATTTAAAAGAAAACATTTGTTTTGATTCTCCTAATGCCTTTTGGCATCGGAAGAAGCATGTAGTAAGGCTTCCTTATGCTAAGGAATTCAAAGAGCACCTGATTCCTACTCAGGCTAGGCCTATACAAATGAATCACGAACAAATGGAGTTATGTAAAAAAGAGATTAATGATCTTCTTAGTAAAGGTTTAATTAAGCCTAGTAAATTCCCATGGTCATATACTGCCTTTTATGTCAATAATGAAGTAGAGAAGGAGAGAGGTGTTCCCCATCTAGTAATCAATTACAAGCCATTGAACAAAGTCTTAGATTGGATTAGGTACCCTTTACCTAACAAAGACGATCTTATTAATCGACTAAGTAATGCCACTATCTTCAGTAAATTTGACCTTAAATCTGGTTTTTGGCAAGTTGCAATCCACCCAGATGATAGGTACAAAACAACGTTCACTACCCCATTTGGTCATTACGAATGGAATGGCCAGGCATTTGGCCTAAAAAATGCTCCCAGTGAATTTTAGAATATTCTCAATGATATTTTGAACCCTTTCAGTCACTTTATTGTCGTATACATTGATGATATTCTCATTTTTTCCAATTCTATTGAAGAACACATTAAACATTTGAAATCATTCTTCAAAACAGTTAAAGATAATGGACTTGTCCTTTCACCTTCCAAATGCAGCTTATTTCAAGCTAAAGTTTAGTTTCTTGGTTTAAATATTTATTGCAGACTCATACAGCCTATTGACAGAGCTATTCAATTTGCTGATAGATTCCCAGAAAAAATTACCAATAAAACCCAACTACAGAGGTTTCTGGGCTCGCTCAATTATATTGGCAAGTTCTACAAAAACCTCAGGAAGATTTGCAAACCTCTTTTTCAGCGTTTGCAGGACAATCCTCCTCCATGGACTGACACTCACACTTCTGTCGTCCAACAAGTTAAAAAATATGTCAAGGCATTGTCATGCCTTGGTATTTCCAATGATTCTACTTTTATAATTGTTGAAACTGATGCCTCTGATATTGGATTCGGAGGAATTCTCAAGCAAAAACTTACTCTCAGTTCTCCAGAACAAATTGTCCGTTTCCATTCCGGTGCATGGAATACTACATAGTTAAATTACAGTTCTATTAAAAAGGAAATACTTTCTTTAGTATTATGTATTAACAAATTTCAAAGTGACTTATTGAATCAAAAGTTTTTAGTTTGCATTGATTGCAAATCAGCAAAATATGTTTTAGAAAAAGATGTTAAAAACATAGCCTCTAAACATTCCTTTGCTAGATGGCAAGCCTTATTGAGTATCTTTGATTTTGAAATGGAATACATTAAAGGCAGTAACAATTCGATTCCTGATTTTCTCACTCGGGAATTTATTAATACAGTAATCTTGTCTGATTCATCATGAGTAAGTCGAGGAACATCATCCTCTGGTGGTCCGGGTATTTCTCTTGGCCCAAGTAATCAACCAAAAGGAACTTTGGTTCCTCACCCAGTTAACCCAATTTATCAAACCAGTAACAAATTCACTGTGCTTGGGACAATGCCCAAGCCATACAGTTCAGCCTTAGCTAGTAACCCAATCCCGATTGACCCTTTTGCTAGCCAGTCAAAGGCCTCCAGTTAAAACCCCAGTCCTCCTCCTTCTGAGTATATGCTCAAATGGACCAATCACTTATTTCACATTGAACCTAGTATGAAAAAAAAAAATGATCCAGTTAATTTGGCCTCCTAGTTCTTTCCCCGGGGATGGCATTTCCAACCCCTTGCTCCTTATAAATTCCTTGTGTATTATTAGGATATCCTTATTGAAACCGAGTCAATCTTCATTAAACCTATTTACATCAATAATGATAAATCTAAAGTGCTTTATCATTCTCTGTACATTAAATATTTTATTTCATTATCCGATTGGGGAAATCATCCCTCTGATCTTATGCAACTTTCTAATCAGGATAACTCTTATTGTTATTATGATTATGTTGAAGCATGGCATAAGGTTATCCTTCATCAAAATGAGTCAAATAGTCATTCATGGTTTATTCAGTTCGACCATAAATTCAAAAGTCAGTTCCCATATTGGTTCATTCATTGGTGGCACAGATTTGGTTCCACTTATGATCTCCTTCCTGAACCCCTAAAAGTTCAACTTAACCATTTCTGTAACCACAGTAAACCCAATCCAAAGTATGATGGTGTTCCCATTGTTCTTTAATTTGTCAGTAAATATAAGGTCCCTTGGATTCTTAAATGGCAATATGACATTAACACCCGACTAAAAGTTACTGAGATCCTCGGTTTATAGTCACTCCCACTTTCGATCCTTATCCTCTTCTCTCCCGTTGATTTTTCATCAAATGGTGGGATAAGTTTGATGTTAATAGGATTGTTAGTCAAGTCCAATTAGAATTTCCCACTGTTCCTCTCAAGGTTCTACTAGTCTCGTCCATTGAACCTTCTAGTCATTCATTACCCAAAGAGCCTAAGTTAAAAGAGTCTAAGGTCAGTCCTACTGGTTCAACTTGTTCCCGTAGCATTTCTAATTTCAAAGACTGTTCCAGTAAAGAATTGAAATTAATTGCCCAGGCACTTAACAAAAGAATTAATGAGTTACATGAGGAAGCTTCTGTTCATTCTTCTTCCTTTTCTCAGAATGCTTCAGTTAGCCAGTTTACAGATGATGATGGTCAGTATGATCCATATGGCACCATCGATCTACAGGTTGCTCAAGACCCATTTGCCTGACACCTCAGCAGTTTCAGTCCAGTCACTTGCACCTACTCCGGCAGCCGTTCAAAATTTAGTCACCTGTCCCTGCAGCTAATCAGTTAAAGGAATTTGCTTTTCCACCGAAAGCAGCTCCATTCAAGCGCACCTGCCCCATCAGCCTTTAAAGTCAAAAGATGCTCTTTCTTTTCCACCGAAAGCATCTGTTGAGTCAAAAGTTGTTGGCCTCTTCATTAAAAGTTGCCGAAAGCGTCCATGAATAGTAAAAAGTCAGCACTATAACACTGTTCATCAATAGTAAAAGTTGTCGGTAATCATTTACTTTTGTAATAGTAACTTTGTATTATTTCCTTTCCTTATTCTATAAAGAGGTAATTTTGTAATAACCTCTCTCCTTCTCTACTTCATTATTGACATAAAAGGCAGGACATGACCATGGGGATTTATTAGGCTGAATTAAACCTTTACTAAGAAGATCATTAATCTCTTTTCTACATAACTCCATTTGTTCGTGATTCATTTGTATAGGCCTAGCCTTAGTAGGAATCAGGTGCTCTTTGAATTCCTTAGCATAAGGAAGCCTTACTACATGCTTCTTTCGATGCCAAAAGGCATTAGGAGAATCAGAACAAATGTTTTCTTTTAAATATATTTTTAACTCTTCAATTTTTTCTTGAACTTCTTTATTCTGAAGTTGTTCTTCAACACGTTTGTACTTAATTTCTTCCTTTAAGAAATTTAAATGGGTAGATTTACAATTCAATAAATTTAATGATTTGAAAATAGATTCTTCTTGAATGAATTTTAAATCTCTTTCTTTAGGTTTAATAGGGAATTTAAATGTTATTCTTTTTCCTAGATGTATACAGTTTAATCCTTCATTATTGGTAGTAAATGGTTTAATAAATATATAAATGGTAACCGTAAGATGATTTTATCAATAAGATTGCGGATTAAAACAAATGATGTTTTAAAGCACATATTATCCTGACAGATATGAACCTTAGGCAGTTTATATTTTATCTCCATTTGACTACCATTAGCTGAATTTAACTTTTCATTAGTTTTCTTATAATATTTAATTGGGATTAGACCTTCCTGAATACAATTAAGATCTGCGCCAGTATCAACTAGAACAGGAAGTTGTATAGAAAAGGTTTTATCAACAACTAAGTTAATGGAGATATCCAATTTTGAATGGTGATATCTTTCATACGTTTAAGAGAAAGACCTTGAACAAAAAGATCTGGCTCTTCTTTTGTTCCCGATGATTCAGGCTCATCGTGATCTTCATCACTAGAGGAGGAATCATGGACTTGAAGATCAGATTTTTTGTCTTCAAACTCTTTTCTTAAATTAGAGACTTCTAATTTTAAGTTAGAAATTTCCTTTTTCAGTTTATTGACTTCTTGATTCAACTCTGGAAGGGTAACTTCCTTAACTGGGGTTTAAAATATCTCAAGAGTTTTATTTAGACTAAATACTGGTTTTTCTTTAGCTTTAATAATTTTATCCTTAACTATATTGTCTTTTGTTAATAAATCTTTTAATTGTTTAGTGTATTGAGATTTTAACTCGGGATCAGAAATTTTACTAATTAGATCAATTAGAAAAGAACTCTCTTCATCTTCTTTAGTGATTACATTAATTTGTTTATTGCAACACTTCTCATTGCAATTGTTAGCGCAAATAGTGACTTCGTCATTATCACTATCTCTGCTTTAAGTGGTTACTAAATCTTTGCTATTAGATGAATGAGGGATAACAGAACCTTCATCATTACTGATATTGTTCTCTATTCTCATTAATTCTAATAGTTGTTCAGTATCTTCACTTGAGATGTTTAATTGAGATATTTTTTTCTTAATTTTGCACTCATTTTTATAGTGCCCTTTTATCAAACAATTATGGCAAACAATTTTACTTTTATCAAATTTTTTAGATGATGTATTATAAATTTTTCTTGTGGGTTGGGATTTATTGTAATATTCATCTTGATTTTTATCTTTTTTATGACTTTGTTTATGTTTATAGCGTCTATGACTCTTATGATGATCAATATGTTTACGCAAGTGCTTTCTTCTAGAGGGAGCAATCGGAGGTAAACCATATTGTTCACAGAATGTTCCTAACTCGTACTTGGCTTTTTTCTTATCTTTACTAGATTGATTGGCTAATTTAAAATCAATACACATTTTTAATCCAATTTTTTGAATATAACTGATTATGTCACCATAAGTCAGGTTATCATAATCAATATACCCTAAATTTTTACTTAGCTCTTCTCTGACCTTATGAGCGAATAATGAAGGTAAACCATTAACGAATTTCTCTTTCCAGAATGGTTTATTGTTATCATTTCGCATCATAACTCGAGAGGAAAATACATCCTTGTACCATCTAAAATCACTTAGAGTGGGACAAGTGAGATTACTAAGCTGAACGTGGATTCTCTTAGTTATACTACTGGGAGTGCCAACTAAATGTTTTATTATGGTAAATATTAGAGTGTTAACTCCATCAGGCGGACCAATACCGACATCTTCATCAAAGATGGGGTTGCCGTCATCATCTAACTGGACAGCATGAATTATTGATAGTCTAGTATCTTCTGTAAAATGTTTTTCCCACCAAGATCTTAGAATACCAGTGAATCCACTAGCTAATAACTCAACAATATCTGGCTGAGTCAGATTGTTGAATTTAGTTATATAGCTATTTACTACTATAGACATGTGATTTAAATTGTTTAAAATCTCTTGTTCACTGAAACCATCAATGTTCCATTCATAAATTTTATTGGATGAAACAGAGAATTGCTTATCTAGATTTCTCTCTTCGAACTGTAGATCTAGAGGAGTAGGTCTAGAGTACCAATTTCTGGTTATACTAGTGTTTTTAGTTGTTAATTTATTTAACTGATCAATAAAATCTGGATCAAGAAAAGTATCGAAATGATCGACTTGCTATTGCTTTCATTGTCTGTTTCAACTTCATCAATGATTTCAATGGTGCCACTAGATTCAGGCTCAGTTTTTATTTTTTAAAGAACTTATCAATAGCTCTAGTGAGTTCACCGTCTTTGTTGGGTAAACCTAGTTTGCTTCTATTTTCTGGTAATTTCAATAGAGGTTGTGTAATTTTTGAATCGAGTTTTTTAATAGTAGTTTCCTCGAATTTTTCTTCAATCCTATCTAGCTGTCTTCCTACCGTTGCTAGATATTGATTACTAAAATTTAATTGTTCAATAATTTTTTTATCATCTTTATTGCCATCGGAGATCTTGAAAAGACTGGCAACAATAGATGTATTTTTTACTGGAAGTAAAACAGTTTCTAGCGGGGGATGACTAGAAGAGACTTTTGACTTATCTTCTTTAATCCATTAGGTTTTAGTTATAACATTACATTTACCATGATATTGATCATACCAATCGTAAAAAGTAATGTTTATCTTTTCATTGTTAATAAATTGTTTCCATCTATTAACAATTTTATCACGCTCTTTTTCTATTGAATGATTAGACCTAAATAAATGTTTTTTAACCTTATTAGATTTAGAATTAAAATCCTTTACAAGATTGTCCCAATCTAATACGAAATCTTTTTTCAGAACTCTTAATTGATTATTAATCGGAATCTCAAAATCTGACTGAGTAGGCAACTTAGAAGGGGTAGGTGAAGAAGAACCTTCTTCTTCAACAAAATCCTTTTGAATATAACAAAGATGACTAGTTTGACCTTGATTAAGGATACCCTTTAATTTAATATCCCTAACAGAAGGGTTACTAAGTACTTCAGTGTCTCTTCTAGTTTAAACTGAAGGTGCTGAAGAACTAGTAAAACCTTCTATAATAACTGGTCTTCTAGTACGTTCAAAACTTATTTTGACCGTTCCATCAGAAAATTGTTTAACATTCTCAACATTTAATAAATTATTAACTACAGGTTGTTGAGGGATTTCACTGGGTAAAGTCCATTGACTAGGTAACGTAATATCTTTCCAGAGGATGGTTCTCGGGATCTGAATATTAGCATCACTAGTTGAACTTTGAATTAATACAGTTTGATCTTTAGGACTTTTATTAAGAGCATGAACGTTCAAATTCATTTTCATGGTCTTATAATAAATCCTATAAATCAAGGCTATGGGCTGAGAACCCTCAATCATATGAGTAATTTCTCCAGCTGTTTTAATTTTTAATGTTAAAGCTTTTAATAAGTGTTGATCACTCAGGGTTAATGTGAAATCAGGAAAGCAATTAAAATGGATAGGTCCATTGTGCAAACTTGATTCCATGGCACCAATCATACTTGGATAATAATTCAGGAACCTAGCATCTCTGAGACAGAGGTAGATACTTGAATTAATTCCTTTAATGTTTAACGGTTTTACTGCAACTTGAACCAAACCTATGTGAATAAAATTGTAACCCTTTTTCCTATGTTTTTTAATAACATCAGGAGACAAAAAACTACAATTTTCATATTCTTTATTAATGGCATAAACCTTTTCAACTGTTTTAACATTATAATCTGTTTTGAAGTTATCAAAAAATGTTGATTGGTAAATTTCTTTAGGGGAAACCCTAGGTATGTTCCAATTGTGTAAAGCTTGACTGATATTTTCATAACTGTCTATTTCTTGGTTAACTATGTTCGGAACAGGAGGCAAAGTCGACTGGTTACTAGTTGAGGAGCTAGACCTAAATAATCTACTCATCTTAACTAATCTCAAAATAAATTTTTATTCATTATTCTTCCATTCATACCCTCTTACCTAATACAGACTCATACCTATGTTCTATACCCGACACTGCTCACCCAAGAGACATATAAAAGGTAATCACGAACAAGGTGGACTGAAGTAAGTTATGTGACTTTGGAACAAGAATAAAAAGGAATTTTTGAAAACAGTAAGGAAATAACAGATTACTGAGATCTTACTGACAACTAGAACAAAAACAACTTAGCTCTGAAACCATTTAGAGGCGGAAGAAAGAACAATTGAAAAGAACAAAGTGGTGCATATAAATAACACAATTAAATAGAAATAAATTTTAATGATAACTAAAACTATTTACAAACAAACTAAAAATTAAAGTGACTTACAATCTAACTCAGAACATTTAAGAAGAAAGAGAATGAGGGGTTAAGATGGGCTAAACAGCGGTAGAAACCAAAGATTCGTCTGAGAAGGAACTTAGAGTCTTTCTAAGTTTCGAAGTCTGCTAGGCTAACTAAGTTCGGTTTCCTTTTATAGAATAAGGAAAGGAACTAATACAAAGTTACTATTACAAAAGTAAATGATTATCGACAACCTTTACTATTGATGAATAGTGCTATAGCGCTGACTTTTTATCTATTCATGGACGCTTTCGACAACTTTTGACGAAGAGGCCAACAACTTTTGACTCAGCAGATGCTTTCGGTGGAAAAGAAAGAGCATCTTTTGACTTTGAAGGTCATTGGGCAGCGAGGCTTGGCGAAATGGAGCCGCTTTTCGAAAAGCGATTCCTTTAACTAATTAGTTAGTTGCGGGACATGTGATTTGAATTTTGAGCAATTTACCGGAGGCAGTGCAAGTGGTCTGGATCTGAAATCTGCTGAGGTGTCAGGCAAATGGGTCCTGAGCAACCTGTAGATCGATGGTGCCATATGGATCATACTGACCATCATCATCTGCAAACTGGCTAACTGAAGCATTCTGAGAAGAGGAAGAAGAATAAACATAAGCTTCCTCATGTAACTCATCAATTCTTTTGTTAAGTGCCTGGAAATTAATTTCAATTCTTTACTGGAACAATCTTTGAAATCAGAAATGCTACGAGAAAAAGTTAAACCAGTAGGACTGACTTTAGACTCTTTTGACTTAGGCTCTTTGGGTAATGAATGACTAGAAGGTTCAATGGACGAGACTGGTAGAACCTTGTGAGGAACAGTGGGAAATTCTAATTGGACTTGACTAACAATCCTATTAACATCAAACTTATCCCACCATTTGATGAAAAATCGACGGGAGAGAAGAGGATAAGGATCAAAAGTGGGAGTGACTACAAACTGAGGATCTGTAACTTTAGCTGGGGTGTTAATGTCATATTGCCATTTAAGAATCTAAGGGACCTTATATTTACTGACAAATTGAAGAACAATGGGAACACCATCATACTTTGGATTGGGTTTACTGTGGTTACAAAAATGGTTAAGTTAAACTTTTAGGGGTTCAGGAAGGAGATCATAAGTGGAACCAAATCTGTGCCACCAATGAATGAACCAATATGGGAACTGACTTTTGAATTTATGGTCGAACTGAATAAACCATGAATGACTATGTGACTCATTTTGATGAAGGATAACCTTATGCCATGCTTCAACGTAATCATAATAACAATAAGAGTTATCCTGATTAGAAAGCTGCATAAGATCAGAGGGATGATTTCCCCAATCGGATAATTAAATGAAATGTTTAATGTACAGAGAATGATAAAGCACTTTATATTTATCATTATTTATGTACATAGGTTTAATGAAGATTGGCTCGATTTCAATAAGGATATCCTTATAATACATAAGGGATTTATAAGGAGCAAGGGGTTAGAAATGCCATCCCTAGGGAAAGAACTGGGAGGCCAAATTAACTGAATCATTTTTGTTTTTCATATTGGGTTCAATGTGAAATAAGTGATTGGTCCATTTGAGCATATACTCAAAAGGAGGATGACTGGGGTTTGAACTGGAGGCCTTTGACTGGCTAGCAAAAGGGTCAATTGAGATTGGGTTACTAGCTAAGGCTGAACTGTATGGCTTGGGCATTGTCCCAAGGATAGGGAATTTGTTACTGGTTTGATAAATTGGGTTAACTGGGTGAGGAACCAAAGTTCCTTTTGGTTGATTACTTGGGCCAGTAGGGCGACCCGGACCACGAGAGGATGATGTTCCTCAAGTACTCATGATGAACGGACAGTACCTGTATTAATAAATTCCTGAGTGAGAAAATCAGGAATCGAATTATTACTGCCTTTAATGTATTCAATTTCAAAATCAAAGATACTCAATAAGGCTTGTCATCTAGCAAAGGAATGTTTAGAGGCTATGTTTTCAACATCTTTTTCTAAAACATATTTTGCTGATTTGCAATCAATGCGAACTAAAAACTTTTGATTCAATAAGTCACTTTGAAATTTGTTAATACATAATACTAAAGAAAGTATTTCCTTTTAATAATAATCGTAATTTAACCGTAGTATTCCATGCAAGGAATGGAAATCCACAATTTGTTCGAGAACTGAGAGTAAGTTTTTGCTTGAGAATTCCTCTAAATCCAATATCAGAGGCATCAGTTTCAACAATTTTAAATGCAGAATCATTGGAAATACCAAGGCATGGCAATGCCTTGACATATTTTTTAACTTGTTGGACGACAGAAGTGTGAGTGTCAGTCCATGGAGGAGGATTGTCCTGCAAACGCTGAAAAAGAGGTTTACAAATCTTCCTGAGGTTTTTGTAGAACTTGCCAATATAATTGAGCGAGCCCAGAAACCTCTGTAGTTGGGTTTTATTGGTAATTTTATCTGGGAATCTGTCAACAAATTGAATAGCTCTGTTAATAGGCTGTATGAGTCCGCGATAAATATATAAACCAAGAAACCGAACTTTAGCTTGAAATAAGCTGCATTTGGAATGTGAAAGGACAAGTCCATTATCTCTAACTATTTTGAAGAACGATTTCAAATGTTTAATGTGTTCTTCAATAGAATTGGAAAAATGAGAATATCATCAATGTAGACGACAATAAAGTGACTGAAAGGGTTCAAAATATCATTGAGAATATTCTGAAATTCACTGGGAACATTTTTTAGGCCAAATGCCTAGACATTCCATTCGTAATGACCAAATGGGGTAGTCAACGCTGTTTTGTACCTATCATTTGGGTGGATTGCAACTTGCCAAAAACCAGATTTAAGGTCAAATTTACTGAAGATAGTGGCATTACTTAGTCGATTAATAAGATCGTCTTTGTTAGGTAAAGGGTACCTAATCCAATCTAAGACTTTGTTCAATGGCTTGTAATTGATTACTAGATGGGGAACACCTTTCTCCTTCTCTACTTCATTATTGACATAAAAGGCAGGACATGACCATGGGGATTTACTAGGCTTAATTATACCTTTACTAAGAAGATCACTAATCTCTTTTTTACATAACTCCATTTGTTCGTGATTCATTTGTATATGCCTAGCCTTAGTAGGAATCAGGTGCTCTTTGAATTCCTTAGCATAAGGAAGCCTTACTACATGCTTCTTCCGATGCCAAAAGGCATTAGGAGAATCAGAACAAAGGTTTTCTTTTAAATATATTTTTAAGTCTTCAATTTTTTCTTGAACTTTTTTAGTCTGAAGTTGTTCTTCAACACGTTTGTACTTAATTTCTTCCTTTAAGAAATTTAAATGGGTAGATTTACAATTCAATAAATTTAATGATTTGGAAATAGATTCTTCTTAAATTAATTTTAAATCTCTTTCTTAAGGTTTAATAAGGAATTTAAATGTTATTCTTTTTCCTAGATGTATGCTGGTTAATCCTTCATTATTGGTAGTAAAAGGGTATAATAAATATATAAATGGTAACCCTAAGATGATCTTATCAGTAAGATTGCGGATTAAAACAAATGATATTTTAAAGCACATATTATCCTGACAGATATGAACCTTAGGCAGTTTATATTTTATCTCCATTTGACTACCATTGGCTGAATTTAACTTTTCATTAGTTTTCTTATAATATTTAGTTGGGATTAGACCTTCCTGAATACAATTAAGATCTGCGCCCAATGATCAACTAGAAGCGAGAAGTTGTATAGAAAAGGTTTTATCAACAACTAAGTTAATCGAGATATACCATTTTTGAATGGTGATATCTTTAATACGTTTAAGAGAAAGACCTTGAACAAAAAGATCTGGCTCTTCTTTTGTTCCCGATGATTCAGGCTCATCGTGATCTTCATCACTAGAGGAGGAATCATGGACTTGAAGATCGGATTTTTTGTCTTCAAACTCTTTTCTTAAATTAGAGACTTCTAATTTTAAGTTAGAAATTTCCTTTTTCAGTTTATTGACTTCTTGATTCAACTCTGGAAGGGTAACTTCCTTAACTGGGGTTTTAAATATCTCAAGAGTTTTATTAAGACTAAATACTGGTTTTTCTTTAGCTTTAATAATTTTATCCTTAACTATATTGTCTTTTGTTAATAAATCTTTTAATTGTTTAGTGTATTGAGATTTTAACTCAGGATTAGAAATTTTACTAATTAGATCAATTAGAAAAGAACTCTCTTCATCTTCTTTAGTGATTACATTAATTTGTATATTGCAACACTTCTCATTGCAATTGTTAGCGCAAATAGTGACTTCGTCATTATCACTATCTGTTTCGTGATTACTAGTACTGCTATTAGATGAATGAGGGATAACAGAACCTTCATCATTACTGATATTGTTCTCTATTCTCATTAATTCTAATAGTTGTTCAGTATCTTCACTTGAGATGTTTAATTGAGATATTTTTTTTCTTAATTTTGCACTCATTTTTATAGTGCCCTTTTATCAAACAATTATGGCAAACAATTTTACTTTTATCAAATTTTTTAGATGATGTATTATAAATTTTTCTTGTGGGTTGGGATTTATTGTAATATTCATCTTGATTTTTATCTTTTTTATGACTTTGTTTATGTTTATAGCGTCTGTGACTCTTATGATGATCAATATGTTTACGCAAGTGCTTTCTTCTAGAGGGAGCAATCGGAGGTAAACCATATTGTTCACAGAATGTTCCTAACTCGTACTTGGCTTTTTTCTTATCTTTACTAGCTTGATTGGCTAATTTAAAATCAATACACATTTTTAATCAATTTTTGAATATAACCGATTATGTCACCATAAGTCGAAGTTATCATAATCAATATACCCTAAATTTTTACTTAGCTCTTCTCCGACGTTATATGAAATAATAATGAAGGTAAACCATTGATTTAATTTCTCTTTCCGTAATGGTTTATTGCTATCATTTCGCATCATAACTTGAGAGGTAAATACATCCTTGTACCATCTAAAATCACTTAGAGTGGGACAAGTGAGATTACTAAGCTGATCGTGGATTCTCTCAGTTATATTACTGGGAGTACCAACAAAATGTTTTATTATGGTAAATATTAGAGTGTTAACTCAATCAGGCGGACCAATACCGACATCTTCATCAAAGATGGGGTTGCCGTCATCATCTAACTGGACAGCATGAATTATTGATAGTCTAGTATCTTCTGTAAGATGTTTTTCCCACAAAGATCTTAGAATACCAGTGAATCCACTAGCTAATAACTCAACAATATCTGGCTGAGTCAGATTGTTGAATTTAGTTATATAGCTATTTGCTACCATAGACATGTGATTTAATTTGTTTAAAATCTCTTGTTCACTAATACCATCAATGTTCCATTCATAAATTTTATTGGATGAAACAGATAATTACTTATATAGATTTCTCTCTTCGAACTGTAGATTCGGAGGAGTAGGTCTAGAGTACCAATTTCTGGTTATACTAGTGTTTTTAGTTGTTAATTTATTTAACTGATCATTAAAATCTGGGACTGAAGAAGTATCGAAACGATCTGACTTGTTATTGCTTTCAATGTCTATTTCAACTTCATCAATGATTGCAATGGTGCCACTTGATTCAGGCTCAGTTTTTAATTTTTTAAATAACTTATCAATAGCTCTAGTGAGTTCACCGTCTTTGTTGGGTAAACCTAGTTTACTTCAATTTTTTGGTAATTTCAATAGAGGTTGTGTAATTTTTTAATCGGGTTTTTTAATAGTAGTTTCCTCGAATTTTTCTTCAATCCTATCTAGCTGTCTTCCTACCGTTGCTAGATATTGATTACTAAAATTTAATTGTTCAATAATTTTTTTATCATCTTTATTGCCATCGGAGATCTTGAAAGGACTGGCAACAACAAATGTATATTTTACTGAAGTAAAACAGTTTCTAGCGGGGGATGACTAGAAGAGACTTTTGACTTATCTTCTTTAATCCATTGGGTTTTTTTTTATAACATTACATTTACCTTGATATTGATCATACCAATCGTAAAAAGTAATGTTTATCTTTTCATTGTTAATAAATCGTTTCCATCTATTAACAATTTTATCACGCTCTTTTTCTGTTGAATGATTAGACCTAAATAAATGTCTTTTAACCTTATTAGATTTGGAATTAAAATCCTTTACAAGATTGTCCCAATACAAAGACGATCTTATTAACCAACTATAAAACCATTTGGGGGCGGAAGCAAGAACAATTGAAAAGAACAGAGTGGTGCATATAAATAACACAATTAAATAGAAATAAATTTTATTGATAACTGAAACTATTTACAAACAAACTGAAAATTAAAGTGACTTACAATCTAACTCAGAACATTTAAGAAGAAAGAAAATGAGGGGTTAACATGGGCTAAACAGTGGTAGAAACCAAAGATTCATCTGAGAAGAAACTCAGAGTCTTTCTAAGTTTCGAAGTCTGCTTGGCTAACTGAGTTTGGTTTCCTTTTATAGAATAAGGAAAGGAACTAATACAAAAGTAAATGATTACAGACAACTTTTACTATTGATGAACAGTGCTATAGTGCTGACTTTTTTACTATTCATGGATGCTTTCGACAACTTTTGACGAAGAGGCCAACAACTTTTGACTCAGCAGATGCTTTCGGTGGAAAAGAAAGAGCATCTTTTGACTTTGAAGGCTGCTGGGGCAGGTGCGCGTGAATGGAGCTGCTTTCGGTGGAAAAGCAGATTCCTTTAACTAATTAGTTGCAGGGACATGTGACTGAATTTTGAACGGATGCCGGAGCAGGTGCAAGTGATCGGATCGAAATCTAGCGAGGTGTCGAGCAAATGGGTCTGAAAGCAACTGTAGATCGATGGTGCCATATGGATCATCTTGACCATCATCATCATCTAAAATCGCTAATCAAGCATTCTGAGAAGAGGAAGAAGAATAAACATAAGCTTCCTCATGTAACTCATCAATTCTTTTGTTAAGTGCCTGGCAATTAATTTCAATTCTTTACTGGAACAGTCTTTGAAATCAGAAATGCTACGAGAAAAAGTTAAACCAGTAGGACTGACCTTAGACTCTTTTGACTTAGGCTCTTTGGGTAATGAATGACTAGAAGGTTCAATGGACGAGACTGGTAGAACCTTGAGAGGAACAGTGGGAAATTCTAATTGTACTTGACTAACAATCCTATTAACATCAAACTTATCCCACCATTTGATGAAAAATCGACGGGAGAGAAGAGGATAAGGATCAAAAGTGGGAGTGACTACAAACTGAGGATCTGTAACTTTAGCTGGGGTGTTAATGTCATATTGCCATTTAAGAATCCAAGGGACCTTATATTTACTGACAAATTGAAGAACAATGAGAACACCATCATACTTTGGATTGGGTTTACTGTGGTTACAGAAATGGTTAAGTTAAACTTTTAGGGGTTCAGGAAGGAGATCATAAGTGGAACCAAATCTGTGCCACCAATGAATTAACCAATATGGGAACTTACTTTTGAATTTATGGTCGAACTAAATAAACCATGAATGACTATTTGACTCATTTTGATGAAGGATAACCTTATGCCATGCTTCAACGTAATCATAATAACAATAAGAGTTATCCTGATTAGAAAGTTGCATAAGATCAGAGGGATGATTTCCCCAATCGGATAATAAAATGAAATGTTTAATATACAGAGAATGATAAAGCACTTTCTATTTATCATTATTGATGTAAATAGGTTTAATGAAGATTGACTCGGTTTCAATAAGGATATCCTTATAATACACAAGGGATTTATAACGAGCAATGGGTTAGAAATGCCATCCCTGGGGAAAGAACTGGGAGGCCAAATTAACTGGATCATTTTTGTTTTTCATACTGGGTTCAATGTGAAATAAGTGATTGGTCCATTTGAGTATATACTCAGAAGGAGGAGGACTGGGGTTTTAACTAGAGGCCTTTGACTGGCTAGCAAAAGGGTCAATCGGGATTGGGTTACTAGCTAAGGCTGAACTGTATGGCTTGGGCATTGTCCCAAGGACAGTGAATTTGTTACTGGTTTGATAAATTGGGTTAACTGGGTGAGGAACCAAAGTTCCTTTTGGTTGATTACTTGGGCCAGTAGGGCGACCCGGACCATGAGAGGATGATGTTCCTCGACTACTCATGATGAACGGACAGTACCTGTATTAATAAATTCCTGAGTGAGAAAATCAGGAATCGAATTGTTACTGCCTTTAATGTATTCCATTTCAAAATCAAAGATACTCAATAAGGCTTGCCATCTAGCAAAGGAATGTTTAGAGGCTATGTTTTTAACATCTTTTTCTAAAACATATTTTGCTGATTTGCAATCAATGCGAACTAAAAACTTTTGATTCAATAAGTCACTTTGAAATTTGTTAATACATAATACTAAAGAAAGTATTTCCTTTTTAATAGAACTGTAATTTAACTATGTAGTATTCCATGCACCGAAATGAAACGGACAATTTGTTCTGGAGAACTGAGAGTAAGTTTTTGCTTGAGAATTCCTCCGAATCCAATATCAGAGGCATCAGTTTCAACAATTATAAAAGTAGAATCATTGGAAATACCAAGGCATGACAATGCCTTGACATATTTTTTAACTTGTTGGAAAACAGAAGTGTGAGTGTCAGTCCATGGAGGAGGATTGTCCTGCAAACGCTGAAAAAGAGATTTGCAAATCTTCCTGAGGTTTTTGTAGAACTTGCCAATATAATTGAGAGAGCCCAGAAACCTTTGTAGTTGGGTTTTATTGGTAATTTTATCTGGGAATCTATCAGCAAATTGAATAGCTCTGTTAATAGGCTGTATGAGTCCGCAATAAATATTTAAACCAAGAAACTAAACTTTAGCTTGAAATAAGCTGCATTTGGAAGGTGAAAGGACAAGTTCATTATCTTTAACTGTTTTGAAGAATGATTTAAAATGTTTAATGTGTTCTTTAATAGAATTGGAAAAAATGAGAATATCATCAATGTAGACGACAATAAAGTTACTAATAGGGTTCAAAATATCATTGAGAATATTCTAAAATTCACTGGGAACATTTTTTAGGCCAAATGCCTAGACATTCCATTCGTAATGACCAAATGGGGTAGTGAACGTTGTTTTGTACCTAACATCTGGGTGGATTGCAACTTGCCAAAAACCAGATTTAAGGTTAAATTTACTGAAGATAGTGGCATTAGTTAGTCGATTAATAAGATCGTTTTTGTTAGGTAAAGGGTACCTAATCCACTCTAAGACTTTGTTCAATGGCTTGTAATTGATTACTAGACGGGGAACACCTCTCTCCTTCTCTGCTTTATTATTGACATAAAAGCCAGGACATGACCATGGGGATTTACTAGGCTTAATTATACCTTTACTAAGAACATCATTAATCTCTTTTTTACATAACTCCATTTGTTCGTGATTCATTTGTATAGGCCTAGCCTTAGTAGGAATTAGGTGCTCTTTGAATTCCTTAGCATAAGGAGGCCTTACTACATGCTTCTTCCGATGCCAAAAGGCATTAGGAGAATCAGAACAAAGGTTTTCTTTTAAATATATTTTTAACTCTTCAATTTTTTCTTGAACTTTTTTATTCTGAAGTTGTTCTTCAACACGTTTGTACTTAATTTCTTCCTTTAAGAAATTTAAATGGGTAAATTTATAATTCAATAAATTTAATGATTTGGAAATAGATTCTTCTTGAATGAATTTTAAATCTCTTTTTTAGGTTTAATAAGGAATTTAAATGTTATTCTTTTTCCTAGATGTATACAGTTTAATCCTTCATTATTGGTAGTAAAAGGGTATAATAAATATATAAATGATAACCCTAAGATGATCTTATCAGTAAGATTGTGGATTAAAACAAATGATATTTTAAAGCACATATTATCCTGACAGATATGAACCTTAGGCAGTTTATATTTTATCTCCATTTGACTACCATTGGCTGAATTTAACTTTTCATTAATTTTCTTATAATATTTAGTTGGGATTAGACCTTCCTGAATACAATTAAGATCTGCGCCAATATCAACTAGAGCAGGAAGATGTATAGAAATGGTTTTATCAACAACTAAGTTAATGGAGATATACCATTTTTGAATGGTGATATCCTTAATACGTTTAAGAGAAAGACCTTAAACAAAAAGATATGGCTCTTCTTTTGTTCCCGATGATTCAGGCTCGTCGTGATCTTCATCATTAGAGGAGGAATCGTGGACTTGAAGATCGGATTTTTTGTCTTCAAACTCTTTTATTAAATTAGAGACTTCTAATTTTAAGTTAGAAATTTCCTTTTTCAGTTTATTGACTTCTTGATTCAACTCTGGAAGGGTAACTTCCTTAACTGGGGTTTTAAATCTCTCAAGAGTTTTATTAAGACTAAATACTGGTTTTTCTTTAGCTTTAATAATTTTATCCTTAACTCTATTGTCTTTTGTTAATAAATATTTTAACTGTTTAGTGTATTGAGATTTTAACTCGGGATCAGAAATTTTACTAATTAGATTAATTAGAAAAGAACTCTCTTCATCTTCTTTAGTGATTACATTAATTTGTTTATTGCAACACTTCTCATTGCAATTGTTAGCGCAAATAGTGACTTCGTCATTATCACTATCTGTTTCGTGGTTACTAGTACTGCTATTAGATGAATGAGGGATAACAGAACCTTCATCATTACTGATATTGTTCTCTATTCTCATTAATTCTAATAGTTGTTCAGTATCTTCACTTGAGATGTTTAATTGAGATATTTTTTTCTTAATTTTGCACTCATTTTTATAGTGCCCTTTTATCAAACAATTATGGCAAACAATTTTACTTTTATCAAATTTTTTAGATGATGTATTATAAATTTTTCTTGTGGGTTTGGGTTTATTGTAATATTCATCTTGATTTTTATCTTTTTTATGACTTTGTTTATGTTTATAGCGTCTGTGACTCTTATGATGATCAATATGTTTACGCAAGTGCTTTCTTCTAGAGGGAACAATCGGAGGTAAACCATATTGTTCACAGAATGTTCCTAACTCGTACTTGGCTTTTTTTCTTATCTTTACTAGCTTGATTGGCTAATTTAAAATTAATACACATTTTTAATCCAATTTTTTGAATATAACTGATTATGTCACCATAAGTCAGGTTATCATAATCAATATACCCTAAATTTTTACTTAGCTCTTCTCTAACCTTATGAGCGAATAATGAAGGTAAACCATTGACGAATTTCTCTTTCCAGAATGGTTTATTGCTATCATTTCGCATCATAACTCGAGAGGAAAATACATCCTTGTACCATCTAAAATCACTTAGAGTGGGACAAGTGAGATTAATAAGCTGATCGTGGATTCTCTCAATTAAATTACTGGGAGTGCCAACAAAATGTTTTATTATGGTAAATATTAGAGTGTTAACTCCATCAGGCGGACCAATACCGACATCTTCTTCAAAGATGGGGTTGCCGTCATCATCTAACTGGACAGCATGAATTATTGATAGTCTAGTATCTTCTGTAAGATGTTTTTCCCACCAAGATCTTAGAATACCAGTGAATCCACTAGCTAATAACTCAACAATATCTGGCTGAGTCAGATTGTTGAATTTAGTTATATAGCTATTTGCTACCATAGACATGTGATTTAATTTATTTAAAATCTCTTGTTCACTGAAACCATCAATGTTCCATTCATAAATTTTATTGGATGAAACAGAGAATTACTTATCTAGATTTCTCTCTTCGAACTGTAGATCCGGAGGAGTAGGTCTAGAGTACTAATTTCTGGTTATACTAGTGTTTTTAGTTGTTAATTTATTTAACTGATCATTAAAATCTGGGACTGAAGAAGTATCAGAATGATCTGACTTGCTATTGCTTTCATTGTCTGTTTCAACTTGATCAATGATTGCAATGGTGCCACTTGATTCAGGCTCAGTTTTTAATTTTTTAAATAACTTATCAATAGCTCTAGTGAGTTCACCATCTTTGTTGGGTAAACCTAGTTTACTTCAATTTTCTGGTAATTTCAATAGAGGTTGTGTAATTTTTGAATCTGGTTTTTTAATAGTAGTTTCCTCGAATTTTTCTTCAATCCTATCTAGCTATCTTCCTACCGTTGTTAGATATTGATTACTAAAATTTAATTGTTCAATAATTTTTTTATCATCTTTATTGCCATCGGAGATCTTGAAAGGACTGGCAACAACAAATGTATATTTTACTGAAGTAAAACAGTTTCTAGCGGGGGATGACTAGAAGAGACTTTTGACTTATCTTCTTTAATCCATTGGGTTTTTTTTTATAACATTACATTTACCTTGATATTGATCATACCAATCGTAAAAAGTAATGTTTATCTTTTCATTGTTAATAAATCGTTTCCATCTATTAACAATTTTATCACGTTCTTTTTCTATTGAATGATTAGACCAAAATAAATATCTTTTAACCTTATTAGATTTAGAATTAAAATCCTTTACAACATTGTCGCAATCTAATACGAAATCTTTTTTAAGAACTCTTAATTGATTATTAATCGGAATCTTAAAATCTGACTGAGTAGGCAACTCATAAGGGGTAGGTAAAGAAGAACCTTCTTCTTCAACAAAATCCTTTTGAATATAACAAGGATGACTAGTTTGACCTTGATTAAGGATACCCTTTAATTTAATATCCCTAACAGAAGGGTTACTAAGTACTTCAGTGTCTCTTCTAGTGTAAACTGAAGGTGCTGAAGAACTAGTAAAACTTTCTATAATAACTGGTCTTCTAGTACGTTCAAAACTTATTTTGACCGTTCCATCAGAAAATTGTTTAACATTCTCAACATTTAATAAATTATTAACTACAGGTTGTTGAGGGATTTCACTGGGTAAAGTCCATTGACTAGGTAACGTAATATCTTTCCAGAGGATGGTTCTCGGGATCTGAATATTAGCATCACTAGTTGAACTTTGAATTAATACAGTTTGATCTTTAGGACTTTTATTAAGAGCGTGAACGTTCAAATTCATTTTCATGGTCTTATAATAAATCCTATAAATCAAGGCTATGGGCTGAGAACCCTCAATCATATGAGTAATTTCTCCATCTGTTTTAATGTTTAATGTCAAAGCTTTTAATAAGTGTTGATCACTCAGGCTTAATGTGAAATCAGGAAAGCAATTAAAATGGATAGGTCCATTGTGCAAACTTGATTCCATGGCACCAATCATACTTGGATAATAATTCAGGAACCTAGCATCTCTGAGACAGAGGTAGATACTTGAATTAACTCCTTTAATGTTTAACGGTTTTACTGCAACTTGAACCAAACCTATGTGAATAAAATTGTAACCCTTTTTCCTATGTTTTTTAATAACATCAGGAGACATAAGACTACAATTTTCATATTCTTTATTAATGGCATAAACCTTTTCAACTGTTTTAACATTATAATCTGTTTTGAAGTTATCAAAAAATGTTGACTGGTAAATTTCTTTAGGGGAAACCCTAGGTATGTTCCAATTGTGTAAAGCTTGACTGATATTTTCATAACTGTCTATTTCTTGGTTAACTATGTCCGGAACAGGAGGCAAAGTCGACCGGTTACTAGTTGAGGAGCTAGACCTAAATAATCTACTCATCTTAACTAATCTAAAAATAAATTTTTATTCATTATTCTTCCATTCATACCCTCTTACCTAATACAGACTCATACCTATGTTCTATACCCGACACTGCTCACCCAAGAGATTTACAAAAGGTAATCACGAACAAGGTGGACTGAAGTAAGTTAGGTGACTTCGGAACAAGAATAAAAAGGAAATTTTGAAAATAGTAAGGAGATAACAGATTACTGGGGTCTTACTGACAACTAGAACAAAAACAACTTGGCTATAGTAAAAGTTGTCGGTAATCATTTACTTTTGTAATAGTAACTTTGTATTTTATTTATATATACATTATATATATAAATTTTGTTTTATTAGTATTATTAATGTAATAAAACAGAAAAGCTTTTTATATAAAACAGAATACTTTTATCTTTTATTAGACAATAATTAGAATATATTATATTTTATTATGCATAGTATTTTGCATAGTAAAATCTTTTTATATAAAATAGAATACTTTTATAAAGTTATTTGTTTTATTAGACAATAATTAGAATATATATATGTAACGATCCAAAATTTCAAAGTGTAATTTAAATATTTATTGAGTTATATAAATATTATTTGAGGTGTTTATTGTTAAATAAATATTTTATTGATGTGATGGTTGATGAATCTAAATGATTAGAGAATTTTCTAAATTAAATTAATTTATAATTTAGAGGTTTGTATTATAGCATGAGGTGTTATGTGGTTGTGTTGATTTAATAATTTAGATGGTGTTAAATTATTAAATAAAGTTATAATGAAAATTATAATTTGATGATTTTTTTGCTAAAAGGCTATATTTAATTAAAAAATATAGTATGTGAGTAATTTAATGGGTTAATGTTGGATATGAAAATAATATGTGATTATAGTTTATAAACTAAAGTGTTTATTAAAATAAATTAAAAAGGGTTTAAATTAGTTTTTTGTCAAACGAGGCTCAAGTATTTTAAATGATTTGCCAAACAAGCCTTAGGCTTTTGAATTTCTAGCTTTGAAATTTAATAAAATAAATAGAATAATAAATATAATATATTTATATTATATACGTTAGTAACTGAATTGACATCTAGTAGTATTATTAAGGCCATATCAGTTTCTTTTGTTTAAGCTTATTATTCAGTTGTTTATACGCATTCTTGTTTGCAAAGTTAAGAGTATTGAGTTTTGTGAGAGTTGAGAGAATTCGAGAAAGAAGGATTTTAGAGCATTTTGCAGTGTTATCAAAAAGGACTACAAGCAATTTGAAGGTATTTCTATACAACCTTAATATATATATATATATATATATATATATATATATATATATGTCTGCATATGTGAACTACGGCAAAGTTTTTCTATGCTCTATGAATTCTATTCCTTCTGAATTGTTGTTATGTAACTAAGTTATGGGGGTTATACATGCTTATAATGATTAGATATTGTGTTTAAGCAATAATCGCATGCTAATTTTGGTTTATAGTAGGAAGAAAATTTGTCAGTATATGTATATTTTGTATGGCTTAGATAAGCACCAATTTAGATGGTCAATTCTTATGTAAAACTATAAATTAAAGTATGGTAGTTCATTGAGATACGAACGTAACGTAGTTTGAATGGAGTAATTTGGTCAAGTAATGAAATCACAGTGATGATTTCTAGAATGAATATCAAAAATGGAGTTTTATATGAAAAACATGAATTTTGAGAAATTAAAATAGTTCTAGTTGGTGTTAAATTGTTCTAATTGGTTGTAAATGTGAGCAATCATGTTTATGATAGTTGTATATTTAACTTACGTGTTATTATCACTGTTTGATGGGTGAAAATTGTGTTTGTTGGGCTAAAGTCGGCTACTGTTCATTAGCCTATCTGCGTCTGTCTAAACACCGGTGCAGCTGCGCCGGTGCCAAGGCAAAAAATGGCGCAGTTGTGCCGGTCCCAAGCCTTTGTATGGTGCGGCTGCGCCATACACTGGTTTGAGATTTTGATGTTCTACTGCTGCTGCAGTCTTGGGTTAGTGTCATAACATGGTCTGAAATTATGTTAGCGTATTAAATGTGTAATGTTAAGGTTAACATAGCATAGTGAATTGGGGTTAGTAAGTTCAAAGTTGCAAAATGGTTAGTATATCGAGAACGCATTATGTGGTAATTTAGTATACATAATGAACGTTAGTTAAGTGTTACGAAGTAGAACACTTAGAGTTTCTGAAATGTAAATGGTAATGATCATGTTATGATATGTTGGCATATCTAATAGGTATTGTGGTTCTAAAATTATGTGTAGGTGATCGTGAGTTTAATTTTATAGCTTACGCTCAAGGCAAGTTTTCTAACTCTATATTTACATTGAGTAAGTTACTAAACTTCTTTTTTTTTACATTGAGCAAGCCTTTTATCCTTACATTTATGTTGAACTAGTTCTTACTTTAAAGTTTCATTAAACAAACTATTGTATTCTTAATCATGATTTGAACAAGCTAGCTGTGACTTTATTTTATTCAAACAAGTTTGAAGTCCAATACTTATTGATGCATTCTAACTTGTTTATTGTTAGTCAAGTTTCTTTATTGTTATTCGGATATTATGAATGCAGCTTTCTTGAATTCTAATTTCAAATGTTGAATTATTATAGTTCATTTACTTGACACAAGTCATTTTCATAATAAGTAAGCTTTATTTTCAGCTTGCTAATACTTAATGTTTATTCAATAATTCATAGTCCTAGCTTAATTCTATTCAAGCAAGGTTTATTATTGTCATTCAATACTTATGCTTTGTAGTTGTTTCTAAGCATGAGATCAAGTATAGTCAGTTCACTTACACTTATTAATTGTTTTATATTATGTTATTATTGATCAACTGTTATATTATCAAACACTATTGATTCAACTAGTCCACTAGTTGATTCGTTAAACTTCAAATTACCCTTGATAGCTTATCCAAACCAAACCTTCTTTGGTGCGGACTTGTACTCTAAATACTGAGATGAACAACCTTATTATTATTAGGGGATAACTTACGTGTAGCGTTAAATGTTTGTGCACAATACAGGATATGAAGGGTTGATCCCCCTAAGTAAGAGGAGTCTTTATAGTCTTATAACTGTTAAAGTTGGGGTTGAAAGATTACTCGCACCTGTGGACATGGTTCATGGTCTTATGACCTTCAGTTATGTTTATTCCATATTTTGGATTCCAGTTTCTGATTATCATTGTTAGAGTACTATTCAGTTTTGATGAGCCTTTGTTGGCAGTTATTATTGTTATTCTCATATTGATTCATTGTTATATCCATTGAGCAATTATTTTGCTCACTCTTGCATATTTATAAACTCATTGCAGCTAAAGAGGAGAAGGTAGATGAACCTTCGACTAGCAAAGGAAATGGAAAAATGTACAAGTGATGAAGACTTGTAATTTTGATTATGATTATGATGTTAGACTTTTATTATGATGAACTTAGATTTTATTTTAAATGATGTAAGCTTATAATATTAATTCTGCATTTGAATGACGTTTAAAGGTTAGATAACCTGGGATGTTTTTGGACTTAATGATTTAACCCTATTTAAGGGGAGGTTTTATGATTCAAATATTATTTTATTTGGGTAGATAGTATGAATGTTTGAATAGTGAGCACCAAATCTTGTGGGAATGAAGTACCTAGATTTGGGGGTGTCACATTATATTTTATTATGCATAGTGTTTTGCATAGTGCTTGTATAGTGTTTGCATAGTAAAATCTTTTTATATAAAACAGAATACTTTTTATAAAGTTTTATTTTATTTGATTATAAATAGAATATATTATATTTTATTACATATTGCAGCATAGTATCCTTTCTATTTTCCTATAAATAGGATGCTTAGTTAGAATTGAAAACCACGCCAGAAGTTTAGAGAATTCTTCTATAATCTTGAGCGTATTTCTTTAGAATTTTAAGAAGCTTTGAGCGTAGTACAAGTTTTTTTCAAGAATATCCTCGCCCTACCAGTCGGAATACTCTTCCTTTACGGTAAGGGGTATAATTTCTTTCATATTCATGAAGAGAATTATTTTCTTTCAATACTCATAAGGGGTATTATTTCTTTCTTTCGTCTTCATGAAGAGAACTTCTATTATTCCATTCTTTGTTATTATGTTGGAATAACCTGTCTATACGAAGTACCGCATAGATGGTGAAATTTTTCTATTATTCTATTCCTTATTATTATGTTGGAATAACATGTCTATTCGAAGTACTGCATACATGGTGAAATTATTCTATTATTCCATTCTTTACTATTCTGTCGGAATATCCTGTCTGTGCGTTTTACGCATGACCTGGTTCCATTCTTTATTATTCTATCGGAATATCCCGTCTGTGCGTTTACGCATGACCTGGTTCCATTATTTATTATTCTGTTGGAATATCTTGTTTGTGCGTTTACGCTTGACCTGGTTCCGTTATTTATTATTCTTTTGGAATAACCTGTCTGTGCGGTCTATCGCATGCCTGGTGATTTCTTTTGTTATTCCATTCTTTATTATACTCAGTTAGTTAAAGTTTTGACTTCTATACTCCATGAAATTAGTGGAATATCCTAAATATTTGCGCTTCATCCAGTATCTTTTCATGGAAATATTCTTCTGAGCATTCATGAATTTTACTCTACAAATAAGTATCATGTTGACAATTTGGACGTTATTAGTTCCTAGATAAATTAATTCTTGAACTTGTTTTATTGAATTATTATGTCATTGTCATCATCCTCATGTTTATATTATGTTGAAAGTCATCGTGGCCTCAGAGTGCATAGATGGACTTGGTATGATTATGACTGGGATTATTCGGTATAATCATGGCCGTAATGTTACAAATGATGTGGAAAAAGTACTCATTGGCCCGTAGTGCATTGATAGGCGCTTTTGGTATGATTATGGCTATGGATTCTCTTCGGCCAAGGGTGCAAAGATGAAATGTTTTATGGCATGATCAGGACCGTTGATAAAAACATGTTTATCTTTAGCCTGTAGTGCATGGATAATTCGTGGTCGTGATACTAAAGAAAATCTTTGGCCTGTAGCGCAGGGATGATTTGATGATGTGGATTATTTATTAAACTGAGTTCCAGCGATAAAAGTGATGAAAAACCTTTTAAATCATAGAAGATAGTAGATTTTATTCTCTACTTGACTCTTCTAATGGGTTGCATGTTCCAATGCCGTTAAACTTGATATTTGTTATATTGTATCAGTTTAATACTGTTGAAGGCTAATGATAATTTATTCTGCATTATCTTAGTCATAATATTTCTTACTAGGCTAGTTGAGCTCACCCTTTTTGCTTTCATTGTTCTCTTCAAGAAATGAGAACGTAACAGGGACTAGTCGGGGAACGGAGTGACGGTCCAGATGATAGCATTAGTAGTCCTCACTATTCTATGAAATAGTGTGATAATAAATGTAATAAGATTGAATTTGAGTGTGGATATTATCTAGATGACAATATTCGTGTTAAAACTCTTAGATTATGTTTTGTCGTATTTTGAGTTTGAATATTGTCTAGAAGACAATATTTGTATTAAAACTCACAGCTCATGTTGTATAATTAAGTTTGTATTTGAATTATGTACCATGTATTTGGCGACTCAAGATGGGTGATGTATACCTATTTTGGGGGTGTCACAGTTGGTATCAAAGCTTAGGGATATGATCCCTGGCTAAGATGTGAGATAAGAACTAGGAGGGAGAGACGGGGAATTCCTTCGCTAGTATGACCTACCTAAGTTTATTTGATATTTAATTGGTCGGTCAGAGTATAGGGATAATATGTGATATGTTAATTAACCCATGTTTTGTGGAAGTATTTGAAAATGACATCCGAGAATGTTGAGAACATCAATGGAGCACATGAGATCGTTGAGTCTCCATATATCAATAATCAGGATAATGTGCATCAGGAAGGCGATAATCCTCAGGCAAACAACAACACTAATCAAATGATGAATGATGGAATGTTCAGAGGCTTTATGCAATTCATGCAAAAACAGGTAAGAGAGACTCTTGTTCAAAATATAGGTGGAAATAATGGCTACCCACGGTCGGTCACCGCTAAGCAGTTCAAGGAGCTGAGACCACCGGAGTTTTTGGGAAAGCCAGAACCACTTAAGGTGGAGACGTGGTTAAAGCAGATCACCAAGATATTTGATGTCTTGGGATGCTCAAAGGAGCAAAAGGTTCCCTTTGCCACCTTTATGTTGTGTGAAGAGGCAGATTACTGGTGGGAATATGTAAAATGTACCCAGACTGACGCACTCAAGATGTCTTGGGAGAAGTTCCAAGAATTGTTCAACGACAAGTACTTTCCTGAAAGTATTCGTCACATGAAGGAGGTAGAGTTCATCAAGCTAGAGCAAAACAATATGATCGTGTCGTAGTACGAGGCTAAGTTTGCCGAGTTGTCTTGGTTTTCATCCCATTTGGTCAATAATGAGGACCGAATGACGCGAATGTTTTTAAGAGGTTTGAAACCCAATATACGTCAATACCTCATTTCTCACAAACTTTGTTTATATTCAGATGTTGTGAATAGGGCTCAGTTATTGGAGCGCGATAATGAGTCAGCACAACCAAAAGGCAACGAAAAATAACACGATAATAATCGTACCGGTGGTAACGGTCATCGGAACAATGATAACCATCATGGGGGAAATTATCAAGCCATGAATGGTAACCACTTCGGTGGTAATCATGGTCAAGATAATAGAAGTGGAAATTTCAAGAAGAGAAGGTTCAATAATGATGAAAAGACAGCAGCACCAGTACCCATTTCAAAGGAAGAAGAACGACCACCGGTCGTATGTTTCAAATGCAGACAAGAAGGACACATCCGTCCAAATTGTACGCAGCAATCCAAAGCGTGTTTTAATTGAGGAAGAGAAGGTCACCTAGCTCAATTTTATCGTATGGTGAAGTCAAGTCCAGCTGGGATAGTGATGCCAAAGGATGTCCCAAACAAGCCAAAGACGGTAGTTTAAGAGAGAGCGTTTTTTTTTTCGTGACGAGGAACCTGAATAAAATTATCACGGGTAAGTTAATCATAAACTCTTGCGAAATATATACCATGTTAGATACCAGTTCTACTCACTCTTTTATTTCACCTAGTTGTGTTCAATGTTTGAATTTAACTCCGGAGAAGTTAGACTTTGATTCATCTGTTGAAACTCAGTTGGGAGAAACCTTCGTTACCTCCACTATTTATAAATCTTGTTTGATTCAAATCAACACTTTCACGTTACCTGTCGATCTTATCTCTTTGAAAATACTTGCCTTTGATATGATTTTAGGAATCGATTGGTTAACTACTCATCATGCTTTTAGTAAGGTTGTTAGCTTTCATATTCCTAACCAACCTGTTATGCGAATTCAAGCAACCAAACCACTAAAGTCAATCATTGTCATATCAAGCCATAAGTAAAGAGCCCCAGTCCTTTCGTTGTTGACTTCCTTGTGTGGAATGCTTGTGAAGCCGGACTTTTTCATAGGGGCGTTGTGAATAACGATGGCAAGTTGATAGGTATCAATGTGACGTGTTATCCAAGTCTTGGATGAGAGTCATAGTTGTGAATGATATTTCTATTGTTAATAAATTTCCTGACGTATTCTTGAAGACTTCTTAGCCTACCCCTAGAGCGTGAAATCGAATTTTGTATTGACCCCAGTACAAAACCCCATTTCTAAAACCCTTAAATATTTCTTCAACCAAAACGAACGTATAATGCGCCAAAGATGTTGGCTCGAGCTGTTGAAGATTACGATCGTACCATTCAATATCATCATAAAAGAGCGAACATGATAGCTGACGCGTTGAATAGATGATCGTATGCGTTTACGAGTGCAATGTTGTTAACATAAAAACCCATTTCGTATAACTTACAAATGATGAAGATAGAGTTAAAGACTCTAGGGACCCACGTGATGATAACGAATATACGAGTAGAATCGACTTTAATCGATAAAGTTAAAGGCCTCTCAAGCTACAGACTCGGAGCTGATGAATACGAAGAAGAAGGTTCAAGAAGGCATTATTCTAGAAGCGAGAATCGACGAATAGAGGAAATCTCAACCCTTGATTTAATTGGCTCATTTGAAATCCTCGATCGAGTTGAAACTGTGGCTTATAGACTCGCTTTACCGCCAAGTTTGTCGCATGTTCATAACATTTTTAACGTATTGATGTTACGTAAATATGTGGATGACCCGAACCACATTATTAATTTAGAACCGGACGAAATAGCGGAAGATTTAACATATGAAGATGTACCTGTTAAAAATCTTGAAATATATTTTACGCTCAAAGGTTATATCTCAAGAGTTAAAATTTGACGAAGTGTCGTCATTTATTCGGCATACCAGGTACGTACGTAAATTTTGAGAGTGAAATTTTATAAGGATGGGAGATTGTAAAATCCCAAATTTTACGAATAAAGATTTAATTTTCTCGAATTTTTTTTAAAAAAATTATGGTGTGGATTTGAGATAATGTTATAGTTGTGGGTAATATTTATAAATTTTGAAAAGTATGCAAGTTGTTGTATAATATTCGATTGGTCGAGGAATATTCGTTTTAACAGAGAATATTTGTACGATGGCACAATCATTGGTGGACCCCACAACGGAAGTATTGTCGTAGTAAGAAAACGACAGAATTATCTTCTTATAAAAATAACGGCGGAAGTATTACCGTTAAAACTATTGAACTACCCGGTAGTAAAAGTACAGTAATACGCGTGGTTGCATAATAGCACACGGTATTGATTATTGATGCTTACGTGAGAAGTAACTCAGTTTTGTTCAATTATTGTTGCAGTAATTGTTGCATAGTATCTCACGTTATTTGATTCAATTATTGTTGATATTTTATATATTATTAAATCAATAATTGAGATGACAAAGTTATTAATATTATTATTTGCAATATTAACGATGTCTAGAAGTTACGCCAGGAGAGGTTTGGTCACTTAATTGCGCCTGATAGGGAGAAATCCTTATTGAAAGCCCCTTTTCACAGGAGCGACACGGTCGATTAATCTTGTGAATTATAATAATGATGATAAATGTTGTTAGATATATTGAGGTGTCTTTTTATGAAGTCACGGAGTTTATATATATATATATATATATATATATATATATATATATATATTTTATTAGTATTATTAACGTAATAAAACGGAAAAACTTTTATATAAAATAGAATACTTTTATAAAGTTATTTGTTTTATTAGACAATAATTAGAATATATTATATTCTATTATGCATAGTGTTTTGCATAGTAAAATCTTTTTATATGAAATGTAATACTTTTATAAAATTATTTGTTTTATTAGACTATAATTAGAATATATTATATTCTATTATGCATAGTGTTTTGCATAGTAAAATCTTTTATATATAAATAGAATACTTTTATAAAGTTATTTATTTTATTAGACAATAATTAGAATATATTATATTTTATTATGCATAGTGTTTGTATAGTGCCTACATAGTGTTTGCATAGTAAAATCTTTTTATATAACACTGAATACTTTTTATAAAGTTTTATTTTATTTGATTATAAATAGAATATATTATATTTTATTGCATAGTGCAGCATAGTATCCTTTCTATTTTCCTATAAATAGGATGCTTAGTTAGAATTGAAAACCACACCAGAAGTTCAGAGAATTCTTCTATAATCTTGAGCGTATTTCTTTATAATTTTAAGAAGCTTTGAGCGTAGTGAAAGTTTTCTTCAAGAATATCCTCACCCTACCAGTCGGAATACTCTTCTTTTACGGTAAGGGGTGTTATTTCTTTCATATTCATGAAGAGAATTATTTTCTTTCAATACTCGTAAGGGGTATTATTTCTTTCTTTCGTCTTTATGAAGAGAACTTTTGTTATTCCATTCTTTGTTATTATGTTGGAATAACCTATCTATCTAAAGTCTTAGTATACATGGTGAAATTCTTACATTATTCCATTCCTTATTATATGTTGGAATAACTTTTGTCTATCTGCAAAAGTTTGCATACATGGTGAAATTCTTCTATTATTCCATTCTTTACTATTACAGCCGAATATCATATGCATGCGCTTTTCGCATGACACAGTTCCATTCTTTATTATTTTGTCGAATATCACATGCGTGCGTTTCGCATGACACAGTTCCATTATTTATTATTACATTGGAATATCACGTGCGTGCGTTTCTGCATGACACGAATTCCGTTATTTATTATTACATTGGAATAACTTTGTATGTGTGGTCTATCGCCTGATGATTTCTTTTGTTATTCCATTCTTTATTATACTCATGTGGTTAAAGTTTTGACTTCTATACTCCATGAAATTAGTGGAATATCCTTAATATTTGCACTTCATCCAATATCTTTTCATGAAAATATTCTTCTGAGCATTCTTGAATTTTACTCTACAAATAAGTATCATGTTGACAATTTGGACGTTATTAGTTCATGGATAAATTAATTCTTGAACTTGTTTTATTGAATTATTATGTCATTGTCATTATCCTCATGTTTATATTATGTCGAAAGTCATCTGTGGCCTGTAGTGCATAGATGGACTTGGTATGATTATGACCAGGGATTATTCGGTATAATCATGACCGTAATGTAACAAATGATGTGGAAAAAGTACTCATTGGCCCGTAGTGCATTGATAGACAGTTTTTGGTATGATTATGGCTATGGATTCTCTTCGGCCAAGGGTGCAAAGATGAAATGTTTTATGGCATGATCAGGACCGTTGATGAAAACATGTTTATCTTTAGCCTGTAGTGCATGGATAATTCGTGGTCGTGATACTAAAGAAAATCTTTGGCCTGTAGCGCAGGGATGATTTGATGATGTGGATTATTTATTAAACTGAGTTCCAGCGATAAAAGTGATGAAAAACCTTTTAAATCATAGAAGATAGTAGATTTTATTCTCTACTTGACTCTTCTAATGGGCTGCATGTTCTGTTGCCGTTAAACTTGATATTTGTTATATTGTATCAGTTTAACACTGTTGAAGGCTAACGATAATTTATTCTGCATTATCTTAGTCATAATATTTCGTACTAGGCTAGTTGAGCTCACCCTTTTTGCTTTCATTGTTCTCTTCAGGAAATGAGAACGTAGCAGGGACTAGTCGGGGAACGGAGTGACATTCCAGAAGATAGCATTAGTAATCCTCACTAGTCTATGAAATAGTGTGATAATAAATGTAATAAGATTGAATTTGAGTGTGGATATTGTCTAGATGACAATATTCATGTTAAAACTCTTAGATTATGTTTTGTCGTATTTTGAGTTTGAATACTATCTAGAAGATAATATTTGTATTCAAACTCACAAATTCATCATTAATATAATTAAGTTTGTATTTGAATTCTGTACCATGTATTTGGCGACTCAAGATGGGTGATGTATACCTATTTTGGGGGCGTCACAGTATATACAAAACTGGCAACCGATCTAACTCACTGTTACGGGCAGTGTAGATGAGACGAGAACTTGTTTGTTGGTTGTTTGTGGGAACCACTCAGTACCATATGGACTCTTTGGAAGAGGAGCGATGTGTCTTTGAGTCCTAGAGAAGTTATAAGAAGAAGATAAGAAGGTAAAACATTAAAGATGATGAACGTATAAGTAAGACATCTCCATATGTCATGAAGCCGTAGAACGGTAGTGAAAGTGGTCGCGTAAACTTAGGTTGCAAGAACATGAACCCTAAGAAGTAAAGTTAAGTA
The DNA here is from genome assembly GCA_020205605.1 of Panax ginseng. Classification (NCBI taxonomy): domain Eukaryota; kingdom Viridiplantae; phylum Streptophyta; class Magnoliopsida; order Apiales; family Araliaceae; genus Panax; species Panax ginseng. Next base: position 75,609,819 of record CM035131.1, on the reverse strand, counting down.
AACTAATGCATAAGTCAAAGATGTATGACTAATTGGTGTTTATGTTTTCTCCTTATGTGTTATATAGGAATTGGAATGAGCAGTTCAGCATAAGCTGTAGCTGTGCGTAAGGCAAGTTTCCTAACTTCATTCATATTATTAATGAATGCTAGTTTCTTAAATTTCTCAGATGTTGAAATTGAGAAGTTTGGTCTATGTGCGAATGTGCAATATTTGTACAAGGTGGTAGAACGTATGAGGCATTGAGCCATAATGTGAACACTTCGGTGTTTTTATGATATGAACTGTTCTGTGATTGAGCTGTTCAATACAAGTATGTTTTGTTTATACATGATCCGTTATTGTTAAGTCTGTGCTAATGATTCTAGCCAGACAGAATGTATATGGAAAAGGTAGAGGAATGAAAGTATCTTAAAATGAAAGTGAATATTATTTTAAAATGATAGGAATCAAGATTATTCCTATTATTCAAGCTGCTTCATAACCTTTGTTCGGTTATTAAAGTCTTAAAAGAATGTTTGAATTCTTGAAGATGTTTGTTCAATTGTTATGACTTGCTGGGCAATTGAATGCTCACACTTTCTTTAAATGAAAAACATTTTCAGCGAACGATGTTAGAAGAACTTAAGGATCCCGTAAAGATCAAGCTGACGGTATCTATATGAAGTGCCATTCAGAATGTGAATGAGCGTGAAGATCAAGTGAAGACCTGTAATATAGAAAGATGAAATTGAACTATAGATTAGTTTAATGAACTGTTATGTATCCTTAGTGGCGGATGAAAGTCACTCGTGCAAGATGTAAAGAATAATATAATTATTCATATTTGTAAGGAAAAAAGGTTTTAAGGTTTTAGAACCTGGGAATTGAGGATGTATGTTGTTATATTTAGCTATATAATGATGTATGTTTGGAAGAAGATGAGATCGTGACGTACGGAATCCGGATGTGAAAATAGATCGGATTTCGGGGCGTTACACTACCCATTCTTTTATTTCTCATACTTACGCTCACCATTTAAATTTAACTCCGGAGAAATTAGACTTTGATTTATCAGTTGAAACTCCGTTGGGAGAAACCTTCATTACATCCATTGTTTATAAGTCTTGTTTGATTCAAATTGGTAACCGCATGTTACCTGTCTATCTTATCCCTTTGAAAATACTTGCATTCGATGTGATTTTAGGGATTGATTGGTTAACTACTTATCATGCAAAAATTGATTGTTTTCGTAAGGTTGTTAGCTTTCATATTCCTAACCAACCTATTATGTGAATTCAAGCAACCAAACCATTAAAGTCAATCACTGTCATCTCAAGCCATAAAGCTATTCGTTTATTGAAAAATGGATGTCAAGCTTTGTTAGCTCATGTTACGGATTTAAACAAAAATACGTCAGTCTTGAATGATATTTCTATTGTTAATAAATTATCGGACGTATTTCCTGAAGAACTTCCTGGCCTACCCCCAGAGCATGAAATTGAATTTTGTATCGACCTTGAATCCGGTACAAAACCCATTTCCAAAGCCCCATATCGAATGGCTCCTAATGAACTTCAGGAGTTAAAAACCCAACTACAGGAATTGTTAGACATCGGTTTCATTCTTCCTAGTACATCTCCTAGGGGTGCTCCTGTTCTCTTCTTAAAGAAGAAAGATGGAAGTATGCGACTTTGTATTGATTATCGGGAGTTAAATCATGTCCCCATCAAAAATAGGTACCCGTTGCCTCGCATTGATGACCTGTTTGACCAGTTGCAAGGCGTCAAATTCTTTTCAAAGATCGATCTTTGTTCTAGATGTCATCGGTTAAAGATTAAAATCGATGCCATCCCAAAGACTGCTTTCAGAACTCGGCACGGGCATTACTAATTCCTAGTCATGTCTTTTGGATTGACTAATGCTCTTGCTGCCTTCATGGATATGATGAACCGAGTATTCAAGGAATATTTGGATCACTTTGTGGTCGTCTTTATTGATGACATCCTTATTTACTCCAAAAGCCGTGAAGATCATGACAAACACTTGAGGCTGATACTCCAAAAGCTTCGTGAGAACAAGTTATATGCCAAGTTGAAGAAATGCGAGTTCTGGCTTGAGGAAGTAGCATTCCTTGGGCACGTAATATCAAATCATGGAATATCTATTGACAAGGCAAAGATTGAAGCAATTCAAAGCAGGGAGCAACCTAAGTCAGTGACCGAAGCACGTAGCTTTCTTAGCTTAGCTGGTTATTAACGGAGATTCGTAGAAGGGTTTTCTCGAATCGCTACTCCATTAACTCAGCTGACTCGGAAAGATACAAAATTTGGTTAAAGAAAGGATTACGAGAAGAGTTTTTAAGAACTCAAGAGGAGACTCATTTCAGCACCTGTTCTGACAATACCATCTGGTTTGGAGGGATTTGTCATCTACAGTGATGCTTCAAGAAAAGGTATAGGATGTGTTCTCATGCAACATGGGAAAGTCATAGCCTATGCCTCACGACAACTCAAAGAATACGAGAGGAATTATCCTACTCATGATCTAGAGTTGGCAGCTGTCATTTTTACGTTTAAGATTTGGAGGCATTACCTGTATGGAGAGAAGGTGGAGATCTATACGGATCATAAAAGCCTCAAATATTTCTTCACTCAAAAGAAACTCAACATATGGCAACGATGATGGCTTGAGCTGTTGAAAGATTACGATCATACTATTCAATACCATCCTGAAAAAGCGAACGTAGTAGCTGACGCATTAAGTAGAAGATCATATGCTGGTACAAGTGTGATATTGTCAACGCAAAGGCCCATTTTGTATGACTTACAAAGGATGGAGATAGAGTTAAAGACTATAGGGACCCATGTGCTGATGGCGAATATACGAGTAGAACCGACTTTAATCGATAAAGTTAAAGTTGCTCAAGCTATAAACCTGGAGCTGATGCGTATGAGGAAGAAAGTGTAAGAAGGTGCTATTCCGGAAGCAAAAATCGATGAAGAAGGAATACTTTGAGTCAACTCCAGACTTTGTGTTCCTAACGATTCTGACTTGAAGTATAAAATCATGATGGAGGCACACAACACACCGTTTGTAATCCATTGTTGGGTAAAATCTATATACGCACAACACGCAAGTATACGTGGTCAACAAGTAATAAAGTGATAAGTTGAGTATCGTTCCCACAGAGAATTAGTTAATAAAAATCACCAAGTACTAACCCGTAGCCAACTCAATCTTATTTAAACAAATGAATTTCAAATTATATAAATTAAACTACTATTAAATTCCACTAATTAAATTAAGACTATGAAGAATTAAGATCACAACTTCACTTATTGCTTCATTTAAGTTAACACACTTCTCATCAATTATTCTCTATCCCAAATTGTTAATCAAGAAATTATTCTGGGAACGACCTGGTCGATTAATCTTGTGAATTATAATAATGATGATAAATGTTGTTAGATATATTGAGGTGTCTTTTTATGAAGTCACGGAAGTTTATATATATATATATATATATATATATATATATATAAATTTTGTTTTATTAGTATTATTAACGTAATAAAAGCGTAAAAACTTTTTATATAAAATAGAATACTTTTATAAAGTTATTTGTTTTATTAGACAATAATTAGAATATATTATATTCTATTATGCATAGTGTTTTGCATAGTAAAATCTTTTATATGAAATGAATACTTTTATAAAATTATTTGTTTTATTAGACTATAATTAGAATATATTATATTCTATTATGCATAGTGTTTTGCATAGTAAAATCTTTTTATATAAAATAGAATACTTTTATAAAGTTATTTATTTTATTAGACAATAATTAGAATATATTATATTTTATTATGCATAGTATTTGCATAGTGCCTACATAGTGTTTGCATAGTAAAAAATCTTTTATATAACACCTAATACTTTTTATAAAGTTTTATTTTATTTGATTATAAATAGAATATATTATATTTTATTGCATAGTGCAAAGATAGTATCCTTTCTATTTTCCTATAAATAGGATGCTTAGTTAGAATTGAAAACCACACCAGAAGTTCAGAGAATTCTTCTATAATCTTGAGCGTATTTCTTTATAATTTTAAGAAGCTTTGAGCGTAGTGAAAGTTTTCTTCAAGAATATCCTCACCCTACCAGTCGGAATACTCTTCTTTTACGGTAAGGGGTGTTATTTCTTTCATATTCATGAAGAGAATTATTTTCTTTCAATACTCGTAAGGGGTATTATTTCTTTCTTTCGTCTTTATGAAGAGAACTTTTGTTATTCCATTCTTTGTTATTATGTTGGAATAACCTATCTATGCAAAGTACCGCATACATGGTGAAATTCTTCTGTTATTCCATTCCTTATTATTATGTTGGAATAACCTGTCTATGCGAAGTACTGCATACATGGTGAAATTCTTCTATTATTCCATTCTTTACTATTCTGTCGGAATATCCTGTCTGTGCGTTTTAAGCATGACCTAGTTCCATTCTTTATTATTTTGTCAAAATATCCTGTCTGTGCGTTTACACATGACCTGGTTCCATTATTTATTATTCTGTTGGAATATCCTCATCGTAAGGCTTACGCATGACTTGGTTCCGTTATTTATTATTACGCTGGAATAACTCAGTATGTGTGCGGTCTATCGCATGCCTGGTGATTTCTTTTGTTATTCCATTCTTTATTATACTCAGTTGCTTAAAGTTTTGACTTCTATACTCCATGAAATTAGTGGAATATCCTTAATATTAGCACTTCATCCAATATCTTTTCATTGAAATATTCTTCTGAGCATTCTTGAATTTTACTCTACAAATAAGTATCATGTTGACAATTTGAACGTTATTAGTTCATGGATAAATTAATTCTTGAACTTATTTTATTGAATTATTATGTCATTGTCATTATCCTCATGTTTATATTATGTCGAAAGTCATCTCATGGCTCAGAGTGCATAGATGGACTTGGTATGATTATGACCGAGGATTATTCGGATAATCATGACCGTAATGTTATAAATGATGTGTAAAAAGTACTCATTGGCCGTAGTAGTGCATTGATGGACGCTTTTTGGTATGATTATGGCTATGGATTCTCTTCGGCCAAGGGTGCAAAGATGAATTGTTTTATGGCATGATCAGGACCGTTGATGAAAACATGTTTATCTTTAGCCTGTAGTGCATGGATAATTCGTGGTCGTGATACTAAAGAATATCTTTGGCCTGTAGTGCAGGGATGATTTGATGATGTGGATTATTTATTAAACTGAGTTCCAGCGATAAAAGTGATGAAAAACCATAGAAGATAGTAGATTTTATTCTCTACTTGACTCTTCTAATGGGTTGCATGTTCTGTTGGCGTTAAACTTGATATTTGTTATATTGTATCAGTTTAACACTATTGAAGGCTAACGATAATTTATTATGCATTATCTTAGTCATAATATTTCTTACTAGGCTAGTTGAGCTCACCCTTTTTGCTTTCATTGTTCTCTTCAGGAAATGAGAACATAGCAGGGAGTAGTCAGGGAACGGAGTGACGTTCCAGAAGATAGCATTAGTAATCCTCACTAGTCTATGAAATAGTGTGATAATAAATGTAATAAGATTGAATTTGAGTGTGGATATTGTCTAGATGACAATATTCATGTTAAAACTCTTAGATTATGTTTTGTCGTATTTTGAGTTTGAATACTATCTAGAAGACAATATTTGTATTCAAACTCACAGCTCATGTTGTATAATTAAGTTTGTATTTGAATTTTGTACCATGTATTTGGCGACTCAAGATGGTGATGTATACCTATTTTGGGGGCGTCACAGTATATACAAAACTGGCAACCGATCTAACTCACTGTTACGGGCAGTGTAGATGAGACGAGAACTTGTTTGTTGGTTGTTTGTGGGAAACCACTCAGAGTACCATATGGACTACTGGCAGAGGAGCGATGTGTGCTGAGTCCTAGAGAAGTTATAAGAAGAAGATAAGAAGGTAAAACATTAAAGATGATGAACGCATAAGTAAGACATCTCCATATGTCATGAAGCCGTAGAACGGTAGTGAAAGTGGTCGCGTAAACTTAGGTTGCAAGAACATGAACCCTAAGAAGTAAAGTTAAGTAAACTAATGCATAAGTCAAAGATGTATGACTAATTGGTGTTTATGTTTTCTCCTTATGTGTTATATAGGAATTGGAATGAGCAGTTCAGCATAAGCTGTAGCTGTGCATAAGGCAAGTTTCCTAACTTCATTCATATTTTAAATGAATGCTAGTTTCTTAAATTTCTCAGATGTTGAAATTGAGAAGTTTGGTCTATGTGCGAATGTGCAATATTTGTACAAGGTGGTAGAACGTATGAGGCATTGAGCCATAATGTGAACACTTGATTGTTTTATGATATGAACTGCTTACGTGATTGAGTACGCTCAATACAAGTATGTTCTGTTTATACATGATCCGTTATTGTTAAGTCTGTGCTAATGATTCTAGCCAGACAGAATGTATATGGAAAAGGTAGAGGAATGAAAGTATCTTAAAATGAAAGTGAATATTATTTTAAAATGATAGGAATCGAGATTATTCCTATTAATCAAGCTGCTTCATAACCTTTGTTCGGTTATTAAAGTCTTAAAAGAATGTTTGAATTCTTGAAGATGTTTGTTCAATTGTTATGACTTGCTGGGCAATTGAATGCTCACACTTTCTTTAAATGAAAAACATTTTCAGCGAACGATGTTAGAAGAACTTAAGGATCCCGTAAAGATCAAGCTGACGGTATCTATATGAAGTGCCATTCAGAATGTGAATGAGCGTGAAGATCAAGTGAAGACCTGTAATATAGAAAGATGAAATTGAACTATAGATTAGTTTAATGAACTGTTATGTATCCTTAGTGGCGGATGAAAGTCACTCGTGCAAGATGTAAAGAATAATATAATTATCCATATTTGTAAGGAAAAAAGGTTTTAAGGTTTTAGAACCTGGGAATTGAGGATGTATGTTGTTATATTTAGCTATATAATGATGTATGTTTGGAAGAAGATGAGATCGTGACGTACGGAATTCGGATGTGAAAATAGATCGGATTTCGGGGCGTTAGACTACCCATTCTTTTATTTGTCATACTTGCGCTCAACATTTAAATTAAACTCCGGAGAAATTAGACTTTGATTTATCAGTTGAAACTCCGTTGGGAGAAACCTTCATTACATCCATTGTTTATAAGTCTTGTTTGATTCAAATTGGTAACCGCACGTTACCTGTCTATCTTATCCCTTTGAAAATACTTACATTCGATGTGATTTTAGGTATTGATTGGTTAACTACTTATCATGCAAAAATTGATTGTTTTCGTAAGGTTGTTAGCTTTCATATTCCTAACTAACCTATTATGTGAATTCAAGCAACCAAACCATTAAAGTCAATCACTGTCATCTCAAGCCATAAAGCTATTCGTTTATTGAAAAATGGATGTCAAGCTTTGTTAGCTCATGTTACGGATTTAAACAAAAATACGTCAGTCTTGAATGATATTTCTATTGTTAATAAATTATCGGACGTATTTCCTGAAGAACTTCCTGGCCTACCCCCAGAGCATGAAATTGAATTTTGTATCGACCTTGAATCCGGTACAAAACCCATTTCCAAAGCCCCATATCGAATGGCTCCTAATGAACTTCAGGAGTTAAAAACCCAACTACAGGAATTGTTAGACATCGGTTTCATTCTTCCTAGTACATCTCCTAGGGGTGCTCATATTCTCGTCGTAAAGAATAAAGATGGAAGTATGCGACTTTGTATTGATTATCGGGAGTTAAATCATGTCCCCATCAAAAATAGGTACCCGTTGCCTCGCATTGATGACCTGTTTGACCAGTTGCAAGGCGCCAAATTCTTTTCAAAGATCGATCTTCGTTCTGGATGTCATCGGTTAAAGATTAAAATCGATCCCATCCCAAAGACTACTTTTAGAACTCGGTACGGGCATTACTAATTCCTAGTCATGTCTTTTGGATTGACTAATGCTCTTGCTGCCTTCATGGATATGATGAACCGAGTATTCAAGGAATATTTGGATCACTTTGTGGTCGTCTTTATTGATGACATCCGTATTTACTCCAAAAGCCGTGAAGATCATGACAAACACTTGAGGCTGATACTCCAAAAGCTTCGTGAGAACAAGTTATATGCCAAGTTGAAGAAATGAGAGTTCTGGCTTGAGGAAGTAGCATTCCTTGGGCACGTAATATCAAATCATGGAATATCTATTGACAAGGCAAAGATTGAAGCAATTCAAAGCAGGGAGCAACCTAAGTCAGTGACCGAAGCACGTAGCTTTCTTAGCTTAGCTGGTTATTAACGGAGATTCGTAGAAGGGTTTTCTTGAATCGCTACTCCATTAACTCAGCTAACTCAGAAATATACAAAATTTGGTTAAAGAAAGGATTACAAGAAGAGTTTTTAAGAACTCAAGAGGAGACTCATTTCAACACCTGTTCTGACAATACCATCTGGTTCGGAGGGATTTGTCATCTACAGTGATGCTTCAGGAAAAGGTATAGGATGTGTTCTCATGCAACATGGGAAAGTCATAGCCTATGCCTCACGATAACTCAAAGAATATGAGAGGAATTATCCTACTCATGATCTAGAGTTGGCAGCTGTCATTTTTGCATTTAAGATATGGAGGCATTACCTGTATGGAGAGAAGGTGGAGATCTATACGGATCATAAAAGCCTCAAATATTTCTTCACTCAAAAGGAACTCAACAAATGGCAACGATGATGGCTTTAACTGTTGAAAGACTACGATCATACTATTCAATACCATCCTGAAAAAGCGAACATAGTAGCTGACGCATTGAGTAGAAGATCATATGCGGGTACAAGTGTGATATTGTTAATCAAGAACATGAACGTAGTATTAACCACCTCTCGATGCACTAATACCGTATTAACGTCAATCCACAATCAAGATAAAAATCCGTTAAACACCTTAATCAACTAACCCACTATATCTCTATGTGAATTACAATTGAAGAAGGTTGAAGAATAAGTTCTCTATCCGATTACATGCGGCGTCAAGCATACCTCTACCTTAACACGAATCAAGTTTAAGCTACTAACAAAATCCTGAACACATGCTATATCAACTAGGTCTAGATTTGAATATCTCGATCGATTCCATCCAACTCCACAAAGAATTGTTGATCAGGCAATTCATAATAATTGATAGCGAAGCATATTAAAATAAACTACACAATAAGATCCATTGTAATCTCAAACAAAGAATTAGTTCATTAAATTAAAACTAAGAATCCACAATTGAAAACACATTAAAAGATAAGAATAAGAGTAAAGTAAAGAGTAAATATGTTGTCAGCAAATCTCCATCTTCCTCAAGCTCCTGCTCTTGATCTTCAATGGTCTCCAAGTTGCTTCAATCTCCAAAACTATTTAGAACTAGTGTTTTGATCTAATTTACTCTAATCTAATCTAATGGAATGCTCTCTCTCCTCCAATCTACTCGTAATCTCCTCACATACCCCTAATCCTTGTTATTCCCCCTCCTTTTATAAGCCTTTTTACATGTCTTTAAGTTCTCTTGGAAGTCCTTGAGTCAATTGGATCGAAAACAATCCTTCCCGAACTCAAATTTGGCCAAAAAATATCTTCTTAATGCGTACCTCCACCCCGGCGGGGGTTTAGGGTTGCATAGGGCCCACCCCGTGGGGTCCTTCTTGTCTAACAATGCTATACCATTTTACGGGTTTTTACTAAGAAAAAATTTTGCCGTGGCTATATTTTCTGTCACAGTATCCTCTAGTAAAACGGCCATAACCTTTGATCCGGGAGGAGTTACGGGAATTTCCACCTATCAAATCGATGATATCGACGAGATCTACAACTTTCATTCTTTGTGGATTGAGAAATTCTGGCCGGATGAAGGTTGAAATTGGGCTGGAAGTTACTGCTATGCAAATGACCACCCAAAACCATGACGTTCGACGTCCGTTGGCACAACGATCATAACTCTTGCATCCGAACTCCGATTGGAATGATTCAAAATGTTTCGGAAAGCTACTAAGATGCTCTACAATGTAAGCCAAGTTCCAAACCAAGAACATGAAGTAAACATGATTTCCGATTTGCTTTTCTTTGCATTTTTCCTTGCTTTTCCTTACCAATCGTCGCTCACACCGCTCCCAAACGTATAACCTATAAAATAAACACAAAATGCATGAAAAGTAACTAAGACACATAAATATAAGCAACTAATTAAAGTAAAAGACACCGGATAAGTGTATATAAAATCCACTTATCAAATACCCCCAAACTTAAATTGTTGCTTGTCCCCAAGCAACACAACATAATGCAATGCGATGCAATGAAATGCAACTAATCTATATGCCTACGAATCCAGCAATATTGATAGAATCAAATCTATTCACTCGGCCTTAGAGCAATCAAGCAAACACGACAATACTTCATATCAAAACTAATCAACTATTTCCTAGTCATTCATAAAATCTTAAACTGTTATCACTGGTATAGTGCGTGTGTGCTCCACAACCATGCTAATTGATATAAAATCAAATTTAACACATAACAAGTCTCTTCGAAGGCATCATACAATGTAAACTCAAGAAATCCAAAAAAAACTAGATCCAACTAAAATCAAATAATTACCAATATCGAGGGTCAACATGGGATACGTATGCTTTATTTTCATCTACGGGGGCTTTTTGCTCTTATTTCCCGTTTCATTCTTTTTTTTTCTTTTGGTTTATATACACATAGCTATGCAATGTCTTATTCCCTTAGGTTTTTCAATGCTACCTTAACGAGCTTTCGACCAATGACTCCCAGACCATTAAGACCTTAGGGCGCTAGGTGTAAAGACAATCCCCTCGGGCTTACTTACTCAAGTAACAAAGGCCACAAAACTAGACAAGCACGCCATGGTGTTTATTCATACTTTTTTTTTCTTTCTTCTTTTTATTTCTTTTTTTTTATATATAGCTTATATACCCCAAATATTCCCCTAAACTTAGGTTCTTGTCTAACTTTAGCCATCACTACTTATTCTTGTCATTCTTTCATTCAAACTAGCATTATACTTTAGAATCCCATTATGTATCAATTTAAACTCAATCAATTAACAAGGTTGTTTCTACTGTGCTATCATTATTATACAAGTTTCAAACAGAAAAAGATTCAATTCATAACAAGAAATCGCATCAAAGCTCTAATAGTCAGTACTATACTTATCTACTCAATTCCAATCTCATCATTAGCCAAAATAAACTGAACTATAAAACAGCTGTACTCATGCAAGATGAAAATAGTAACTAACTATTATTTTTAAATTTTTGAATTTTTGATTTTTTTATTCTATATTTTTTTTATAATGAACCTATACTAAATTAACAACATATACAAAATAACATAACATAAACATGAAACTACACATGCAATAATGAACATTTAAGATCACAACTTCACTTATTGCTTCATTTAAGTTAACACACTTCTCATCAATTATTTTCTATCCCGAATTGTTAATCAAGAACACGAACGTAGTATTAACCACCTCTCGATGCACTAATACCGTATTAACGTCAATCCACAATCAAGATAGAAATCCGTTAAACACCTTAATCAACTAACCCACTATAACCCTATATGAATTATAATTGAAGAAAGTTGAAGAATAAGTTCTCTATCCGATTACATGCGGCGTCAAGCATATCTCTACATTAACACGAATAAAGTTTAAGCTACTAACAAAATCCTGAACACATGCTATATCAACTAGGTCTAGATTTGAATATCCTCTCTCGATTCCATCCAACTCCACAAAGAATTGTTGATCAGGCAATTCATAGATTAAAGCTCAAATCAATATAGACAATCCTCATAATAGAACATAATAATTGATAGCGAAGCATATTAAAATAAACTACACAATAAGATCCATTGTAATCTCAAACAAAGAATTAGTTCATTGAATTAAAACTAAGAATCCACAATTGAAAACACATTAAAAGATAAAAATAAGAGTAAAGTAAAGAGTAAATCTGTTGTCAGCAAATCTTCATCTTCCTCAAGCTCCTGCTCTTGATCTTCAATGGTCTCCAAGTTGCTTCAATCTCCAAATCTAATTAGAACTAGTATTTTGATCTAATTTACTCTAATCTAATCTAATGGAATGCTCTCTCTCCTCTAATCTACTCCTAATCTCCTCACATATCCCTGGCAACGGCACCAAAAACTTGTTGGGTAAAATCTATATACGCACAACACGCAAGTATACGTGGTCAACAAGTAATAAAGTGATAAGTTGAGTATCGTTCCCACGGAGAATTAGTTAATAAAAATGACCAAGTACTAACCCGTAACCAACTCAATCTTATTTAAACAAATGAATTTCAAATTATATAAATTAAACTACTATTAAATTCCACTAATTAAATTAAGACTGTGAAGAATTAAGATCACAACTTCACTTATTGCTTCATTTAAGTTAACACACTTCTCATCAATTATTCTCTATCCCGAATTGTTAATCAAGAACACGAATGTAGTATTAACCACCTCTCGATGCACTAATACCGTATGAACGTCAATCCACAATCAAGATAGAAATCCGTTAAACACCTTAATCAACTAACCCACTATATCTCTATGTGAATTATAATTGAAGAAAGTTCAAGAATAAGTTCTCTATCTGATTACATGCGGCGTTAAGCATATCTCTACCTTAACACGAATAATGTTTAAGCTACTAACAAAATCCTGAACACATGCTATATCAACTAGGTCTAGATTTGAATATCCTCTCTCGATTCCATCCAACTCCACAAAGAATTGTTGATCAAGCAATTCATAGATTAAAGCTAAAATCAATATAGACAATCCTCACAATAGAACATAATAATTGATAGCGAAGCATATTAAAATAAACTACACAATAAGATCCATTGTAATCTCAAACAAAGAATTAGTTCATTGAATTAAAACTAAGAATCCACAATTAAAAACACATTAAAAGATAAGAATAAGAGTAAAGTAAAGAGTAAATATGTTGTCAGCAAATCTCCATCTTCCTCAAGCTCTCGCTCTTAATCTTCAATGATCTCCAAGTTGCTTCAATCTCCAAAACTATTTAGAACTAGTGTTTTGATCTAATTTACTCTAATCTAATCTAATGGAATGCTCTCTCTTCTCTAATCTACTCCTAATCTCCTCACATCCCCCTAATCCTTGTTATCCCCCTCCTTGTATAAGCCTTTTTACATGTCTTTAAGTCCTCTTGGAAGTCCTTGAGTCAATTGGATCAAAAATAATCCTTCCCGAACTCAAATTTGGCCAAAAAACGTCTTCTTAATGCGTACCCCCACCCCGGCGGGAGTTTAGGCTTGCACATGGCCCACCCCGGCGGGGGTCCTTACTATCTAACAGCTGCTATGCCAGCCCTGACAGGGGTTTTACTAAAGAAAAGCCCGCCCCGGCGGGCAATATTTTCTGTCACATCATCCTCTGGTAAAACGGCCATACCTTTTGATCCGGGAGGATTTACAGGGCCTGCCACCTATCAAATCGAAGATATCAACGATATCTATAACTTTCATTCTTTGAGGATTGAGAAATTCTGGCGGGATGAAGGTTGAAATTGGGCTGGAAGTGACTGCTATGCAAATGACCACCCAAAACCATGACGTTCGACGTCCGTTGCACAACGATCATAACTCTTGCATCCGAACTCTGATTGGAATGGTTCAAAATGTTTCAGAAAGCTACTAAGATGCTCTACAATGTAAACCAAGTTCCAAACCAAGAACATAAAGTAAACATGATGTCCAATTTGTTTTTCTTTGCGTTTTTCCTTGCTTTTCCTTACCAATCGTCGCTCACACCGCTCCCAAACGTATAACCTACAAAATAAACACAAAATGCATGAAAAGTAACTAAGACACATAAATATAAGCAACTAATTCAAGTAAAAGATACCGGATAAGTGTATATAAAATCCACTTATCATCCATCTTGGGAGTACCAAAATGTATCGTGATCTTTGACATACATTTTGATGGAGCAATATAAAGAGAGAGATAGCGGGGTTTATCTCAAGGTGTCTAACTTGTCAACGAGTCAAGGCGGAGCATCAAGTGCCAAAAGGTCCATTACAACCACTTAAAATTCCAGAATGGAAGTGGGAGCACATTACCATGGATTTCGTTACTGGTTTTCCTAAGGTTTCTCGATTTGGGTCATTGTTGATAGATTAACCAAGTCTTCTCATTTCTTACCGATACGAGAAACTTATACACTTGAACGTCTTTCTCGTATGTACATAAACGAGATTGTAAGATTGCATGGTATGCCTGTATCCATAGTTTCTGATTGAGACCCAAGATTCACTTCAAGTTTTTGATTCATCCTCAAACGGACGGGTAGTCAGAGAGGACTATTAAAACTCTTAAGGATCTATTAAGACTCTATATCCTTAACTTCAAAGGAAGTTGGGACATGTTCTTATCATTGGTGGATTTTTCCTACAATAATAGTTATCAAGCAAGTATTGGCATAGCTCCATTTGAGGCGTTGTATGGAAGAAAGTGTCTTTCTCCAGTATGTTGGGATGAGGTGGTGAAGGAACGTTGTTGGGACTGGAGTTGGTACGTATAACTATGAAAAAGATTCAAACGATCCGACAACGTATAAAAACCTCACAAGATCGACAAAAGAGTTACGTGTTGCTCCATAGAAAGGAGTTACGAGATTTGAAAAGAGAGGAAACCTCAATCCTCGATTCATTGGCCCATTTGTAATCCTCGATCGAGTAGGAACTGTGGCTTGTAGACTCGCCTTATCGCCAAGTATGTCTCGTGTTCATAACGTTTTTCACATATCTATGTTATGTAAATATGTGAAAGACCCGAACCACATTATTGAATTAGAACTGAATGAGATAGCAGAAGATTTAACGTATTAAGAGGTACCTGTTAAAATCTTGGATAAGAAGGATCATATTCTACGCTCCAAGGTTATACCTCAAGTCAAAGTTTTGTGGAGAAACCACGATGTGGAGGAAATGACCTGGGAGTTAGAATCTGAAATGAAATCAAGGTATCCTCACCTCTTCGACATATCACGTATGTACCCTAATTTCGAGGACAAAATTCCATAACAAGGGGAGGTTGTAAGACCCCAACTTTTATGAATAAAGAATAATTTTTCTCGAAATATATTTTTGAATATTATGGTGTGGATATGATATAATATTATAATTGTGGGTAATATTTGAAAATTTTTCAAAATAAGCAAGTTGATATAAAATATTCAATTGGTCAGGGAATATTCGTTTTAATAGGGAATATTCGTACGACGGAACTATCATTGGTGGACCCCACAACGGAAGTATTGTCGTAGTTAGAAAATGACAGACTTATCTTTTTATAAAAATAACGGCGAAAGTTTTACCGTTAAACTGTTGATCTGCCTAGTGGTAAAAGTACTGTAATACGCGTGGTTGCATAGTAGCACACGGTATTGATTATTGATGCTTACGTGAGAAGTCACTCAGTTATACTCAATTATTGCTGCATAATATCTCTCATATTATTGATTTAATTATTGTCACAGTATTAATATTTTATATTATTAAATCAATAATTGAGACGACAAAGTTATTCATATTATTATTTGCAATATTGACGATGTCTAGAAAGTTCTATCGAGGAGAAGTTTGGTCACCTTATTGCGCGCCAATAGGGAGAAATCCTTATCGGAAAGCCCCATCTTTCCTGGGAATGATCTGGTTGTTAAATATTGTGAGTTATAATATTAATGATGAATAATTGTTAATAGATTAAAAATATGTTTATTAAAGATAAATAATTTGTGGTAAATATTTATTCAATTTTTGATATAAATATAGGGATTGTTATGAGGCGTTTGTTGTAAGTTTGACTTAGTATTCCATGGGAAGATTTACTAATTTTATGGACCGTCGATGGTGGTTTTAATAGATAACCAATCTGGACCATTGGTGGTGGTTTTAATAGTAAATCAATCTGGACCGTCGGTGGTGGTTTTAATAGTAAATCAATCTGGACAGTCGATGGTGGTTTTAAAAGTAAATCAATCTGGACCGTCGGTGGTGGTTTTAAAAGTAAATCAATATTGATATTTAATAAGAAAGTTCAGATAAATATTTCAATGAAACGATACTGGATGAAGCGCAAAACTCAAGGATATTCCACTAATTTCAAGGATTATAGAAGCAATACTTACTATAGTAAGTTTAGATTTAAGAATATGAAAAGAAATAACATATGAAACTGCATATGGATTTTCAATTGTCATATGGTACATAATCCGCATAGACAGGTTATTCCGACATATTAAAGGATAAATACAAAAAATACAATTCCTTATGAATACGAAAGAAATAATACCTCTTACCTTAGTAGAAGGCTGGATACTGCAATAGTGAAGTAGCAGAATACTCTTCTTCTTATTCTCTATAGTTTCTCTCTCTATAGTGTCTCTTGTGAATCTCAGGGAATTGGTGAGAATGAAAGAAGAAATAAGCTTCTATTTATAGGAGAATGGACTAAATAATAACTGATTCATGAATGGTCCAGATTGATTTACTATTAGAACGGACGGTTTATATTGATTACTATGGAAAGAAGGTGGAGATCTATACGGATCATTAAAGCCTCAAATATTTCTTCACTCAAAAGGAAATCAACATGCGGCAACGACAATGGCTTGAGCTGTTGAAAGATTACGATCATACCATTCAATACCATCCTAGAAAAGCAAACGTAGTAGCTGACACATTGAGTAGAAGATCATATGCAGGTACGAGTGCGATATTGTCAACGCAAAGGCCCATTTTGTATGACTTACAAAGGATGGAGATGGAGTTAAAGACTCCAGGGACCCATGTGATGATGGAAAATATACGAGTAGAATTGACTTTAATCGATAAAGTTAAAGCTGCTCAAGCTACAGACCTGGAGCTGATGCGTATGAGGAAGAAAGTGAAAGAAGGTGATATTTCGGAAGCAAGAATCGATGAAGAAGGAATACTTCGAATCAACTCCAGACTTTGTGTTCCTAACGATTCTAACTTGAAGTATAAAATCATGATGGAGGCATACAACACACCATTTGCAATGCATCCTGGGAGTATCGTGATCTTTGACATATATTTTGATGGAGCAATATGAAGAGAGAGATAGCGGAGTTTATCTCAAGGTGTATAACTTGTCAACGAGTCAAGGCGAAGCATCAAGTGCCAAAAAGTTCATTGCAACCACTTGAAATTCCAGAATAGAAGTGGGAGCACATTACCATGGATTTCGTTACTGGTCTTCCCAAGGTTTCTCAAGGCATAGATGCGATTTTGGTCAATATTGATAGATTGACCAAGTCTGCTCATTTCTTACCGATACGAGAAACTTATTGTAGCATCCCCAAATCCGGGTACTTTTTGCCTAAGATCTGGTACATCATTTCTTTAACTATTGCAGAAGATATAAATATAAATTGTTTATACATTAAAATTTTACACATCATTCCCAAGGTCTACAACCTTAACTTAATACACACCTTCAATATCTTAAAGGTTTACAAAATCATTTGCATTAGCACAATTAATAGTTCTAACTGCATAATAGCTTAATTATCAGAGTTAGCCTTTTAGACTTTATCTATTCATCACTATTGTTCACCTTTATTATCAGAGTTAGGGAACTCTATATCTTTATAACTCGCCGAGATTCATCATTGAATCTTATCGACACACTAACTCTATTTGAGTTAGTACTTATCCTAATCACTGTGGTTATTGGTCTCAGGTATTCCTACCTAAGGTTCATAACCAACAGCTTTGATACCAACTAGCATCCCCAAATCCGGGTTCTTTTTGCCTAAGATCTGGTACATCATTTCTATAACTATTGCGGAAGATATAAACATAATTATTTATACATTAAACTTTTACACATCATTCCCAAGGTCTACAACCTTAACTTAATACACACCTTCAATATCTTAAAGGTTTACAATGTCATTTGCATTAGCACAATTAATAGTTCTAACTACATAATAAGCTTAATCTTGGACTTTGCCTTTGCCTCTTGCCATTACTCGAAGTTTTCATCTTAATCTAAATTTTTTATCATGATATAGCAAGGGTGAGCAATAAATTTGCCCAAAGAAGTTTAAATTTATTTGAGGATATATCATGATTGAAAGAATTGAACAATAAGCTAGCTAACTTTCAACAATAAAAATATTGTGAAATAATATGAACAAATTTTCTTAAATTTGAGCGACGACCAAGTCAATAAAATGAATGGTCAAGCATAAACATGAGAACATTAATCGAACCAAATGGCAATGAAGGTGATCAACCTTTCATACCTGATGAAGATTTACAATATGCACAACGTGCGAATCAATAATCAATATAGACGTGAATAATCAACAATAACTATTCACTAACATGCTTTGAACATACAACTTAAGTTTGAGTTAGAGAAACTTGCCTGAACCGCTGATTACCGCTAAGCAATCTAATGTAATCTCTTATGAAAGACCTATCAATTATCAAATCGATCTTTTAATTAGCATAACATACATGTTAACTCATCATCTTATATTAAATTGTCTAACCTACTTAAGTATTAGACATTACATTATAGCCTTAGTATTATCATTATACTTTGATAATCTTTTTATCATGTCATAACTTATACTTATAAGTTTTCCCTTTTATATGTTATCTTAGTAAATTAGATAACATCTTAGTAAACCGAAATACCATTTCAGTAAGTCGGATTTCATTTCAGTATCTTCAAATCACTATTTCAGCAGACCAAAATCAGATTAGTAGTCTGAATTCAATTTCAGCAACCTGAATTCACTATTATTCTTCACGAAAATACCAAATCAATTTATTATTTTTCTATCCTTTGGCCAAACATATATACATATATTTCATACACAAGAAGAATTTTTCCGTAATTTTTCAATTTCTTTTAGTATTTTTCAAAAATCATTTTATAGTTAATTCCTTAAGAAATTAGCTACCTCACGTTTAACTCCAGAAATTCTCATCTTTTGACAAAATCTTATACGTGTTAACGTGACACTCCAGTTTAAATTTCGTGGTGCCATTGGAGTTATAGAACTCCGGTTATAGTGATTCTCGTCGAAAAATCACAAAAATTGAAATGGTCATAACTTGGTCATTTTAAGTCGGAATGAGCTCTTATACCATATATTTTCATGTCCCAAAAGGTCGGAATTTATTTCACAAACTAAATGGTCAAAATAGCCCCTACAATTTCTTAGGCAGTTTGTTTTCAAAATTTTTGACTTTTACCTACTTTGCTAAAATTAATCCATATGGAAATCTACAACTCTAATTAACGATCCGTCAATTTTGTTGGATTCGTATCTTTCCGATCTACAATTTTCATCTATCACAATCCATATTTTCCCATGAAGGGTTGCTGCCCCCTCCCACTTTCTCTCTCTATATTTATGTTAGAGAAAAATAAGAGCACACATGAATTACCATGTTTGCTAGCAAAATTAAAGTGATTAGATAACATAGCATATCTATCCATATCTTGCTTTTCTCTCTCTCATTATACAATATGTAACTTGCAAGAAACACTTAGTGTGTTGTCCAAATAAAAAGTTAACAACTAATGAAGTGGGTTACCTATTAAAGTTACATTATCATATAATGAGAGAGAGAAAAGTAAGATATGGATAGATATGATATGTTATCTAATCACTTTAATTTTTCTAGCAAACTTGGAAATTCATGTGTGCTCTTATTTTTCTCTAACGTAAATATAGAGAGAGAAAGTGGGAGGGGGCGAAAACCCTTATGGGAAAAGGAGAGAAGAATCTCCATGGTAGAAAAGAAAAAGAAGAGGAAGAGGACGAAAATAAAAATAAGGTAAAATCTATACTTAATTTCTAAAACTTTAACTTGTATGCTATTTGTATTTTTATGATGGATCTTTGGAGTTTAAGTTTTATGTGGCTAGATCCATGTATAAATATTAGATCTAGAATTTATTGGTTTGAGTTATGGATTTACATGAGTTTATATGGAAAGATTTGGGAAAAAGGTAAGAAAATAGAATTTCCCGGAAAGCTTAAACTTGAAGGTGTGATCTAGCTTTTGATTTTTGAAATCTATGATGGATATTTGTGATTTATTTCTTGGGATGCTAGATCTATGTATTAAGGATAAAAAAACCCTTTGGAATCACTCAATTAGGTTGAAAAATGAGTAAGTTAAGGAATTTATCTCAATCTACTCAAAGCTAAGAAAATTGTTAGAACCACTGTTTTGATCTGCCACTTCCGGGCTAATTTCTGAGAGCTTAACATGTCCAAATATGGATTGTGATAGATGAAAATTGTAGAACGGAAAGATAAGAATCCAACAAAATTAACGGATCATTAATTGGAGTTGTAGATTTCCATATGGATTAATTTTATCAAAGTAGGTAAAAGCCAAAAATTTTGAAAACAAACTGCCCAAGAAATTGTAAGGGCTTCTTTGACCACTTAGTTTATGAAATAAATTCCGGCCATTTGGGACATGAAAATATATGGTATAAAGTACCTACTGTCCAAAAATGATCTCATTCCGACTTAAAATGACCAAGTTATGACCATTTTAATTTTTATGATTTTTTGACGAAAATTGCTATAACCGGAGTTCTATAACTCCGATGGCCACAAAATTTAAACTGGAGTGTCACGTTAACACGTATAAGATTGTGTCAAAAGATGAGAATTTCTGGAGTTAAACGTGAAATAACTAATTTCTTAAGGAATTAACTATAAAATGATTTTTGAAAAATACTAAAAGAAATTGAAAAATTACGGAAAAATTCTTTTTGTCTATGAAATATATGTATATATGTTTGGTCAAAGGATAGAAAAATAATAAGTTGATTTGGTATTTTCATGAAAAAGAATAGTGAATTCAGACTGCTAATCTAATTTTGGTCTG
The DNA here is from genome assembly GCA_020205605.1 of Panax ginseng. Taxonomy (NCBI): domain Eukaryota; kingdom Viridiplantae; phylum Streptophyta; class Magnoliopsida; order Apiales; family Araliaceae; genus Panax; species Panax ginseng. Next base: position 75,588,750 of record CM035131.1, on the reverse strand, counting down.
CTGAAATAGTGATTTCAGGATACTGAAATGAAATCCGACTTACTGAAATGGTATTTCGGTTTACTAAGATAACATATAAAAGGGAAAACTTATAAGTATAAGTTATGACATGATAAAAATATTATCAAAGTATAATTATAATACTAAGGCTATAATGTAATGTCTAATACTAAACTAGGTTAGACAATTTAATATAAGATGATGAGTTAACATGTATGTTATGCTAATTAAAAGAGCGATCTGATAATTGATAGGTCTTTCATAAGAGATTACATTACATTACTTAGCGGTAATCAGCGGTTCAGGCAAGTTTTTCTAACTCAAACTTGAGTTATATGTTCAAAGCATGTTAGTGAATAGTTGTTGTTGATTATTCATGTCTATATTAATTATTGATTCGCACGTTGTGCATATTGTAAATGTTCATCAGGTATGAAAGGTTGATCACCTTCACTGCCATTTGGTTCAGTTAATCTGTTCATGTTTATGCTTGACCATTCATTTTTATTGACTTGGTCGTTCAGCTAAGAAAATTTGTTCATGCTCTTTCACAATTTTTTATTGTTGAAAGTTAGCTAGCTTATTGTTCAATTCTTTCAATCATGATATATCCTCAAATAAATTTAAACTTGCTGGGCAAATTTATTGCTCACCCTTGCTATATCATGATAAAAAAATTTAGATTAAGATGAAAACTCGAGTAATGGCAGAGGCAAAGGCAAAGTCCAAGATTAAGCTATTATGTAGTTAGAACTATTAATTGTGCTAATGCAAATGATATTGTAAACCTTTAAGATATTGAAGGTGTGTATTAAGTTAAGGTTGTAGACCTTGGGAATGATGTGTAAAAGTTTAATGTATAAATAATTATATTTATATCTTTCGCAATAGTTATAGAAATGATGTACCAGATCTTAGGCAAAAAGAACCCGAATTTGGGGATGCTAGTTGGTATCAAAGCTGTTGGTTATGAACCTTAGGTAGGAATACCTGAGACCAATAACCACAGTGATTAGGATAAGTACTAACTCAAATAGAGTTAGTGTGTCGATAAGATTCAATGATGAATCTCGGCGAGTTATAAAGATACAGAGTTCCCTAACTCTGATAATAAAGGTGAACAATAGTGATGAATAGATAAAGTCTAAAAGGCTAAAAGTACAGGGATAGGAGATTGTAAAATAAAACGATCATAATATAGAAATAAATCATAATATATAAGATAAGTAACCCAGTGATATGATAAGCTCATAGTAAGGAGGAGGATCAATCAAATAATTAAAAATTTTATAGCAAAAATTTTTATATGTAAGTTGTACTATGAAGTAGTACTATTTAAACTCAGAAAAGAGTAATTGATGATGAAATACGGATTAAACAAAATTTGTATGGAGTAAGTGTGGAGCTAGAATTATGTGGGATTTCAATTGAGGACTCATTTCAGTAGCTGAGTTGTATGATTCCTTGTATGGGCGAGGAATTTGTACTTGGTTTTTGAATCACTTAGCTTCCTGGTCGATATAGTGGTTAGGTTGACCAATTCTTTGTATGGGTGGGAAATTGTCCGCTTAGCTTCCTATATTGATTAGTGGCTGAGTTTGGTTTGACAACCACTTAGTTTCTTACATTGATAATCATTGAAATGTCTATGTCGCGTTATTTGTTATATGCATGTTGAGAGGGTGATTCCTTTCTCATGTGTATAACAAATAGATAGGTTATAGTTAGAGAATATAAGGTTAGTTGTGAGTTCTTAAAACTCATACTTATGGTAAGTTCATGATCCATAATCATATGATATGTTTGAACCCCTCAACGAATGGACACCTATAGTCTGACTAGGATAAGTTCTTAAACTCATATGATTGTGGAAAGTTCCTGGACACATAATGTGTGGTAAGTTTGATGGACTGAGGTATAGGAAAGTTGTGAATGGAGCATTGAGGATTATATGAATAGATAGAATTATTAAGCAATGGATCAGTAGAGAAAGTGAAGGTTATGATGGAAGCATAGGTATTCCAAATCTTCTAGCTATGTTAGACTCAAAATTTTTGACATCAAGCTAAATTCGCACTGATGTGCTTTTGAAAAATGAATTTTTATTCTCAACCTCTGGTGACCCTTGTGTATATGTGGACTTCAGGCCACCGACACCTTGTTACCTGTTGAGATTATAAAACTAATTTGTAAAGATTTTTGAACGATTTAAAGAATAGCCTATGCTACTTGTTTCAGCTAGACGAAAATAATTTGAATTATCAAAATGTATTTTTATATCATTAATACATCATGTAACCTGATGCAAAGATGATAAAAATGATGGAGTTATCAATGCAGAATTACTTAGTGTCGGATGTGATCTAAAGATCGTTAGCCCACTATAGTATGATGTACCAGATCTCAGGCAAAAAGTACCCGGATTTGGGGATGCTACACTTATACACTTGAACATCTTGCTCGTATTTACATAAACGAGATTGTAAGATTGCATGGTATGCCAGTATCCATAGTTTTTGATTGAGACCCAAGATTCACTTCAAGATTTTGGGTTAGTTTGCAAAAAGCTATGGGCACAGATTTACGATTAAGTTCAGTATATCATCCTCAAACGGACGGGTAGTCGGAGAGGACTATTCAAACTCTTGAGGATCTATTAATACTCTGTGTCCTTGACTTCAAAGGAAGTTGGGACAAGTTCTTACCATTAGTGGAGTTTTCCTACAACAACAGTTATCAAACAAGTATTGGCATGGCTCCATTTGAGGCGTTGTATGGAAGAAAGTGTCTTTCTCCAGTATGCTGGGATGAGGTGGGTGAAGGAACATTGTTGGGACCGGAGTTGGTACGTATGACTACAGAAAAGATTCAAACTATCCAACAACGTATAAAAACCTCACAAGATCGACAAAAGAGTTATACTGATCTTCATCGAAAGGACGTGGAATTCAATATTGGAGATCATGTGTTGTTACATGTTGATCCATGGAAGGGAGTTACGAGATTTGGAAAGAGAGAAAATCTCAATCCTCGATTCATTGGCCCATTTGTAATCCTCGATCGAGTAGGAACTGTGGCCTATAGACTCGTCTTAACGCCAAGTATGTCTCATGTTCATAACGTTTTTCACATATCTATGTTACGTAAATATGTGAAAGACTCGAACCACATTATTGAATTAGAACCGGACGAGATAGAGGAAGATTTAACGTATGAAGAGGTACCTATTAAAATTTTGGATAAGAAGGATCATATTCTACGCTCCAAGGTTATTCCTCAAGTCAAAGTTTTGTGGAGAAACCACGATGTGGAGGAAATGACCTGGGAGTTAGAATCTAAAATGAAATCAAGGTATCCTTACCTCTTCGACATATCAGGTATGTACCCTAATTTCGAGGACAAAATTCCATAAGAAGGGGAGGTTGTAAGACCCCAACTTTTATTAATAAAGAATAATTTTTCTCGAAATATATTTTTGAATATTATGGTGAGGATATGATATAATTTTATAGTTGTGGGTAATATTTGAAAATTTTGCAAAGTAAGCAAGTTGATATAAAATATTCGATTGGTCAGGGAATATTCGTTTTAATGGGAAATATTCGTACGACGGCACAATCATTGGTAGACCCCACAACGGAAGTATTATCTTAGTTAGAAAACGACAGACTTATCTTTTTATAAAAATAACGGCTAAAGTTTTACCGTTAAACTATTGATCTACCCGGTAGTAAAATTACAGTAAAACGTGTGGTTGCATAGTAGCACACGGTATTGATTATTGATGCTTACGTGAGAAGTCACTCAGTTATACTCAATAATTACTACAGTAATTGTTGCATAATATCTCTCATATTATTGATTCAATTATTGTCACAGTATTAATATTTTATATTATTAAATCAATCATTGAGACGACAAAGTTATTCATTTTATTATTTACAATATTGACGATGTCTAGAAAGTTCTGTCGAGGATAGGTTTGGTCACCTAATTGCGCGCCAATAAGGAGAAATCCTTATCGGAAAGCCCCCTCTTTCCTGGGAATGATCTAGTTATTAAATATTGTGAGTTATAATATTAAATGATGAATAATTGTTAATAAATTAAAAATGTGTTTATTAAAGATAAATAATTTGTGGTAAATATTTATTCAATTTTTGATATAAATATAGGGATTGTTATGAGGCGTTTGTTGTAAGTTTGACTTAGTATTCCATGGGAAGATTTACTAATTTTATGGATCGTCGATGGTGGTTTTAATAGATAACCAATCTGGACAATTGACGGTGGTTTTAATAGTAAATCAATCTGGACCATTGATGGTGATTTTAATCGTAAATCAATCTGGACCGTCGGTGGTGGTTTTAATAGTAAACCAATCTGGATCGTCGGTGGTGTTTTTAAAAGTAAATCAATCTGGACCATTGGTGGTGGTTTTAAAAGTAAATCAATCTGGACCGTCGGTGGTGGTTTTAAAAGTAAATCAATCTGGACCGTCAGTTATGGTTTTTATAGTAATCAATATGAACTGTCCGTTCTAATAGTAAATCAATCTGGACCGTTCATGAATCAGATACTATTTAGTACATTCTCCTATAAATAGAAGCTTAATTCTTCTTTTATTTTCACCAATTCACTAAGATTCACAAGAGACACTATAGAGAGAGAAACTATAGAGAGAAAGAAGAATAGTATTCTGCTACTTCACTATTGTAGTATCCAGCCTTCTACTAAGGTAAGGGGTATTATTTCTTTCGTATTCATAAGGAATACTATTTTTCGTATTCATCCTTTAACATTGTTGAAGGCTAACAATAACTTATTCTGCATTATCTTAGTCATAATATTTCTTACTAGGCTAGTTGAGCTCACTCTTTTACTTTCATTGTTCTCTTCAGGAAATGAGAACGTAGCAGGAACTAGTCGGGGAATGGAGTGATGGTCCGAGATGGTGTTATAGTAGTCCTCACTATTCTATAAAATAGTGTGACAATAAATGTAATGAGGACTCCATTTGAGTTTGGATATTGTCTAGAAGACAATATTCGTGTAAAAACTCTCAGCTCATGTTATATAACTAAGTTTGTATTTGTATTCATTACCATGTATTTGGCGACCCAAGATGGGTGATGTATACCTATTTTGGGGGCGTCACATGCGCCCTATTTGTACTAGGGTGCAGCGCAGCTGCGCCGTACCCCAGAATCAGTTACTGATTTCTATAAATTATGTGATGTGAAATTAGTGTTATGTCTTAAATACATACCTGAGAAGGAGTATAACATAAGATGTAAAACTTTCATACGTAGTATTAAGTAATCAACTTGGATTAGCAAGGAAGTTTGTAGCAAAACTTAAGGTTTTCAAAACAAACCTTGTGGAAAACTTATGTTTACAAGTTTTGAACTTGATGATATATATGCATGACTAATTTCAAATATAAAAGAGTATACTATAGAGTTATAGTTCCTTTGTTCATAACCAAACTTATAGACATTATGTTAGAGAAATTTTCAAGAAAAGTTTGATATATCAAAGCCAATATGAATGAAAACTGCATGATGTATGTTCTGATCATGTCAGAATAATAACATGACTTGACTACACATGATAAGAGTTTTAAAGTTGTTTTATATGTGTTATATTATATCATTCATGATAAAGTGATTTCAAAGGCAACCATGAACATGTTTTCAAAAATTTAGTTGCATCACATGAATATATATATATTCTAAAGAAGTAAGATGTCATGTTATGGCTATAATACTCCTAGACATGATTCATATGTATTAAGCATCATGATACCTAAAAAAAACATGAGTTTAAAGCATGATCTGAAGTGGTAAACAGTGATAATTATGATCAAAAAATATGAAAACTATAAGCATGTGTGATAATAACAGGTTTTGAAATCTCTATGTGGACATATAGTCAAGTTATAAAACATGATAACTACATGATCTTGTTATCCTAGTTGTTAGTTAAAACTTGTAAAAATAAACTCAAGAATGGTCATATGCTTATAAGAGAACCTCTAATATGTATATATGTTAAAGTATAAGTGTATATGCGTGTTAAAGTTGGACTGAAACCAGGAAGTGCAAAGCTCAACCTTTGTCTGGCCAGGAGACAACGTGTCAGTCAGCCCTAAGCTTTGAGCAGCGGCATGCAATTGCCCATCCTATGATCATGAATACTTTCTATTTTTGATCTGAAGTTCAAAGAATGCTTATAGGGTTACCTTAATTTAGATTATATGACCAACATGCTATGTATTATGTTGAGAAGCATGCTAGGGGATAGAGTTGAATGTTTAATAAGTAATTAAAATGATAAGAATGTTTACAAGCTATAAAGCAATGATTTGAGAAATACGTTGTTTGACTTTGTGGTATCATAACAATTTGATTTGTGTTATGAAGATGTAGAATATGTGGTATAGTATGAAGTTATAACTAGGTTGAATGTTTAAGTGTACATTTGAACTTACACATATGAATTATGTAACTAATGAATATTCTATGCATGTAATATATTATGTTAGGACTCGAAAGAGGGTATTAAGCTTTACTTTGGTAAACTACGCTTGAGGAAAGTACTCGAACCTTACTCTTTCTTGAGCATTATTGAACTTATGCAATTATTAATCGTACAAGTAGAATTTTGAAAGAAACATATTTCGTAATGAAAATTTAAACTTTGATTCGAACGATAATTGTTCATATATTTTGTAAAAGAGCTGTCTAAGCCATTGATTCGGCTAGACTATTGATAATTGATCGAAAGCTATCCAAACCAACTTAACTTGGTGCAGACTCTTATAACTGAGAAGAACAACCCTCTTAGTAAGGGAATTATATATTGTCAGGGAACCAACGTGTGCACATGAGAAAGACTAAATGTTATGCATGACATAGGGTACTTTAGGCTGATCACTTGTTGTACTCATTTTGTAGAATTATTAGTGATATTACTATTAATTCTAGGAGAAGTTCATAGTCCTTAGTGACTGCTCAGTATTCATTACTTGAAATCTTGAATTGATAAATCTTTGAATATTATTGATATTTCTTTCCATAGTGACTGTTGTTGATAATCATTGATACTTCTTACTATCTTGAGCCATCGTTATTAATATACCCTTGGTACATTGAAGACTATATTGAATACCCTTTTTGCTATATTACTTGTTGGGAAAAATTGTTGCTCATCCTTGCTTTCCCTAAAACTTTCAGTGAAGGCAGAACGTGGTGAACCCTCTGGCAAGGACAAGGGTAAAGAGAAGGCTATGGAGTAGTTATTTTTTTAATGCTAGTGATGTACTAGGATTTGGTTGTAGAAAAACCTATTAAGCTATGTTTAAGATTTTTGGTATTGTATTATGTATCAGTTATGTCTAGATGTTGTTAAATTATGGTTAAGTTATGTAAAAGATGTCTAAGTTTCTAACCCTTGGGACAAGAATAATTATGTTATACCAATATAATTTATTCTATTATTCCACTGTATAATATGTTGAATTATTATTAGAGTTAGTACGTGGCAACCAGATTTGAGACAAGTGGGGTCTAGATTTGGGGGTGTCACAAGTTGGCATCAAAGCTGTAGTTATAAACCTTAGGAGCGAGTGTCCTTAGATTATAACTTAGGAGAACTTAGAAGTTAGGAAGGAGATAAAACTCATGTAGAGTTTTCCTAGAGAAAGACTTAGTGTGTTATGAAATATAATTTCATTATATATAATGAACTTATGTTTATTTAACATTCTGACGGGTCGTTGTTTTGTGGTTTTATGTTGGTGATTGTAGGATGACTGACATGGGAGGACCTAGTCGAGTGGTAGAGGAGGAGCCGCGTGACATCCACGTGGTATTTGAGGCACCATTGATAGCGGAGCCTATTTCAGTAGTGGCCCATATTGATGATGATGACGACGAGGAGGAGGAGGAGGAGATGGAGTCATTACTCGAGGAGTTTGATCCGAAGGAGGAGCCAGAACCTTTGGAGGACTCTGACGAGGCTACTTTTGAGGGTCCGATGTTGGGGGAATATGAGGAGCAGATTTTAGAGTTAGGATGTAGAGTGGAAGAGCTAGAGGTTGAGGCTAGGGAGAGGGAGTCTGAGTTCTAGAAATTAAGGGACGAGGACCATCAGAGAAAATTATTAATGCAGGAAATGGAGGTTGAGATTGCTCACCATAAGGAGGCAGGGATCCAGATGGGGACTTTGTTTCACCGATCGGTGGCTAGGAACGTAGAGTTGGCAGGTAAGCTGGAGGAAATGGAGCAGAAAGTTTTGAGCGAAAGGACAGAGAAGGAGGCTCTTCGTACTCAGTTAGAGATGGAGGTGATGGATAGGATTCACTTCGAGGAAAAGTGGGAGGAAGCTGATGATAGGGCAAATGATCTGGAGGATGATCTGCGATGCAAGAGAAGGAAGATGAACAAGATGGGCTATGCTCTACGCATGGCCATGGAGAGGTTAACTGATGGGGTAAATCACTACCCAACTGAGCAAGGACAGACCCGATATACCATAAGCTGAGACATGGTAGTGCACATTACTCAGAAGGAATACCAGAGCGTCGTGGAGTGTGGGATGTTAGATTGAGTCTAGAGGAGGAAGTCTAGTAGTTATAGTATTTTATTTATGTGTTGTTTAAATTGTTGATGTTAAATCTCAGTCTTTGTGTAAGATGTGAGATAGTTGCAAACCCCCAAGCTTTTAAAAAATATTGAAGGGGTAGTATGTGAGTGTTGACCCCGTCTTTTGTTATAAGAGGGGATGTAACGACCGAGAAACTCGGATTTTATTGTAAAATAATTTTATTAAATTAAATAATAAATAAAATTATATTCTATATGTTAACAAGATGGTTGTCATTGTATAAACTAATGATGTGGGAATGTCGTAGTATTTTAGCTACGTGAAGGAATTAAAGTGTTTGAATTTCCAAGATGAAAATAAAAGTTTTCTGAAATGTTTTTTGAAAAACACTATTCATCGGTATTTGCTCGGGAATTATTTTTGAATTTCCGAGAAATTAGTAATAATAGAATGTCAAGTTAAGATGGATTATGTAATAATAATCTAAGTATGGAAAATGCAATATTTTACTTGCGGACTTAAATTGAGAACGTTAAGGAAAGGAAAGTATTAATAAGTTAAGTAATAATCGCATGATACGTGAGTATTGTATGAGATAATGAATACGAGTATAATACGAAGTATTATACGAGTTTGTATGAGTGATGGAATAGCGTATATAATAAATTTGTATACGAGTTATAATACGAGGATGATACATAGACAATATGTTTTATGTATTAAGCAATAGTATTGGACTTATAGGATTTGTTAGGAATTTGTAAAAGCCCAAGTGAATTAATGGTAAGGCCCAAATGTTAATTAATGAACAAGTTAGTGTTTATTAATGCAAGCCCAGAAGCTAAGTTAATCTAAGCCCAAGCTAGGATCCAATGAGTTGTAGTGACCCATGGGGCAAACCATGTTAATATGGTTAATCTTGGTAATCAAGTATAATGTGTGATGACCAAGTATTAGGTGTAATGACCAAGCAAGAGATAAGAGTTGTCTTAACCAAGTAATGAATAGTAAGGAGGTGACTTAAGGAGGTGGGTTAACCTAATGACTAAACTACCCTAACCTTGTAAATTCTATAAATAGAAGGAGATTGCTAGCCATTTGTTACTTGTTCAAATAATCTAGTAGCATACAAAGTGCTTAAGTGTTAGAGATTATAAGCAAGAATAAGTTACTTCCATTTGTGAGAAGAAGAAGAAGAAGAAGAAGAAGAAGACTTATACCAAAGAACTTCAAGGGTAAGACTTCTTGTCCATTAATCTTCTATCTCTACCATGATAGGTTGATAAGAAAAGTATGGATTAAGGAACATGGATGTTAAGAAGTAAGAAGAATGATTAATCAATGGACTTAAGCCGCATAAGTCGGAAATAAATCATATAACTTGCATAAGTTATAAACTTATGAAGAAGCTATATGAACTTGTTATAAGTTACCTTAAGAAATTTATATGAAAACAAAGAACTTGTATGAACTTGTATCCTATATACATGAATGAAATTATATGATGAGAACATTTAAGGATGATGATTAAAAGACTTTAATTATCATAAGTTATGAACAATGAAGCTATAAGTAGTTTATACTTTAATAAGTTATAAGCTCATGGAAGAATAAGTCAAAATCCAACATGAAAATAAATTGTTGTAGTAAGTATGTTGAGATGTTCATATGATGAATTGAATTCATTTGAAGTAATGAACAAGTCATAAGCAATGAAGATTTGCCGGAAATTGCACGATTGGACGATAATCGTCGAATTCGTGAAAATTCTCGGAATAGAAGTCAAATTTTGTGTTTGAACTCGGAAATGTTGGTTTTCGATGGAGACAACTCATATTTGGCATTATAGAGTTGCAGACTCGAAAATGACCGAATTCTAACTTTGAACGAAGAAACGAGCATTGAACGTTAACGAACGTTTATCGTTTTTGTTAAAAATTAACCAATAGGTGAATTTTTAGCAAATGAAGTCAAATAGACAAAATTCTTGCATAAACGCGTAGAGTATATAATTTATGAACCGTAGGCTTTTGAACGAGCCAATTCAGACTTATAACAAAAAAGTTATGAGCCCGGGAAGTTCGCAAAGTTGACAAACTGTCAAAATTTTCTGGTGCATAGAGTTGGTATCGCGGCGCTAACCCAAGGTAAATTGGTGGTCTTCTTGTATACATATATCTGATGCACAAGCATCTTTATGCAAAGTCGCGTTATGGCGTGAAACAAGAGAGTAAAGAATGAAAGCTTTGCACCAAGGCCGGGTTCTAGCTATTGCTAACTCAAATACAGTCACGAGATGATAGTCTATGATTTGGCCATACAATACTGATCCTTGATCAAAGATAGTAAAGAGTAATTATAAGTACAAACAAAGGAATGTAACTAATTCAAATTGAACTTACCTTAAGGAACTTGAAGTAACATTGTTAAAACTTTGTTAAATCTTAAGGATAGTACATAAAGGTTGATGGTAATCTATTCAACTATGAATGCAAGTAGAATGACAAGCTGGAATTGATAGTAAATAAATCTAATACATGATTAGATTGAGATGAAGGGTAAGATATAGTCATATATATACTTGATTATATATAACCTAATGTGAGGCGTTATGTGATCATGTATTGTAGAGACTTGAAAGACTCGAACATAAAGTAATTATACCGTAGCAAACGCTAAAGGCAAGTATTTTAACCCTTGTCTCAGTTCAATCTGAACAAACTTTATAATTCATGTATCCTTACGCATGAATTGATGTATGATGAAGTTAAAGCCAATTCTTCTGGCTAGACTTAATGTATTTGGTGGATTATTGATAATCTATCCATCTGGTATCAAATGTTGTTATCTTTTGTCAACTACTCGATATGGTTTTCAAAAGAAGACTGAGTATGATAAATAAATGTTTTGTCGTCATACGACAGGCACGTGAGGTTGCCACAAATTAAACGTACATACGTTTAATGAATGTAGTGTTGATCAACATAGAGTATTATAGGCTGGTCACCTAGAAGTGCTCGTAAGTAATACCGAACTTATGGACTTAATGTCGGGTTGTCCTTTTCAAAGAAAGAATGAAATACTCAAGGTCTTGGACCAGAGTTTATGTTTTACTGGATATTATTCATTGTGAAATAGTTTTAAAGAAAGATGAAGTGTTATTTTGAATTATCAATAGTACTTCATAACTATTGTTCAATTATTGAAGATATACGATTCTTATGTGTCAAGCATGTTGTTATTGAAATTGTCATACTAGTTGAGCTAGTTATGCTCACTCTTGCTAGAACCATATGAATGCAGCTAAGACTGAACTTCTCGAAGGATCGAATAAGGATAAAGGAAAGGCTAAGGCAGATCGTTAGTCAGTCTATATAATAGAGTAGGTTTATTATTGTAATGTATTTGACATTATGACAAAGAACCTTTGTAATGGGTATAGAGCCTGGAAAATGTAAATATTACTTTGAATATATAGAAGTCATGCTTGTTCTTTAGAGGCTTTTCAATTGAATGAATATATGAATGGTAGTACCGTAAAGCACCATATGTCGGGTTGGAAGATACCCGGATTTGGGGGCGTCACAGGTTGGTATCAAACCATAGGTTATAAAACTTAAGGGGGAAATTAGAACCTTAAGTCATAACCTTAAGAAAAGATAAGGAAGTAAAAGATGGAAAGTAACCCTATAAAAATGCATTATAATTATGTTATGTGTTTTTATTATTCTACTGATGTGTACTAATCAAAATATATTGTTTTGTTGTAGATGTCAAGAGAAAATGAAATGTATAGAGATATACATGTAGTAAGCGAGGATTCGGTAAATCGGGTAGAGATACTACCAAATCCCATAGCAGTAGAACCCAAAGTGGTGGCAATCGAGTCTGGAGACTCGGATAATTTAGACTACATGTCTGTGTTTGATGGCATGTTGGAGGAAGAGGTGGATATGATGTCTTTTGATCAGATAACACCTACAGAAGAGTTGACTTTGGGGGAGTCAATGAAGGCATTGTTCATGTCAGTATTGGATAGAAATGTCCAGTATTGTAAGGAAGTAAAGGAGTTAAAAGAGAAACTCCAAGCTGTTCGGGAGGACAAGACTAGTATGGAAGGTATGTGGGAAGAGGAACATGATGATCAAGTTTTGGCCAAGGACAAAGTCCACGAGCTGAAAAGCAAAGTCTTTGAGCTCAAGCAAGAGCTAAAGACTAAGAAACAGAAGGTAGAAAGAATGTCCTATATACATAGGAGTTCTCATATGGATTTCCAGCTGGAAGTAGCTGGGTATCCGATAGAAGAAGGGCAAACTCGACATACCATCAGTCGAGATGTTATTGCCGGTCTGGCCAAAAAAGATTTTGAGAATGCCATACGGCAGATGTAATCTAGCAATAGCTAGAATAGTTTAGATATATAAATATTATGTATCTAGTAGTGACATAAACGCTCTTTTGTATAATCAAAGGGTAGTTTTTTGTAAATTCCAATTTTTGGAAAGCAACTGCGGGATAGTAATGTAATCAACTTAGGCTGTACAATGTAAGCAATGCAGTATTATACTACAAGTAATGAATCAATACAAGTCTTTTTATGGAATATGTTGAGTAATGAGTATGAGTTATTGTTTCATCACGAATAATAACTAACCAACAAGAAGAAAGTAATAATGACATATTGTTTTCTTAACAACAAAATGCTGCCAAGAAGGAGACAACGAAATCAAGATTCTAATGTTAATCAACTGGAGGGAGGTCCGGTTAATCCAATGCAAGAGTTTGTTAATCTTTTAACGGCCGCGTTTAATAGAACTGGGACTAATGTACCCATAAATCCTGGAGTGGTACGAGCTACTACTTTTAAGGATTTCAAAAGTGTCGGTCCACTGGAGTTCAAAGGAACTACGGACCCTATAGAAGCCCATACATGGGTGAAAGAGATTGAGAAAGCATTTGTAATAGCAAATGTTGATGAAGGTCAGAAGGTTGCCTTTTCAACCTATTTGATGAAGGGTGAGGCCAATTTCTGGTGGGAGGAAAACCAGGCTAGGGCCGATATAGAAAATCTAACGTGGGTGAGGTTCAAGGAGATTTTCTTCGAGAACTATTTTCCCACAAGCATGCAGGGAAGAATGGAGATGCGGTTTCTTGATTTAAAAAAAGGGGATATAACGGTTCCCTAGTATGCTGCCAAGTTTAACGAATTGGCAAGGTTTGCTCCACATCAAGTGGACACGGAGGTACAAAAGGCTAGACGATTCAAGCAGGGCTTGAAACCCTGGCTCTATAGCCAAATTTTTGTGTTCCAAAGTACTTCTTTTGGAACCATACTAGAAAAGGCAATAATTACCGAGGGTGGGAATGAGGCTCTTAGCCAGTACCATAAAGTTAAGAAAAATAAAGGTAAAGCTGATGGAGGAATAAAGACCAAGGGAGCCAGTGGTAGTGGCGACGGTCAAAAGAGGAAGGGATTTAACTCTGGGAATACCGGAGTAAAACAAGGGGATCCTAAGAGGAGGATGGAGGCCTGCAAAACCTGTGGGAAGACTCACTTAGGAGTCTGTCTCAAGGGGAATGCAGTATGTTACAACTGTGGACAGGAAGGGCACATTTCACCTAACTGTCCAAGTCCGAAGAAGAACCACGGATGTTTTGTATGTGGATCAACTGACCACATAGCAAAGAACTGCCCGAAGAAGGGGATGGATGGGAATAAGGGCACTAATAGCGGTAAGTTAGCTATTGGTGGTCCAGTGCAGCCTGGTAGGCCGATGGCCCGCACCTTTAATATGACGGTCCAAGATGCGGTGGCATCAGAGGATGTAGTTGCAGGTATTATTCCGATCAACAACATAAATGCTTACGTGCTGTTTGATTCGGGTGCTACTTGTTTGTTTATAGCATGTGATTTTGCTAGATGATTAGAATTATTTCCCGAAAAGTTGTCTATACCTTTGAATATTAAGGTAGCAAACGAAGAGATAATTCATGTTGAAGATATTCATAGGAGTTGTTGCGTAGATATATGTGGTTGTAAGTTATCGATAGATTTGATACCAATAAAGTTAGGAGAATTCGACGTAATTCTCGGAATGGATTGGTTGATTAACCATGGTGCAATTATAGATTGCCAAAAGAAATGTATGAGCATTAGGACGTTGAGACAACCTCCTATAATATTTTACGGTAATAAATCACCGGGACATTCGTGTTGCCTTACGATGACACAAACTAGAAAACTTTTAAGGAAGGGGTGTGTAGGTTATTTGTGTCATGTTGTCGATACCCAGCGAGTGGGAGTGACCATGGAACAAATACCTATAGTAAATGAATTCATGGATGTATTTCCAAGTGAGTTATCGGGTTTACCACCGGATAGGGAGATCGAATTTGTAATACACATTGTGTTAGGAGCGGCACCAGTCTCATGGGAACCATATCGTATGGTGCCTGTGGAAATGAAAGAGCTAATGGTTCAGTTACAGAAACTATTGGACAGAAAGTATATTCAACCAAGTGTTTCCCCATGGGGGGCACCGGTATTGTTTGTCAAGAAGAAAGATGGATCGTTAAGGCTTTGTATCGACTACCGAGAGTTAAACAAGTTAACGATAAAGAATAAATACACATTGCTCAGGATCGATGATCTCTTTGATCAGTTAAAAGGGGTAAAGTATTTTTCTAAAATAGATTTGCAGACGGGGTATCACCAATTGAAGGTTAGGAAGGAAGATGTACCAAAGACGGCATTCAGGACTCGTTATGGTCATTACAAGTTTCTGGTGATGTCATTTGGGTTGACTAATGCACCAGCTGTATTTATGGATATGATGAATAGAGTGTTCAAATAATATTTGGACAAGTTCGTCGTTGTGTTTATCAATGATATTCTAGTCTATTCTAAGACGCCGAAAGATCATGTTGAACACTTAAGAATAGTGCTGGAGACACTAAGAATGGAGAAGTTATATGCGAAATTCACTAAGTGGGATTTCAGTGGATCCAACGAAGGTAGAAGCAGTAATGAACTGGGAACAACCGAAAACGCCGACTGAGGTGCGGAGTTTCCTAGGGTTAGCGGGATACTATCGAAGATTTATCCAAGATTTTTTGAAGATAGCTACCTCGTTGACTAACTTGACAAGGAAGACGGTGAAATACGTATGGACGGATAAATGTGAAGACAGTTTTCAAGAACTGAAGAAAAGATTAAGTGAAGCACCTGTTTTGTCATTACCAGATGAACAGGAAATTTCGTAGTTTATAGTGATGCTTCACATAGAGGACTTGGTTGCGTGCTCATGCAGCATGGAAAGGTCATTGCGTACGCATCATGGCAGTTGAAGGATTATGAGAAAGTTTATCCTACTCATGATCTGGAACTGGTCGCGGTAGTATTTGCCTTAAAAATATGGAGACATTATCTTTATGGGGAGAAATGTGAGATATACTATAAGACCCCAACTTATTATTTAATGAAATTAAATTTCCTCTATTTATTATCTTGAAATAGTAAGGGTTGATTTGATTAATGTGGTAAGTTATGGGTAAAATGCGCAATTTTTTCAAACAAGCAAGTGGTTTTAAAATATTCATTGTTGACGGGGAATATTTGTTTGGTCGTGGAATATTTTTACTGTCGGGGAATATTCGTACGACGGCGCAGCCTTGTGTGGGCCCCATAACAAAAAGCGATTGGATGAAGAAAACAACAAGAATAAGTTGGTTATAAATAACGGCGTAGTTGTTACTGTTAATACTGTTGGAATACCCGGTGCTTAAAACACTAAAGCACACGGTATTACACCAATTATTGATTCTTACGTAAGAAGGCACTACTCAATAATTGTTACAGTAATTACTGTTCAATATTATATTTTATTGATTCAATAATTGCTACGTTGATATTATTGTTGTTTTAATAATTGTCACTGCACAATATTTTCATTATCAGATCAATAATTCATATTATTTGAATAATATTATTAGATAACATTATTGGCAATGTCTAGAAAGTTTTGTCTAAGGACGAGTTTGTCATCTAATTGCGCCGCCCGATGAGAGAAATCCTTATTGGAAGCCCCTCTTTCTGAAACCGCTGGTTGTCGATGTTGTGATTCTGTAATATTATTTGTGAATAATTAATTATTGATGAGGAAAATATTGATTTTATGTGGATATAGATGGAGAAAATTTTTAATGTGACAATTGTTGAAAATTAATATTTTATCTTTTTCTGATAAAATAATTTATTTAAATATATTATTTTAATAATATATTGATGGTGATATTTTTACAATGAGTGTGAGATATATGAGTATATGAGGAGGAAGAGTATTTTTGTGGCATTAAATGATTAACACATGTTTTGTGTGTCGGTAGACCCCAATTCTTGACCGAAATTTGATTATAGCCTGTAAAATCGCCCGTATGGATTTCGGTCAATTTCTGTTTGGAATTTTGAAAAATATTCTTCTGCAAAGTTGTAGAGAATGAAATTTCCTATGGAAAGGACATCTAGTTTGAATTTTTCTGACAAAAGGTCTATTTATTGAGAATTATTGAAGTTCCGAAGTTCCAAAATAATTGATTTTTGGAAGTTTTATTTATTTTTATCAAGGAAAACATTTTTTCCATTTGAGTGGCACATGCTAATGGTTGAATCAGATGGTGAGGTGTGCTAAGGAAATTAAGAAAAGTATATTATTATTTTATTAAATTTTTTGCTTTGGTGTTTTAAGCAATTTCCTATAAATAGGGTACTTAGGTTAGAATTGAAAATCACACCAAAAACTGAAATCTTCTCTCTCTTTCTCTCTCGATATATTGAGTGTATTCTTGTGAGTATTTTGATACTTTGAGTGTTGCTATACGGTGCAAGTTCAAGTCATAGCCTATATCCGGTGTTTCAACTAGAAGTACTATCTTTTCGAGGTGAGAGATGTTATTTTCTTTTTTCAATGATATTATTTTCTTCAATATCATTATGCCGAAATATTGGTTTGAATTTTTAATCAAATTTGGAACTTTTT
Organism: Panax ginseng; assembly: GCA_020205605.1. Lineage (NCBI taxonomy): Eukaryota > Viridiplantae > Streptophyta > Magnoliopsida > Apiales > Araliaceae > Panax > Panax ginseng. Next base: position 75,571,105 of record CM035131.1, on the reverse strand, counting down.
GTGTCGGAGTTACTATTCACGTATACGGCACTATTCACGAATATGGCACTATTCATCGAAAAATGAAATTTTTCCTTTTCGTCCAAAATATCTATTATGGATACTAGCTTTGATTGTATCCATGTTTTGATCATTCTTGAATTTTACTTCACTATGATTATTTATGAGGTATTTTTGGACATGAAATAGCTGAAATACGAATCCTTGATATTTATTCTTTTGTTTCACTGGATTCATTTCCTTTAAAATATTTTTCATCATCCTCAATCCTAAATGATGATATTATTGAATATCTTTCGCCTGTAGTGCAAAGATAAATGATTTTATAATGAATATCTTTGGCCCATAGTGCAAAGATGAACAGGTGTTGAGATGAACATGACCGACTGATGAATATCTTTGGCACCAGAGTGCAAAGATGAAAATTTGATTCAAGATGAATATTGATTGATGTTACAGGGATAAAATATTGACGATAGACTTTTAAATTCATAGATAATAGTAGATTTCATTCTCTACGTAACTCTTCTATGAATTATTATTTTCGCTGCGAATATTAATCTGAAACTTGTTGTCTATTGTATTTTATCAGATTTTTTTTCCTGTTGAAGACTAACGATAATTTGTTCTATATTATCTTAGTCATAATATTCTTTACTGGGCTAGTTGAGCTCACCCTTTTCCTTTTTGTTCTATTTTTCTTCTCAGGAGGCGAGAATGTAGCGAGTACTAGTCGGGGTATGGAATGATGATTCTAGAAGTTATTTAGTAGTCCTCACCATTTTTGTAAAATAATGTATTAATAATTGTGATGAGGATTTATTTGGGTATGGATATTGTCTAGAAAATAATATTTGTATTTAAACTTATAGTTTTTATGATGTATTAATAAAGTAGTAGTTGTTTCTGTACCATGTTATTGACGGCCTAAAATGAGTGATGTATACCTATTTTGGGGGCGTCACATATACACAGACCATAAGAGTCAAAAGTATATCTTCACACAGAAGGAGTTGAATATGAGATGAGAGAGATGGTTTGGAGTTGATAAAGGATTACGATTGTGAAATCTCAGTATCACCTGGAAAAAAAGCCAATGTAGTTGTCGACGCCTTAAGTAGGAAGGGTCGGGAAAAGTTATCTATGTTAACGGCTCAAAATGAGTTAATAACAGAGATGGCTAGGATGGAGATAGAATTAAAGATGCCGAGTGAATCGGGACAGATACTTTTTGCGACGGAGATGCAATCTACCATCGTAGAGAGAGTCAAGGAGGTACAACTCAAAACTAATGAGTGTGCCCAAGTGAAGAAGATGATAGCTGATGAAAAGGATATTAAGTATAGTCTTGATAATGAGGGATTATTAAGATTTGAAGGAAGAATTTGGGTTCCGAATGAGACGAAATTAAAAGATCAAGTGTTACAAGAAGCTCATAGTTCAAGGTACTCGATACATCCTGGTAGTACAAAGATGTATCAAGACCTTCGACTGAGTTTTTGGTGGTCGAACATGAAGAGAGAAATAACAGAGTATGTGAGTAGGTGCTTGACTTGTCAAAAAGTTAAGGCCGAACATCAACGACCCAGTGGCTTGTTACAGTCATTGGAGATTCCAGAATGGAAGTGGGAGCATATCACGATAGACTTCGTGGTTGGACTTCTGACAACGACAAAAGGGTACGATTCGATTTGGGTAATAGTGGACCGGTTGACAAAATTGGCTCACTTCTTGCCAATTAGGGTCAAGTATAACTTAGACCAGTTAGCTAAACTTTATGTTAAGGAAATTATTTCCAGACATGGAGTACCAGTATCGATTGTGTCAGATCATGACCCACGATTCACATCGAACTTTTGGAGAAGTTTGCAAGAACAGTTGGGAACACAGCTGAAGTTAAGCGCAGCGTATCATCCACAAACCGATGGGCAGAGTGAGAGAACAATTCAGACGTTAGAAGATATTTTGAGATCTTGCGTCATGGATTTCAAGGGTAGTTGGGATGATCACCTACCACTTGTAGAGTTTGCGTATAACAATAGTTATCATGCAAGCATAGGCATGCCGCCTTATGAAGCTTTGTATGGAAGAAGGTGCAGAACACCATTGTATTGGGATGATGTGGGAGAACGCCGGATGCTAGGACCAGAATTGGTGCAGCAGACAGCGGATGTAATAAATTTAATTCGGATGCGTCTTGTTACAGCTCAGGACAGATAGAAGAAATATGCGGACTCGCATAGATTAAATCGAGAGTTTGAAGTAGGCTCGTATGTGTTTCTAAAGGTATCTCCCTGGAAAGGAAAGATACGCTTTGGAAAGAAAGGAAAGTTAAGTCCAAGGTTTATAGGACCTTTTGAAGTATTAAAACAGGTGGGAGAGGTAACCTATGTAATAGCATTACCTCCAGACCTAGAACGAATACATAACGTGTTTCACGTATCTGTGTTACGTCCATATAAGCCGAACTATAAGCATGTAATCGAGTATGAGCCGATTCATATCAAGAAAGACTTAACGTACGAAGAAACTCTGATTCAAATCATCGATAGAAAGGAATAAGTTCTGCGGAACAAAGTTATACCATCGGTAAAGGTATTATGGAAGAACCACAATGTCGAATAAGCAAAGTGGGAATTAGAAGAAAAGATGAAGAAAAATTTTCCTCAATTATTTCATTAAAGTAAGACGAGATTCTGGGGACAGAATCCTTATAAGGGGGGAGGGATGTAACGACCGAGAAATTCAGAATTTATTGTAAAATAATTTTATTAAATTTAATAATAAATAAAATTATATTCTATGTGTTATCAAGATGGTTGTCATTGTATAACCTAATGATGTGGGAATGTCGTAGTATTTTAGCTACGTGAAAGAATTAAAGTGTTTGAATTTCCAAGACGAAAATAAAAGTTTTCCATGAAATTTTCTGAAAAATACTATTCATCGGTATTTGCTCGAGAATTATTTTTGAATTTTCGAGAAGTACATAATAATAGAATGTCAAGGTAAGATGGATTATGTAATAATAATCTAAGTATGGAAAATGAAATATTTTGCTTGCGGACTTAAATTGAGAACGTTAAGGAAAGGGAAGTATTAATAAGTTAAGTAATAATCGCATGATACGTGAGTATTGTATGAGGTAATGAATACGAGTATAATACGAAGTATTATACGAGTTTGTATGAGTGATGGAATAGCGTATATAATAAATTTGTATACGAGTTAGAATACGAGAATGATACATAGACAATATGTTTTATGTATTAAGCAATAGTATTGGACTTATAGGATTTGTTAGGAATTTGGACAAGCCCAAGTGAATTAATGGTAAGGCCCAAATGTTAATTAATGAACAAGTTAGTGTTTATTAATGTAAGCCCAAAAGCCAAGTTAATCTAAGCCCAAGCTAGGATCCAATGAGTTGTAGTGACCCATGGGGCAAACCATGTTAATATGGTTAATCTTGGTAATCAAGTATAATGTGTGAGGACCAAGTATTAGGTTTAATGACCAAGCAAGAGATAAGAGTTGTCTTAACCAAGTAATGAATAGTAAGGAGGTGACTTAAGGAGGTGGGTTAACCTAATGACTAAACTACCCTAACCTTGTAAATTCTATAAATAGAAGGAGATTGCTAGCCATTTGTTACTTGTTCAAATAATCTAGTAACATACAAAGTGCTAAAGTATTAGAGAGAATAAGCAAGAATAAGCTACTTCCATTTGTGAGAAGAAGAAGAAGACTTATACCAAAGAACTTCAAGGGTAAGACTTCTTGTCCATTAATCTTCTATCTCTACTATGATAGGTTCATAAGAAAAGTATGGATTAAGGAACATGAATGTTAAGAAGTAAAAAGAATGATTAATCAATGGACTTAATCCGCATAAGTCAGAAATAAGTCATTTAAGCTTGCATAAGTTATAAACTTATGAAGAAGCTATATGAACTTGTTATAAGTTACCTTAAGAAATTTTTATGAAAACAAAGAACTTGTATGAACTTGTATCCTATATACATGAATGAAATTATATGATGAGAACATATAAGGATGATGATTAAAAGACTTTAATTATCATAAGGTATGAACAATGAAGCTATAAATAGTTTATACTTTAATAAGTTATAAGCTCATGGAAGAATAAGTCAAAATCCAACATGAAAATAAATTGTTTTAGTAAGTATGTTGAGATGTTCATATGATGAATTGAATTCATTTGAAATAATGAACAAATCATAAGTAGTGATGATTTGCCGAAAATTGCACGATTGGACGATAATCGTCGAATTCGTGAAAATTCTTGGAATAGAAGTCAAATTTTGTGTTTGAACTCAAAAACGTTAGTTTTCGATGGAGACAAGTCATATTTAGCATTATAGATTTGTGGACTCGAAAATGACCGAATTCTGACTTTGAACGAAGAAACGAGCATTGAACGTTCACGAACGTTTATCGTTTTCGTTAAAAATGAAAAAATAGGTGAATTTTTAGCAAACAAAGTCAAATAGATAAAATTCTTGCATGAACGCGTAGAGTATGTAATTTGTGAACTGTAGGCTTTTGAACGAGCCAATTCGGACTTATAACGGAAAAGTTATGAGCCCAGGAAGTTCGTAAGGTTGATAAACTGTCAAAATTTTCTAGTGCACAGAGTTGGCGCCGCGGCGCGAACAAGAGAGTATAGAATGGCGCCATTGATTGCTAGGCGGGTTCTAGCTATCATAACTCATGCCATGCAGTAGCGAGATGTAAGTCTATGACTACCGCCGCAGCGCCAATCCTTGATCAAAGATAGTAAAGAGTAACTATAAGTACAAAGAAAGGAATGTAACTAATTCAAATTGAACATACCTTAAGGAATTTGAAGTAACATTGTTAAAACTTTGTTAAACCTTAAGGATAGTACATAAAGGTTGATGATAATCTATTTAACTACAAATGCAAATAGAATGACAAGCTGGAATTGATAGTAAATAAATTTAATACATGATTAGATTGAGATGAAGGGTAATATATAGTGTAACGCCCCCAAATCTGGGTATCTTCCAACCCGACATATGGTGATATACGGTACTACCATTCATACATTCATTCAATTGAAAAGCCTCAAAAGAACGAATATGACTTCTATATATTCAAAGTAATATTTACATTTCCCAATCTCTATACCCATTACAAAGGTTCTTTGTCTTAATATCAAATACATTACAACAATAAACCTACACTATTACATAGACCGATTAACGATCTGCCTTAGCCTTTCCTTTATCCTTATTCGATCCTTCAGGACGTTCAGTCTTAGTTGCATTCATATGGTTCAAGCAAGAGTGAGCATAACTAGCTCATCAAGTATGACAATTTCAATAACAACATGCTTGACACATAAGAATCGTATATCTTCAATAACTAAAAAATAGTTATGAAGTACTATTGATAATTCAAAATAGCACTTCATCTTTCTTTAAAACTGTTTCACAATGAATAATATCCAGTAAAACATAAACTCTGGTCCAAGACCTTGAGTAGTTCATTCTTTCTTTGAAAAGGACAACCTGACATTAAGTCCAGAAAGTTAGACATTTACTTAAAGCACTTCTAGGTGATCAACCTATAGTACTCTATGTTGATCAACACTACATTCATTAAACGTATGTACGTTTAATTTGTGGCAACCTCACGTGCCTGTCGTATGACGACAAAACATTTATTTATCATACTAAGTCTTCTTTTGAAAACCATATCAAGTAGTTGCAACATTTGATAACAGATGGATAGATTATCAATAATCCACCAAATGCATTAAGTCTAGCTAGAAGAATTGGCTTTAACTTCATCATACATCAACTCATGCGTAAGGATACATGAATTACAAAGCTTGTTCAGATTGAACTGAAACAAGGGTTAGAATAGTTTCCTTCAGCGTCTGCTACGGTATAATTACTTTATGTTTGAATCTTTCAAGTCTCTACAATACATGATCACATAATACCTCACATTAGGTCATATATAATCAAGTAAAAATACGATTATATCTTACCCTTCATCGCAATCTAATCATGTATTAGATTTGTTTACTATCAATTCCGGCTTGTCATTCTACTTGCATTCATAGTTGAATAGATTATCATCAACCTTTATGCACTATCCTTAAGGTTTAACAAAGTTTTAACAATGTTACTTTAAGTTCCTTAAGGTAGGTCCACTTTGAATTAATCCCATTCCTTTCTTTATACTCATAAACATCCTTTACTATCATTTTTCTAGGGTTGGCGCTTCTGGCGCCAACAGATTTTTGTTGCGTTAATGCCATGAGTTAACGATAGGTGTGTCCCGGACTTGGCGCCGCGCGACTGAAGTCCTTACTCGATGAGCTACCATGCTACCCACTCTTCAGTAGGTCATAGACTATTCACGGCACTGCGGCGCGATGAATTACCCTTGGGCTGGTGCCGCGGCACTAGCTCTGTGCACCAAATTATTTTGACAGATTTGCAACTTTGCGAACTTCCCGAGCTCATAACTTCTTCGTTATAAGTCCGAATTGGCTCATTCAAAAGCCTACGGTTCACAAATTACATAATCTATATGTTCATACAAGAATTTTATCTATTTGACTTCGTTTACTAAAAATTCACCTATTGGTTCATTTTTAACGAAAACGATAAACGTTCATGAACGTTCAACGCTCGTTTCTTTGTTCTAAGTTTGAATTCGGTCATTTTCGAGTCCACAACTCTATAATGCCAAATATGACTTGTCTTCATCGAAAACTAACGTTTTTTAGTTCAAACACAAAATTTGACTTCTATTCCGAGAATTTTCACGAATTCGACGATTATCGTCTAATCGTGCAATTTCCGGCAAATCTTCATTACTTATGATTTGTTCATTACTTCAAATGAATTCAATTCATCATATGAACATCTCAACATACTTATTACAACAACTTATTTTCATTATGGATTTTGACTTATTCTTTCATGAGCTTATAACTTATTAAAGTATAAACTACTTATAGCTTCATTGTTCATAACTTATGATAATTAAAGTCTTTTAATCATCATCCTTATATGTTCTCATCATATAATTTCATTAATGTATATAGGATACAAGTTCATACAAGTTCTTTGTTTTCATATAAATTTCTTAAGGAAAACTTATAACAAGTTCATATAACTTCTTCATAAGTTTATAACTTATGCAAGTTTAAATGACTTATTTTTGACTTATGCGGCTTAAGTCCATTGATTAATCATTCTTCTTACTTCTTAACATCCATGTTCCTTAATCCATACTTTTCTTATCAACCTATCATAGTAGAGATAGAAGATAATTGGAGAAGAAGTCTTACCCTTTGAAGTTCTTGTGGAAAAGTCTTCTTCTTCTTCTTACAAATTGATGTAGCTTATTCTTGCTTATTCTCTCTAACACTTAAGCACTTTGTAAGTTATTAGTTTAGTTGAATAAGTAATAAATGGCTAGAAATCTCCTTCTATTTATAGAATTTACAAAGTTAGGGTAGTTTAGTCATTAGGCTAACCCACCTCATTAAGTCACCTCCTTACTATTCATTACTTGGTTAACACAACTCTTATCTCTTGCTTGGTCATTACACCTAATACTTGGTCATCACACATTACACTTGATTACCAAGATTAACCATATTAACATGGTTTTCCCCATGGGTTATTACAACTCATTGGATCCTAGTTTGGGCTTAGATTAACTTAGCTTTTGGGCTTGCATTAATAAACACTAACTTGTTCATTAATTAACATTTGGGCCTTACCATTAATTCACTTGGGCTTGTACAAATTCCTAACAAATCCTACAAGTCCAATACAATTGCTTAATACATAAAACGTATTGTCTATGTATCATTCTCGTATTCTAACTCGTATAGAAATTCATTGTATACAATATTCCATCATTTATACAAACTCGTATTATACGTGTATTCATTACCTCGTACAATACTCACGTATCACACGATTATTACTTAATTCCTTAATACTTCCCTTTTCTTAATGTTCTCAATTTAAGTCCGCAAGCGAAATATTGCATTTTCCATACTTAGATTATTATTACATAATCCATCTTACCTTGACATTCTATCATTATGTATTTCTCGGAAATTCAAAAATAATTCCCTAGAAAATACTGATGAATAGTGTTTTTCAGAAAATTTCTCGAAAAACTTTTATTTTCGTCTTGGAAATTTAAACACTTTAATTCCTTCACGTAGCTAAAATACTACGACATTCCAACATTATTAGGTTATAGAATGACAATCATCTTGATAACACATAGAATATAATTTTATTTATTATTTAATTCAATAAAATTATTTTACAATAAAATCCGAATTTCTCGGTCATTACATATAGTCATATACATACTTGATTATATATAACCTAATGTGAGGCGTTATGTGATCACGTATTGTAGAGACTTGAAAGACTCAAACATAAAGTAATTATACCGTAGCAGACGTTAAAGGCAAGTATTCTAACCCCTGTCTCAGTTCAATCTGAACAAGCTTTGTAATTCATGTATCCTTACGCATGAATTGATGTATGATGAAGTTAAAGCTAATTCTTCTGGCTAGACTTAATGCATTTGGTGGATTATTGATAATCTATCCATCTGGTATCAAATGTTGTTATCTTTTGTCAACTACTCGATATGGTTTTCAAAAGAAGACTGAGTATGATAAACAAATGTTTTGCCGTCATACGACAGGCACATGAGGTTGCCATAAATTAAACGTACATACGTTTAATGAATGTAGTGTTGATCAACATAGAGTACTATAGGTTGATCACCTAGAAGTGCTCGTAAGTAATACCGGACTTACAGACTTAATGTCGGGTTGTCCTTTTCAAAGAAAGAATGAAATACTCAAGGTCTTGGACCAGAGTTTATGTTTTACTGGATATTATTCATTGTGAAACAGTTTTAAAGAAAGATGGAGTGCTATTTTGAATTATCAATAGTACTTCATAACTATTTTTTAGTTATTGAAGATATACGATTCTTATGTGTCAAGCATGTTGTTATTGAAATTGTCATACTTGATGAGCTAGTTATGCTCACTCTTGCTTGAACCATATGAATGCAACTAAGACTGAACGTCCCAAAGGATCGAATAAGGATAAAGGAAAGGCTAAGGCGGATCGTTAATCAGTCTATGTAATAGAGTAGGTTTATTGTTGTAATGTATTTGATATTATGACAAAGAACCTTTGTAACGGGTATAGATCCTGGGAAATGTAAATATTACTTTGAATATATAGAAGTCATGCTCGTTCTTTTGAGGCTTTTCAATTGAGTGAATGTATGAATGGTAGTACCATATAGCACCATATGTCGGGTTGGAAGATACCTAGATTTGGGGGCGTCACAGGGGATATGATGTTGTTATTTATAGAAGTATGCTAGAAAAGACTGTAATGACCCCAAAATTCATACAATTTAATTATTAACTTCGGTCGTTAATAACACATCTACCTTCTGATTTTACATCATTATTCGATGATAAACTTTATATAATGAGGAATAATTTAAACTTTTATGTCTTCTTACTTTAATTCCCTGAATCAAAACCTTTATCATCTATATGCCTTTGAATCAATCTTATTTTATTATTCACTTTATCACTATTATTATAAAATTTTATATTTCAATCCGATAACCTTTACATATCAGATAACTCTAACATTAGCTTTACAACTCAACATAAAACTATACATCATAAAATATTTAGTACATCTCATGAGTCTTAATCATGGTATACAGAATTAACAACTTTAGCTAAAATATTAATCTTCGTGTATTATTTTTGATCCATGTCATTCAAGTAGCACATAGTGTTACCTTCAAACCTTAACCTGCAAAAATGGTTATTTGCAAGGTTGAGACCGACAGCCCAGCAAAATCTAACAGTTTTCATGCATCACGTAACACATAGTAACATGCTCAACATATATCTCATAAACATTTGACTAACATAACATACATGTTACAGTTCATATAACAAGTATAAAGATTGAGTTCCTTACTCAATTAGCATGCTTTACTCAATCAATGTAGTCATAAGTTGACTTTAACATTTCATACATTCAACATATATATAACACAACATGCTCTTTGCAATAAAGATTTAAAACGGTTAATCACTAAGTTCACATAACAAATAGGAACTGAAAGACTTGCCTTGATTGTTGTTTACCAATAACAGTTTAATCAGCTTACAATTATCTGCACTTCACGTGCCCTACACAATTATAAAATCATGCACATCAACTATTAGTCACATAGCAACGCATAGTAGTTGTAATGTAAACTTTAATTTATGTCTCATAACCATTCCTATCATAAATACACAATGTTCAATTTGATTGTGTTAACTTTCAACTTATATCTCACTGTATTTCATATTCGAAGTTCGTTCAAGTGCTTAAGTCTTGCTAGGAATCATTCTTGGTTTTATATTAAACCCATTTAATACCTTATAATGTTCATTTCGTTTAACTTAAAACATTTTTTATGTTCATTAACACTTATCACGGCGTTTCAATGTTTATTCGTCACACGCCTGATTTGTCTCTCTTGTGTGTGCTTAGTATGTGTATATAACTTATCTAATATATCATTTATTAATGTTAAGCATCATTATACTTCATAATATTCATGTTTTATAACTTAGAACAACATCTCTTACCGTCAAGAGCATTACACTTGCATACGTGCATGCCCGACGCCCTCTGATTGCCTCCGAAAACACAATAGTCCTAAAAATGACCATTTTTACCATTCCTAAAACCTCAAATTAAAAAACTTAAAAACCAAAAGTTTTAGGTCTATTCGTCCTCGTTCCGGATCATCTTGAATCACCCCAATCGGAGTTTGTATGAAAAAGTTATGTCTATTTTACTAAAATAGGTCAAAGCAGTCACACTGATATATACTTTGGCAAACTGCTACCTAATTAAGCTTCTGCAAAGAAGACCCCAAAAATGACTTAGGGCACACCTCGTTAGCAGAAATGGGACCTAAAGCTACTGTTCTTCGCGATTTTTGACCCTTTTTCTCCTACTAATCTTCATAACTTGAGGTATACACATCCAAATTAGTCCGTTTTCGATTCTATGGATTCATAATTCATAGAACTACAACATACTAGAATTCTAACAATTTATAAAAACATTAACCAACCTAAAATTTGACCCAAAACACATGTTCATACTCTATTTTCATGTTTTAACATCTCTAGCGAATTCGATCGCCACGACTTCGTTTCTTAACCAATTAACATGATTTAAATTACGCCGTTTTCTTTTCTTAACATATTATCAGAATCCAATAACAAATTACAAATTACAACACATATAAGGCATCAATTCTCGTATATACAACCTTCTACTACAACCCTATTCCATACCTTTAATCATCAAATAACACCCACAAACGAGGATTAACGGATTATAGAACATATATATACATGTATTTTTATCAATTCCACAAAATTATCAAAAAATTAGAGTTGAAGTAGGTTATACCTTCTCTTCGATTGTATGCTACAAAAGATGGTGACTAGGTTTAGAAATTTCCCTTCTTCTTCTTGCCAATCTCCAAAAACTAGTTTTTCTTCTCTCTTGCAAACCCTCTGTAATTCTTCTTCTCACCCAACTCACCACTAGCCTTAGGAAAAATAAGATACGTAGATAATATAAATTGGCCACTCACCCACGCACACTTCAGTTATAAAAATAAGAAGACGTCAGTTGGAATAAGCCAAAAGCCACAAGGCCTTTTTTGGCTACACCTTTTTCCCCCAAATAGATTATTTAAATAATATTATATTATATAGTTACTACTTGTCACACAAGCAACCCATTAAATATCTTATAATTTATAATTATAATCTTATTATAATTATAAATAAATATATATCTAATTTTAATAAATAAGAAACATTATTTTATTTTATTTTATTCATTTAATATTAAACAATTCACTTAATTTAATTATCTTCTTAAATATTAAGCAATTGATTTAATTTAATTATTTTCTTAAATTATATCCTTTAGATAAAATTATCAACACTCAATTTAATTATCATTAATCAATTTAGTTACTAAATTAATTCACCACAATTCATCGATTATTTATTTATCTCAATAAATAAATAAATTTAAAATATTTATTTACTTCAATAAATATTTAAAATTAATTACTAAATTCATTTAATTCCTTTAATAGTTAACTTGACTATTAATTCCTCACTTTCCCAATATATGAATATATATTTCTCTTCACACCGTATCATATATTTCAACATATATATACGACGATATATATACATACTCAAACTCAAAACATCTCATAATAAGAATTTTAATTATTAAATTCTTATTTTAATAATTTATAAAAATTTGGGTTGTCACATCTTTCCCCTTATAAGGATTCCGCCCTCGAATCAATGAAACCTCCTTACTCCTTGCTTTTTACCAAATCTCTTTTCAAAATTTATCGTTGAATAACTTCATCACATTACCTTAATATAGTTTTTATATTTCCTACTCCCACCATTCTTCATAATAAATTCTTGTAAGTTTTATTTCATAAGCTTTCACTTGAACTCAATTATATTTTGAGTATTATATATTCATTAACCCATTCATTTCCTTTTCTAAGGATCGTTATCATATACTCAACTCATAAACACTCAGGATATTACATTCACCCATTTTTCTAAGAATTTCGTCCTCGAAATTTTATTTATTAATCTTCATTCATTCAATCTATCAAAATAGATTTTATGTTAATTTCTATTTATTCCTTAGGTTCTGCAACCAAATTCTTTCTCTAAGGATCTTTCTAAGATCATCATATTCCTCACCCCATCCTCTTTTAAGAGTTCCACATTTCTCTTCTTTCTATAATTTCATTTCTTTCTTGAAATTATTATGTTTTACTTAATTTTCTCATCCTTTCTACTTTCACTTTTCAGAATAACAAGAATCTTCCACAATTGCTCAATAATTGGGAAGCGATGTGAATAACAGGAATTTAAAAGATTCCAAATCGTGTCGAGGGGTCATAAGACCTTGAACTACGCCCCTAGGTTATCAAGTATCTCAACTTGAACCTTTAATACCATAAGACTATACGGACCTTGAACTCTTCGCCAGTTTAATAAAGGCATCACCACCATAAACCATCTTTAATGTAATGTTTAGCAATCACACGAATCGAAAACACTCTCTGCAAGTACTCTAGGTGATCACTTATCGTACCCCTACGTCGTGCACAACGATACATCTTAACATCGTAACGACTATATGCATTACTTTCGAAACCATTGTCTCCGATAACATGTCCCTTTACGGGTTGTTCACCTCACTTTTTCAACATCTCAAATCAACACCAAAACAATTTGGTTTGGCATAACTTCTCAAGAAACGCTTGAATTTCATGAACATCTTTCAATATTCGCCTAGTCAACCAAATAGCATAGACTTCTATAACAATCCTGACATCAATCAAATATACATATATATATATATATTTTCATATCTTAAAAAAATCTCAAAAATCTTTTTATGACATCATGATACCGCACTGCATTTACAGTCCATTTGAGGATTCCGTCATTTGGTGATTTTATCATACTACATCATACCATAGTGGGTTGACGATCCTTAGATCACATCCAACACTAAGTAATACTGCATTGATGACTCCATCGCTTTTATCATCTCTCGCACTGTGTTCCATGATGCATTGATGATATATAAAAATATATATATTTTGATATATTTCAAATCATTTTTGTCTAGCCAAAGCAATTAGCATAGACATACGAATAATAAGACTGCTTTTAAAAATTCTTTGGTTCACTAGTGTGACCCAACACTTTTTTTTTTTTCCAAAATCAAAAGTATAACCATCTAAGACGAAGTCAATAAATTTCAAAATCTAGCAAAGCTAGAAGATTTGGAATACCTAATTTTCCATCAATTTCAATCTTTACACTAAATATTCTTGTATTTCAACTTATAATCCTCCTATATCTCCAAAGATAGTTCATCAAACTTATCGCACATTGGAAGTTCAGAACTTGCCACAATAATATGAGTTTAAGAACTTGTCCTAGTCGTACATTATAGGCGCCCATTCACGAGGGGTTCAAAACATACCATATTATTGTGAGTCACTTAACTTACTATATGCATTAGTTTTAAGAACCGCACCTAATCCTAATAATATCTCGACTAATCTTAATAGTTTCTAACTATCAAATATACACATGACAAAAGCATCACCTTTTTGCCACATATACATTGATAGCGCGACACCAACATTCCAATGATTATCAATGTGTTAAACTGAGTGCAAGCACAAAACCCTCGCCCATACAAAGATTTGTACAACTTAGCCATCACATAAGTCCTCAATTGAAATCCCACCTAACTCTATCTTACTCTTAACTTGCTCTTTGCTCGATACGAATTCCTCGTATCACATCATCTATAACTCCTCGTGACTTATCTCGTACTATTTCATAGTACATCATCTTCATAGCATCAAGCTATAATTAATCAAACATTATAGACCATCTTTCCTTTATAACTTAAATAGATCACATCGTGATCTTATTCTATAATCATCTCCCTTAAAATTCTTTTCTTCTCTCGTGATCGTTTTGTTTTACTATCCCCTTTCTTTCCTTTTTCATCATTTACGACTTTATTTGTTATCTTGGCTATTGGAGTTAGGCAACTCTCATTTCTTATCTTTATATCTCTTCAAGATTTTTCTTTGAATCTTCTTGTTTATATAACACTTCATCCTTTAAGAATCCCTAACTTCATTTGCATTGCTCAACATTTCATTTAAGTTCCACATTTTCATCATACGTATCCATTTTCTATACGTGGTACACATCGAGTCTCTAATAGTTTCAATATGGTACACAAAGTGGTTTCCCACAAACAACTAACAAACTAGGTTCTGAGTTGCTAGTTCGTATATACCTTCGCTCTATGAAGGAATCGTTTAGCCCAGATACCAAACATCAACTATTAAAGAATACAATTGTACCATACTTAAATATAACTTTTTGATTCTTAACTTCTTTATCACTCTCTTCTTATAGACATTGTCTATTTATTATCACCTTACATTCTTATTTTTGGAGTTGGGTAACCCCACATTCATACTCCTTATAACTCTCATGAGATTCTTCTTCAATCCTCTCACGATGTTTTAATCCTTCTTTATAAATTTCTTAAATTATTTCTTATTGTTCAAACTCTACTTGAGCTTATTCTTTCATTATCTTCACCTTCCTTCTCTAAGGTTATAGCCTACGGTACTCCTACCTAAGGTTTATAACCTACGACTTTGATACCAACTGTAACGACCCCAAAATTCATACAATTTAATTATTAACTTTGGTCGTTAATAACACATCTACCTTCTAATTTTACATCATTATTTGATGATAAACTTTATATAATGCGGAATAATTTAAACTTTTATGTCTTCTTACTTTAATTCCCTGAATCAAAACCTTTATCATCTACATGTCTTTGAATCAATCTTATTTTATGATTCACTTTATCACCAAGTATTATAAAATTTTACATTTCAATCGATAACCTTTAATATCAGATAACTCTAACATTAGCTTTACAACTCAACATAAAACTATACATCATAAAATATTTAGTACATCTCATGAGTCTTAATCATGGTATAAAGAATTAACAACTTTAGCTAAAATATTAATCTTCGTGTATTATTTCTGATCCACGTCATTCAAGTAGCACATAGTGTTACCTTCAAACCTTAACCTGCAAAAATGGTTATTTGCAAGGTTGAGCTCGACAGCCCAGCAAAATCTAACAGTTTTCATGCATCACGTAACACATAGAAACATGCTCAACATATATCTCATAAACATTTGACTAACATAACATACATGTTACAGTTTATATAACAAGTATAAAGATTGAGTTCCTTACTCAATCATCATGCTTTACTCAATCAATGTAGTCATAAGTTGACTTTAACATTTCATACATTCAACATATATATAACACAACATGCTCTTTTGCAATAAAGATTTAAAACGATTAATCACTAAGTTCACATAACAAATAGAACCCAAAGACTTGCCTTTTGATTGTTGTTTACCAATAACAGCTTTAATCAAATTACACGCTTATCTCGCACTTCACGTGCGTCTCTACACAATTATATATAATCATGCACATCAACTATTAGTCACATAGCAATGCATAGTAGTTGTAATGTAAACTTTAATTTACGCCTCATAACCCTTCCTATCATAAATACACAATGTTCAATTTGATTGTGTTAACTTTCAACTTATATCTCACCGTATTTCATATTCAAGTTCGCTCAAGTGCTTAAGTCTTGCTAGGAATCATTATTGGTTTTATATTAAACCCATTTAATACCTTATAATGTTCATTTCGCTTAACTTAAAACACTTTTTACGCTCATTAACACTTATCACTAACTTTTCGACGCTTATTCATCACACGCGCCGATTTGTCTCTCTCAGTGTGCTTAGTATGTGTATATAACTTATCTAATATATCATTTATTAATATTAAGCATCATTAAACTTCATAATATTCATGTTCTATAACTTAGAACAACATCTCTTACCGTCAAGAGCATTACACTTGCATACGTGCATGCCCGACGCCCTCTGATTGCCTCTGAAAACACAACAGTCCTACAAATGACCATTTTGACCCATCCCAAAGACCTCAAATTAAATAACTTAAAAAACAAAAGTTGTAGGTCTATTCGTCTTCGTTCCGGATCATCTTGAATCACCTCAATCGGAGTTCGTATGAAAACGTTATGCCTATTTTACTAAAATAGGTCAAAGCAGTTACACCTGACATACTTTGGGCGCAATTGCGCTAATTAAGTTTGGGCATAATAAATAAGCCTCATAAAGACAACAAGCCTTAAGTTTCTAAATGACTTAGCACATCGCAAAAGCAGCGAAACGGACCTCAACCTACTGTTCTTCGATTTTTGACCCTTTTCTCCTACTAATCTTCATAACTTGAAAGTATACATCCAAATTAGTCCGCTTTTTGATTCTATGGATTCGTAATTCATAGAACTACAACATACTAGAATTCTAACAATTTATAAAAACAGTAACCAACCTAAAATTTGACCCAAAACACATGTTCATACTCTATTTTCATGTTTTAACATATCTAGCGAATTCGATCGCCACGACTTCGTTTCTTAACCAATTAACACGATTTAAACTACGCCTGCTTTCTTTCTTAACATATTATCACAATCCAATAACAAATTACAGACAACATACATATAAGGCATCAATTCTCACTCATATATAACATACACACTTATATACAACTTCTACTACAACCCTATTCCATACCTTTAATCATCAAATAACACCCACAAACGAGGATTAACAAATTATAGAACATATATATACATGTATTTTTATCAATTCCACAAAATTATCAAAAATTAGAGTTGAAGTAGGTTATACCTTCTCTTCGATTGTATGCTACAAAAGATGGTGACTAGGTTTAGAAATTTCCCTTCTTCCTCTCGCCAATCTCCAAAAACTAGTTTTTCTCTCTCTTGCAAACCCTCTGTAATTCTTCTTCTCACCCAACTCACCACTAGCCTTAGGAAAAATAAGATGCGAGATAATATAAATTGGCCACTCACCCACGCACACTTTTAGCTATAAAAAATAAGAAGACGCTCATTGAATAAGCCAAAAGCCACAAGGCCTTTTTTGGCTAACACCTTTTTCCCCAAATAGATTATTTAAATAATATTATATTATATAGTTACTACTTGTCACACAAGCAACCCATCAAATATCTTATAATTTATAATTATAAATTATAATCTTATTATAATTATAAATAAATATATATCTAATTTTAATAAATTAGAAACATTATTTTATTTTATTTTATTTTTAATATTAAACAATTCACTTAATTTAATTATCTTCTTAAATATTAAGCAATTGATTTAATTTAATTATTTTCTTAAATTAAATCCTTCGTATAAAATTATCAACACTCAATTTAATTATCATTAATCAATTTAGTTACTAAATTAATTCACCACAATTCATCGATTATTTATTTATCTCAATAAATAAATAAATTTAAAATATTTATTTACTTCAATAAATATTTAAAATTAATTACTAAATTCATTTAATTCCTTCAATGGTTAACTTGACTATTAATTCCTCACTTTCCCAATATATGAATATATATTCCTCTTCACACTAGATCATATATTTCAACATATATAGCACGTATATATACATACTCAAACTCAAAACATCTCATAATAAGAATTTTAATTATTAAATTCTTATTTTCATAATTTATAAAAATTTGGGTTGTCACAAAGACCATGTAATTGTAACCATTTGGCATATGAATATAAATGATCTTATTTTCGAAACATGTTATAAAACTTTATTTCTATTAAGAAATGTTTAAATAACATAATTAGATAATAAAGTGAAAATTTTATCTCATTGAGAAAAACACCGCCTGCATTTAGAATAACCGCATTCTAAGAATTGATTAATGATGAAAGAGGGCCGGTAGATCCAATACAGAGGCTTGTAGACTTGTTAGGAAAAGCTCTAAGGGGAAGAAATGAACTACTACCACTTGTTCCCCAAGTAGTCTCAGTCACGAACTTTAAGGATTTTAGGAGTATAGGACCTCCGGAATTTGTAGGCACGACCGACCCGATCGTGGCCCAGACATGGATCAAGGAAATGGAGAAGGCTTTCTCCATTGCTCGTGTGGGTGAAGACCAGAAGACGACGTTTGCAACCTATATGATGAGAGGCGAAGCGAATTATTGGTGGGAGGCAAATTAGTAAAGAGTGGGAGAAGGGATAATCACTTGGGAGAGGTTTAAGACTCTGTTCTTCGAGAATTATTTTCCGAAGAGCATGAAAAATAAGATGGAGGTAAAGTTTTTAGAACTTAAGCAAGGAGATATGTCGGTGGCGCAATACGCGGCTAAGTTCAATGAACTAGTGTGACAACCCGAGAATTTGGACAATTTAATAAAATCTTAAAAAAAATTGAATAGAGGTTAAATAATAGACCTTGATAGAAAATAAGTGTATGGATTTGACATTTTTGGGAAGGAATTATGTGAATTTAAAAATTTTTGGTGAAGGTTTATAGTGTTAAGGGTATCTCTGTATATGGTCATATATGTGTACAGTATGTGGTTAAGGGTCAAGGATTGACCAGATAAATTATACCAGTCACAAACCCTAATAATATATTAAGAACCTCGACGTTCAGTTAGAAAACCCTAATTGTGAAGCTTGAAGATAAGTATAAAGGTTTTTATGTTATTTATTTAATTAGGGGTATCCCTAATTGTTCAGCTGAAAACCATAACGTACAATTATGGAACATAATTGCTAAATTAGCAATTTAAATTAGGAAATATTAATCCTAATTAGCAAGCTTAAATATAATTAGGAAACCCTAATTATAATTTAGAAATCTTAATTTTCTATTTTTAAAAACTAATTAGAAAAGCTTAGAAAATAAATTTGTATAACCTTAGGGTTAAATCCTAAGGGTTATGTTAGATTACATGATTGCCATTAAATTTACAAGTCAAATGACCAAATTGCCCCTTTTGAATGTTTTAATAAGATGGAGTGCAGATCTAGCCCTAGTAAGTGGTTGGTGACCAACTCTAGCTAGCCATGTGGTCTAGTAATCAACTTTAATCAGCCAAAATCTGATCACATGATCAGCCAGAGGCATTGTACCATATTATATATAGATTAAGAGAGGAAAGTTCATCATTTAGCCCCATTTGTTCATAAACACTCCATAAAACCTCTCTCTCTCTCTCTCTCTAAACCCAAGAATTTTAGTAGTGGATCAGTCCTCATTCAAGCCTTCATTACACCGAGATCCGATCAGAAGCATGGAATCAAGAAATAGCCCAAAGTGAGGTATAAACCTAACCTAGAATCTGATCTCTATTGATATGTTAGATGTTATGATTAAGTGTTTTAATATGTTGTTTGTAGTATATATAGTTGATCTAGGTTGGTATTTGTTAGATCCATTACATCTAGATGCATAAATTTGAAGTTTTCAAAAATCTGGAAAATTTTATTATGTTGTCTGACAACCTAATGTCAGACCTCATAGATCTTTACATGTTAGTTGTTTGCTGTGTTTTAAGTTATAGACTTGTAGTTTGTTGTAAGGGCTTTGATCTGGAACTTGAATCAAGCTCAGATCATGTATAGGTTTCAAGTTATAAGCAGTCAAACATGGTTGACCGACCATGACCAACTGGTTTCTGGGCAGCCTAGATTTTCCAAAATGGTCTGACAACATTTTTCTAAGCCTTAGATCTTGTTGTTGTTTGCTAGTTTGCCCATGTTGTTATTTTGATGTTGTAGTCTGACATAAGGACTACACAATCAAGTCATTAGATTACTTAGATCATAACCAGAGTGAAAGATAATCAAGGTCAAACAAGCATTGACCACCTGTTTTGTTGAAATTCTGGAAAACCCAGATTCATGAAGAACAAGGTCTCTGACATGGTTTGACCATGCCAGATCTTGTTCATGTGTTGTTGTTAGAGTGATATGATGTTAAATAATTGTATTATGTGTTGCCTCCTTTTTAGTCTTAATAAAAGGAGTCTAACTCATACAAGCATACATTGGTCAACAAGTAGTACAGAGTAAAAAAAGTATCGATCCACAGAGAAATGTTTTAAATTTAAAATATCATACATCAATCATATCACTATTTTCATATGCTCTAACAAATACTCACAATTTTAAGTTAAACTAAACTCAACTGATGAATAAAAATGTAATACTACAATAATGAATCAAATTTGGAAAGAATGGGATTCTAACTTCATTTCATACTTCATCTAATTATTACCATCATGTAAGCTTATATATTCATCATGGAAAATTAGCCAAGAGCACAAAAGTAGTCATAACCATTTTTCAATAAATTATGACCTATTTACATAACCTCCACATTTGATAGAAATCATGTAATCAACAATATTACCAAAATCACTATATGTCTATGTGAAATTACAGCAATAATGAATTAAAGCGCAGGCTCTTACATTACAACATACGGTGAAAAAGTATATATTTATCTGGTTCATGAAGTACAAAGCTAAACATCCCAGCCTCATAAACGTATGCTATTATGATTATAACCATACTCATATTTCATTTTTCAATTCCATAAAAGTATACAAGATGAATGGTGATCAAACATTCGTTCATTACTCTCAATCATAATAGATAATCCAATGACAAGCATACAATCAAACAATCAGGCATATAATCATAGACTACATATCAAAATCCGTTAGAATCTCATAATGGAGTTTAGTTCATTTTTGAACCAAAAACCATTATGGGATTGTAGTAACACATGGAATTAAGTAGCACAAATGAGAGATGAAAGAGAATTAATTAAACCCAATTGCAGAATTTGTTCCAATGTGCAGTTCGAAATCACCAATAATCTTCAGGAAATTGAAATGAATAATTCTTCAATAACTAAATTCAAGAGAGGATATAGGATATTTCCAACTATTATCAAAACCTCTCTAGAACTAATTCAAAAACTAAGAACCCTAATTACTTAGATGAAAAATTGATACAGACCCAATAATACACGTCTGGTGCCAACCGGTATTGTTCAGATAATATCAAGCGCTCAAAATTCAAATTTAAAAATAAGTCAACACAAACTTCAGAGGACTCGCGCGGCCACGCGTGATCCCAGTATAAAACGGGCGTGGGCGCGCGATATGTATGTCTGCCAAGGCTTTAGCGCGGGCGTGCAATTTTCCTTCTTATTTTAGACGCGGTCGCGTGTGGGTGCAATTTTAACTTCTGCAAACAAGTAGCACGGGAGCGCGGGAGCGCGAGAATTGGCTTATTTAACAGCGCGGCCACGCTGCTTCTGTGTCATGTCCTCTAATGTTATGTTGCTGCTGCTGCTTGTTCGTTGTCTTTCCTTCATCTTGCCTTTTCTCCATGACGCTCATCCACTTCTTTAGTTCCTCATCTACCCATGTCCATCATGCATAGTCCTTGTTAGCTCGTGTCACCATGCTCATCCACGTCTTTCCTTACCTTAGGAGTTCAACTACATGAAATGCTAAACAAACATAAAATGCATAAAAACATAGTAAAATCTACTTGAGATGAGCATAATTCTCATGAATTGATATCCAATAAGTTTGTATAAAACCTACTTATCAAATACCACCAAACTTAAACTATTGCTTGCCCTCAAGCAATGTATATGACATTAAACAAGGAAATGCAACTACATGCTATGCAACTAAATTACAATGCAAATGAGTCCCAAGTCTTTCCAGCTAAGTTGAAATTCTAACCAATTGTGCCTCAATGAATTATCCAGATTCAAGAATAAAATTTCAAACTAGCTACAAACATAATATCATACAATCAAATAACCCATATTTACTATAAAGTTGTTGTGTGTGTGTGTTATGTTCACCAAAAACTTTACAAAGGCAAAGAATACACATGTTAAACTGCTCAAAATAGAAAATTGCAGTCTAAATCAAGATCCATGTATACTAATGAAACAAAAACTACTCTAACACATCAATAAAAACTAAGGTTCAACAATGGGTTTAAACTGCTTTATTTTTACTTACGAGGGCGATTTTCGCTCTCTCCCGCTGTGTTTATTGCTATTTTTTTATACAGCGAGTGTGTTTTACACTCCATCTCGCCCCTTCCAAAGATTCAATAATTCATCTCAAGAAGGTTTTAAGATAGATTTTCCTCTTCTTCTTTTTCTAACAATAAGCATACCCATGTGTTCCCAAAGCTTGATTATCAATGTTTTCATAGCCTAAGTCTATTTTCCACACAATTCTATTTTTGAAAACCACATTTCCTATTAAGCAATAAAAACACATTACTCTTATACTAACAAGCATTTGTGAACATGTATGTGCGAACCGAAAGCATCTAAACAGCATCTATGGATTACATCATGTAAAACATTATAGCTAAGCTCATGTTATCCGTTAAATTCAACACTCCTTCAAACTTCAATTTCATCATTGTCTAGACTTAAACTCCACAAAGCTAGAAATTTGGGACATGCAACTAAACATATAACTAACACGTATAATACTACTAAAATCAGAAGAAAAAAAATTACAATTATTAACTACCACATAAACATGCAAACATGCAAAATTTAAACTAAACATGCAAAAACTACATGCAACTACTCTACTGCCCAATACCCTCAAACTTAATATATTCATTGTCCTAATGAATGAAGGTATAGGGTTAGAAGAACTCCGTTACTGATCAGATGTACCACCCTCTTCAGGTGGTGAATCTGATGGTGGAAATGGCACGGTTGTCCAAAATTGTGGTCACTCGAGCATAGTACCCTGCTGCGCAAATGCCTCCGCTAGCGACCTCGTCAAACCCATAGAAAATGCTAAAAAATTATCATACATGGCATCGACCTTCCGCTCCAACCTTCGAAGCTGCCAATCATCAATAGCAGCAGTGGCTTGAGTTGATGTTCCTGCTTCATTCGTCTTTGAGGGCTGTGATGATGGCGTAGATGATGCGGGATGAAGGATGAAACCCTTTCCTCTTGGGTGCGGAGTACCCCCTACCAAATCTTTGAATCTTGCTATTGTTGCATGAGTAATGTCCTGGCTTGGGTACTATAACTGTTCATCCGACCACCCAACGCCTGCTCTAGCATATAAATGAGCCACTATTGATGCATGTGGTATACTTCCCGTAGTGCTTCCCTGCATGTATTGCAGCATATTCTGATTAAGGAGGTGACCAACGTCGATATATTTTCCCACAATAATCCCCCAAAGAATGATTGCTCGCTCAGTTGTAATGTCATGTTGATGAGATGATGGCATGAGTTTTGCATAAACGAAGAGATTCCAAGCCTTGGCGTAATGGTTGAGAGCTGAAGTCGGGAAGGTCTTGGGCTGATTAGTGTCGGGCGTGCAAGTCCATTGTGTCCCTGGAATACATAAATCAGTAATCACTACGTCGAGGTCGGTCTCCATGCGCTCTGCCTCAACCCAATTCGTACGTCTAGCGAGAGGGTCGGGTAAATTGAATACGCCACGAATTGCTCGGGGTCGGTAGTCTACTTGAACCCCTCGAACAAACGAAAAACCACTCATCGTCTCCCTTGCATTCGCATAAATTTCCCTCACAATGGCCATAGGGGCAGCCATTAGAGTAGAGCAAACTCTATGCCAACATTTTTCCTTGATCATTTGCACCAACTACCCATCTTGTGCATCTGGCTTGAATCCTCGCTCTCGAACAAATGATTTCGCCACAATGCAATAATATTCTATCTATGCATCCAAGATGACAAACTTAGAGAAGTTTACATTATCACCACTTTGGCTAATGGCAGAGGATGACTCAGGAGTGCGAGAACAAGCACGCTTTGGTCCCATTTGTACTGATGAAGAAGAAGAAAAACTTGATTGATGAAATAGTAGTTGTATTCTCTGACAAACGATGAACCCCCAAATGTGTCAGTGAAGACTTTGAATGTGGGTAGGAAATAGATGCGAGATACGCGTACTGGGATGAGAAGTTACAACTTTTGAATTAGAACGGTTGGGAATGAAGAGTCGTGCACTCTGTAGAGAGGAATGAGATATGCACACTTTTATTTCAACTGATATGAGAGATGGGGCAGGTCACGTCTTTAAACACTTAAAAAAATTTAAAAACCCAGTCTCAGGCGCAGCCGCGCGTGTTTTGAATGGGAACATGGCGCGGGCGCGCGATTGCCCTTGCTGCACAGATATATGGTGTGGGCGCGTAATTTTGTAAAGATTTTATATACCATACATACTCCCGTCGATTCTCGCAATATAATTCTGCATCTCAAATATACCAAAATAGTGACGAATCAACTCCAATACACCTGCACAAACAACAATTATCAATATCAAAGGATGAATGACTAAATAAGCAAGAATGACTATCTTAAAACCAATACTCTCTATGCGACGCTCAAACATCATCATATGCAAATTCAGCTCCCATAATACTTATGTAACACTAAGCAAGCTATAACAACTAAGCATGAAAATAAAATAACAAATATAATCTAAACAGAATAAACAAAAGATAAAGATAGAAATAATGGGGTGCCTCCCATCAAGCGCTAAGTTAAATTCAATTAGCTTGACTATCTCTAACACATCATGTTGAAGAAAGAATGGAGGTTACTTTCTGTCTGTCAACCTCTCCACCAAATTAATGTTTTAGCCACTGTCCATTCACTTTGAACGGCTTGTTTGGGAATTTATCGAACACCTTTACTGCCCCATGTGGAAAAAATGTCTTCACTGTGAATGGTCCTGACCACCTTGATTTGAGTTTCCCAGGAAAAAGTTTAAGTCTTGAATTAAACAACAGAACTCTTTGTCCCGGCTCAAATACTCTCTCTATAATCTTGCGATCATGCCATTTCTTCACCTTTTCCTTATACAGCTTGGAGTTTTCATACGCCTATAATCTGAATTCATCCAATTCATTGAGTTGGAGTAGGCGTTTTTCTCCTGCAGCCTTCAAATCAAAATTGAGCTTCCTAATCGCCAAATATGCCTTATGCTCAAGCTCCATAGGAAGGTGACAAGCCTTCCCATAAACCAACTGAAAAGGTGACATGCCCAACGGAGTCTTATAAGCAGTCCTATATGCCCAAACAGCATCATCAAGCTTTAATGACCAATCCTTTCTTGTGGGGTTCACAACTTTCTCCAAAATTCTCTTGACTTCACAATTTGAAACTTCTGCTTGGCCATTAGTTTGAGGATGATAAGCTACAGCAATGCGATGATTTACCCCATACTTAGCCAACAGAGTTGTGAACTGTCTATTACAAAAATGACTGCCTTCATCACTAATGATAGCCCTTGGAGTCCCAAACCTTGTAAAAATACTCCTCTGTAAAAATCTTAGGACAACTTTGGCATCATTCGTTGGAAGAGCTGCCATTTCCACCCACTTTGAAACATAGTCGACTGCTAACAAGATATATAAATTTCCACATGAAGAAACAAAAGGGCCCATGAAATCTATCCCTCAAACATCAAAAATTTCCACCTCGAGGATCGTGTTCAATGGCATTTCATTCCTTTTCAAAATATTCCCAACTCTTTGACATTTGTCACATCTCTGGACAAAACTATAAGCATCCTTGAAAATCGTCGGCCAGTAGAATCCTGCTTGTAACATTCTAGCTGCTGTTTTCTCTCCACCATAGTGACCATTATTTAATGAAGCATGGAAATCCTGCAAAATCCCCTCTGTCTCACTCTATGGGATACATCTCCTTATCATCTTATCAGCACATTGTTTGAACAAATATGGTTTATCCCATATAAACCACTTCACATCATGCAAAAATTTCCTCTTTTGATGACCAACTAAGTAAGAAGGGACCATCCTACTCACCAAGTAGTTCGCATAGTTTGCAAACCATGGCACTTCTCCTTTTACCACAAACAACTGTTCATCTGAAAAGGACTCATTAATCACAGTCTTTTCATCTACCTCCCTTTATGGATTTTCCAGTCAAGATAAGTGGTCCGCCACTTGGTTCTCAGTTCCCTTTCTGTCCTTAATCTCTAAATCGAATTCTTACAACGGAAGTATCCACCTGATCAAACGAGGCTTTGCATCCTTCTTTGCCACCAAGTGTCGAATTGCTGCATGATCCGTGTACACTATCACCCTTGTACCAATCAGATAAGCTCGAAACTTGTCAAAAGCATACACAACTGTCATTAATTCCTTCTCTATGGTGGTGTAGTTCAACTGCGCATCAGTAAGGGTCTTGCTTGCATAGTATATCACATGAAAAAAATCTTTTCCTTTTTCTAACCCAAAACATCACCCACTGCATAATCACTGGCGTCACACATCAATTCGAATGGTAGGTCCCAATTTGGTGATATAATTACTGGTGCTGAAGTTAACCTCCTCTTCAAATACTCAAATGCGTATACGCAATCCTCATCAAACTTGAATCAGGCATCCTTCTCCAATAAACCGCAAAGTGGTTTTGTTATCTTGGAGAAGTCTTTAATGAATCATGAAAAGCATCGCATGTCCTAGAAAACTTCAACACCTTTTACATTAAAGTTTGTGTCAAATTCTCAATAGTCTCTAATTTAGCTCATTCAAAATGGCACTTTTCCCAATTCAACACCAAGTTTGTCTCAACACATCTTCTCAAAACCATCACTAAATTTTCAAGACACAAATCAAAGAATCCCCAAATACTCAAAAAATCATCCATAAATACCTCCACATTATGCTCCACCATATCCGAAAAGATAGCCATCATACATCTCTCAAAAGTGGTCGAGGCATCAAACATACCAAAAACATCCTTCCGAAGCAAAAGTACCATATGGACATGTAAAGGTTGTCTTTTCTTGGTCCTCTCCGAGCTATAACAACTGATTGTAAATCCAATACCCATCCGTATAAATAAAACTCATGACCCACTAGTCTATCCAACATCCGATCGATAAATGGTAAGTGGAAGTGATCTTCCTCAGAGCTTTATTAAGTCTGCGTAGTCCATGCGCACTCTCCACCCCATCATTGTTTTTGTTGGAATCAACTCATTGTTCTCATTAGAGATTACTACCATACCACCCTTCTTCTTCTACACATTGTACTGGGCTCACCCATGAACTATCTGAAATTGGATATATAATGCCCGATCTAGCCATTTCAACACTTCTTTCTTGACCACTTCCTTCATGATTGGATTAAGTCTTCTTTGTTGTTCCACCGAAGGCTTGCTATCATCTTCCAAAGGGATCTTATGTATATGAAAAAGATGGGTTGATCCTTTTATATCTCGCTATAGTCCATCCAATAGTCGACTTTAAACTCTCTCGAGAACTCTTAGCGCTTTTTCTTCCCGAAAAGATGTTAGTGCAGAAGAAATAATCACAGGTAATTTTGAATTTTCATTTCAAAATGCATACCTCAAATGATCTGGAAGTGGTTTCAACTCAAGTTCTGGAGGTGTCTCAAGAGATGGCTTTAATTTCACTGATGACTCTCCAACTTTCTTTAATTGCTCAACAGGAGTCTTGAATTTCCTGAACTGTGGAGTTGTATCCAGTATATGAACAAGTTCTTCAATTTCCTCATCATCTATTTCTGAATTTACCACAATAGCATTTCTCAAAGGTTCTTGATTCACCAAGCTCTCTACTTTATCATTGAGAACCTTTTCCACCAAATCAACCCTGAAGCATTCCTCATCATCTGTCGGAAATTTCATTGCCTTGAATACATTGAAAGTGACTTCTTGATCATGTACTCGCATTGTTAGTTCCCTTTTCTGAACGTCTATTAAGGTTCTTCCTGTAGATAGGAATGGTCTTCCAAGGACGATCGGTATACTTCTGTCTTCTTCATAGTCTAATATGATAAAATCAGCTGGAAAGATAAATTTATCCACTTTAACCAGTACATCTTCCACAATCCTCCGAGGATAAGTGATAGACCTCTCAGCTAATTTTAAAGAAATATTTGTCGACCTTGGAGCCGGCAATCCCAACTGATTGAATTCTGACAAGGGAATCAAATTGATACTTGCCCCAAGATCACACAAACATTTGCTAAAACTCATCTTTCCAATTGTGCATGGTATCGTAAAATTGCCCGGATCCTTCAGCTTTGGAGGTAATTTACATTGAAGCGTCGCACTGCATTCTTCCGTCAAGGCTATTGTTTCAAAGTCTTCTAACCTCTTCTTCCTTGACAAGATACCCTTCATAAACTTTGCATAACTAGGCATCTGTTCTAATGCCTCAGCGAATGGTATGTTGATCTGCAGCTTTTTAAATACCTCCAAAAACTTACTAAATTGCTTGTCTTCCCTCTATTTATGTAATCTCTGTGGATAAGGAACAGGAGGGTGAACTATTGGTATCTTATTCACGGGCTTCTCAAAATAACCTTCTTTATTCTTCTCCTCTTGCTGCTGTTCTGAACCTTCATTATTCAAATTCTCCTCAGATACATTTTCATGATCGCGCGGCCGCACGTCTTCCCTTTGCAAAAGTGGTGCGGGCATGCCATAATGATTTCCTGCAGTTTGTTTCCCAAACCTAAGTGTAATTGCTTGACATTGTTCCTTCTCTTCCCTTCTTGGATTGGCCTCTGTTATACTTGGCAATGAACCCTGTGGTCTGTTGTTAAGCATACTAGCCATCTGACCCATTTGAGTTTCAAAGTTTTTGATAGCCACTCCTTTGCTTTTAATCATCACTTCAGTATTTTCCATGTACTTCATCATCATCTCCTCCTCCATCTCTGACTTCTTTTCTTGTTGAGGTGCAGGTGGTGGATGATGTTGTTGTTGAGAAAATCCAGGTGCATAAGGTGGTCTTGGCGTAAACTGTTTCTGAGATGGTTGTGCCTGAAATTGATTTTATGGTTGAAACTGACTTTGTTGATTGCTTTGGTTATTCGACCAACTGCAATTTGGATGGTTGTGGTTGTTGGAGTTGTATGTATTCTGAAATTGACCTTGATCCTTCTGGTAGTTGCTCACATATTATATGACTCAAATCGATAGCACATTGGTCATTGAATGTGACCTCATATATATCACACACACGAAAGCAATCGCTCTTCACCTTTAGTCTCCGCCAAAGAATCAATCTTCTTTTCCATGGATGCCATCTCAGGCTTACAATTGAGTGATAAAGATCCACCTCTAATAAACCTCGCAACTTTGGGGTCAGGGTATCCTCGGCAGAGGATTTTGGAAATCATTCGCTGTCATCATCTCAATAAGATTATAGGCCTCTTCATAGCTCTTTTGCCCATAAAGCTCCTCCTCATAAATGCATCCACAATAGCCTCGACCGCCATCCCAATCCATTATAGAACGTATTAATCACCATCCAATCTGGCATTGCATGGTGTGGACACTTCCTTAGCATCTCCTTGTATCTTTCCCAGGCTTCATATAGAGATTCACTTTGTTGCTGCTCAAACTGGGAAATTGTTGTCCTCATTTTCGCAATCTTAGCCATTGGAAAAAATTTGGCTAAGAATTTTTGTGCTAGGTCCTCCCATGTTGTGATAGATCCTGAAGGTAAAGAGTGAAGCCAACTTCTTGCTTTATCCCGTAATGAAAATGGAAATAGTCTAAGTCTGATTGCATCCTCTGTCACCCCGTTGTATCTGAAGGTGTCACATATCTCAACGAAACTCAATAGATGTTCATTCGGATCATCTGTAGCAGCACCCCCAAACTGTCCCGAATTTTGCACCATTTGAATAGTGCCCGGCTTTATCTCGAAAATGTTGGCTGCTATAGCTGGTCCGACTATACTTGACTACAATCCATTGATATTCGGCATCGAATAATCTCACAATGCCTTGTGCTCCTCTCTTTGCTCTTCTGCTGCCATGTTGGATGTTGTGGTCTCTAAAGCTGCTTGTAAATTTCTACGCACTCTTGTTTTCCACCCTCTTCCATTAATGTTATCCTGAGCATGTGTCAACTCGGAATTGGATGACCGCACGTACATAAAATATATACAAGTACCTGAAACACAAACAGAAACAAAAATAGAAATGAGATAGGATTAGATTAGATTTGTCTAAGTCATACAAATTTAGCTTAAAATTGATGATAATAATAATAAAATTAAATGCCCTTCCTCAGCAACGGCACCAACAACTTGTTGCCTCCTTTTTAGTCTTAATAAAAGGACTCTAACTCATGCAAGCATACATGGGTCAACAAGTAGTGCAGATAAGAAAAGTATCGATCCACGGAGAAAGGTTTTAAATCTAAAATATCATACATCAATCATATCACTATTTTCATATGCTCTAACGAATACTCATAATTTTAAGTTAAACTAAACTAAACTGATGAATAAAAATGTAATACTACAATAATGAATCAAATTTAGAAAGAATGGGATTCTAATTTCATTTCATACTTCATCTAATTATTACCATCATGTAAGCTTATATATTCATCATGAAAAATTAGCCAAGAGCACAAAAGTAGTCATAACCATTTTTCAATGAATTATGACCTATTTACATAACCTCCACATTTAATAAAAATCATGTAATCAACAATATTACCAAAATCATTATATGTCTATGTGAAATTGCAGCAATAATAAATTAAAGCGCAGGCTCTTACATTACTACATACAGTAAAACAGTATATTTCTATCTGGTTCACGAAGTACAAAGCTAAACATCCCAGCCTTATAAACGTATGTTATTATGATTATAACCATACTCATATTTCATTTTTCAATTCCATAAAAGTATACAAGATGAATGGTGATCAAACATTCGTTCATTACGCTCAATCATAATAGATAATCCAATGACAAGCATACAATCAACCAATCAGGCATATAATTATAGACTACATATCAAAATCCGTTAGAATCCCCTAATGGAGTTTAGTTCATTTTTGAACCGAAAACCATTATGGGACTGTAGTAACACATGGAATTAAGTAGCACAAATGAGAAATGAAAGAGAATTGATTAAACCCAATTACAAAATCTGTTCCAATGTGCTATTCCAAATCACCAATAATCTCCAGGAAATTGAAATGATTAATTCTTCAATAACTAAATTCAAGAGAGGATATAGGATATTTCAATTATTATCAAAACCTCTCTAGAACTAATTCAAAAACTAAGAACCCTAATTACTTAAATGAAAAACTGATAAAGACCCAATAATACATGTCTGGTGCCAACCAGTATTGTTCAGATAAGATCAAGCGCTCAAAATTAAAATTTAAAAATAAGTCAACAAACAAACTTCAGAGGACTCGCGCGACCGCGAGTGATCCCAGTATAAAACGGGTGCGCGGACGATGTGTATGTTTGTCAAGGCTTTAGCGCGGGCGCACGATTTTCCTTCTTGTTTTAGGCGCGACTGTGCGTGGGTTTAACTTCATAGCAAGATAGTGGCAGCAGCACGCCGAGAATTGGCTTATTTAGCAGCCGCCACCCGCTTCTTCGTGTCCTGTCTTCGATGTTCTCATTTGTTGTTCTTTGCTTGTTCGTTGTCTTTCTTTCATCTTGCCTTTTCTGCATGACGCTCATCCACTGCTTTAGTTCCTCATCTACCCATGTCCATCATGCATAGTCCTTGTTAGCTCGTGTCACCATGCTCATCCACGTCTTTCCTTGCCTTAGGAGTTCAACTACAAGAAATGCTAAACAAACATAAAATGCATAAAAACATAGTAAAATCTACTTGAGATGAGCATAATTCTCATGAATTGATATCCAATAAATAGGTATAAACCCTACTTATCATTATGACATGTGAACTACATGTATGAACTCTGAGATCACATAAAAAAAAACCTAGAATAAAAGTTACAGAGCACCAAAGTAGGTACCCTGTAACTGTTCTTCATTTTTGGAAAACCCAGAAATGAAGAACAGCTCTGACAAGAAATTCTGAAGCTTAAATCTTGCAGTTGTGACATAGTTTGGTCATGAAATCGATTTGTAGTTGTAGTATTACATGTATACTACAACATTAACTCAATTACAAGCCCAGAATCCTTATGATATAAGATCTATGATTAGTCAAACTAGCAACCTTGATAACTGTTATGAATGTTCTGGGTTTGAAGAAGAACACCTATAGCGACGGTTCTGTCACTATAGGGCCCTTTAGTGACAGTTTATTTATGAAAATTAATTATTTTATTTAATAAATAGAGAAAAATAGTTTTTAATTATTAAAAATTCATAATAAATTCCTAAAAATTATTTTAAAGTCTAAAATTAGGTTTTTAATTATTTTGAATATATTTCATTAATATTTAATATTTTTGGAATATTAATGGTATTTAATTTATTTAATTATAATATTAAATAAATTACTTAAAAATGATTTTGATACTTGAAAAATCATTTAAAATTATATTATGGTATAAGAAAATATTTTAAGTTATTTTTAATGACTTTTAATATTATATGATGAATTTCATTAATTAATTATTATTAATGGTAATTAATTTATTTAATAAATGAATTAAATAAATTATGGAAAATTTTAATTAATGATTTAAAAATTATATAAAAATAATTTAAGTGTTATAAAAATATTTTAAGCTATAAATATAACTTTTGATATTTGGTCATGAAAAACATTAATATTTAATATTAATGACAATTATTTAATAATGGTTTTAATTAATTTAAAATCATTTAATGGTAATAATAAAGTATTAAAAATACTTGAGATATTATAAATAATGTATAATATTATGACATGTATTTTATTAATATTTAATATTAATTAAATATTAATGATAATGGAATTAAGTGGTATTTAATGCATATAAATATGATATTAATGGTTGAAAATATCATGATAAATGGTAATAATTACTTGAAAATTATTATAAGTTTTCAAAAATTATTTTAACTGAATAATTAATTGTCTAAGTTAATTATGTTGCGTTTAGACAGAGTTTTATGGATATTAGGCTCGATAATTGTTCGACTAGGCCGTTAGGAAGTCATAATAGTACCGAACTCAACTCAGACTGCAATAGTTTGACTTGATACTAGGTCTTATGTGTTGTATAGACAGATAAGATTATGTGATAATATGTTAAGGTTATTTTATATTGTGATGATATTATTCTAATATTTGGAGATCGGTATTATCTATATTAGGTCTTCAGATAAAGTTAAGTTATGTTTCGTAACAGTAATCAATGGTGCAGACAAGTTTTCTTAAACTGTTCTTTTAACTTGTGATTAATCATTGTTGATTACATCACGTCTATGAATTGTTGAATCGCACTTTGTGCATATTGCATGTGTTCATCAGGTATGAAAGGTTGATCACCTTCATTACCATTCGGTCCAGATATAATTGATATGTTCATGTTCAATGTTCGTTCAGCTATAAAAATTGTCCATGCTAGTTCACAATTATATTGTTGAATGTTAGCCAGCTATTATTCAAAATCTTTCCATCATGATATATCCTTAATTTATTGAACTTAAACTTACTGGGCAAACTTGTTGCTCACCCTTTCTATATCATGATAAACATTGCATATTAAGGCGAATACGTCAGATACAAGGAAAAGTCAAGGCCAAGTTTAGCTTGGGACTATGTGTGCAGCTAGATTTGTAACAGTATTGTATAATAATAACATTGTATATTAGATAGGATATTGATTCAGGTTTGAAGTGAAGGTTCTCGACCTTGGGGATAGTGTTTAATGTTTAATGTATAAACAATTTATGTTTATATCTTCCACAATAGTTAGAACTAGTGTACCAGATTTGTGGTGATTTAGGACCCGAATTTGGGGGCGCTACAACTAGCTCGTTTTGCTGAACACCAGGTGGTAGACGAAGAGAGGAAAGCTAGGCGTTTTGAACAAGGACTGAAGCCTTGGTTGTTTAACAAGGTATCAGTTCTTCAGATTGATTCTTTTACGACATTACTAGAAAAGGCTATTATTGCAGAGGGATGAAGTGAAGCTTTAAGTCGGTATAACAAAGAGAAGAAGGGAAAGAGCATTGGTGGAGAGAATCGAGGAGGAAGCAGCAGTGGAGGTAGGAACTTAGGGAAAAGGAAGTGGGAGAACAACAACAACAACAACAAGAATCCCAACAATAAAGTGGGAAAATTTCGAGGAGAATTTAAGAAGAAGGTGGAAGGATGCCCAAAATGTGGGAAGTATCACCAGGGGGAATGTTGGAAAGGGCGCAGTGTATGTTACAACTGTGGCCAAGAGGGACATTATGCTCCAAACTGCCCAAAATCGAAGAAGATCAGAGGATGTTTTGTTTGTGGTTCGGCGGACCATCTGATCAAAGACTGCCCAAAGAAAGGAAGTAGCGGAGGAAGCGGCCAATAAAGAGGGAGTGGCAAACTGATGATTGGTGGACCAATACCATCCAATCGTCCAACTGCCAGAACATTTAATATGACCGTCCAGGACATCGTAGCTATAAAGGACGTTGTGTCAGGTATCATCTCGATCAATGATATAAATGCCTATATATTATTTGATTCGGGTGCCACCTGTTCTTTTATATCTGAGGAATTTGCTAGTCGACTTAATTTACCCCAAGAACGATTAGGAAATCCCTTGATCGTAGAGGTTGCGAATAAGGAAGTAATCCATGTAAAGTATATTTACCGAAATTGTCGAGTAAATATTAGAAATCATGAACTAAGCATAGACCTGATTCTGATAAGATTGGGAGAGTTTGACGTAATATTGGGAATGGATTGGTTGTATAACCATGCCGTGATAATTAACTGTCAGAATTAAAGTGTGAACCTTCAGACTCTGAATAAGTCTAAGGTGGTATTTTATGGTAGCTCATCGCTTAAGCAATCATGTTGCCTTACGATGATACAGGCCAAGAGATTGATAAGAAAAGGATGTGTAGGCTACTTAGCATATATTATTGACACTCAGAAAAAGAGAGTAGAAATTAAGGATACATCTGTAGTACGAGAATTTCAAGATGTATTTCCAGAAAATTTGCCTAGTCTTCCGCCAGATAGAGAAATCGAATTCGTACTAGACTTAGCACTGGGAACTGCACCTATTTCAAAAACCCCATACCGTATGGCGCCAGTAGAGATGAAGGAATTGATGATACAATTGCAAGAGTTATTGGATAAGGGTTACATACGACCAAGTGTGTCTCCTTGGGGAGCACTCGTGTTGTTTGTAAAGAAGAAGGACGGATCAATGAGATTTTGTATTGATTATAAAGAATTGAATAGAGTGACGGTTAAGAATAGATATCCATTACCAAGGATAGATGATCTTTTCGACCAACTGAAGGGAGCCAAGTGTTACTCGAAAATAGATTTGCGAATGGGTTATCACCAGTTAAAAGTGCGGGAAGAGGATATACCAAAGACGGCGTTTCAAACTCGTTATGGACATTTCAAATTTTTGGTGATGTCATTTTGGATTGACGAATGCTCCGGCAGCATTTATGGATTTAATGAATCAAGTCTTCAAACCATTCTTAGATAAATATGTTGTAGTTTTCATCGATGATATATTGATCTACTCCAAGACGGAAGAAGAACACGATGAACATCTGAAGATGGTTTTGGAGGCACTAAGGAAGGAGAAGTTGTATGCAAAATTTTCTAAATGCGAATTTTGGATGAAGAAGGTTCAATTCTTAGGACATGTGGTGGATAAGGATGAAATTTTAGTAGACCCTACGAAAGTAGAAGCAGTAAGTAATTGGGAACAACCGAAGACGCCAACTAAAGTGAGGAGTTTTCTAGGGTTAGCTGGGTACTATTGAAGATTTATCCAGGATTTTTCTAAGATAGCAACCCCGTTGACCAACTTAATAAGGAAGACGGTGAAATTTGTGTGGACTGACAAGTGTGAGGAGAGTTTCCAAAAGCTAAAAAAGAGATTGAGTGAGACGCCTGTATTATCATTACCAGATGATACGGGAGGATTTATGGTGTATAGTGATGCGTCGCACAGAGGACTGGGCTATGTGCTAATGCAACATGGCAAAGTCATTGCGTATGCGTCACAACAGTTGAAGGATTACAAAAAATGATACCCTACTCATGACTTAGAGTTAGCGGCAGTAGTTTTCGCATTAAGATTTGGAGACATTATTTATACAGAGAAAAATGTGAGATATACACAGGCCACAAGAGTCTAAAATATATGTTCACACGGAAGGAGTTGAACATGCATCAAAGAAGGTGGTTAGAATTAATCAAGGATTATGACTGCGATATTCTTTATCACCCGGGAAAGGCGAATGTAGTGGCCGACGCACTGAGTAGGAAAGGAAGGGAGAAGTTATTTCAATTGACAACTCAGGAGGAGTTAATAAGGGATATGGAGAAATTGGAAATAGAGATAAAGGGACCAGAGAAGTCTAATGGGAGAGTGTTTGCAATAAAAGCTTGTCCGACCTTTTTGGACAGAGTAAAGAAATCCCAAGAAAAGAATGAAGATTGTGAGAAAATCAGGAAGAGGATCTTGAAGAATGAGGAAGAGAAATTCAAGATGGATAGAGACGGTATTTTAAGATTTGAAGGGAGAGTGTGGGTACCAGCGGTAACCGAGTTGAGGGAAGAAATTTTACACGAGGCACACAATACGACGTATTCCGTTTATCCAAGAGGCATGAAAATGTACCGGGATTAGAGATAACATTTTTGGTGGCCAAATCTAAAAAGTGAAATCGCGGAGTGCGTTAGTAGATGTCTTACATGTCAATGGGTCAAAGCAGAGCACCAAAGACCAAGTGGTCTACTTCAACCGTTGGAGATACCGGAGTGGAAATGGGAGTATATTACGATGGATTTTGTGGTAGGACTTCCAATCACGTAGAAAGATTTTGATGTCATTTTGGTTATTGTGAATCAACTAACGAAGAGGGCTCATTTTCTACCAATCAAGATTTGATGTAGTTTAAATCAGTTAGCTAACCTATATGTAAAAGAAATTGCTTCACGACATGGAGTGTCGGTATCGATTGTCTCTGATCGAGATCCACGCTACACGTCAAAATTTTGGAAGAGCTTGCAAGAGAGGATGGCAACACAGTTGAGTTTAAGTACCGCATATCATCCACAGACAGACGGGCAGAGTGAGCGAATGATACAAACGCTAGAGAACATGCTTAGAACTTACGTGATGGACTTTAAAGGAAATTGGGATGATCACTTACCCTTAGTGGAATTCACTTATAATAATAGCTACCATGCGAGTATAGGCATGCCACCATACGAAGCTCTTTACGGGCGAAAGTGTAGAACACTGTTGTGTTGGGATGAAGTTGGAGAGCAAAAAATGTTAGGACTAGAATTAGTTCAATAAACCACAGATGTGGTGACATTGATAAGAGCTCGATTAGTAGCAGCACAAGATCGCCATAAAAAGTATGCAGACTTGCATCGTCAGGATCGCGACTTTTAAGTCAGAAGTCACATTTTCTTAAAGGTATCCCCCTGGAAAGGAAAAATACGATTCGACAAGAAAGGAAAATTAAGTCCAAGGTTCATAGGACCATTTGAGATACTGAAGCAAGTGGGCGAAGTGGCGTACCAAGTTGCATTACCACCTGAGTTAAAACACGTTCATAACATGTTTCACATCTCCGTGTTGCGTTCGTACAAGCCTGACTACAAGCACATGATTTCTTATGAGCCCATTCAAGTAGAAAAGAATCTAGCATATGAAGAAATTCCTATCCAAATATTAGATAGGAAAGAGTAAATATTAAGAAATAAAATTATCTCTTCAGTAAAAGTACTTTGGCGAAACCACGACGCCGAAGAGGCCACGTGGGAATTAGAAGATAAGATGCGAAGGGATTATCCCTATTTATTTGAGTAACCTTGTACAATTCCGAGGATATAATTTTTATAAGGGGGGGAGAATGTAAGAACCGAGAATTTTATAAATAAATATTATAAGAGAATAAATATTTATTTGAAAATAAATATTGATATGCTGTGAAATGAATAATTCAACTAAGTCAAATTGAATGTATAAGTGTTGATTGTGATGAGAATTGTAAGATGCCTTGTGTGGCATGAGAAGGGAAATTTTGGTGATTAAACTAAGAGGAACATTAATTGCTTATAATTATGTAATTCCATATAAAGAATGAATACACCATTAGATTAGTAATATCACCAATGTGGAAGTTAATGCATATCGTGTAAAACTTGTGTGATGATAGAAATTAGAACTGGCTTGAAGCTAAACCATTTTGGCACTTGCCGGGATCAAGAATCAAGGCCCCCCAAGAAAGATAAAAATGGCGTGAATAACGCCGATGACCGATCTGAAGAAAATTAGTTTTTTTTACTGTAGAAATGAAATAGAACATTAATGTAAAGTGTGACATGAATAAAATCATATGATAAGAATATATTCTAATGATATAAAGTATCAAGTAGTACAATAAAATCATAAGTAATTTTAATACAAAAATTATTAAATATCTGTATTCCAGAAATTGGAAAAGGAATTATGTGTGTACACTAGATAGATAATATTAAATAATATTATAATATAGTTATGTGAGTATTAAAAATAATTATGGAGATACTCGGACAATAATACCTAATTGCGTTATTTTATTACGTTTACTTAATATGTGTGGATTATATGATGTGAGTACATAAATAATCCCTAAATTTTCCTAATATAGTAACAATTGTACATTAAAATTACATTTAGGAGTTAAAGTAACTAACTGAGCCAAATTTGATCACATTTAACTCATCAGTTGCTCCACAATACAATGAACAGTAACCTATGGCCTAATTTACGTAACCTCCAAGTATAATCAGTGGCTAAGCTAGGTGATCATTACCATGACAATGGCTGTGGAGATGGCTGGGAAGTGGTTGTTGAACCACTCTTGTTAAACCATTGTGTTTTCCTTCAACACCATAGATTCTAAATTAATGTCCAGTCCAAGCTTCTTCTATAAATAACAGACCAAATTCTCAGTTACGTTGTTTTGTTCTTGGCTATTGAAACACTGACAATTTGAGAGTGAGTGAATTGTGGTTTAAAGAAGGGTCTAACAGTCTCAGAAGGGAGAAATTAAGTAAACTAAGCTTCAAAGAGGTATAAATTATAACTTATGTTCTTGAATTGGGTTTTTTCAAATTCTTGAAATTACTTGAAATTCTCTGATAATCAAAGTGAATTAGCATGCTATAATGTGTTTATGAAGTAGGTTTACATGAATGGACTCTTTAATGATAGATTGGAACATGTTTAAACTGAAAAGAATCAAAGTGGTTTGATGCTCTGCAAAATAGAGCAAGTTATCGCTTCGGTTTAGGTATGGCGCAATGATTCTTATTTGTATTTATACTAAAAGATAAGACCAATTTCCACTGCACTTCCAAATCGCTTATTGATTTCTGTAATATTATGTGATGTGAAATTAGTTTATATCTTAAATACATACCTGAAAAGGAGTATAACATGAGATGTAAAACTTTCTTACGTAGTATGAAGTAATCAACTAGGATTACCAAGGAAGTTTGTAGCAAAACTTAATGTTTTCAAAACAAACCTTGTGGAAAACTTATGTTTACAAGTTCTGAACTTGATGATATATATGCATGACTGATTTCAAACATAAAAGAGTATACTATAGAGTTATAGTCCCTTTGTTCATAACCAAACTTGTAGACATTATGTTAGAGAAATTTTCAAGAAAAGTTTGATATATCAAAGCTAATATACATGAAAACTACATGGTGTATATTATGATCATGTGAGAATGATAACATGACTTGACTACACATGATAAGAGTTTTAAAGTTGTTTTATATGTGTTATATTATACCATTCAAGAAAGGCAACCTTGAACATGTTTTCAAAAATTTAGTTGCATCACATGAATATATAGATTCTAAAGAAGTAAGATGTCATGTTATGGATATAATACTCCTAGACATGATTTATATGTATTAAGCATGATGATAACTAAACCAAACATGAGTTTAAAGCATGATCTGAAGTGGTAAACAATGATAATTGTGATCAAACAATATGAAAACTATAAGCATATGTAATAATAGGTTTTGAAATCTCTATGTGGACATATAGTCAATTTATAAACCATGATAACTACATGATCTTGTTATGCTAGTTGTTTGTTAAAACTTGTAAAAATAAACTCAAGAATGGTCATAGGCTTATAAGAGAACCTCTAACATGTATATATGTTAAATTATAAGTGTATATGCGTGTTAAAGTTGGACTGAAACTAGGAAGTGCAAAGCTCAACCTTGGCCTAGCCAGGGGACAGCGCAGCTGCGCCATCCCTAAGCCTAGACACGGTGCAGTTGTGCCATCCTGCAGTCATGAATAGTTTCTATTTTTGATCTGAAGTTCAAAGAATGCTTATAGGGTTACCTTAATTTGGATTATATGACCAACATGCTATATAATATGTTGAGAAGCATGCTAGGGGATAGAGTTGAATGTTTT
The DNA here is from genome assembly GCA_020205605.1 of Panax ginseng. NCBI lineage: Eukaryota > Viridiplantae > Streptophyta > Magnoliopsida > Apiales > Araliaceae > Panax > Panax ginseng. Next base: position 75,529,865 of record CM035131.1, on the reverse strand, counting down.
AATGAGTAATTATAATTTTAAATGATAAGAATGTTTACAAGATATGAAGCAATTATTTGTGAAATACATTATTTGACTTTGTGGTATCATAACAATCTGATTTGTGTTCTGAAGATGTAGAATATGTGATATAGTATGAAGTTATAACTAGGTTGAATGTTTAAATGTACATTTGATATGACGTCCCCAAAACAGGTATACATCACCCATCTTAAGTCGCCAAATACATGGTACATAAATCAAATACAAACTTAATTATACAACTATCGTGTACAATACGACCAAACATAAGCTGAGAGTTTTAATACGAATATTGTCTTCTAGACAGTATTCAAACTCAAATGGAGTCCTCAATATATTTATTATCACACTATTTCATAGAATAGTGAGGACTACTAATGCAAACATCTGGACTATCACTCTGTTCCCCGACTAGTCCCGGCTACGTTCTCATTTCCTGAAGAGAACAATGAAAGCAAGGGGTGAGCTCAACTAGCCCAGTAAGAAATATTATGACTAAGATAATGCAGAATAAATTATCGTTAGCCTTCAACAGTGTTAAACAGATAAAATATAATAGACATCAAGTTTAACTACAACGGAACAAGCAATCCATTAGAAGAGTCGTGTAAAGCATGATATCAACTATCTTCTATAATTTAAAAAGTTTTTCATCAACTTTATTCCTGTAATACCCATTAACAGTTCTTTGTTATACCCAAGACAAAAAGAACTCTCATCACCTGTCTTCACCTGAACCAACAAAGATTATAGTTAAATCCATAATTCATATTTATAATCATGTAAATCAACAGTTTTTCCTTGCCACAAAGGCTTAATAGAACGCTTACTCCATATCCTTACCCCAAAGGCTAAAGATATTCAAATGTAATAACAATGATCATACCAATCAGTTGTCTACCTTTGCACTACGGGCCAAAGATATTCAACTATAAAACTAACAGTCATGATAATACCAATCAATTGCCTGTCAGTGCACTACGGCCAAAGACATTCAACTATTAACTAATGGTCATGATCCTGCCAATTATATCATCGAATTATCCCTGCACTACGGCCAAGAATATTCTGTTAGTTCCTGGAGGCACGACAGATATCTAGAAGGGGGTTTGAATAGATAATTAAAACTTTTTCTTTTAACTTATTTAGGTTGATGATAATCAATGCACAGCGGAATGAGTATTTAATAAACCTTCTATTAGATATCTTGACTTAATGAGAGTGAGGCCGTTATGACAGTTATAGTAGGTATAGCAGTTATAGCAGTTATAATGAACACAACAATTTTAAGTGGTTCAGAGCACTTAAAACTCCTAATCCACTCTTCTACTCCTTGAGTATGAAATCCACTAAGGATGTTTGTTACACTTCTTGAATCTCACAGATTACTTCTAGACCAGCAGTCTATGTACTTCTTAGTTCACTCTTGAACTCTTCAAGTCCAGCAGACTTGGTTTCTCATAGTTCACTTAGAACTCTTCAAGTCCTGTAGACTTAGTTCTCTTACTTCAGTTGATTAAAATTTTGTTTAGATTGTGATTGATGCTACTCAATTGCTATTAAGCACTTGTTCGAAAGAACTGAGTAGCTAAGCAAGTTTTCCCTTTTTCTCAGTTCGTAGAGTTGAGCGTTGAGTGTTCTTGTGCGTTTTTGTTCAATGCTTGTCTATTTTCTCATCTGTCTTTGTTCTGTATATATGTGATCTTGAAATCTATCCGTTGAAGTCATTTGATGAGGCATTAAATGCGTTAGACATCTCTGAACTTTGATGGAGACTTTTATGCACATCTTCTGAATTACACTCTGGCCCACTAACACAGCTGACTGCTTTCTCACCTAACACCTCAAAAGGTGTTTTCCTCTACCCAATGGTCCTTTTCTTAGCTTCTTGAATACGTCTCTTTTGATCAATACTAAGGATATCTTTTGTACCATTGGGATTGGTGAGAGCTTCAACGTTCAAAACCCATTCCATATTTGTTGGAATTTATCTTCAACCAAAGTTAGGGCTTGATGCTTCTGACACAAGGCAGATGACACTCTACTATTCAAATTGTAGTGTCTTGCCATATTGATGCTTGCTCTTAAGAGAACACTACGATTTCTCACAAGGATTTGCACACTACAATCTTTTCACACGACGATCATCACTTGCTCGTTTTGCAGACTCTATGTTTCCGAAAGCACACTATGATCTCTGAGTTAGCTTTGCCAAATGTCTGGACTACTCTATGATTTCCTGAAGAGGCCCTTCAAGGCAGATACACTACGATCATCTCAGCACTACGATCCTGCCTTAGATTACGATTACGTTAATCAAATAGGATAGACTACGATTCTCTTCAAAGCCTATCTATTTCTTTCTAGCCATAGATCAACCTAACATATTTGATCTCTTTATCTATACTAGTGAACATTATAGGCTAAGATCAACCTAAAAATTTTGATCTATCACTAAGTCCTTGTACATATATTCCTCGAAGGACTTTACACAAAATCATGAGCATTTACTTTAAACATCAAATCATAATATGTATTCTTCCAACAATCTACCCCTATTTGATGTTGACATAACCAAGGAGATTTGATGTCATGATTATTAAAATACAGTTGTAGTAAAGTAAACATGACTTAGTATTTCAGTGAGCAGCTGAAATTTTTAGAGAATAAGCATGAATTTATTGATGTATGGAGACAGATATTACATTTAAGATTGACTACATCAATACAACTTGAAATTCAACTTATCTCTATTTCTTTGGCCTTTTGCTTCTTGGAGGATTTGCATATTCCTCAGCTCTACTCTTTCTGCTTGCTTCATCTCTTCTGGCCAAATCTTCTAGCTCACTTGGGCTTAGTCTAGGATTGTGATCATGCCTATTCATGAATGCAGGATCTCCAATTGGCATTCTTAGGCCTGTTGTTGTCACCACATGAGAGCTGGTAGTTGTCCCTTGACTCCTTAATGGTTGAGCCATTAAAATTTCCTGCTGATCAGATCGTTGAGTCTGATTGCTGGATCGTGGAGTCTGCTGAGTGATTTGCCTTGCAGGAGGGTTCCTCAAGGCTTGAGTTTGGAATTGCCCTCTGCCTCTGCCCTTGCCTCCCTGACCTCCCTGATCTCCTTTGCCTTTATTCTCCCCCTTTATGTCAGCATCAAGGGTTCGAATGTCTTCGGATAAACGAGTCACTCCTTGGACAAGTTCATGAAGTTGACTCTGACTGTGAGCAATGTCTTATCAATTTTTGGTGATCGGAGCTTCAGATCGAGCTTCCCATTATTGAAGAGCGGCCAGTATGTTGTCAGTCTGTTGACCTTGGTTGACGTAAAATTATTGGAACTCTCTTACTGCAGTTTGCAGATTGAGGAAGCTCTCCATCATTAGTTTATTTTGGGCTTCTTGAGTGGATCAGAAAACAAGAACAAAGATCTCTATGTCTTTTGGTCGCTAGAAAATGAATGTCATCCTCGCCTTTTATGCTCTGAATCATTTCCTTGATGATTTCTTTCAGTGTTTTAGAGAGCTCAGAGCTTAGGGAGTGTGGAAGATCGTTTGCAGCATTGATCATTGATGTTAATCTCAGCTGAATAAGATCAGTATGATCTTCAAGACTCTCATCGAGTTCCTTGACAACTTTCGCAGACATTTCTGACAGATCAGCCTTTGTGGAAAACTCTGAAAGAATTTCATCCAGTTGGGGAAATTTTGAGGAGGGGGGTGATGTGCCTTTGAATTGATCTTGCAAAGAGTAGAGGGCAAGATCAAGATTGAAGAATTCATTGTTGGATGAGGAGGGAATATCTGAGGGAGGAGCCTAGGTTTGGATGTTTAAGGTTGTTGGCTCTACGATTTGAGGTATATACTCTACAATGGGGTTAGAGTCAGTGATCGTAGAGATGATAGGTTATGGGAGCATTAGGGAGTTGATCTTATTTGGTTCCTTGGTTACAGAATTTTGGGATTCTGCAACTAGAAATTGATTCAGTGGATGAAGAATCACTTCCAACCATTGTGGGATCTCATAAAATTGATTGAATGAGGCTGATAGAAAATGATTAACTCTAAAGAGAGTTGGGATAGATAGTACCTCAAGTTTGTTCTTTGAGGAGGAATTGTTCATGAGAAGCTTTTTGGCAAAATTGAATTTCCCTGGGAATCTATTAGCTAGCACTGAGATGGTCGGATACTCTTTGAAATTCCTGAACATGTGATCCTAAGAGTTCAGAATTTGAGCTTGGTGGAAAGGCATCATGGGTAGATATGCAAATAGTTGTTCATAGTTGGCTCTTCTGTACCCATCAATGCCCACAGCTATAATCTCTACCTTATCACCTTCATCCTCTTCTTTATTTTCATCTGATGATTCCATTATCTCAATGGCTTCATGGTGTTCTTGCATTGGTTCTTCTTCATTTCTTTAGAACCTCTTCTTCTTACATTGTAAAGATAGCATGAGCTTCTTCCTCAATTTGATCGTTTTCTGGTGAGATCAATAGCTCCCCCTCAGCTGGAGCACCTTCTGTGATGAGGGTTTCAGGCATCTCCCTCTCAATGGGTGTATCCTCTATCATCAGATCTTCATGAGTCTCCCCCTCAGTTGGAGCTTTGACTATTTGGCTTTCATTTGCTGGTTCCTTTTCAGCACTCAATTCCTTTTCTTCCCTCTTTAATGCTTTCTCATTGACAAGAATATATTTCTTGACCAATTTCCTTCTTGGCTTTTTAGGCTGAGCCACAGCCTTAGGACTTTCTTCAGTTTTATCCTTCTGATCAGCCAAAATTGTTGTTGCAGCTACTTCCTTGTTTGGTCTGGTCTCTACGATCGGCAGAGACTCTATAATCGTGGAGATTGATGGCCTTTTGATCTTGTGGTTGATCTTATTCTTCTTTAGTAGCTGAGATATGGTTTCTCTATCTTCTTCTGCCTCAGCCTGCTGTTCCTTCCTTCTTAGGATCCTTAGAGTCGCAATGTCTGAGGACTCTACAAGTTTATCAGTGGTGGATCCTTGAGGCTCTTCTGCAGTTCTGGCTTTCATCTTTCATTTGCCCTTGCTTTTTCTGATTAAAGCAATGGGTTCTTCCTTGTTAGCTTCCTCTTCTTCTTCTTTAGATTCTTTGACAACTGACATGTTGCCTGGCACTCCTGATTCCTTTATTTCACCAGTTCTTCCACTAGATTCAGACATCATCTTCACATTTTTAGCTGGATTCCTTTTTCAGTTTTCAAATAATTAATGGGTCATTCGTTGATTTGGATTGATGGCTTCTCCTTCATCATCCTCGATTAGGTCACCAAGAGCAGCCTGTAGGATAATGCGTATAAATCGCCCATAGAGCATTTTCTGAGAGCTCTTCGTCTTCTTTGAGTTGATTAACCACTTCCCAATCCATTCAAGCAGTAGAGCCCCATTGTTGAGTTGTATTCCATAACATATGGCAGTCATGAGCTTGAGTTGTATCTCATTCACAGAGTCATGACCTAAGCTCTTATAGCATATACATTTTCCAACAATATCAGCTAGAAATTCATACCTTTGTGGGAACTCCTTCTTCTTGTATCCTTTGACAGAAGGTGATTTCTTGTTATGCATCTTCTTGAGACCCTTGTGAAAATCTATGCCATCTATGGATGGCACCCTTCGATTTGAGACCTAGGGCTGTTTGATGTCCTCACTTATAGTTTGATTTCGACGTTCTCGACTTTTATGATGATGATGGTGTTGTTTTCAAACACCCCTTTATTATAGAATTCCTTTACCAGCTTCGGGTAGATCAATGTGTCTGTACCCAAGGCTTCTTCGAGACCTGCCTTCTTCAATAGCGACAACGTCTTGTGAAATTGAGGTTCAACTGATTTAAATTCGTCAAAACAGAGTCTGTAGCCGGAGATAACACTGGAAGTTGCCATTGATTTCTTTGCAGGAAGTGAAACTGACTGAGCTTGCTACTGATTTAGGGTTTCTGCTTGAGAGAGGAAGAGAGAGATGATCTTTTGAACTTCAGATTTCAAAAAGGCAATTTTAATTTGTACTTGTAACTTCCCTCTCTCTGTTTTGCTTAGTGGGACAGGTGTCGAATTTTGTTTGGCTCTACGAATCTTGATAGAGAAGGATTGTACTAAATTACCCTTGACCTTTTTTGGGTCAATGTGTCCTTCAGGAGAACTACGATCGTTGAGATGGTCCTTTGAGTCGTCGAGTCTTAGTTGCACTTGTAGAGTCTGAACTGCGATCGTTGAGTCTGACTGGTAATCATAGAGTCTGATCAAGTTCTCGTTATGAACCTTTGATTTAGAATTCTTCTTGGTTTAAGGTAGCTCAGAAAGGGCCAACCTCTTGAATGAAACAAGGGTTAGGTTTGTCCCTGAGGCACTTATCAGTGAGAATGCTTTGATTTATGCTTGATCATCATAAGGTGCTCCTTTGGTTTTGTTGATGTAACTCTGCTATCGTTGAGTCTGTACTACGATCGTTGATTCTGTTTAGCGTTCGTTGAGTTTTATGACACTTTGGCTCTATGATCGTGGACTTCCTTTGATTATGTTCATGATTTCAAACATAGCCTTTAATCCTGCATGGTTAGCACATACTAGAGCATATTTTTCATGGTTGCAAGTTAAGCATGCCTAGCTCACTTATTAACTTGTTAAATCTGGATTCATCTAGAGGCTTTGTAAAAACATCAGCAAGTTGATTTTCAGTAGGGATATATTATAGGGATATAGTTCCATTTTACACATGATCCCTAATGAAGTGATACCTTATTTCTATATGCTTAGTTCTAGAATGCATGACAGGATTATGAGTTATAGCAATTGCACTAGTGTTATCATAGTGAATAGGAATGGATTTAAATTCAAACCCATAATCTACTAGTTGATTTTTCATCCATAAGATCTGAAAGACAACAAATCGCTGCTGCAAAGAATGTATTCAGCTTCTGCAGTTGAAGTAGACACTGAATTTTGCTTCTTGCTAAACCAGGACACAAGTCTATTTCCTAGCAATTGATAGGTGCCACTGGTACTCTTTCTATCAATTTTACAGCCTGCAAAATCAGCATCTGTGTATCCTGTTAGCTCAAATGAGGATTCCTTGGGATACCATAATCCCAAGTGGGGTGTACCTTTGAGATACCTTCGAAATCCTCTTAATAAAGAGTTAAATGAGATTCTTTAGGGCTAGCACGAAATCTAGCACAAATGCATGTAAAGAACATTATATCCGGTCTCATCGGCGCTTAGATATAAAAGAGAGCCAATCATACCTCTGTATTGAGTTGTATCAATACTTTTACCTTTTTCATCTTTGTCAAGCTTGGTTGCAAGAGCAATTGGGGTTTTCATGGGAGAGGCGGACTCCATGCCATACCTCTTAAGTAAGTCTTTAATGTACTTGGCTTGATTTATGAAGATTCCTTCATCAGTCTGCTTTACTTGCAGTCCAAGAAAGAAGTTCATCTCACCCATCATGCTCATTTCAAACTTTCTCTGTATAAGCTTGGAGAATCTCTTGCATAACTTTTCATCAGTAGATCCGAAGATAATATCATCAACATATATTTAAACTAATAGGTCTTTGTCTTTGTGCTTTCTAAGAAATAGTGTGGTATTTACCCTACCTCTAGTGAATCCATTTTCAATAAGGAAGTTAGTTAGTGTTTCATACCATGCTCTAGGTGCTTGTTTAAGACCATATAAGGCTTTGTCTAATCTAAAGACATAATCATGAAGAGATGGATTGATGAAACCTGGAGGCTGCTCTACATAGACTTCTTCTTGAAGTTCACCATTCAAGAATGCACTTTTGACATCCATCTGAAAGACCTTGAATTTCATGTGAGCAGCAAAGGCAAGAAATATTCTAATGGCTTCCAGTCTGGCAACAGGTGCAAATGTCTCATCGTAATCAATGCCTTCTTCCTGAGAGTAACCTTTGGCCACTAATTTGGCTTTATTCCTGGTTATCACTCCATCTTTATCCATCTTGTTTCTAAAGACCCACTTGGTTCCAATGACAGGATGGTTTGTTGGTCTTGGAACCAATCTCCAAACTTTGCTTCTTTCGAACTGATTAAGTTCTTCCTGCATGGCCTCTATCCAGCTGGAGTCTTCCATAGCATCCTCAATTTTCTTTGGTTCTATTTGTGATAGGAAGCTTAGATAAAAACATTCATTTTGAGTGGCAGCTCTTGTCTTAACTCTCGCACTTGGATCTCCAATGATTAGATCTTGAGTGTGATCTCTTGCCCTTCTGCTTCCTGTTGGGACATCTATTCTTATTCCTTCTTGTCTTAGATCTTCAAGATCTATTTCTTCTTCTTGGTGTGGAGTTTTGTTATCTGGCATAGATCTCTCTACGATCTCATTTCCTTGCTCAACGATTTCACTGTCTAGTTCTACGATCGTAGTGTTAAGCTCGACGTCCTCGTTCGTAGTGTCTTCACTGTTGGTCGTAGTTTCTTGGAGCACTGTTTTATCTAAGTCTGTTTCATCAAAGATGATGTGAATCGAGACTTCTACACTCAGTGTCTTCTTGTTGAACACTCTGTAGGCCTTCATTGTCATGGGCATATCCAAGAAAGATTCCTTCGTCTAATTTCTTTGGTTGAAACTTTGTCAAGCTTCGCTTCCATTGTTGAGTATGTAGCATGCACAAAGAACACATGAAAGTAGTGACATTTGGCTTTCTTCCTTTCCAAAGTTCATAAGGAGTCTTCTTAATCGTAGAGTGTATGAGTGATATGTTACGAGTATAAAGATGCGGTGTTGACCGCTTCTCGCCTGTAAGTACTCTAGTAGATGAATCTATGACTAGTAGTCCTTCTAGCCTCTATTAATGTCCTCGTTTTTCTCTCAAAGAACTCCATTTTGTTGGGGAGTTCGTGGAGTCGAGAAGTTGTGACTAATCCCATTGTTCGCAAGCGAATCGATTCATTTTTGAGAAATCGAATTCTCTGCCATAATCACTTCTTATGGCCTTGATTTTCTCTCCTTTCTCATTCATCACCAGCTTGAACATCTTGATCAGTTGGGAGCTTATTTCATCTTTTGAGGTTAGAAAGAATACCCATGTAAATCTGGTGTAGTGGTCGACTATGACCAGTGAGTATCTCTTTCCCCCAAGGCTCGTCGTTGGAATTGGTCCAAAAAGATCCATATGTAGTAATTGTAGAGGCTTATCAATTGAGTTGATGGTTTTGCTCTTAAATGAGCTTCTGGTCTGTTTCCCAAGTTGACAGGCATTGCAGGGCCTTTCTTTAACGAAGTTGAATTTTGGTAGGCCTGCAACTAGATCTTTTGAAGCTAATTTGGACATGCTCTTGAAGTTGAGATAAGATAATCTTCGGTGCCATAGCCAGCTTATTTCTTCAGATGCTTTAGCCATAAAGCATATTGTCTCATCTGAGCTTAATTTTCCAAGATTTACTGTGTAGACATTTCCTTCTCTTATTTCGGTTAGCTTTAATGTAGATGTCTTCAGGTCTCGGACTTGACATTGATTGTTGAGGAATGTTACTTGATGACCCTTGTCGCAGAGTTGGCTAATGCTTAGAAGGTTGTGCTGTAGTCCTTCCACATAAGCCACTTTGCTAAAGGATACTGCACCATTTCCAGCTGAGCCATAGCCTCTTGTCTTGCCAGAGCCATTATCTCCAAAGATGACCGAGGGACCCTCCTTCTCTATGTAGTTAGACAGAAGGGCTTTGTTCCCAGTCATATATCTTGAACATCCACTATCCAAATACTAGGTTGTGTTTGTGGAGCTCTTTTCCTGAGGCAATATTAAACTTTCATTTTGGTACCCATACTTGAATGGGTCCTACTATGTTAGTACCCTTGGGGACCCAAATCTGCTTGATTTTGGGTCTCACATGCATGAAATTATAATGACATTTTGCAGCCTTGTGGCCAACTCTGTAGCACACAAAACATTTGATATGATGCATGTATGTATGTGTGTGAAAGTTCTTCCTCCACTTAGACTTTTGTGGGTTATTAATCAACCTCCTACTAGGTGATATTCCTTTTCCATGTGTTCTCTTGTTTCATTATTTGTGAGAGAGTGTATCTTATTTCTCACAGATCTTCCTCGGTTGGTTCGTGGAGTTGATTTTATTGGACTCTACGATCCTTCGAGGTTGATGAGTAGTAACTAGATTACTCTTCTCTTTTTTGAAACCTAGACCAGCATGAGATCCCTTACTCCTGGGAATATGAATTGAATGGCTCATCATTCTGTGAGAATTTCACAAATATAATGCCTCTACTTAAACTTGAGGAATCACTCATGCTATTTTTCTTTACTTTTTCCACACATGGCTCTGAGGTAGATTCCCCAAAGCCTAGCCCTGTTCTATCAGAGACGCTTCTCTGATTGGAGATTAAGGAGTCCATGGATGAAGAAGATTTATACCATGTAGAGATGGTCTTTTCTAGATCCTCAATTTTTGAGGTTAGACTAGACTCTCGTTTTGCACTGAGCTCATTTGTTTGTCTCAGGAGCTTATTCTCAGCTTCAAGCTCAGAGAAAGAATTAGTACTGAGAAGGGCTATTTCCAGTTCTTCTTGAACCTTTTCTTTCTCCTTTTGAAGAAGTGAATAATCCTTAGACAGAACTCTAAACCACTTCATGTATTGGTGTAGATCAGATGTTATGTCATGTAATGCAGTTCTAAGATCATCAATATCTACATCAGGAGAGTTAAATTTAAATACCTCATCAATACTTACTTCATGTATGTTGGAGTTCTGTTTCTCCCTTACATTTTTGGCCATCAAGCAGAGATTTGCTATTTAAGGATCTTCATCATCCCTAGATTCAATAGTTGAGTCATTGTCTAAGTCACTCCACGATCCTCCAGCTACAAGGCCTTTTTCTTTCTTCTGTGGCCCTTTGTTGCCTCTGTATTCTTTCTTTGAATGAGATTTCTTCTTGAGTTCTTCTCTGAGAGGTTTGTTGCAATTTGCAATGAAGTGGCCCAGTTTCTTGCAATTGTAGCATAGGTCATTTATTTGCTCCTGGCTGCTGTAGTTGCTGACTTTCTTTAGCTTGTTGGTTTTGCCTCGTCGCATGAACCTTCTTAGTCTTTTCACTAGCATTGCAAGGTCCTCATCATCATCTTCATCGTAGTCAGAATCAACTTTAGTGCTGACTTTGGAGGCGTTATCTGTTGTTTTAAGGGAAACACCTTTATCCTTCTTCCTTCCTTCAGATAAGGTTTCTGCTCATTGAGTCAGCTCCAGTTCGTATGTGAGAAGGTTACCATACAACTGTTGAACAGTCATTTCATATAGATTTTTAGACTCTCTAATGGCAGTGGTTTTGGCATCCCACTTACTTGGTAAGGCTCTCATGAACTTTATGATTAGATCTTTGTTAGGATAGATCTTCCCATAGGCTCGTAGAGAGTTGAGCAATACATTAAATCTTTCGTAAGTGGCAGTAACATTTGCTCCTTGAACGTGAGCGAACATCTCATATTGCTGAGTTAAGAGAGATTGTTTGTTTTCTCTGACTTCTTCTGTTCCTTCATGCATAATGAGCAGTGCTTCCCAAACCTCCTTTGCTGTTTTACTGTTGACCACGTTTTCAAACAGATCATCTTCTAAAGATTGGAACAAGATGTTTTTGGCCTTTTTGTCGAGCTGGACAGCTCTCTTCTCGTTCTCTGTCCATTCTTCCTTAACCTTGATCTGTACTCTATTTGGGTCATCTATAGTTGGTGAAAGCTTTGTAGGAACATAGGGCCCATTCTGAATAGTTTCAAATAGATCTTCATCTATTGCATCCATGTAAGCTTGCATCCTAACCTTCCAGTTAGCAAATTTTTCTTTGTTGCACATTGGTGGCTTGCTGCCTCCTCCAGTCTTTGATTCTCTTGGTAAGTGTGCCATTAGATCTACTCAAGCTTTGTAGGATGTATTATAGAACCTGCTCTAATACCAATTATTAGTTCCCGGAGGCACGACAGATATCTAGAAGGGGGGGTTGAATAGATAATTAAAAAAATTTCTTTTAACTTATTTAGGTTGATGATAATCAATGCACACCGGAATGAGTATTTAATAAACCTTCTGTTAGATATCTTGACTTAATGAGAGTGAGGCAGTTATGACAGTTATAGCAGGTATAGCAGTTATTGCAGTTATAATGAACACAACAATTTTAAGTGGTTCAGAGCACTTAAAGCTCCTAATCCACTCTTTTACTCCTTGAGTAGGAAATCCACTAAGGATGTCTGTTACACTTCTTGAATCTCACAGATTCCTTCTAGACCAGCAGTCTAGGTACTTCTTAGTTCACTCTTGAACTCTTCAAGTCCAACAGACTTGATTTCTCATTGTTCACTTAGAACTCTTCAAGTCCTGCAGACTTGGTTCTCTTACTTCAGTTGATTGAAATATTGTTTAGATCGTGATTGATGCTACTCAGTTGCTATTAAGCACTTGTTCGAAAGAACTGAGTAGTTGAGCAAGCTTTCCCTTTTTCTCAGATTGTAAAGTTGAGCGTTGAGTGTTCTTGTGCGTTTTTGTTCAATGCTTGTCTATTTTCTCATCTGTCTTTGTTCTGTATATATGTGATCTTGAAATCTATCCGTTGAAGTCATCTGATGAGGCATTAAATGCGTTTGATATATTTGAGCTTTGATGGAGACTTTTATGCACATCTTCTGAATTGCACTCTGGCCCACTAACACAGCAGACTGCTTTCTCACCTAACACCTCAAAAGGTGTTTTCCTCTGCCCAATGGTCCTTTTCATAGCTTCTTGAATACGTCTCTTTTGATCAATACTAAGGATATCTTTTGTACCGTTGGGACTGGTGAGAGATTCAACGTTCAAAACCCATTCCATATTTGTTGGAATTTATCTTCAACCAAAGTTAGGGCTTGATGCTTCTGACACAAGGCAGATGACACTCTACTATTCAAATCGTAGTGTCTTGCCATATTGATGCTTGCTCTTAAGAGAACACTACGATTTCTCATAAGGATTTGCACACTACGATCTTTTCACACGACGATCATCACTTGCTCGTCTTGCAGACTCTACATTTCCGAAAGCACACTACGATCTCTGAGTTAGCTTCACCAAATGTATGGACCACTCTACGATTTCCTGAAGAGGCCCTTCAAGGCAGATACACTACGATCATCTCAGCACTACGATCCTGCCTTAGATTCTCGCATTACGTTGATCAAATTGGATGACTACGATTCTCTTCAAAGCCTATCTATTTCTTTCTAGCCATAGATCAACCTAACATATTTGATCTCTTTATCTATACTAGTGAACATTATAGGCTAAGATCAACCTAACAATTTTGATCTATCACTAAGTCCTTGTACATATATTCCTTGAAGGACTTTACACATAATCATGAGCATTTACTTTAAACATCAAATCATAATATGCATTCTTCCAACATATTCATTAGTATCACCAGTGGTCATGATTATGTCATACACCTATCCATCTTTGTATTACGAGCCAAAGCTATTAATCAACAGTTCATCTTTGCACTACGACCAAAGATATCAATCAACAGTTCTTCTTTGCACTACAGGCCAAAGACATATAACTATAAAACCAATAACCAACTGTCCATCTATGCACTACGGGCCAAAGATGACTTTTAACGAAATATAAGAATGAGGATCATGACAATGATATAAAGAATCAATCAAATGAGATAAAGGATAAATATTAAACATTTATAATACAATTTATCCAGAGTTCAAGAATATCTAAATTGTCAACATGATCACCAATTGTGGAGTAAAATTCAAGAATAATATTCATGTAACAAAAATTAATTTGGACAGAAAAGAATCAATTTTTCATCATGAATAGTACCCCATGAATAGTATCCCGTGAATAGTAATTCGTGAATAGTACCCTGTGAATAGTACTTTGTGAATTGTACCCTATGAATAGTACTTTGTGAATAGTATTTCGTGAATAGTACTTCGTGAATAGTACTTTGTGAATAGTACCCCCGAGTGAATAATACCCGAGTGAATAGTACCCCATAAATAATACTCTGAGTGAATAGTACCCGAGTGAATAGTACCCCATAAATAGTAACTCATGAATATTATTCCGTCATGAAAAGATCAATAATTATCAAGAAAGCTCAGAATAATATTTCCATGAAAAGATACTGGATGAAGCGCAAATATTAAGGATATTCCTTACGAATATTGAACGAATATAATATTCATACGAATATGAAAAATAATATCTCTTCAGAATATGAAATAAATAATACCCCTTATGACTGTTGAATGAAAATAATATTCCTACGAATATTGAACGAAGATGATATTCCTTACGAATATTGAACAAAAATAATATTCATACGAATACATAAAATAATATCTCTTCAGAATATGAAATAAATAATATTCATTACCTTAGAAGAAGACTGGATACTGGAATAGTGAAGTAGCAGAATACTCTTCTTCTTTCTCACTATAGCTTCTCTCTCTATAGCTTCTCTCTCTATAATTGCTCTTGTGAGTCTTAGTGAATTGGTGAGAATGAAGGAAGAATGAGTTTCTATTTATAGGAAATTATAGTTTTGATAATTGCACTTTTTGGGGCTCGAAATATTACAGTATAATACCTTCATCTTTTCCTTCATTTTTAATTTAGTCCTGCAAGTATTATCAAACTTGCACCACCTCCCCTAATAGTATATCATGTGAATCAATAGTACAATCATGTGACTCAATAGTTCTATACATGTGAAAAAAATAATTACACTATAGTACATTCATCTATACCTCCATTTTTAATTTAGTCATGCAAGTATTATCAATCTTGCACCTCCTCCCCTAATAGTACATGCATGTGAATCAATAGTACACACATGTGAACAAATAGTTATAAGCATGTGAATTAATAGCAATTAATTGCTCATTTATCCGATTAATTACCCGATTGGTCAATATAACCTCCAGACATCAATTATTATCGACATAATTATCGATTTCCACCAACACTAATAATCTCAACACAATGAAAATATTTTTATCAACAATTTCATTTTTGAATTTTTGAAGTTTGACTTTTTTTGAAAAAGTCAACTATTGACTTTTTGACTAAAAAGTCAACCCTAGTAAATTTTGTGTTTATAGTTTATTTTTACTAATTTCATCGTTCCGGACTCAAATATCACGTCCGCGTCTCCAAATTCAACTCCGAGCTCAAATTTGATTTTTAATAACATTCATCATTAATATTATAACTCACAATATTAACAACCAGATTGTTCCCAAGAAAGAGGGGGCTTTCCGATAAGGATTTCTCCCTATTGGCGCGCAATTAAATAACCTAACCCCTTTCCTCGATAGAACTTTTTAGACATCGTCAATAATGCAAATAATAATATGAACAACTTGTCATCTCAATTATTGATTTAATAATATAAATTATTGTGATAATAATTGAATAAAACTGAGTGATTTCTCACGTAAGCACCAATAATCAATACCGTGTGCTACTATGCAATCACGTGTATTACTGTACTTTTACTATCGGGTAGTTCAACAGTTTAATGGTAAAACTTTCGCCGTTATTTTTAAAAAATATTTTAGTTGTTTTCTAACCACGACAATACCTCCGTTGTGGGGTTCACCAATGATTGTGTCGTCATACGAATATTCCCTGTTAAAACGAATATTCCCCGACCAATCGAATATTCCCCGACACAATGAATATTTTATATCAACTTGCTTACTTTGCAAAATTTTCAAATATCACCCTTAACTTTAACCCTTTCTCAATTTAACCATTTACTAAATAAAATAATAATTATAAGAAAATTGAATACTTTCATTTCATAAAATTTGGGATCTCACATTCGAACTTACACATATGAGTTATATAACTAATGAATATTCTATGCGTGTAATATATTATGTTAGGACTCGAAAGAGGGTATTAAGCTTTACTTTGGTAAACTACGCTTGAGGCAAGTACTCAAACCTTACTCTTTCTTGAGCATTATTGAAATTGTGCAACTATTGATCGTACAAGTAGAATTTTGAAAGAAACATATTTCGTAATGAAAATTAAAACTTTGATTCGAATGATAATTGTTCATATATTTTATAAAAGAGCAGTCTAAGCCATTGATTCGGCTAGACTATTGATAATTGATCGAAAGCTATCCAAACCAACTTAACTTGGTGTGGACTCTTATAACTGAGAAGAACAACCCTCTTAGTAGGGGAATTATATATTGTCGGGGAACCGACATGCGCACATGAGAAAGACTAAATGTTATGCATGACATGGGGTACTTTAGGATGATCACTTGTTACACTCGTTTTATAGAATTATCAGTGATATTACTGTTAATTCTAGGAGAAGTTCATAGTCCTTAGTGACTATTCAGTATTCATTACTTGAAATCTTGAATTGATAAATCTTTGAATATTATTGATATTTCTTTCCATAGCGACTGTTGTTGATAATCACTAATACTTCTTGCTATCTTAAGCCATCGTTATTAATATACCCTTGATACATTAAAGACTATATTGAATACCCTTTTTGCTATATTACTTGATGAGCAAAATTGTTGCTCATCCTTGCTTTCCCTAAAACTTTCAGTGAAGGCAAAACATGGTGAACCCTCTGGTAAGGACAAGGGTAAAAAGAAGGCTTTGGAGTAGTTATTTTTATAATGCTAGTGATGTACTAGGATTTGGTTATAAAAAACCTATTAAGCTATGTTTAAGATTACTGGTATTGTATTATGTATCAATTATGTCCAAATGTTGTTAAATTATGGTTAAGTTATGTAAAAGATGTCTAAGTTTTGAACCCTTAGGACGAGAATAATTATGTTATGCCAATATAATTTATTTTATTATTCTGTTGTATAATATTTTGAATTATTATTAGAATTAGTACGTGGCAACCAGATTTGAGACAAGTGGGTTCTAGATTTGGGGGTGTCACAAGGCTGAACCAGTTCCCTCTAGGCTGTGTGAAGCCGGGAACCTGCATTACAAAGAAGATCAATATCAGAACCTTTACCCCTCATCAATAGGAAAAAGGGAAGATCAAAATCCAACTTGTACCTCGTTTGCATGCAAGTAAACTGAGGGGTGGCAACTCAAATCACCCAGAAGCTCTGAGATCGTCACCTAAATGCCTGGAAGATCCCTACGGGGAACATGAGCAACAGGAGCAGGTTCCACAACCGTTACATCCTCCTCCTCGTCCTCAACATCCAGTACCTCAACCTGGACAAGACGTATCACCGCCTCTGCCAAACGACGAGGCTGTCTAACTGAACGGGGTTGAGTCACATCAGATGCCCTCTTCCGCACACCTGAAGTTGTCCTACGGGAACTATTCGGCTGATCCGAATCCATATATATCTGGACATAAGTCTCCAAATCACCTTAGAAAAGGTGTGGTAACTTCTCACCTGGAGCTTTTTTAAATGCATTTTTATGACTACATGCATGCGTGTATTATTTTAACATACGCCTACAGTAGATTTAAAAATGCATGACTACCCAATACCTATATTTTGGAAAAAAAATTCCATAGTCTCCTTTGTAAATAGGACTATCCACATGCACATAGGCATGACTAGATGGCCATTCAGTATCACACCTGCCCACAGTTATAAACATCCTATATGCATTACACTATCAAAGTCACAATCCGTTAGGGTAGCCTAATTACAAGGATTATTTTGTTTTTTCACCTTAGCTTATTTGTCCTCAAATAGGATAAGAAATAGCAGGAAAAGGTACCAATTTGCCTATTTCAAAAGTCAAATTTTTTCACATCATTATGTTCAACATGGTTAAATACTAACATTTACTATGTTGAATATTTTTAATCAAGTCATATGAGCATGCATATTCACTACTATGTTTTTAGAAGCATTACATGTGATATTTCATTTTCCAATGGATACAAACTGGAAAAGAAGACATGAATACGTTACTAGGACAGTGTAGAACACTTGTACGGTGACAGAATTTGCAGAAAGATGCCCAAACTCAGCAGATTTGAAGAAGAGCTCTCGGATTCTCTGTGTGACGCAACTTGGAAATGAATTATGAAAGAAACCTGCAGCTTAAAACCACCCACAGTTGGCCGCAGGTGTACCTGTAGCTCCCCTGGGTGGTGGCCAACCCTCCGGCTCTGTCCAATTCGAGTTGCAAAGGAGGTCTTGCAAGCTAAAAAGGCCAAATCAGGAATAAAAATGCTACGCGATTGAGCGAAATAACCTGAAATCTTGGTTTTTAGAGACCAAACTGCAGGTTCACCTGTCACTCATTGGTATTCACCCAAACCCAGGGTTTACTATACCAATGATCACAACAGTTACAAATTACACTCAGAAATACCTCATGAAGGTCTGATGCCATCAATTCGAGGTCGTAACTCCAAAATACTTCTCCCTAGCGGAGATTTCATCCGGTAATGCGCATGTCAACGAAGGTCAAGCAGCCTTGACATTTTCCAAGCAGGGATCTTATCCGTTGATGCACACGTCGATGAAAGTCAAGCCACCTTGACATCATTAGCCGTTAGAATTTAAACCCAATGAAGCGTCAGGAACCATCCGACGATCTCATCCATTGATGCACATGTCAATGAAGGTCAGGCAACCCTAACAACACATACTGTTAGCAGTAACTCCAATAGAATAGTGAAAGGACCTGGCGATACAAACCAGGAAGAACATCCTCATCGGGGAGGACCGATGATGGAATATTTTATACACATCCTCAACAGACAAAACACCATCACCACAGAGTCTCTTGTACATGAGAGATACATCCTCAGAGTAAAGTCTGTACCAAGGATTAAGAACTTTGGTGATAACCCCAACGTCAACATCCTAGAAGTTCCTGAGAACTTTGGATCACACATCCAAGCAGTTCATCAGAGTCGTCAGTGATAACTCCAGCCCCCATCGGAAGTTGGGAGAGCAAACAGTCATCACATTCCGTTGGAGAACAGTCCAACAAACCACATACATCATACATTTTCATCATGTTGTTGTACATTGCATCATAATTATCTTGTTACATTTCAAGTGTCTAGTATTCTTTATCATATCCATGCCATTGCATTGCATGAATATGATAAAAAGAGGCATCTGTAGACACTCAAAATTTTATATTTCTGTTACTAACCTGGCAGGAGGGCAGAATCATCTTCCAGAGAGAACCCTGGAAGTCAAATCAACTCAATTCCGGAGATAACCCCAGAATCCTTAGTTTTCCATCTCGGAGATGACCCCGAGATATCCAGCCCCAGTCCCAAAAATAACACCGAGAATCTCAGTATCAACCTCAGAGATAACCCCGAGGAATACAGTTCCAGTTCTGGAAATAATGTCGGAGAAGGAAGTTCCATCTCGGATATAACCCCGAGATACTCAGTTCTAGTCCCGAAAACAACACCGGGAGTTTCAGTTCTAACCTCGGAAATAACACCAAGGAGTGTAGTTGCAGTTCTAGAGATAACCCCGGAAAAACTCATTTCAACCTTTACAAATAGCTTCAACCTCGAAGATAACCCCGAGGCACTCAGTCTGAAACCCGGAGATAACCCCGGGAAGTCAGGCACACCACAGAGATAACCCTGAGGATATCCAGTACTTGCAGCAGCCCAATCTTAGAGATAATCCTGAGCAAGGACTTCTTTATCAGCCCAAACCGAAGATAACCCCGGTAAGGGGTAAAATCATCATTTTGCCACCTTGATCCCATATGCGCACCGTCTCAACACATTTCAACATACATTCCACATAACAATGTCCTACAAGAACCAAATAGCTATAATCCCGAGTGATTACTACACAAGACAGCACACCGGATGGAATTTGAAGCTTGACGACCAAGGGCATGGTCCCATCTTCCTGACTTCTTACAACCTCTAATCCCATGTCATTTGTGTATCTCTCGGTAACATCACTCCAAAACAGGTCTTATACACCTCAATCGGATGCCCGGATTGAAGTTCTGAAAGATCGAGCGGACATCACGTTGTATACGTGCACGTATTTTGAGACGGTGGGACCCGCGGTGCCCGGGTAGCCACAGGTACACCTGCGGCTCCCCCCTCCATAAATAGAGGGCTTGGGGGGGCCATTTTGTAAGAGAAAACGGTGGGGAAGCTCTGTCCAATTTGCTCTGTACACACTATAAACTGAGTGCTTTCTCATTTAAACACTTGTGAGCTCATAAATTGCTATATTTTTACCAGTGGGAACCGAGTGTTCATCCATTTAAAGCTATAGAAGTCTTCTTTCGCAGTCCACTGTAAGCCTTCTTACACCTTTCAAAGCCTTTTCTCCACATTTTGCACACACCATTCTTCACGTTGAGAGTCGTGTTGCGTGTGTATGCCCAGACTTCGGTCTGTGGCTTTTTATTTCATTTTGTATATATATATATATATATATATATATATATATATATGTGTGTGTGTGTGGACTAGCATTATCGAGTTATGCCTCGATTGAGCCTGGACTCATGTCTAGAGCGTTTATTGCTTTTATATATATATATATATATATATATATATATATATACATATTTACATTTCTGTCAGGCCTGGAGTTTACTTCGTGGCCTTTTACTATTTTATTTACATTTCGTCCTGCCTGGAGGTTGATCATATTTACTGCTTTATTTACATTTCTGATCCCCCATGGAGGTTCTTCGTGGTGGTTGATCATGTCCCTATATATATATTTACCGCTTTTATATATTTATATTTCCAGTCTCCCATGAAGTTTGTTTCGTGGTGGTTGACAGTCTGTATATATATATTTACAAATTTTATATATATAACTACTTACAGCTTTCATACAGACTGATGCATCATGTGAGCCTAGGAATCATGTGATCACAGATTCAGTCTCCTGAATCTATATTCGGTTCCCGTGATGGACATTTTCGGTTGTAAACAGCTTGTACATTATTCACGGTGTTTGAATTTCCTTAGACGGCTCTCATGCCCACAAGGAGTTCGGCACTGCTATGTATATTATTTTCTCGAGGATGCCTTGCATCTCGAAAATAAAATAAATTAAGTCGAACACTTAATAAAATGGAAGTATCAAAGGTCTCAATTACTATTGAGCATAAGGGTTTGAAAAAAACCTCTTTTACAAAATATCACTGCTATATCTTGTTAAAACTAAATTTTATATAAAATTCAAACCCTTTGTATATAGGTGCAAATGAGGCATAGCACTACTTCCAAATAATTGCACATTGACCCACACACACACATATTCATATAACAGTTTAATTAAAAAGTGGCGGTCACCGTGGCAACACGGATGTCGGGGGGTGCCTAACACCTTCCCTCCGCATAAGCAAGTCCTCGGACCCTAATGAATCTCAGTTTCACAGACCAATTTAGCAGTGTTACATCACATGGTTAATGTGCAAACCTTTTCTCGGTTGAGTTGGTGCAACCATTTAAAAATACCAACTGACGACTCTTACAGTCCAATCGTCGACATATAAATGTCGGACCTTTTCACAACTTGTTTTTTCAAACAAATCTCACCTAACATGAGAATACCAAAAGACAAGAACAGAAAAGGGACAATAAAAATCTCGATCTATGGAGGCACTACCTGTTAGAGTTTATGCCCTAGAGGCCAATTATTTGATATAATTGCTTAATATTTTGATATTATATTTGATTGAATAAATGAATGATTTTATTATGGTTTTATTTACTGCGTTATATAAATGTTAACATAATAAAATTCCTTAGAATTGTGATACAAATTATATAGTTTCAAGTATGTGACTTGAACATGAGATTATATAATTACAATTAGTATCATTGCTTTTAAATGTCCTTGATCGAGTATCATTGTTGATGGGACAACAATGATGCATTGAGACTAGTATGTGGATCGATCGATGACCAAATCTCATTGGTCATAAATATATGAGATATTAAGTCAATGCATAGAGTGCGTGTTAGAGAACGATGTCTTTGGATGGACCCACCATGAGAATTCTACGTGGAACAAAGATGCAAAGTGTCATTAGCGATTCTCATAGTGATAATGATGTAATGGTCCTCCCGGCACAAAATCACTATATTACTACAGGGGAATTTATGTACTTTGATATCATCAAATGTCACCTTTAATAGGGTGGACTATAAAGGTGATTATTGGGTACATCATGAATCGTGTGAGGAATATGAGTGATCTAGATGGAATTTAACCCTCCTATATATTAGGGGTGATATCCATAGGCCTCTTGATTGAGTAGGACTATAAAATGCATGGCCATGCTCAAATAGTGATTTATTTTATATAGTCTACTCATTGATCAAGAAAACACAGATTAAATTATGAAGAGTATGACACATTCCATGACTCGAGTTTAATCTAGGATGTCAAGATTAAAAGGATTAAATTACATTAAAACATTGGTTACGAAAAGGTTGCATCAAATTATCGATCTTATTATTACTTGGGTAGCAGTGATGCATTACTAGATGCCGCTCACTGTTTATAATTTTATAATATGATTTTAAAATTATTTCCAATGCAATAATAACCTATAGGGTCACACACATAGAACATAATTTAAAAGGGAATTAATTTAAATTATAAGGATTTAAATATATCAATATGATTGATAGTATTTTAAATCACGAATTTAAATTAAAAGGATAATTTGTATATATGTATATTAATTAAGTAAGACTTAATTAAGATATATATATATATATATATATATATAAATTCGGATTTTAATTATATTAGGTTTTGATTAATTCCTTCAAACTGCTATATATATGATATATATCAGCCATTTTAGGTATTACATCAAAAACAAAAAACCCTAGCCGCTCTTAGAGAGAGACTAGAGAAAACAGTTTCAAAAAAATCCACTTCCTTGGTGGCTAGTACTGCGATTCCTTTTTCTGCAGATTGTACGACGATTCGCGGGCGTTCGTGTGGATACCGTAGAGACGCAGTTCGTTTGGATTGCGTTGGAGATTCGACCACATCGATTCTAGCTTTAATAATCGGTATAATTTCTAACCACTGAATTAATTTATTTTTCGCATGGATCCTGTTTTAGGGTTTCGCAATTGTCTTTCAATTGTTTATTTCCGCTGCATTTTATGTGCTAAAACTCTACACTACCTGTATGGGGAGAAAGTGGAGATCTATACAGATCATAAAAGCCTCAAATATTTCTTCACCCAAAAGAAACTCAACATGCGGCAACGACGTTGGTTTGAGCTATTGAAATATTATGACCATACCATTCAATACCATCCTAGAAAAGCAAACGTGGCAGCTGACATGTTGAGTAGAAGATTGTATGCGGTTACGAGTGCGATGTTTTTAACATGAAGACCCATTTCGTATAACTTGCAAATGATGATAGAGTTAAAGACTCTAGGGACCCATGTGATGATATCTAATATACGAGTAAAACTAACTTTAATCGATAAAGTTAAAACTGCTCAAGCTATAGACCCGAAGCTGATGAATATGAAGAAGAAGGTGCAAGAAGTCATTATTCCAAAAGTGAGAATCGGCGATGTGAGGAAAGCTCAAACCTTTGATTTTATTGGTTTATTTAAAATCCTCGATCGAATAGGAACCGTAGCCTATAGACTCGCTTTACCGCCAAGTATGTCTTGTGTTCATAACGTGTTTCATATATCCATGCTACGTAAATATGTGAAAGACCCGAATCACATTATCGAATTAGAACTAGACGAGGTAGCCGAAGATTTAATGTATGAGGAGGTACCAATCAAGATTTTGAATAGGAAAGAGCATGTCCTACGCACAAAGTTATACCACAAGTCATTGAGGAAATGACCTGGGAGTTGGAATCGAAAATAAAAGCGAGGTACCCTCACCTTTTTGAAACACCAGCTACGCACGTCAATTTCGAGGACCAAATTTCATAAGGAGGGGATGTTGTAAGACCCTGAATTTTTTAAAAATAAAATGGAATTTCCTCTAATTATTATTTTGGAATATTATGGTGTGGATTTGATATAATGGTAAAGTTGTGGGTAAGGTGTACAAATTTTGCAAAGTAAGCAAGTTGATATAAAATATTCATTTGGTCAGGGAATGTACTTTTTGTCGAGAAATATCCGTACGACGACACAATCATTAGTGGACCCCACAATGAAAGTATTGTCGTAGTTAGAAAATGACAAAAATAGTATTGGTCTAAACTTTCTTATGAAATTTTTACCTTTTCATGTCGGGATTACTATTCACGGGTTACTATTCATGAGTTACCATTCATAAGTTACTATTCATGAGTTACTATTCACGAGTTACTATTCACAAGTTACTATTCATGAGTTACTATTCATGAGTTACTATTCATGAGTTACTATTCACGAGTTACTATTCATGGGGTACTATTCACGACAAAATTAATTTCTTTTTCTGACCAAATTTTTATTGTTAAACTGTTGAAATACCCGGTGGTAAAAGAATAGTAATACGCGTGGTTACATAGTAGCACACGGTATTGATTATTGATGATTACGTGAGAAGTCACTCAGTTATACTCAATTATTGCTACAGTAATTGATGCATAGTATCTCATATTATTTGATTCAATTATTGTCACAGTATCATCTGCATAATATTTTATATTATTAAATCAATAATTGAGACGACAATGTTATTCATATTATTATTTGCATTATTGACGATGTCTAGAAAGTTCTGTCGAGAAAAGTGGTTTGGTCACCTAATTGTGCACCAATAGGGAGAAATTCTTATCAGAAAGCCCCCTCTTTCCTAGAAATAATCTAGTTGTTAAATATTGTGAGTTATAATATTAATGATGAATAATTGTTAATAGATTAAAAATGTGTTTATATAAGATAAGTGATTTGTGGTAAATATTTATTCAATTTTTGATATAAATATAGGGATTTGTTATGAGGCGTTTGTTGTAAGTTTGACTTAGTATTCCATGGGAAGATTTACTAATTTTATGGACCGTTGGTTGAAGTTATAATAGTAAATCAATATGGATTGTTGGTTGAAGATATAATAGTAAATCAATATAGACCGATGGTGGAAAGTTTTAATAGTAAATCATTATGGATCGCTGGTCTAAAGTAAATCAATATGGACCGTTGCTTTAAGTTTTAATAGTAAATCAATATGGACCGTCTGTTTAAAAGTAAATTAATTTGGGGTTGTTCATGAATTACTTACTATTCAGTCTTTTTTTCTATAAATAGAATCTCATTCCTTCATTATTTCTTACGAATTCACTGAAACTCTAGAGAGAGAAACTATAGAGAAAAAGAAGAGGAGTATTCTGATACTACCCTACTTCAGTATTCAATCTTCTACTAAGGTAAAAGGTGTTATTTATTTTGTATTCGTAAGGGATATTATTTGTTGTATTCGTAAGAGGTATTATTTCTTTCGTATTCATGAAGAGAGTCATTTTCTTTCAATACTCGTAAGGGTTGTTATTCCATTCTTTATTATTCTGTTGGAATAACCTGTCTACGCGGACTACCGCATGCATGGTGAAATCCTTTTGTTATTCCATTCTTTATCATTCTGTTGGAATAATCTGTCTACGCGGACTACCACATGCATGGTGAAATCCTTTTGTTATTCTATTCTTTATTATTCTGTGGGAATAACCTGTCTACACAGACTAACACATGCCTGGTGAATAACCCTTCGTATTCAATTGTTATTAAATTATGGAAATGATCTCAGATCGTGAGACTACCGCATGACGCTTGAAAATCCATTTGCGATTTTAGTATATAGTTCATTTGATTCTAACTCTAAACTTACTACTACGATAAGTATTGCTTCTATAATTCCTAAAATGATCAGAAATTCCTTGAGTTTTCTTTTCTGTATCCAAGTTTTCTGTTATGGTTCCTATCTTTGATTGGATCTATGTTTTGAACTTTATTCTTGAATTTCGCTCCACAATTGATTATTATGGAGTATTCTTGAACTTGGATAAACTAAATTATGAATCCCTAATCGTGTCCTTTTTCTCACTGGATTCGTTCTTTAAAATATTTTCATCATCCTCAGTCTTAAATGGTGATACTTGATGAATATCTTTGGCCAGTAGTGCAAAGATAAATGATTACCTGATGAATATCTTTGGCCCGTAGTGCAAAGATGGACATGTGTTGAGATGAACATGACCAACTGGTGATACAAATGAATATCTTTGGCCCATAGTGAAAAGATGAATATTTAATTCAAGATGTATATTGGTTGATGTTACAAGGATAAAATATTGATGATGGACTTTTAAATCATAGAAGATAGTAGACTACATTCTCTACTTAACTTTTCTAATGAATTGTTGTTTCCACTGCAGTTGTTGATCTAAAACTTGTTGTCTATTGTATTCTATCAGATTTTTCCCTATTGAGGACTAAGGATAATTTGTTCTACATTATCTTAGTCATAATATTCTTTATTGGGCTAGTTGAGCTCACCATTTTCCTTTTTTGTTCCATTTTTCTTCTCAAGAGGCAAGAATATAGCGGGAACTAGTCAGGGTGTGGGGTGATGTTTAAGGGCAGTTATTTTAGTAGTCCTTACTATTTATTAAAATAGTGTATCAATAATTATAATGAGGACTTATTTGAGTGTGGATATTGTCTAGAAGACAATATTTGTATTTAAACTCACAGCATATGTGTTATCGTATTTTGCACGACAATTATAATAATGAAGTTGTAGTTATTTTCTGTACTGTGTATTTGGCGACTGTAAAGACCCCAAATCCAGGTACTTGAAACCCAAATTCAGTGCTTCACGATACCATTTCTATGAGCGGAATAATACTAATAATGAAGCATAGTATGTTGTATACTAATCCTATAAGTCAAATTCATTTAACTTAAAGCCTTATAACGTATAATTTACGTATTCATCTAGTATTCTCACTCGTATACTTATTTATATATACAACATACTATGCTTCATTCATACTCGTATAACACCTCGTATTATACTCGTATTCATTACTTCGTACAATACCTACGTATTATACAATTATCGTTCAATTCATTAATCGCATTTTATTTCCTTCTCGGAAATCACTTTCCCTAACCGTTAGGTTTTAAGTTCGCAGGCGAAAAACTGCGTTTGTCATAACTGAAATATTATTGGATATTCCATCTTACCTCGATATTCTATCATTACGTATTTCTCAGAAATTCAAAAATAATTCCCAAGCAGAAATGCGTGATTAGTGTTTTTCAAAAAATTTCTCGGAAGTTTTTATTTTTGTCTTGGAAATTCAAACACTTTAATTCTATCACGTAGCCAAAATACTACGACGTTCTGACATGCTTAGGTCATCGAACGACCTTCAAATAGCTTACTCCCATAAATAATCAATTAAATTTATTTAATCCACATAATCAAATAAAAATTTAATTCTAAAAAAAATTGAATTTTCTGGGGCGTTACATGTGCTATAACTTATGTGATTGTCATTCCATTAAAAGAGTCATATTTACAAATTTTATAATTACTAATGATTTTTTTTCCCCTAAATTTATCCTTAAATATAAAAAATTGTAAGTTTAATAGTGGTGATATGATAATAAATTTTGGTAGTGAAATTTAAGGAGATTGCGTTATTTTATACTACTTTCAATAAAAGAACTATTTTTATTGAGCAAATGAAACAACCCGGGTCAAATCCCGAGTCCGAAACAAATCTCGTGTCAAATCCCAAGTCTGAATCGAAACAAATCCATCAAAATAAGGCCTCAAACTACTGGCCCAATAGTATCTTCTTGGGTCATCTTAGCCCACCACAAGCTCCCAAAAGGTCATGACTTGAAGTTACTATTGGTAGTAACTTATTTCCTTATATGCAGACAAATTTTTCCCCTATATTCCGATGTGAGACTGGGGTGTTACAAAGTCCCTCACTTAAATTTCTGACGTCCCCATTAGAACCAATCACACACGACCCAAAGATCTTTGCCTCTTTAGCCATTGTGGGATAATACTGCAATTTGGTTTCGTGTCCCCACCTCCCGGACCTCCATCTCTCCATTGTGGGGATAATACCACCACCTTCGTGTCCCCACCTCCGTGAACCCGATCGGATGACCCGGGCAGGAGCTTTCGAGTCGGCTTTGATACCATATATGAAACAACTCGGGTCAAATCCAGGTCCGGAATAAATCTCGGGTCAAATCCCAAATCAATCGAATCAAATCCATCAAAATAAGGCCTCAAACTCATCGGCCCAATAGTATCTTCTTGGGTCATCTTAGCCCTACCAGGCTCCCAAAAGGTCATAACTTGAAGTTACTTATTGGTAGTAACTTATTTTCTTATATCTGGAATAAATTTTTCCTTATCTTCCGTTTGTGGACCTTGAGATTATTCTGACAAACCTTTTGGCAAAAATAAATTTCTTTTTGTAGAACATAGGAAATATTTGTAGGATTGGATTCAACACAAATCAGTGCCTTTATTAGTATAATAGTAGATTTTAATAATTGATATTACTTTTACAAAGTAGTTATTCTTTGTAAATATTTTATTTTTCTTATTTATTTTTATCGCGGGTGGTAACCAATAGCTCACTGCAAAAAACCATGTACCAACATGCTTTTGTTTATTTGATACTCCCTCTAAAATTAAGGATACATTTTTCTTTTTATTCATTCAAAATTAAAATTAAAAGTGACATGGCCATTATTTATATTTTAGGTAGATTGGGTAATACTCATTATGTTCCAAAAATATAGATGAATTTGGAAGACCACGTCTTTTAAGGAAAACATTATTTTTCAAAAATATCTCTAACATAACTAGAAATGTTGTTTTAGTGACATCAGAAAATTCAATCTACCTATAATATAAATAATGGCACGTTAAGAATTTTCTGTCACTTTAAGGTCTAAAATTGAAAATGTAGCTCTAATTTTGAAACGAATTAAAAGGAAAATTGTATCTCTACTTTTGAAATAGAGGGAGTATCATGCTAATGCAACCATATTTCTAGCAAATGTATGTGATGTCTATAAAAAATAAACTTTTTTTTTAAATGTTATTGTTTAAGACATATATCTAATTTTGGTATGGAAGGAGTACTAATAGTTGCCTACGATCTATTCATTTCTCTTTTTCCTCTTATAATTGAGTCCATCTCAATAAGATACTATTTTTATTTTGACTTTTTAACAAAATGTAATAATGAGAGTTGCCATGTAGGTTGCCTCTCGATTATTATAATTGATGATTTCCAATATTGAGTAAATGTTTAGTTTTATATTCATCTTCTTTTCTTTATATTTCAAACATTCACGGGAGACCGGGACGGATGGATAGCAACTAGCAAGGGCAACATAAGCCTGACTTTGCTCACTTTTTTTAGGGCAACATAGGCCTGACTTTGCTCAGTTTTTTTTTATAGGTAAACTTAAGGGACATAATTTATAAATGGGTCAGATAATCACCTGGGGTTTGGGTGCTTTCCCACTTAACCACCTATAGTCAGTAAAGCTACATTTAAACTCCCGACTTTTTGAGTTGAAGTGAATAAATGCTTTCCATCTTAACTCCGTTACTTGAGTTGGCTAAAGACTTAATAACCCTCCATATATACCTTTGACTGATGCTACCTTTGACTGCCCAGATCAAAGAAAACAGACTTGGTCTAACAATATTTCAAATTCACTAGTTCACGTTACATTTAAGTGCACAATTCAAAGAAAGCAACTAGGACGTGTTGGTTTAAATTGTATATTTGAATACAGTATTTGTTAAATGGTGTTTAAAGGTTGGAATCATTATTTCTTCAAATATATATGTATAAGGAGTATATATATTTGCTTTCAAATTTACAGAGTTCAATGGGATCTAGCATACTTTTGTAGCCCAGAAACTTCTGATAGCTTAATTTCGTAAGTGTGTTTATGGTTGCTCATCACATTCAGAAGTAGGAGAAGAACATTGCACATGCCTTTTAAATTCAATTTCGTCTTTTAAAATCTTAAAAAACACATTGCACATAATGTACTTAAATTTTGAAAATTAACACACACAAAAATTTCCTATCAGGATAATGTCCGGAACCAGCTTATACAATTTGAGCTGTTACTTACCACTGCGACATTCGTTGTTGTAATAGGAAAATAGGATACAGAGAGTGGCTCTGTTTTAGAGCAATTCTTTCCACATCAATTAGACAGTTAAAAACTCTTGAACGCACATCAATTAGCTCGCTGCTCACCAAATATCATCTGCTATGCCCAATCAATACATCATGAAAATAAATTCTTCCTAATATATGTTGTAAAATTTACTAATATCTTCAACTGATAAATTCAGCAAATTTACTCCCAACAAGCACAAGATTAAAACCCCAACAATATTTGACAGCACCCTTGTGACGCCCCCAAAATAGGTATACATCACCCATCTTGAGTCGCCAAATACATGGTACAAAATTCAAATACAACTTAATTATACAACAGTCGTGTAAAATACAACAAAACATAATCTAAGAATTTTAATAAGAATATTATCATCTAGACAATATCCACACTCAATGGAGTCCTCATTACATTTATTGTCACACTATTTAACAGAATAATGAGGACTACTAATGCTATCATCTGGACCGTCACTCCATTCCCCGACTAGTCCCAGCTATGTTCTCATTTCCTGAAGAGAACAGTGAAAGAAAGGGTGAGCTCAACTAGTCCAGTAAGAAATATTATGACTAAGATAATGCAGAATAAATTATCCTTAGCCTTCAACAGTATAACAACAGACAAAATATAATAGACAACAAGTTTTAGAATAACAACTGCAGTGAAATAAGCAATCCATTAGAAGAGTCAAGTAGAGCATAAAATCTACTATCTTCTATGATTTAAAAAGGTTTTCATCAACTTTATCACTGAGACTCGGCTTAATAAATAAAAACGAATCATCCCTGCATCACGGCCAAGAATATTCATGTACTCATCAATGGTCATGATTATACCGAATAATCCCTGGTCATAACTATACCAACAACTGTCCATCAATGAACTACAGGCCAATGAGGACTTTTACCACATCATTCGTTACATTATGGTCATGATTATACCGAATAATCCCTAGTCATAATCATAACAAGTCCATCTATGCATGTAAGCCAAAGATGACTTTCATCACAATATAAGCAAAAGGATGATAACAATGACATAATAATTCAATAAAACAAGTTCAAGGATAAATTTTAAAGATTTATAATTTAATTTATCCAGAAATCAATAACGTCCAAATTGTCAACATGATACTTCTTTGTGGAGTAAATTCAAGAATGCTCAGAAGAATATTTCCATGAAAAGATACTGGATGAAGCGCAAATATCAAGGATATTCCACTAATTTCATGGAGTATAAAAGCCAAAACTTTAATCAACTAAGTATAAGAGAATATATAAAACTGCTAATGGATTTTCGCCCGCCATGCGGTAATCCACATAGACAGATCATTTCCACAATTTAATAAGGAATGAATGCGAAGGATCATTCACCATGCATGTGGTAATCCACATAGACATGTTATTCCAACAGAATAATAAAGAATGGAATAACATAAGAATTCACCATGCATGCGGTAGTCCGCGTAGATAGGTTATTCCAACAGAATAATAAAGAATGGAATAACATAAGAATTCACCAGGCATGCGATAGACCGCACAGACAGGTTATTCCAACAGAATAATAAATAATAGAACCAGGTTATGCGTGATACGCACCGACAGGATATTCTAACAGAATAATAAAGAATGGAACCAGGTTATGCGTAATCCGCACAGACATGATATTCCAACAGAATAATAAAGAATGGAATAACAGAAGAATTTCATAATGCATGCGGTACTTTGCATATATAGACAGGTTATTCCAACATAATAATAAAGAATGGAATAACAGAAGAATTTCACAATGCATGTTGTACTTCGCATAGACATGTTATTCCAACATAATAATAAAGAATAGAATAACAGAAGCTCTCTTCATGAATACGAAAGAAATAATACCCCTTACCTCAAAAGAAGACTGGATACTGGAATAGTGAGGTAGCAAACTTCTCTTCTTCTTTCTCTCTATAACTTCTCTCTATAATAATTGCTATATAGCTTAGCGAATTGGTGAGAAATGAAGGAAGAATGAGCTTCTATTTATAAGAAAATATAGTTTCAATAATTGCACGTTTTGGGGCTCGAAATATTACAGTATAATACCTTCCTCTTTTCTTCATTTTTAATTTAGCCTCATAAGTATTATCAAACTTGCACCACCTCCCCTAATAGTAAATAATGTGAATCAATAGTTCAATCATGTGAATCAATAGTTATAATCATGTGAAAATACAAATTACATTATAGTACCTCCATCTATACCTCCATTTTTAACTTAGTCATGCAAGTATTATCAATCTTGCACCAACTCCCCTTATAGTAAATGAATGTGAATCAATAGTACACACATGTGAACAAATAGTTATAATCATGTGAATCAATAGCAATTAATTGCTCATTTATCCGGTTAATTACCCGATTAGTCAATATAACCTCCAGACATCAATTATTATCGAAATAAATGTCGATTTCTACTAACACTAATAATTCCAACACAATGGACCTATCAAATTCATCTTTAATCAACACGAACTTATTCATCATTAATATTATAACTCATAATATTTAACAACCAGGTCGTTCCCAGGAAAGAGGGGGCTTTTCGATAAAGATTTCTCCTTATTGTCGCGCAATTAGATGACCAAACCTCTGTGACACCCCCAAATCCGGTACTTCTGTTTCCATGGGATTTGGTGCTCACTGTACAAGCATCATCTATCTATCTACCCATAAATAAATTTCAAACCATGCAATAGATAGAATAAATAATAAATCTCTCCCCTTATGGGGTTACATCAACTGAATAATAAATAAATCCCAGGTTACTCTAACCTTAAAACATCTGTGCGGAAAACATAAATAAATAAGTCTTAAGTAACATCAAGTCTAACTATCATTACATAATCACATAAATAAATAATCTTCATTAGTTGATAAGCTTGCCCTTGCCCTTACTAGTGGAAGGTTAAATACGCTTTTTTCGTTTCTTAATCGCAATGTTATTATTATGCAAGAGTGAGCACGATTGCCCACAAGTATAACAATATAACAATGAATAATAACATGCGAGAGAAATAATAACTTCTTATATAAAGCTCAACTTTTGAATCAAGAATGAATAACAAGAATCAAAAGAAATTCTAAAGGTCATAAGACCTTGAACTATGTCCTAGGTTGTCAAGTATTTTTACTTGAAACCTTTAACAGTCATAAGACTATGGACTCTTCTTCTCGTACTTAGGGGGATCAGCCCTTAATACCATACTGTGCACAATATCTTAACGCTAAAGCATAAATAATCCCCTATACAAGGTTGTTCATCTCAGTTTTTACATTCGAGTCTGCACCAAAGGAAGTTTGGTTTGGATAATTCATCAAGGGGTTCTAAAATTTAGAACGCTCATCAACTATGGACTAGTCGAATCAATAAGGGTTCGCTAGTCTAACAAGGTTTAACAATAACAGATAATTTAACTTGGATAAAATCTCAAAAGTATACAATAGAATAATTATTGTATAATAACATCATGCTTGAAGATTAATAAACTTTAATATACAAGACTGGCTTAATCAATAATAATGAGAATTTGCTCAATATCAAAAGATGAATTAATTAACTTATATAACGATAACAAGTAGGGTTAGGAAATTTGCTCAACGAAAGTTTAGGGTAAGAAACTTGCTCAATGTAAATATAGAGTTGGAAAACTTGCTCAATGTAACAAGATAAGGTTTAGAAACTTGCCTCGTGTGTAGATTACACTTAAACAAACTCGTTCTTTGAATTAAATCCTACATACCAATTACGTTCACAATACCAATCAATAATAATGTACTAACATCATAACTTTACTCTTTGTTTAACTCGAATTCATTACTATACTTAGTCAATTATTACACTTAGTGTAAAATTAAGACTTCACGAAAAAATAAACTAATTATGCATTCGATCATTCAATCCACACGTAATTGTGTTATGGACATGTTAAGAATTTATTTTAACATCTCATTATAGGTCTAACAAGTCTTTATAATCATTAGACTAAGTTGTTATCACATTTCCATACTTATACACTTTTAAAAACTCATTTCTGACCATTCTGCAAAGTGGAAATGCATTTCACTTTTGTGATGATGAATCTTGTATTACATACCATATAGTACCGATATTTGACTGATACTTAGCCGTAGTAGCACATACCCATATGTTATAATTCGTACATAATCAATACTTAACATCTATGGAGTGTTTTTCACCCATTAAAACACATAATCACAAAATTAAAGCATGCAAATTGGACTATTCTTGATGTTCTTGAAGTTCTTGAACAAAAACATGGATTTTAATGCTACGGATTCGTTATAAAGCCAAATCCAACCATTCAAGTTTCATTTTGTTCATTTTAACATGCATAATCATATCAATGTGTGAATTTTAAAATAAATTATATTTGACATATAAAAATCACGTATAAGGCCATATGGCCATATCACGTACTCTGTAATCGTATACTGTAAAATTTTATGAAACTGATGATATGGAATTATGCAATATATATATAAAACATGCCACTACTCGAATTATTACATATATTCTTATAACAACTTTCCAATTTGCAAAGATTCACAGAAGACTTTAAGCCATATTCATGAAACTTAAAAGACGTAAAATATATAAATTGCGTTGAAGAGATTACCCAAGCATAGATTAATTTACTAGGAAGTGAATTCCTCCTCCACCAAAACTCTGAATTCTCAACTCTCTTGTATCTTTCTCTGAAACTCTCTCTGACACTATCTAGACTTAGGAAAACTAATGAAGAAAAAGGGAGGGGAAGGCGTATAATAAAGAAGCGTCTGACGAGTTGTGGTCAGTTACCCAGTCATGGGTAACTGCTCTCAACTCCCTCTAAGGCCATGTTTGGCTAGCAAGGAAATAATTCAAAAACCATTTAATTTAATAAATCATTATCATATAGTTTAAATAATGTCACATTCATATAAAATAAATCCAATATCTTATTTAATTTACTTTAAATAAAATATAATAATTTCTCATTAATTCACATAGTCACATAATTCAAATTCTCTTTGATTAATAATGTCAAATTATTAAATCTCTAATTAATAATTAAATTAATTAAAATAACATAGGCTTATTAAATATTTCTTTTAATCCAATAAGCTCACATAATCACATACTTCGAATAAAATAATTCTCCACATTAATTTAATAAATGTAACACATATAATTAAATTAATCTATCACAACTTCATCAATTAATTATTTAATCTAATAATTAATTCATCGAAAAATATTTATTCAATCAAATAAATATTAAAATTAAATTGCAAAATTACGGTTATCACATCTTTCCCCTCTTAAAAGGATTCTGTCCCCAGAATCACAACTCAATAATTCGTCCCGTTACATTCTCCCCCCCTTACAAAGATTATGTCCCCAGAATCGCATATAACATTCTAAGTAAATAAATGAGGAAATTCTTCATCATATTCTGTGACGCCCCCAAATCCAGGTTCTCTAACATCAGATTCAGTGCTCACGATCCTATCATCATCATAAGCATTCTATAACTATTTCGAAATAATAAACATACATTGTTCATTATACAAAAGTCTCAAAACATGGTCCCAAGGTCTCTCTAACCTTAAATTTAAATACACCATTTATAATACAAATAGTTTACTCAAGAAATTCCATTAGATAATAACTAATTTAACATTCATTCTAAAATTACTCTCGGATCTTGCCCTTGCCCTTGTCCTTCGCATTAGATCCTTCTAACTTAATCGAAAATAGAGGTCATGATATAGCAAGAGTAAGCAACTAATTTGCTTCACAAGTTTATAAAGACAAAGGATATATATCATGACTTAGAAAGAAATATTGCCTTGAATGTTCAACAATAATATAAGATTGTGAAGGAACATGAATTAATAATCAACAATTGAATATTCGATAATTGAATAACATGAATCGAGTGGTTTTGAATAACCATGAACATTTGCCAAGGTGCTCGATGATTTAAAATCTGGACCTTTTAATAAGTTTTGGTATTCAAGGGGATCGACCTTTCATACCCCGTGATTATTGCATAAACACTTAATAATCCGACATTGATATCATGCCTTAATCAAATTTGTTCATTTCTCAGTCAAGAGTTCTTACCATATCAATTAATAAGAACAGTTATTTAAAATCCATTTGATTTAACAAATTTAGACATGCTTGATCTAGCTGATACAATTAGCATAGATCTATCCCATAAACAGTTCATAAATGAAGAACTTTAATTTAATTCACAGTTCAATGGCAGTAGAACGGAATTCAATTGCACAAAGTGCGAATTTCAATAATCAATAAAGACGTGAATAATCATCAATAATTATTCACTAATATGCTTTGAAAATAATAACTCAAGTTGAGTTAGGAAACTTGCCTCGATCGTGAGTTACACATTCTGAAATAAATTTCTATCCACTATGTAGTTAAATTATCTTCCTTTGAGAGACCTATAATTAGTCTTTCAATTAGTCAATGCATAACATCGATTATGTAATCACATAGATATCATACATTACAATAAGTTCTTATAAACATTATCATGCCTAGATAGTGTTATTATTAATTAACGACTACCTTTAATTCACATAATATTATTAACTTAGATAATATTAATTCACCTTCTAGTATTATTGGTTCACTAATAATACTTTAAATCATTTACCAACATTTTATTCACTTACTAATATTATTAATCATTTAATAATATTTTATCCCTTTACTAATATTATTAATCATTTAATAATATTTTATTCACTTACTAATATTATTAATCATTTAATAATATTTTATTTAATCTCGAATATTATTATTTAATAATAATACTCTAATCTAATATTTTTATTTACATAACAACATCATATTATAATATTATTAGTATTATAATAATATTCCAATGATTTATTAAATTAATAAACAATTTATTCTAATTGTTCATCCTTTAATAACCTCTTATTTAATATCCATAAAAGGTCATAAGTAATATTTATTATTATAAATTACCAAAATGCCCTAAGATAGTCATGATATAATATATTATGAGCATTCAAGCATAAAAATCATATTTTTCTCATTAAAGACATCATTTAACTATTTATTTCCTTTTATTCATAACCTAATCATTTTTAGGAAAAATAGCAAACTGATTCCAAAAATTCTCAGCTTCTGGATTTTAACAGAATATGAACCAACAATGATCCTCTAATTTTTCTAGAATTTTAGAAAATGATTTACTATTTTTAGAGTGTCCAAAATACTCGGATCTTGCTCTATTTTTCATAAATTGAGTTTTACTCAGAAAAATCTGAAATTTTCAGGGTATGGTCTCTTAACATATATGAAGCTACTGTAAAAATCTTGGAATTTTCCAGTGTATACACAGTGAGATATTCGTAGGATAATATTTATGGAGTCCTTTACGGAAATAGTCATTACGCACAATATATAACTCGAAACGTGTCCGTTCTTTTTCCTACGCGTAGATAACTTCATAAGGTACCTCTGTAATATTTTTCCAGATTTTTACAAGACAAGGAACTGACCGAAACAGCCTCATGAAAAACAAGTCAGTAGCTGATTTAGAGTTTCAAAGCTTTATCATATAAAGTGGACTGTTTTGGGAAAAATAATCTTAAAGGTTCCAAAACATGCTAGATTTGTGATCTACCACTTGGGTTTACTAGATAACTCATGTATCTAGCACCCCCCTTCGACAGATCATAATTCCAAGTTGTAGAACTTGAGTTACACAAGATTTAGTGGAAGAAAAACAAGAGTTTTCACCCTTGGAGAACATATGCTCATTTTCTTCCGCTAAGTCTTTGATCTAACACTCAAGATACTTAGTTCCATGCATGATGGTATGTATAACTAGTGTATCTTGAGTAGTTGTACATAACCCCATCAAAACTCAAGCTATCAAAACAAGGTAAGAGAAGAAGATGAAGGTACATTATACCTTGACTTAGTGGCTACCTTCCTTGATTTTTCAAAGTAACTAATAAACTTAGGGGCATAAACCACTAGAACTCCTATAATTCTTCTTCCTATGGCTGAAATTATCTCTTTCTTTTCTCTCTTTGAAGTTGGCTAGCTTGGGAGCAAGAGGTAGAAGAAGAAGATGAAGAAGATGGAGAGAAATGAGATGTTGGAAGAATGAGATGTGAATTCAAAATGTTATGGGCAATTCATTATTAATTCTCCCACAATCATTTTGTTGCCCATTAGGTAAAACACTTTGTTTATTACTTACCTTAGGTTAAACATGATTAAATGTGCATAATGGAGTGGCAACCAATGGGAGCCTTACAACATTGTCCTTATGTTTATTCATGTCTACTAATGGACAAGCTAGATTAATTATTCCACTTAGGATCCTCATAATATCCACCATTTAGCTTTTATTTTAAATGCCCAATTTTGATTAATCAAATGTCTAGAATATCCCCAATCAAGTGGGCTAAGTATTGGATTACAATTTATTTTCCTTGGGCTTTTCTTTTAATTGATTTGGGCTAGATAAAAACATAGTCCAACAATTTTAATAATGTTACCCAATTTGATAATTTAGGGCTTTCATCTCCAATCATATGAAGTTTAATTACTTATACATATGATTTTATCTCATAACCTAATTAGATTTACAAGAATTAGGTTTAAAATTATTAGTCACTTGAAATACTAAGTTTACCCACTTAAGTTAATATACATATAAAATACTAACTTTTTCGTGTTACCATAACCCTTAGGTTATTTAATATCCTTACCTAATGTATAATTAGGTCACAAGGCTTTCATTTTTAATGAAATCCATAAATGTATGTATCCATATATAATACAAAGTTTAAAAAAAATGTACATACATACATGGTGACTTAAGATTCACGGTTATTACATATTCTCTTCAAGTTCCCACGTAGCTTCTTCAGCGTTGTGGTTCCTCCAAATTACCTTAACAGAAGGTATTACTTTATTTCTCGAACTTGTTCTTTTTAAACAATTTGAACAGAATTTCTTCGTAAGACAAGTCTTTGTCAAAATGTAGGGGTTCATATTCAATCACGTGCTTGTTGTAATCGGGTTTGTAGGGTCGTAGGATCGAGACATGGAAAACATTGTGGACATTCTCTAGAGATGGAGGTAAGGCTACCTCATAGGCATCTTCTCCTCAGACCCTTCTCGTAACTTCAAAGGGTCCAATGAATCTTGGGCTCAATTTCCCTTTCTTTCTAATCGATCTTTCCTTCCAAGAGAGACCTTTAAGAACACATAACTACTGGTTCGAACTCAACATTCTTACGATGTGGATCGTATTTTCTTCCATCTGTCTTGGGTCATTTGTCGGTCTTGCTCGAATCACTTTGACTATCTCTGTTGTTTATTGTACCAATTCTGGTCCTAGTAATTGTCTTTCGCCAACTTCATCCCAATATAATGGAGTTCTGCACTTTCTGCCGTATAACGCTTCATAGGGTGGCATTCCAATACTAGCGTGGTAACTGTTGTTGTAACCGAACTCTACAAGCGGTAAATGGTCATCCCAATTTTCTTTAAAATCCATTATACAAGCTCTTAACATATCTTCCAATGTCTGAATTGTTCTTTCACTTTGTCCATCTGTCTGAGGGTGATATGTTGTGCTCATTCGCAACTATGTACCCATGCATTCCTGTAGACGTTGCCAGAAGTTCGACGTAAAATGCGGATCTCTATCAGAAACAATTGACACCGGAACTCCGTGCCTCGAAACAATCTCTTTCACATATAACCTTGCCAACTGATCTAAGTTGAATCTGATTTTGATCGGAAGGAAGTGTGCGGATTTCGTCAATTGGTCAACAATAACCCATACTGCGTCGTAGCCTTTCTGAGTTGTCGGTAGGCCAACCACGAAATCCATCGTAATATGTTCCCATTTCTAGTGTTCTTGTGATATATTACGTGAGTTATAATTTTTAATTCGACCGTTGGATCATTGTGATTTTTGGATATGTTATACATATATAAGTTGAGTATATGTCCACAAATTTTGAACCGTTAAAAACGAACGTATGATTTGTTATGAATTTTAAGAGGTGACTGGTTCAGAAATTGTTAAAGTTTGGGAATTTATCATTTTGGTGGAAAATTCTAGAATGCGTGGGCCCCACCTATGGTTGGTGAAGAAATGTGCTTTGAAATTCTAATTCAAATGTGGTGGGTGGCAATAGTAGCGAGTAAAAAGCCATCGGTAGCGGTAAAAGTCTGCTTTCTGGCGTCTTAAACATTTTCCAATAAATAGAGGGCTACGTTAGAATTGAAAATCACACCAGAAACATAAGATTTCTCTCTTTCTCTCTCTATATTATCAAGCATATTTTGTGAGTATTTAGATACTTTGAGAGTTTCTATTCAGTACAAGGTTCCTTCGGCTTTACATTCCGGTCAGAAATACTGCTCTTTCGAGGTAAGGGATTGTAAGGGATTTTAAGGGTTGTTATGTTTTTCATGTTTCGTAATTTTTTCGACCTTCAAAAATTCTGGAAAAATTTGAAATGATAATTTGATGAGTTTTATTGATTATGTCCAAAAATGGCGATTTTTGGAGATATAGATTAGGAGTTATGGATTTTATGAGAAAAGACTATTTTAAAAGTAAACCCTTATAACTCCTTGTGGTTAACTCCAAAATTGATGAAATTTTATTGGGAGTACATCTATATAACATTAGTATATCCTATAAATTTTGGAATTTTTGGATAAAAGTACAATTTATGATAAATATCTAAATATTCGGCAGTTTTGGCCATATGAAAAATAGTAAATGAATTTTAAAAATTCCGAGAAAAATATATGTTCAATATGGGACTATGTTCTGCTAAATCCCATAAAAGAAAATTTGTTTGTACTGATTTGGTGTTTTTCATGAGAATGTTCTAGTTATGACAAAATGAATTAAATATGTTATGTGAAGTAACAAAATTAGAAAATAGGATTTTATGGCTTGGGAATCCTATATATGGTATATGCAGATTTTTGATGAGGTTGTTGGTTATTGGTGATAAAACCTTATGAGTTTGGCATTTTAGTATGATTAAATGCATTAATTAGTAAAGTGTAAACAATTAAAATAAATTATTTATAAGTTTAAGAAATGATTAAAATATTGTGGTAGTATTAATAATATTAGATTATGAGATTATTAAGTGATTTATAACATTTGGATTAAGGTGTTATGAAATCATTGATTTATGAATCTTACTCTTGAAATTAAATCTGCTTGTTGATCGTATTGTTTTTATTATCATATATAACATTTTATAATTACGGTGATGAAATTTCTCTTTGACTTAAGTGTAAAGATGGGTAGATTATTGGTATGATCGTGACTATGGGTTCTCTTTGGCCAGTAGTGCAAAGATGAATTGTTGACTGGTATGATCATGACCATTGAATTTACAATTGAATATTTTTAGCTTAAGTGCAAAGGTGAATTAATCAACATGGTTATAATTATTGTTTATATAAATTCTGAAATGATTATATATTTCTTTGAGATATGAATATCTTTGGCCTGTAGTGCAAAGATGAATTGTTGATGAATATCTTTGGCGTATAGTGCAAAGATGACCTGTTGTCGAATATCTTTGGCCTGTAGTGCAAAGATGACCTGTTGTTGAATATCTTTGGCATGTAGTGCAAAGATGAACTGTTAATGAATATCTTTGGCCCGTAGTGCAAAGATGAACTTATTAGTATGATTATGAACAGGAACTGTGATTTGGTATAACCATGATCTTTGATGTTTCAGGTAAAGACATGTGATAAAAAATATCTTCGTCTTGGATGAGAAGAGAAAATTAGAATTACAATTATGATTATGAGTTATTCACATGACTGTGAACAGGATCTGTTGATTAATGTTATAGGGTTAAAGCATTGTTGGTGGACTTTTAACATGGAGAAGATAATAGACTTTATGGTCTATTTGACTCTTCTAATGGATTGCTCGTTCCGCTGCAACTATGGTTGAAAAGTTTTATCATCTACTATATGTTCTAAATCTCTGATTTGTTACTTATGAAGGCTATTGATAATTTAATTATCTTTAGTTATGATATTCTTTACTAGGCTAGTTGTGTTCACCCCTTTTGCTTCACAATTCCTTTCAGGTAATAAAAGTGTAGCTGGGTCGAGCGGGGATAACAGGGGAATAGTGTGGTGGTCCGAGATTATCAAAGTTTCTCAACACATTATAAAACGGCATGACATACAATATATAATTGTATTGAGGACCTAAGATTTGTGTGTCATATATTATACGTCACTTAATAATTTATTTTTGTGAACAACAATAGGGTGAGGTGAACCCAACTTTGGAAGGGTGTTTTGCCATTACCATACAAGATGTCTAATGACATACAATCTCGTGTTATCATAAGAAAGGGTTGTGCACATCCACTTGCTGAGTATATCTACGAGCACTACCTATATGATCTTGGAGTTGGGTTGAAACATAGTGTTCAATCGTAGACGGTGGAGATAGTTATATATCAAGAGAAGACTCACCATTGGAAGGAGCATGATATTAACCTTCTTGTTTTTCTTTGGGGTCTATTGGATCAACCAAGGATAATTCTATGGACATATGATATCTATCATAACTTAGATTCATGGCCTCCTATGTACGAAGGTTTCCTTGAGCACTTCCCAAAGATTTTAATTTCTAAAACAGTTCTAGATTGTACCTTTATGTAAGGTATCACTATGAGGTGTTGTCCATAGTTGGGACATGAGTCACAGTTGGTATTAAAACTCACAGTATATGTGTTGTTGTATTTTGCACGACAATTGTAGTAATAAAGTTGTAGTTGTTTTCTGTACCACGTATTTGGCGACTCAGAATAAGTTGGATGGAATGGACTTATTTTGGGGGCGTCACATCAA
This sequence comes from Panax ginseng, assembly GCA_020205605.1. NCBI lineage: Eukaryota > Viridiplantae > Streptophyta > Magnoliopsida > Apiales > Araliaceae > Panax > Panax ginseng. Next base: position 75,486,635 of record CM035131.1, on the reverse strand, counting down.
CACTTTGTCACCAAGTAAAATACTTGGTGACCAAGTGATTTGCTTGACTTGCACACCAAGTGGCCAGCCCACCACCCCATGGATCATCCCCATGTGTTGCCCCATGGGTTTTACCCATTTGGTGACCCACCGGTTCGATCCACGGTTCGGTTTTCTTGCATTGGGCTTAACCAATCTAATATTGGGCCTTGAATTGGACTTAACCAATTAATCCCTTGGGCTTGCTCATTCAATTAATTGGGCTAATCATAATCCAACACAATTGAATTAGTCATTAAGATTTAACTTAATTCTATAATACGAATCGTATTCTATACATACAATTCACGTATTCTCTCCGTATACTACTCGTACAATAATCGTATTGTATTAGATTTACTCGTCAGATTATACATAGATACTAAATAGTACCACAGTTTGTATAACACTCGCTTTAATTATAACGCAAATCCTTTTACGTATTTCATTTCCTTCTAAAAATCAATATACTCAACCCTTAGGTTTTTTAAGTCCATGAGCAAAAATTCAGTTTGCCATAAATGAAATATTATCAGATATTTCATCTTATCTCGATATTCTATCATTACGCGTTTCTCGGAATTTCAAAATAATTCCCCGAACAGAAACGGATGAATAGTATTTTTACAGAAATTTCTCGAAAAACATTTATTTTCGTCTTAGAAATTCTAAATAATTAATTCTAGCACGTAGCCAGATTACTAACCATATACACACATTCTAGGTCATAGAACGACCTTCACATAACTTACTCACATAATAAATCAATTAAATTCATTTAATTCACATAATCAAATAAAAATTTAATTATCATAAAAATCCGATTTTCTCAGGCGTTACATTCTCTCCCCCTTATAAGGATTTTGTCCCCAGAATCTTAGCTTATAATTACATAAACAAGTGAGGAAAATCTTCCTTCATTTTACTTTCGAGCTCCCACGTTGCTTCTTCAGCATTGTGGTTTCTCCATAACACCTTCACTGAAGGTATTACCTTATTTCTTAAAACTTGTTCCTTCCTATCAATAATTTGAATTGGAAGTTCCTCGTAGGATAAGTCTTTCTCTATTTGGACAGATTCATATTCTATCACGTGTTTATAGTCCAGTTTATAAGGACGCAACACTGACACATGAAACACATTATGAATGCGTTCCATCTCTAGAGGTAAAGCTACTTCATAAGCTACCTCTCCTACCCTTCTTAAAATCTCAAAAGGTCCTACAAACCTTGGACTTAATTTCCCTTTCTTTCCAAAATGTATCTTCTCCTTCCAAGGCGATACTTTCAGAAAGACAAAAGATCCTACATCGAATTCTCTCTTTTCTCTATGAGGATCTGCATACTTCTTCTGCCTATCTTGAGCAGCAACTAATCGAGTACGTATTAACTTCACCATGTCCGCCGTCTACTGTAGCATCTCAGGTCCCAACATCCGACGTTCACCCACCTCATCCCAACACAATGGAGTTCGACATTTCCTTCCATACAACGCTTCGTAAGGCGGCATGCCTATACTAGCGTGAAAACTATTGTTGTACGAAAATTCCACCAACGGTAGATATTCGTCCCAACTCCCTTTGAAATCCATAACGCAAGATCTTAACATATCTTCAAGCGTTTGAATTATCCGTTCACTCTGACCATCCGTCTGAGGATGATACGCCGTACTCAATCTTAACTGCGTTCCCATTTGCTCTTGCAAACTCCTTCAAAAGTTTGATGTGAATCATGGATCACGATCTGACACAATTGAAACAGGTACTCCATGTCTGGAAATAATTTCCTTGACATACAGCTTAACTAACTGATCCAAGTTATATTTGACTCCTATTGGTAGAAAATGAGCCAATTTTGTCAATCGATCCACTATCACCCAAATAGCATCGTATCCTTTTTTGGTTGTCTGAAGTCCCACCACAAAGTCCATTGTGATGTGCTCCCACTTCCACTCTGGAATTTCTAACGGTTGCAACAACCCGCTAGGTCGTTGGTGTTCAGCCTTAACTTTTTGACAAGTTAAGCACCTACTAACGTATTTTGTTATCTCCCTCTTCATGTTTGGCCACCAAAAGTTCTGACGAAGGTCTTGATACATCTTCGTGCTACCGGGATGTATCGAGTACCTCGAACTATGAGCCTCTATCATTATTTTCGTGGAACCCAAATTCTCCCTTCAAAATAAAGTAATCCCTCCTTATCGAGGTTATACCTAGTCTTCTCTTCATCTTCTACCCTCTTCTTCATCTACTTGCATTCCTCGTTGCTCGATTGTACTCCCCTAACCCGCTCCACTATGGTTGGTTGGGTTTCCATGGAAAATAACATTTCCACCGCCTCCTCCGGTAACTCAACTTCTAATTCCATTCTTGCCATCGCTGTTATCAACTCATTTTGAGTTGTTAACATTGACAGTTTCTCTCTACCCTTCCTACTTAGCGCATCGGCTACTACATTCGCTTTCCCCGGATGATATAAAATATCACAGTCATAATCTTTTATCAGCTCTAACCACCTTCTCTGTCTCATGTTCAACTCCTTCTATGTAAAGATATATTTCAGACTTTTGTGGTCCGTGTATATCTCACACTTCTCACTATATAGATAATTCCTCCATATCTTTAAGGCAAAAACTACAGCTGCCAATTCCAAATCATGAGTAGGATAGACCTTTTCATAATCCTTCAATTGACGTGATGCATATGCAATGACTTTGCCATGCTGCATGAGCACGCAACCCAGTCCTTTATGCGAAGCATCGCTATACACTACAAAATTCCCTGTATCGTCGGGTAAGGACAATACAGGTGCCTCACTTAATCTCTTTTTCAACTCCTGAAAACTGCTTTCACATTTTTCAGTCCACACATACTTCACCAACTTTCTTGTCAGATTTGTCAATGGAGTAGCTATTTTAGAAAAGTCCGGAATGAACCTTCTATAGTATCCCACTAACCCCAGAAAACTCCAAACCTCAGTTGGCGTTTTCTGTTGCTCCCATTCATTAACTGCTTCTACTTTTGCCAGATCTTCGGAAATGTCATCCTTATCAATAACATGCCCTAGAAACTGCACTTGCTCAAGCCAAAATTCACACTTCGTGAATTTCGCATACAACTTCTCCTTCCTTAGTGTTTCCAACACTATTCTTAAATGTTCTGCATGATCTTCTGGCGTCTTTGAATAGACTAGAATATCATCAATGAACACTACGACAAACTTGTCCAAATATTGTTTGAACACTCTATTCATCATATCCATAAATGCGGCTGGAGCATTAGTCAACCCAAATGACATTACCAGAAACTCGTAATGACCATAACGAGTTCTGAACGCCATCTTAGGTACATCCTCCTTCCTCACCTTTAACTGATGATACCCCGTGCGCAAATCTATCTTAGAAAAATACTTTGCCCCTTTCAACTGATCAAATAGATCATCGATCCTGGGCAACGGGTATTTATTCATAATCGTCAACTTGTTCAACTCTCGATAGTCGATACAAAGTCTTAACGACCCATCCTTCTTCTTTACAAACAACACCGGTGCTCCCCAAGGAGACACACTCGGTTGAATGTACTTCCTATCTAATAGTTCTTGTAATTGAACCATTAACTCCTTCATCTCAACTGGCGCCATTCAATATGGTGCCCTTGAAACTGGTGTCGTTCCGGTAACAGATCAATTACAAACTCCACCTCCCTGTCCGATGGAATACCCAGTAACTCCTCCGGAAATACATCCGCGAACTATTGCACTATAGGTATCTGGTCCAAGGATGTTCCCACTCTTTGGGTATCCACAACATGGCACAGATAACCTACACACCCTTTTCTCAACATCTTCTTAGCTTGTGTCATACACAGACAACAAGAGCATCTCGGTGATTTACTACGTACCGAAGAACACTACCTTGGTTTTCTTAGAAAGCCGAAGGTTTACACTTTTCTTATGGTAATCTATAATCGCCTTATGGTTAACCAACCAATCCATACCAAGAATTACATCGAATTCTTTTAACCTTATCGGTACCAAATCTTTATTCCCTCTAATTTCTACGCAACAATCCTTATGAATATGTTCAATGGGGATTATCTCTTCGTTTGCTACCTTAACGTCTAAAGGTATAGGTAACTTCTCAGGGATTAAACCTAATCTTTTAGCAAATTCACATGCTATAAAAGAACAAGTAGCACCCGAGTCAAATAGCACATAAGCATTTATCTTATTGACCAGAATGATACTTCCTACCACATCCGTTGATGCAACCGCATCTTGGACAATCATATTAAACGTACAAGCTGAGGGTCTACCCACCGATGGTGTTGGTCCAGTAATGGCTAATTTACCACTACCAGAACTCTTATTCCCCTCTAAACCCTTCTTCGGGAAATTTCTTGCCATGTGGTCCATTGACCCACAGACAAAACATCCCTGGTTCTTCTTAGGGTTAGGGGCGGTTGGGTGACAAATGCCCTCCCCGCCTACGCTTATAGCATACTGCTTTCCCCTTTAAATAGACTCCCATGTGAGGCTTTTCGCATGTCTTACATGTTTCCGTCCTCCGTTTGGGATCTCCCTGCTTTACCCCGGTATTTCTAGGGTTAAAAATCTTTCTCTTTGGCAATTTATCGCTTCCATTGGCAACTTCAGCCTTACTACCTCCCTCTAACTTGCTCTTGATCTTTCGCTCTTTGTGGTACTGAGACAATGCCTCACCCCACCTTCAGCTATTATCGCCTTTTCCAGAATGGTCCCATAGGAAGCACTCTGAAAAACCGATATCCTACTATAGAGCCAGGGTTTTAAGCCCTGCTCAAACCTGCGCGCCTTTCTCTCCTCTGTAACCACCTAGTGTGGAGCAAATCTTGCCAATTCGTTAAACTTGGCGGCATCTTTGAACTCATCATATCCCCTGCTTAAGTTCTAGGAACTTAATTTTCATCCTACCCTGCATGCTAGTAGGAAAATAGTTCTCGAAGAAAACCTTCTTAAACTGTTCCCACGTAACAGCCTCTGTCCTAGCTCCACCCTGGTGAGCCTCCCACTAGTAGTTGGTTTCCCCCTTCATCATGTAAGTCGCAAAAAGAAGTCTTTTATGCCTTTCACCTCGTTTGTTATCACAAACGCCTTTTCAATCTCTCTTACCCATGTATGGGGCTTCCTAGCAGTCCGCTGCCTCGAACTCGGGAGGACCCACACTTTTAAAATCCTTAAAGGTAGTTGTTCTTGCTACCCTGAGAGCTACTGTGAATCCCACCCCCACTTGGTTAAATGCAGCCGTTAATAAATTAACGAACTCTTGCATAGGGTTATTAGGACCCCCCCTGATTCTCATTATGAGACTCGGCCTCTTGGTTACGTTGTCTCCTTCTTTGAGGCATAATTTTGATTAAATAAATAAAGCTTCGTTATTATCTATTTAACTATTCGGTTATCATTCTCAATCAACAACAACCATTCATACCACAACAAGCACTTTTAATAAAAACTTCATTATATAAATATGCTTTCATAGTCAAACCTATTTACATCATGTTCCCTTAGCCAAAAGTTATTACATACTATCCCGCGATTGCCTTCTACAAAAATTGGGATTTACAAAAAGACTACCCTTTAATTATACAAAAGAGGGCTTTACGTCACTACCATATACACAAAAGATCTAACGATCTATTAACACTGTCGAACGACATTCTAATATTTCTGATTTTCCAGAATTGACACTATATCTCGACTTATGGTATGCCGAGTCTGTCCTGACTCAATAGAATAACAAGTAATTTTTAGCTTGAAATCCTCATGAGCGCATTCGTGGATGTATGACATCCTAGCTATCTTCTGGTCTTTTTCAACCATTTTCTTTTGTAGCTCAAGGACCTCATCCTTATAGTCACGAGCCTTATCAGTCATAAGCATTTTCTCGTCGTGCTCTGACTCAAAGTCTGCCTCTGCAGATTCTTTCGCCTCATATAAGGCAGTTATCTCCTCATTCTGTGTCTCTACTACTGTGCACAGTTGCACATTCCTATCCAACACAGCTAGATACAATGCTCTCATTGCATCTGGAGGTGTCGGCTCCTGAGTAGGTACCACCGTATTAACCGATGTCGCCTCCATCTCCTCCTCCACGTCTAGCATCTCGTTAAGGTATGATGCTAACCCCATGGTCTCCTTAGAGTATTCCTCCTCAGAGATGTACTCCTCAATGTCTGAGTCATCTAGTACAACTATCGGTACCTCTGCCACTGGCATTGGTACAATCTCAACTTGGTTAACTGAGTCCTCACTTATCATTTCCACATTTCTAAAGCTATCGGTTGACATCTACAAACACATAACATGTTGATTAGTACATAATACACAATAGTAAAAGCACAAATCACATTTAATATCTTTAAGATTAATTTCCATCTTTTAATCCTTTCGATACTGAGTTATCTCAATACTTTATTAATTTAATGGACTTGAATTTCATTTTCGGACTTTACTTTCCTTATGAGGTTATTAGCCTAAGGTTTTCCCCCATTAAGTTTTATAACCTAAGGCTTTAATACCAACCTATGACGCCCCCAAATTCGGGTATCTTCCAACCCGACATATGGTGCTCCATTGTACTAACATCCATACAATCATTCCATTGAAATACAACAAAATGAATGTAATTACTATCTTCTTATTACAATCAAAGTATAATCCTTCCCAGGTTCATAAATCGGTTACATCGTTCATTGTTCATAATGTATAATACATACAAACTTACTAAACTATTACACAATGCCTAAGCATCCATCTTAGCTTTGCCCTTATCTCTCTTGGCATTCACAGTACGTTCATCTTTAACTGCAGTTATATAATTCACATAAGAAGTGAGCATGATGTACCAAAAGAAGTTTAATCAAGGATAACAGTATTACCACATTCGTGAATTATATAACAATTCCGACATAACTGAACAATAGTTATGAAGTATTATGAATCAATAATACTTTAATAGTTCATAACATCAATTCCCAAAGTATAGAGTAGATTAGGAATTACGACCTACGATAGACCATGAACGATAACTTTCGGGTTTTCATACTTGAAAAGGAGTCCACAAAGACTAAGGCCATTCATCCGCATAACTTACGAGCACTTCTAGGTGATCACCTATAGTACTCTATGTTGATCAACACTCATTCATTAAACGTATTTACATTTAATATTTTTGGAAAACTCGCGTGCCCATCGAATAATCGATGAAAAATACTTTTGTTTGTTCATAGACAAACCTTACCTTCACATCTATACCAATTACTTGGCATAGGATAAGCGTTAACATTTCTATATAGAATGATATGAATAATAATCAATCTATATATTACGAATAGTCTAAGCGAGAGTTAAAATCGCATCGACCCTTTCTTTAAAACAAGTCTTGCAATTCAGTTCAACGAATCACATAAAACTTGGCTAACTTGGAAGTTAGACAAGCGTTAAGAAAAACTTGCCTTTTCAAATATCTTCAAATAATTTAATCGATCGATCCACGCCTTTCTGAGTAATCTACATGATATATTCACATAAAGACACTTTGTAATTAGCTATCAAACAAATGTTCACATTGTTTCTATAAGCTTCTTTCTCTTCTATGTCTTAGTTAACTTAATATCAATAATAAAGTCAACTCGACTTTTTTTTTACCCTTCGTCCCGGCTTATTAACCAACTTACGTTATTAACTGGACTCTAACATTGTCGGCGAAGTACCAATGTTGTTCATCACTCATAACTCATTAACATGCATTCAATTCCTAAGTTCAATACCATATACCTTAGTATAAGTAGTATAGGAATAGCTTTAATACACTTATGAAGCGTACAAACATTACCCCTATAGGTCCCTGAACAATTAAAGTTCAAAACCTAAGTCAATATCCAAAGCCTAACACTCACACATTAGTGCATGGCCATCCTATACTAGGCCAAGGCCGCGATGCCGCTTAGCGATGTCTGGCTTTCGATCTCTATTGTTGCAATGCTGAATAAAGATGTATGTATACCATTTAGCAAGATTAACTTTCTTGTCTTTAAGGCCTACTGGCGCCACAACATTTTAACTTTATTTCGTCAGGCAGCTGCTGCCTCAACCTCGATCTGAAACCTCAACAGTTTTGAAAATTTTTGTGAAATTCCCGGGGCCGTAACATCTTCGTTATAAGCCCGATTTGGTCCGTTCAAAAGCCTACACGACAAAAATAACATAATCTACGCGTTCATATAAGAATTTGACACTTTCAAATTCAATAACTCAAAATTCACTGTTGAGTTCAATTTCTAGACGTTCGTAAACGTTAATGAGCGTTCAATGCTCGTTTTCTTCGTTTTAAGTCAGAATCCGATGATTCTCGAACCCATAACTCTTAATCACCCTATCTCACGTGTTGACATTGAAAAATAACATTTTCAAGTCTCACGTCAACTTCCGACCTCCAATCCGGAATTTCAACGTTTTCGACGTTTAACGTCTATTTACGCAAAATTCACTATAACTTCGTTACTAATGTTCTCTAAGCCAAATCTCATGGAATACTCCATGGATTTCATATCTACATCCTAACCAAACAAGATGCATATCTTAACGTATTGATGGAGTTCAATCGTTTATAAACAATTGATCTCAACAAACAATATTTTCATGGTTTGAAACTATGTCGAACCATATGATTCCTACGATCTCATAACTTATAGAGATTGAATCTATGGTAAGTCATCTTTAATCCACTATACAAGACATATACCACCCATTTTATGATTCTCCAAAGTAAAAGAAAATCAAAAGAGATGGAAATGAAAGATAAGGATTATTACCTCAAGAACTTCTTATGAAATCTCTTGAAAACTCTAAGTCAAAGCTTCCAAAATGTAAGATTTGTATAATCTAGCTCTCTTTCTCTCTCAATAATCTAGGTTGGAACTTTGTAAAACTCCCATATGAAACAATCTAGCCTCTTATTTATAGGAAACTAGAATGGAGGGCAATTTAGACAACTACCATCATCTCCTTACTATTCAACACTTTGTCACCAAGTAAAATACTTGGTGACCAAGTGATTTGCTTGACTTGCACACCAAGTGGCCGGCCCACCACCCCATGGGTTGCCCCATGGGTTTTACCCATCTCGGTGACCCACCTGCTGATTCGATCCACTTGCCGGTTTTTTCTTGCATTGGGCTTAACCAATCTAATATTGGGCCTTGAATCTGGACTTAACCAATTAATCCTTGGGCTTGCTCATTCAATTAATTGGGCTAATCATAATCCAACACAATTGAATTAGTCATTAAGACTTAACTTAATTCTATAATATGAATCGTATTCTATACATACAATTCACGTATTCTCTCTGTATACTACTTATACAATAATCGTATTGTACTTCGTATTTACTCGTTGTATTATACATAGATACTAAATAGTACCACAGTTGTATAACACTCGCTTTAATTATAACGCAAATCCCTTTACGCATTTCATTTCCTTCTCGGAAATCAATATACTCAACCCTTAGGTTTTAAGTCCGCAGGCAAAAATTCAGTTTGCCATAAATGAAATATTATCAGATATTTCATCTTATCTCGATATTCTATCATTATGCGTTTCTCGGAATTTCAAAATAATATCCCGAACAGAAACGGAAGAATAGTGTTTTTACGAAAATTTCTCGGAAAACATTTATTTTCGTCTTGGAAATTCCGAACAATTAATTCTAGCACATAGCCAGATTACTAACCATATACACACATTCTAGGTCATAGAACGACCTTCACATAACTTACTCACATAATAAATCAATTAAATTCATTTAATTCACACAATCAAATAAAAATTTAATTGTCATAAAAATTCGATTTTCTCGGGCGTTACAAAATCTTCCTCTATCTCGTCTAGTTCTAATTCAATAATGTGGTTCGGGTCTTTCACATATTTATGTAACATAGATATGTGAAAAATGTTATGAACACGAGACATACTTGGCGGGGAGGCGAGTCTATAGGCCATAATTCCTACTCGGTCATGGATTAAAAATGGGCCAATGAATCGAGGATTGAGCTTTCCTCTCTTTCCAAATCTCGTGACTCCTTTCCATAGAGCAACATGTAACAACACATGATCTCCAATATTGAATCCACGTCCTTTCGATGAAGATCAGCATAACTCTTTTGTCGATCTTGTGAGGTTTTTATACGTTGTCAAATCGTTTGAATCTTTTTCGTAGTCATAAGTACCAAATCCGGTCCCAACAACGTTGCTTCACCCACCTCATCCCAGTATACTGGAGAATGACACGTTCTTCCATACAACGCCTCAAATGGAGCCATGCCAATACTTGCTTGATAACTATTGTTGTAAGAAAACTCCACCAATGGTAAGAACTTGTCCCAACTTCCCTTGAAGTTAAGAACACAGAGTCTTAATAAATCTTCAAGAGTTTGAATAGTCCTTTCCGACTGCCCATCCATTTGAAGATGATATACCGAACTAAATCGTAAATCTGTGCCCATAGCTTTTTGCAAACTAACCCAAAATCTTGAAGTAAATCTTGGGTCTCGATCAGAAACTATGGATACTGGCATACCATGCAATCTTTCAATCTCGTTTATGTACATACTAGCAAGACGTTCAAGTGTATAAGTTTCTCGTATTGGTAAGAAATGATCAGACTTGGTCAATCTATCAACAATGACCCAAATCGCATCTATGCCTTGAGAAACCTTGGAAAGACCAGTAACGAAATCCATGGTAATGTGCTCCCACTTCCATTCTAGAATTTCAAGTGGTTGCAATGGACCTTTTGGTACTTGATGTTCCGCCTTGACTTGTTGACAAGTTAGACATCTTGAGATAAATAAATATCTCTCTCTCTTCATATTGCTCCACCAAAATGTATGATGAAGATCACGATACATTTTGGTACTCCAAGATGGATTGCAAACGGTGTGTTGTGCGCCTCCATCATGATTTTATACTTTAAATTAGGGTCGTTAGGAACACAAAGTCAGGAGTTGACTTGAAGTATTCCTTCTTCATCGATTTTTGCTTCCGGCATAGCACCTTCTTGCACTTTCTTCCTTATACGCATCAGCTCCAGGTTTGTAGCTTGAGCCGCTTTAACTTTATTGATTAAAGTCGATTCTACTCGTATATTCACCATCATCATGTGGGTCCCTGGAGTCTTTATCTCTATCTCCATCCTTTGCAAGTCATACAAAATGGGCCTTTGCGTTGACAATATTGCATTCGTACCCGCATATGATCTTCTACTCAATGTGTCAACTACCACGTTCGCTTTTCCAAGATGGTATTGGATGGTATGATCATAATCTTTTAATAGTTAAAGCCAACGTCGTTGTCGCATGTTGAGTTCCTTTTGGGTGAAGAAATATTTGAGGCTTTTATGATCCGTAAAGATCTCCACTTTCTCCCCATACAAGTAATGCCTCCAAATTTTAAGTGCAAAAACGACTGCTGCCAACTCTAGATCATGAGTAGGATAACTCCTCTCATATTCTTTGAGTTATCGTGAGGCATAGGCTATGACTTTCCAATGTTGCATGAGAACGCATCCTAACCCTTTGCCTGAAGCATCACTGTAGATGACAAATCCCTCAGAGCCAGATGGTATTGTCAGAACAGGTGCTGAAATGAGTCTCATCTTGAGTTCTTGAAAACTCTTTTCACATTCCTCGCTCCAACCGAATTTTGTATCTTTTTGAGTCAGCTGAGTTAATGGAGTAGCGATTCGTGAAAACCCTTCTACGAATCTCCGATAATAACCAACTAAGCCGAGAAAGCTACGTACTTCAGTCACTGACTTTGGTTGCTCCCAGCTTTGAATTGCTTCAATCTTCGTTGGGTTAACAGATATTCTATGATTTGATATCACATGCCCAAGGAATGCAACTTCCTCAAGCCGGAACTCACATTTCTTCAATTTGGCATAAAGCTTGTTTTCACGAAGCTTTTGAAGTATCAGCCTCAAGTGTTGCTCATGGTCTTCACGGGTTTTGGAGTATATGAGGATGTCATCAATAAAGACGACCACAAAGTGATCCAAATATTCCTTGAATACTCGGTTCATCATATCCATGAAGGCAGTAAGAGCATTAGTCAATCCAAAAGACATGACTAGGAATTCAAAATGTCTATACCGAGTTCTGAAAGCAGTCTTTGGAATGTCATCAGTTTTAATCTTTAACTGATGATATCCAGAACGAAGATCGATCTTTGAAAAGAATTTGGCGCCTTGTAACTGGTCAAACAGATCATCAATACGAGGCAATGGGTACCTATTTTTGATGGTGACATGATTCAACTCCCGATAATCAATACAAAGTCGCATACATCCATCTTTCTTCTTCACGAATAGAACAGAGCACCCCAAGGAGACGTATTTAGGGCCATTTAATGAAACCGATGTCTAACAATTCACAGTAGTTGAGTTTGTAACTCCAGAAGTTCAATAGAGCCATTCGATATGGGGCTTTGAAATGGGTTTTGTACCAATTCAAGGTCGATACAAAATTCAATTTCACGCCTGGGGTAGGCTGTAAGTTCTTCAGGGAATACATCAGAAATTTATTAACAATAGAAATATCATTCAAATCTGACGTATTTTTATTTAAATCCGTGACATGGGCTAAGAAAGCTTGGCATCCGTTTTTCTATAAATGAATAGCTTTATGACTTGATATGACAATGATTGACTTTAGTGGTTTGGTTGCTTAAATTCGTATAATAGGTTAGTTAGGAATATAAAAGCTAACAACTTTACAAAAACAATCGATTTTAGCATTATGAGTAGTTAACCAATCAATCCCTAAAATCACATCAAATGCAAGTATTTTCAAAGAAATAAGATCGACAGGTAACGTGCGATTACCGATTTGAATCAAACAAGACTTATAAACTGTGGATGTGATAAAGGTTTCTCCTAACAGAGTTTCAACAGATAAATCAAAGTCTAATTTCTCTGGAGTTGAATTTAAACGTTGAGCGCAAGTAGGAGAAATAAAAGAATGGGTAGAACCAGTATCAAATAAAGTATAAACTTCGCTAAAGTTTATGATTAGTTTACCCGTGATCACTTCGTTCGGATTCCTCGCTTTTTGGGAGGTTATGACAAACGCTCTCCCTTGAACTACCGATTTTGTCTTGTCTGGGACACCCTTTGATGCCTATATCCCAGCTGGACTTGACTTTGGTGCACGACAAAATCGGGTTAGGTGACCTTCTTTTCCACAATTGTAACATGCTTTGGATCGCATCATGTGAGCTTGGACCGATGTGTCCTTCCTCCACATTTGGCGCGGCTCATTCTCCTTCCTTAACAACAAAAGTCTTTGGTCTTTGTCTTTTCCATCATTGTTGAATCTCCTCTTCTTGAAATGTCCACTCTTATTGTCATGGCCATGATTACCACCGAAGTGATTACCATTTCTGGCATGTTGATTCCCTCCACACTTGTTGTCACCGCTTCGATGACTGCTACCACTGGTATTATCATTTTGTCAGTTTCTCTCTTTTGGTTGGGTTGACTCATTATCGCGTTCCAATAACTGAGCCCTATTCACAACATCTGAATACAAGTAAAGTTTGTGAGAGATAAGGTATTGACGTATCTCGGGTTTCAAACCTCTTAGAAACATCCGCGTCATTCTATCCTCATTATCAACCAAGTGGGACACAAACCGAGATAACTCGGCAAACTTAGCTTCGTACTGCACCACGGTCATATTGTTTTGCTCAAGCTTGATGAACTCTACCTCCTTCATGTGACGAATACTTTCAGGAAAGTACTTGTCGTTGAACAGTTCTTGGAACTTCTCCCAAGATATTTTGAATGCGGCGAGTTGAGTACGCTTTTACGATTCCCACCAAGAATCGCCTCCGCTTTCATAACATGAAGGTGGCAAAGGAACCTTTTGCTCCTGAGCATCCCAAGACATCAAATATCTTGTTGATCCGCTTTATCCACGCCTACGCCTTTAAGTGGTTTTGGCAATCCAAAAACTCCGATGGTCCCAGCTCCTTGAATCGCTTAATGGTAATCATCCCGAGAGTTGTCAGTGTTTCCACCTGTATTTTGGACAGGAGCCGCCCTCGCCTAATGTTGCATGAATTGCATAAAGCCTCTGAACATCCCATCGTTCATCATTGATCGTTGTTCTTTACCTGAGGATTATTGTCTTCCTATTGCACATTATCCTGGGTATTAATCTGCGGTGACTCCACGGTCTCATGTGCTTCATTGTTTATCTCAACATTTTCGGATGTCATTTTCAAATACTGCCACAAAACAAGGGTTAATTAACATATCACATATTATCCCTATACTCTGACCGACCAATTAAATACCAAATAAATTTAGGTAGGTCATACTAGCGAAGGAATTTCCCGTCTCTTCCCTCCTAGTTCTTGTCTCACATCTCAGCCAGGGATCATATCCCTAAGCTTTGATACCAAATTTGACACCCCCAAAATAGGTATACATCACCCATCTTGAGTCGCCAAATACATGGTACAAAATTCAAATACAACTTAATTATACAACAGTCGTGTAAAATACGACAAAACATAATCTAAGAGTTTTAATAAGAATATTGTCATCTAGACAATATCCACACTCAATGGAGTACTCATTACATTTATTGTCACACTATTTAATGTAATAGTGAGGACTACTAATGCTATCATCCGACCGTCACTCTCCGCTCCCCGACGACTAGTCCCGCTACATTCTTATTTCCTAAAGAGAACAAAGAAAGAAAGGGTGAGCTCAACTAGCCCAAGAAGAAATATTATGACTAAGATAATCTGTAATAAATTATCCTTAGCCTTCAACAAAGATAACAACATACGTAATATAATGATAAAGCGAGTTTTAGATCAACAAGCTGCAATGAATAAGCAATCCATTAAAGAGTCAAGTAGAGCATAAAATCTACTATCTTCTATGATTTAAAAGGTTTTCATCAACTTTATCACCGAGACTCAACAATAATAAATAAAAACGAATCATCCTCGCATCACTACCCAAGGATATTCATGTACTCATCAATGGTCATGATTATACCGAATAATCCTCGTCATAACCATACCAACAACTCATCCATCAATGAACTACAGTGCCAATGAGGACTTTTACCACATCATTCGTTACATTACGGTCATGATTATACCGAATAATCCCTGGTCATAATCATACCAAGTCCATCTATGCACGTAAGCCAAAGATGACTTTCATCACAATATAAGCATGAGGATGATGATAATGACATAATAATTCAATAAAACAAGTTCAAGGATAAATTTTAAAGATTTATAATTTAATTTATCCAGAAATCAATAACGTCCAAATTGTCAACATGATATTTCTTTGTGGAGTAAAATTCAAGAATGCTCAGAAGAATATTTCCATGAAAAGATACTGGATGAAGTGCAAATATCAAGGATATTCCACTAATTTTATGGAGTATAAAAGCCAAAACTTTAACCAACTGAGTATAAGAGAATATATAAAACTGCTAATGGATTTTCGCCCGCCATGCGGTAATCCACATAGACAGATCATTTCCACAATTTAATAAGGAATGAATACGAAGGATCATTCACCATGCATGTGGTAATCCACATAGACATGTTATTCCAATGAATAATAAAGAATGGAATAATGTAAGAATTCACCATGCATACGGTAGTCCGCGTGAGATAGGTTATTCCAATGTAATAATAAAGAATGAAATAATGTAAGAATTCACGTGCATGCGATAGATCGCATGCACGTATTATTACAACAGAATAATAAATAATAGAACCAGGTCATGCGTAATACGCACCGATAGGATATTCCAACAGAATAATAAAGAATGGAACCAAGTCATGCGTAATCCGCATAGACATGATATTCCAACAGAATAATAAAGAATGGAATAATGTAGAATTTCAAAATGCATGCGGTACTTCGCATAGACAGGTTATTCCAACATAATAATAAAGAATGGAATAACAGAAGAATTTCACCATGTATACGGTACTTCACATAAACATGTTATTCCAACATAATAATAAAGAATAGAATAACAGAAGCTCTCTTCATGAATACGAAAGAAATAATACCCCTTACCTCAAAAGAAGACTGGATACTGGAATAGTGAGGTAGCAGACTTCTCTTCTTCTTTCTCTCTATAATTTCTCTCTATAATAATTGCTCTATAGCTTTAGTGAATTGGTGAGAAATGAAGGAAGAATGTGCTTTTATTTATAAGAAAATATAGTTTTGATAATTGCACATTTTGGGGCTCGAAATATTATAGTATAATACCTTCCTCTTTTTCTTCATTTTTAATTTAGTCCTGCAAGTATTATCAAACTTGCACCACCTCCCCTAATAGTAAATAATGTGAATCAATAGTTATAATCATGTGAAAATACGAATTACAGTATAGTACCTCCATCTATACCTCCATTTTTAACTTAGTCATGCAAGTATTATCAATCTTGCACCAACTCCCCTAATAGTAAATGAATGTAAATTAATAGTACACACATGTGAACAAATAGTTATAATCATGTGAATCAATAGCAATTAATTGCTCATTTATCCGGTTAATTACCCGATTGGTCAATATAACCTCCAGACATCAATTATTATCGAAATAAATGTTGATTTCCACTAACACTAATAGTTCCAACACAATGGAACTATCAAATTCATCTTTAATCAACATGAACTTATTCATCATTAATATTATAACTCATAATATTTAACAACCCGTGTCGCTTCTAGGAAAGAGGGGCTTTCCGATAAGGATTTCTCCTTATCAAGCCTTGATTAGATGACCAAACATCTTCTTGACAGAACTTCTAGACATTGTAAATATTAAAATTTAATAATATGAATAACTTTGTCGTGTCGATTGTTGATTTAATAATATATCATATTAAGTAGATGATACTGTGACAATAATTGAATCTATAATATGAGAGATAAAATGCAAAGAATTATCGTAGTAATAATTGAGTATAAGCTGAGTGACTTCTCACGTAAGCATCAATAATCAATACTGTGTAGTACTATGCAACCACGCCAGACATCGTATTTTTTTCAATTTGGGTAGTTCAACGGTTTTAATTGTAACACTTTCGCCGTTATTTTTATAAAAAGATAATTATGTCGCTTTTACGACAATAATACTTCCGCTAGGGGGTCCACTAATGATTGTCTTATCGTCTTTAATATTCCTTGTTAAAACGAATATTCCCCACCAATCGAATATTATATAACCACTTGCTTACTTTGCAAAATTTATAAATATTACCCACAACTATAACATTATATCAAATCCACACCATAATATTCAAAAATATATTTTGAGAAAATTATTTTTTATTCATAAAAGTTGGGGTCTTACAACCCCAATTCAAGATAAGGATAATATCAAGAAATTTAATTGCTGCACAAATTGAACTGTGGTGCTTTATGATCTACTTGAAAGAAAGCTCCTTTCAAACCTTTTAGCTAATATTTTTCAAGTTAAATACAAAAACCAAATAACCCAAATAGAAAGGGGATAGATGGAGATCTTGCAATCAAGAATCGCAATCGCAATCGCAAATCGCTTTATCGCAATAATGGAGGTCGTGAGCATTATAAATGGAGATCTGGGTTTTGGGGGTTTGTACTTTAGGGCTCTGTCGATCACCACTAGTTCAGATCGACATTTTTGGGTTTTCTTAGATCTGCACAAAAACTGAATTGATCCAATCATTTTACACATTTGCATTACATCCTTGGTGGGTTTTGATCTTTGGGTAGTAAAGCTACAAGCTTTTGTGGGTCTTCTTAGATCTGTACAAGAACTGAATTGATTCAATTTTTTCCCAAATTTGCAGTGCATGCTTGGAGGGTTTTGATTCTGGGTGGTAAAGCTACAAGCTTTGGTGCTTAAAAAATGAGTATGTATGGGAGAGATCCATGGGGTGGGCCACTGGAAATTGTTGCAAATTCAGCTACAGATGATGATCGGAGAAAAATTATAGAGGAGAGAATTGGGGATTCTTGTTTGAGGAGTGAGAAATGAGAGAGAGAGAGAGAGGACGCATGGTTTGAGGAGTGAGAAATGAGAGAGGATTGTGGTTTGAGGAAGAAGAAGGAGGTATTTCGGACATTTATTAGTCTTTTTTGACTGTTATAGTCCCTTTTCACGCGCTTTTGGCGTCTGACATATACGCACGATTAAGTTGGATGGAAAAGGTGACGTTTTCACTTTAACTCAAAAAGTCGGGAGTTTAAATGTAACTTTACTGACTACAAGTGGTTAAGTGGGAAAGCGCCCAAATCCCAGGTGTCGATATGAACTTTACTCTTTATAAATTAATAAACTCAAGCATACATATCTATAAAAAAAAAAGAGTTAAACTTGTTTGCACAAAAAGAAAAAATCCATTATAATCTAAAGAGTCTTATAGAGAGTTAGATAAAAGGGGCGAGAGCTCACTTTTGCACTTCTGCACTTCTGCACTTCTGCTTCACTATTTAGCCAAGCAAAACACTGACACTTGTCCGCGAGTCAAACGATTTCTCCTCTTCTTAGCCGCGACCTCGCCCCTCGCCCCTCGCCCCTCGCCCCTCGCCCCTTGCGCATATGATATTTAGAAGGTAACAAATTTAGGGCTTTTTTATTTGATAATTTAAATTTTTTATTTTGTTTAAATTTGTTGTTGGTTGTGCACTTGGGGAGTTGGGGTTAATTTCAATTCAATTTATTTGATGTATTTGTTGTATTGGATGTAAGAGGAAGCTAATTAGTTTTTTTGTTTGATAATTTTTTAATTTTTAGGGCTTTCTTTTTCTTTTTATTTAATTTTTTTCTGTTAAGAGTTGGGGTTAAATTTGTTGTGGACTATTTTGCGGTTAAATCTGATGTATTTAATTTTTAGGACTTAAGAGTTGGGGTTAAATCTGTTGTTGGTTGTATATTTTTTGTTTAATTTTTTTTTTTGTGGACTCGGCCCTCCCTGTTCCTTGATAAATTCAACCTTTGTTTGGACAAACAGGTTCATAACAAACTTGGAAAATTGTCAAAATTATAACTCAGGAAAAAAATATGTGTCTTCACATTACTATATCAAACTCAGCAAACGACCTTGAGTAATTTAAAGGAAGACCATAATTGACGTTGACTTTACCGGTTGCTAATGCCACGGTGGAGAGAATATTTTCAGCGATGAATATTATTAAAACCACTCTACAAAATCAAATGGGCGATAAATGGTTGAGTGATTGTTTGGTTAATTATATTGAAAATGATGTATTTGAAACTATTCATAATGAATATATCTTAGAACATTTTCAAGTTTTGAGGTCTAGGAGGATAGCATTGTAATTTGTAAACATTATTATGATTAGTTCAAATTTTCTTTATTTAACTTCAATAAAAAAAAAAAAAAAAATCTGCCCGTGCTGAGATTTATTCGTGATCCGCCCCTGCCCTTGCATGGATGCTATGGGTTCTAAATTCTACTAACTAACTAACTTTTATTCAAGGCTCCATTACTACTATTACTAGGGAATCCTTTATTGCCCTGGGCTTAACAAAGGTTAAAGGACTAGTAGCATAACAAATACAAAACTACTAAATATTGGTCATCAGCCATAGCCTCTTTTTTGAAGTTAGCTTCAGCTAGCTTGTATGTGGTAACATGTGTTTGGCTTGTTTATGTGTTGTGTATGCCCGTTTATGATGGAAAATTGTGGAGTGGACAACCTTGGGACCTCCTCTGGTACTTTTGGTTTTGTGATTAGAGCCTATGTGACATCCTCCGCTATATGACATCTTGGGAGATATATCAAGACCTTGCTATGTCTGGAGATAGTGATGTGTTCATAGAAAATAAGGCGTTGCCCAACGAGTGGCAGATTTTTATGGTACGTGGTGTGTGCGACATATGATGGGTGTTAGCATACCCTTGCCATGCCTGCAAAAATTACTAAAGGAATATGTTTTCAACCAAGAAGATTGAACATGCTACAAGGAGTCTAGAGGATTCCTGTCTCATGTGCTAAGCACGCACACAATAAAACACATATCCATCTCTCTCTTAGATTGCTGTCCATTCTCTTACATTCTTCTCAAATTATTGTCACTGCATTAAAGACCTTGATTAACTAGCCTTACCCCTTTTACGCAAAACCCGTGGAACCATTTGTATCTGCCTGATCTCATAAATATCTAAAATCTGTCTCCATCTCTCTCTCTTAGATTGTTTTGAGTCTACCTTTACTCCAGAGTTCTTTGGAGGCATTTTGAATCACTGTGTAACGCCTATTGCATAATTTTCCCTTCTCTTCCACCCCAAATGTTTGATAGGAAAAGGGGGACGTGGATACCAAATTCTAAAAAATGAACAACTTTTAGGCTCTCATTTTTTTGTAACATGATTCATCTTACCTGTGTGCATGATCACTGTCTTATGTGGATCTGAACTCAGTTGAAGTTGGTCAAGTACATATTGAAAAACTTTAATTTGTACATTACAGAGATTGCAGTTTCCTTGACATTATTTTATATTATTAAAGTTGCAACAACTTTGTGTTGTAAACATGCAACTTTTTTTTTTGTATAACTTGCCCAACTTCATCAAGTCCAGATGCGTCTCATGTTATAACTTATTAATTCAGACAATTCCGAAGGTTGATTTTCAACATAAATGTGTCCAATTCAGATTCTGCAGATTTATGGAAGGTTTATGTGTCATACATTCATGTACTAGTAGTTGATAGCATGGTTACCAGGAACGCTTATCGAATAGGTATGTGGAACAAAATCGGGTACAAGCAATGCTACCTGTGGTAGAATGCACAAGTCGTTTATGCTACGGTGGGATTGTAGGAATCAATGTGTGATTGTAGGAATCAATGTGGGAATGCAACGACTCATTCCTATAATGGAAAAAAAGTGTGGTTGGTTGTTTTTTGCAATGAAATGAACCATCCTCATTCTTGTCAAAATTTTGGATTTTATTCCTTAGTGGTGGGTATGAAATGACTCATCACTTTCAGGAATGGAATGAATCATTCCACTCTTCATTCCAGTTTCTTTTGTATTCCATTCCTCCAATCCAAAAGTGGCATTAGTTCTCGTACCACGATTCGGAACGATTGTACGCAGTACACAGGGCAATTAGAATTCCTTGGTAACCCTGTTTAATGGTTTAACTCCAGAAAAATCGTGGAAGTTCTATATAAACAAGAGGCATCTGATATAGATCACCACATATCAGATCTTTTAGTAACAAGAATATATTCTTCCTATAATTTGTCTAAGAATTTTCCGTTACTCTTCCTTTGTTTTACAACACTTTCTGTTGCTAACAAAATAACTCTTTTCATTTATTTGAAACGGCAGGAGATTATGAATGGTTTTTCAAGTTGTGCTGAACTAACAGGAGCTCCTCTCTGGTCTCAGAATTATACTCCCAAGCACTCTAGTATCTCAGTGACTATTGGCTCACAATCATCAATATGTGGTATGACTCCGGTCACATCAATGTTTGTGTATATGCATTTCTCTGTCTTCTTGTGTGTATTCATGCATGTGAGTATGTTACATGCATTCTTCTAGTAATCACTTATGTTTAGGAAACTATTTTTAATGACCATGACCATGTAAGCCATGATGGTTTACAAAAATAAAATCTTTTTTAGAAAGAAGGGCCTAGTAAGTTCCTTTGTACTTGTTATTAGTGTAACTGCAAATGCATTTGTAATTGACAGTTGGGAGTCCAACTTCAGCTACCAATCTGCCAAAAGGCCGAGATAATCAAGCAATGGGAGGTAGTAGTGGTTCATCCCGTGAGCAATCAGATGATGACGACATAGACACAGAAGCCGGTCCATGTGAACAGAGTGACCAGGTCGATGTGAAACGTATTAAAAGGTAGTTGATGTCTAAAAACTGGAATAGAATTGCTAATATGAACTTCTTTTGCCCCCACTTGACATGATTTATCTGGCTTAGGATGGTCTCCAATAGAGAGTCTGCCAGGCGCTCTCGAAGAAGAAAGCAAGCCCATTTAGCAGATCTTGAGCAACAGGTATAGTTTCTATAGTCGTTTTTATCTGATAAAACAGAAAATAATGCTTCATGTGGTTGGAAAATAAAAGTACAAAAGAAAAGGGATATTGGAAAAGATTGGAATATTAAATATTATTCATGCATTTATTTGGTTTTATAGTATATTGAAATGTACTAATTTAAATAAATCTTTTTTTGGTTTCTTGAGTAGGTTTACATTTTTAACTTTTTATATGTAGTGTGTGTGTGTATTTATATGTGGGTGTATTTTAATTTACTTATTTATGTTATTTTTATTATTCTTTCTTATTTAACCAACTCATATTTTTTGTTCGGGATAATAAACTTTTTTGGTCACTGTATTAGGGTCCGATTTTCATTGTGGTTACCGAATTTTTTTTTGTTACAATCGAATACCTATACTCTCAAAAATTACAAAATGGTCATTACTTATAATTTTTGTCCGAAAAAACGGACAGAATGCTGACTGTGCATATTGGCCCGTTATTTTTGCTGACGTGGAGGGCAGAAATGCAAGGAAGCGATTAAGTGGCATCATGCATGTGTAATAATAATAACCATAATTCCAAAACTATTAGTAATTGAGCTGAATAATTCTAAAACTAATAATAATAATTTCAAAATAATAATAATAATAATAATAGTAATAATAATAATAGTAATAATAATAATAATAATAATAATTTTAAATTTTAAAATTTCTTAAAAAAAGTGTATAAATCATAAAAATATTTTTATGAATAATCGTGCTAATTGTCCCTGCATAGATTTAATTGGTTCAAAATAATAATTTCAAAATAATAATAATAATTTTAAATAGTAATAATAATAATAATAATGTATAAATAATAATAATAATGTATAAATAATAATAATAAAAATATTATTAATAATATTAATAATAATGGCCAGGGCCTCTCTGCCTGAATGCTTCTGCCCCTGTAAGCATGTCGTTGTTCGCTATACTATTTTTATGGTGATTACAATTCTGATTTTGAGTCATTAGTTCATATGGCAATTGATACGTGTGTTTTATTAATAATAATCGTAATAATTATTTAAAATTCTTATTCTTATTATTGTCATTATTATTATTTTGAAGTTATTATTATTATTTTGAAATAATTATTATTATTATTCTTAATTTTATTATTATTATTACTATTATTATTATTACTATTATTATTTTGAAATTATTAATATTATTATTAATAATATATTATTATTATTATTATTTAAAATTATTATTATTATTTTGAAATTATTATTATTTTGAACCAACTAAATCTATGCAGGGACAATTAGCACGCTTATTCATATAAAAATATTTTTATTATTTATATAATTTTTTAAAAAAATTAAAAATTAAAATTATTATTATTAGTAGTATTTTATTATTATTATTATTATTATTATTATTATTATTATTATTATTATTATTTATTATTTTGAACTATAAGACAGGACATTGTACTAACTATAAGACATGCTCAAGTAAGAACTGTAATGTACTAAATAATTAACATTGTTTTTGATAATACTGAAACTTGACAATATAGCTCTGTTTAATAAGTAGATGTAAAAATTACCTCCAAATACATGCAGCAAGTCTGATAACATCATGAAGGAAATAATTAAATAAATAATCCTGATAAAAAATATAAGTAAGCGAAATTCCCAAAAGGGTCCTACTCAACTGCTCAGTGTATTACAAATACAGTAAGGCTTTAAAATTATTATTAATATTAATATTTTATTATTATTATTACTATTATTATTATTATTTTGAAATTATTATTATTAGTTTTGGAATTATTCAGCTCAATTACTGATAGTTTTGGAATTATGGTTATTATTATTACACATACATGACGCCACTTAATCGCCTCCTTGCATTTCTGCCCTTCACGTCAGCAAAAATAACGGGCCAATATGTATAGTCAGCATTCCGTCCGTTTTTTCGGACGGAAATCATAAGTAATGACCATTTTGTAATTTTTTAGAGTACAATTATTCGATTGTAACAAAAAAAGTTTCGGTAACCACAATAAAAATCGGACCCTAGTACAGTGACCAAAAAATGTATTATCCCTTTTTTGTTCTCTTCTTTACCTTTTCACTGTTTAAGCTTATATATTGGATTCCTTTCAGCCTATACCAAGTAGTTATATGTAAAAAATGTTGGCGAGTATTTCGAAGATGTAAATGTTTCTTTTGTGTAACCTCATGATGGCTGAAAGCTTTTAGTAAGATGATTTGGTTAATAAATACGTCCATGTTCAAAGTGTAATCTATTTTAAATGAAGTTAAACTGCTTCCATTTTTTTTTATAGGAGATTAAAATAAGTTACTTTTATGTTGTTCATGAAATGACACCACCCTTCTTTGAATTCATTTATTAGTTTGATATACGGCTTTTCCATAGGTTGAGCGGCTTTGTGGAGAAAACTCAACTTTGTTCAAGAACCTCACAGATGCTAGTCAACAATTTAAAGATGCTACCACGAATAATAGAGTTCTCAAGTCAGATGTGGAAGCTTTGAGAGCTAAGGTACCAAAATTATAAACGAACCAATACCCCCCCCCCCCCCCCTGCCCCGGCACTATCCTTTTCTTTTTTCTCCAGTCAAGTCATTCCACAAAGGTAAATATAAATAAAACTATGTATTAAACATCTAGAGTCTACTAGTCCATGAATCATGACCACTTAATTTATGGAATATAGAAGCTGATATAAATGGGGAAGCCTGAACCTGTGATTAAAAAAATCTGAGCTTGACAGCGGAAACTTCACATGTCAAGCACAAAGAGTCATCCAGGAAGTTTATTTTTAGGATAAAGAATGAGTTTCCCCCTCCCCCCACCCCCCACCCCCCACCCCTCACCCCTCACCCCTCACCCCTCACCCCTACACAAAAAAATCCCCTCCATGGATTAAACAGAGAGTTGCTACAGATTGTGCAAACTGAACCATATACCTGTGTCTGGATCTTCCAACCTCAGTTCCAACTGGCTCTGCCTTCACATGTAAATTCGAACATCTTGGGCCAATCCCTAGTGAATAAGAAATCCTAATGAAAGAGAAAAACCTCATTAAGGTTTGCTTTTATTGTCCGAACACCAAAAGGATTTATAGTATCCTTATAGCTAGGATTCTTTCATTAAAGAAAGAAGTATAAAAACTGAAATGATGTTGCAACAAATGTTTTAGTGCCGCCATGTGATCTTAAAGGAGTTCATTTCTTCAAGTTAGTTTTGACTGTATGAACTCCACTTATTTTTCAGAACTGTGTTAAATTAGGATATTTGGAAGTTGCGTTTCTTATGTAGAAATTGTATGTTCAGGTGAAACTGGCTGAAGATATGGTAGCGCGAGGCTCATTTACCTCCAGTCTAAGCCATCTTCTTCAAAATCATTTAAACAGTACTCCCCAATCATTTGGTGGTCATAACATAGCCAGGGTGAGTAATGTCTCCCCTTCCATCACCGTGCATGGAGATGATGCATCATATCCTAGATTAACTGGTTCAGGCCAGACTTCAACACTCGGAGTTGAACATGTGGACGCCTTTAATGGAAATTTCAAGAATGGAATTATCAGTGATGCTGTAAGTTGTGCGTCAGAGATATGGCCCTGGGGATCTCATGCTTCTACAATGTCAAAGTAGATCTGGACTCATTCCTCTGTTGTTTAAAAGCCATCTCTGATTGGCTACTGCTTCCTTCTTTTATTCTGTTTTTCCGTTTGTTGGTTGCAAGACCTTGTGTTCATATTTTCAGACCATCGGTAATGATGTATACATTTGAACATTCCAGCTATAATTTTGTTCACAAATCCCAACAATGAACAAAAAAGATTATAAGCCAAAACGCACTAGAACAGCAACGCACTTGCTTACAAAAACATACATATTAAAAGGGGATACTAAATGTAGCCAGATGTACGTGGTTGACGAGTCATTGTCTATAGATGACCCAATACTATAACCACTAATAAATTGTCAAATCATAATATAAATACGTTTCGTATCCAAGCGTTTTCTTCTTTTTTTAAATGTAGTTGTAAATAACTCAGATTTTTTAATAATTAAATATTTATTAATTTTATTTTATATAAGCGCAATTGAATTGGAAAATTTAGGTTTTTAATTTTTTTTTAATTTTGTTTGGAAAGTTAAATTCTTTTAGTAGATGATTAAATAATTAATTTTATTAAAATTAAAGAGTCCGTTAGAGTTTGGTAACTTATTGTTTCCTTGTTATATTTAAGGAGTAGAGATGTAACCCTAATTTTATTCTATTTCGATTAGTTGAATTTTTGAGTAGAATACTTGTACGCATTGTAGCCTGTTAGGACAAATGTATATTTGATTTGATGATGATGAGGTAATATATATTTGTAACCAGTTTTGTGAAGTCAAATGAAATTGATGTAAAAGGACTTGTAACAGAAGATCAAACTTGTTAGGTTAATCTGTTGAATGAATTGAATGTATAGACTACAAGAAATTAAACAATCGTAACGTTCTTTAGATGATTGAACAAAGATCGTATGGCGAGACAAATAGAGTAGAGCTATCTATTCCAAGAATGTAAAGCATCAAGAAGAGCATATTGTAACGCCACAGAAAATCGAACCTTTTGTAAATATTTTTGTGACAACCCCAAAATAGGTCCATTCCATCCAACCCATTCTGAGTCGCCAAATACATGGTACAGAAAATAACTACAACTTTAATACAACAATTGTCGTGCAAAATACAACAACACATATGCTGTGAGTTTGGATACAAATATATACCAACTGTAGCACGTCACAATGACACCTTACATAAAAGTATAGTCGAAAACTGTTTTAAAAATTAGAATCTTTGGAAAGTGCTCAAGGAAACCTTCGTACAAGGGAGGTCATGCGTCTAGGTTATGATAGATATCATATGTCCAGAGAATTATCCTTGGTTGACCTAATAGACCCCAAAGAAAAACTAAAAGATTACTATCATATTCTTCCCAATGGTGAGTCTTCTCTTGACATATCATTATCTCCACTGTCTCTAATTGAGAGTTATATTTCAAATAGACTCCAAGATCATATAGATAGTGCTGGTAGATGTACTCAACAAGTGGATGAGCACAACCCTGTCTTATGATGACTCGAGGTTGTATGTCATTAAACATCTTGTATAATAGTGACAAAACACCCTTCCAAAGTTGAATTCACCTCACCCTCAACATCTATAGACCACCGTTCTATTCCCCTGTTATTCCCCGGCTCGACCCAGCTACACTTTTATTACATGAAAGGAATTGTGAAGCAAAAAGGTGAGCACAACTAGCTCGATAAAATATCATGACTAAAGATAATTAAATTATCAATAGCCTTCATCAATAATAAATCGAGATTTAGAACATATGGTAGATGATAAAAATTTCAACCATAGTTGCAGTGAACGAAGCGATCCATTAGAAGAGTCAAATAGACTATAAAGTCTATTATCTTCTCCATGTTAAAAGTCCACCAACAATATTTTATCCCCGTAACATCAATCAACAATTCCTCGTCCCACAATCACATGTATAACTCATAATCGTAATTGTTGTTCTAAATTTCTTTTCTCATTCAGTGTCAAGATAATTTTCATCACTTGTCTTTACGAAATATCAAAGATCATGGTTATACCAAATCACGCCCTCGCTCATAATCATACTAATAAATTCATCTTTGCACTACGGGCCAAAGATATTCATCAACAGCTTCATCTTTGCACTACTGGTAAAAGATATTCATCAACAGCTTCATCTTTTGCACTACAGGGCCAAAGATATTCATCAACAGCATCATCTTTGCACTACAGGCCAAAGATATTCAACTACAGGTCATCTTTGCACTACGACCCAAAGATATTCATCAACAATTCATCTTTTCACTACAGGCCAAATATATTCATCAACAAGTCATCTTTGCACTACGGACCAAAGATATTCATATCTCAAAGAAATACATAATCATTTCAGAATTTATATAAACCATAATTATAACCATATATGTTGATCAATTCACCTTTGTACTTAAGCTAAAGATATTCAATTATAAATTCAATGGTCATGATCATACCAGTCAACAATTCAACTTTGCACTACTGACCAAAGAGAACCTATAGTCACGATCATACCAATAATCTATCCATCTTTACACTCAAGTCAAAGAGAAATATCATCATTAGGGTTATAAGAATGTTATATAAAAATAATATAATCAACATATAGATTTAATCTCAAGAGTAAGATTCATAAATCAATGATTTCATAACAACTTAATCAAAATGTTATAATCACTTAATAATCTCATAATATAATATTATTAATACTACCACAATATTTTAATCATTTCTTAAACTTATAAATAATTTATTTTAATTGTTTACACTTTACTAATAAATGCATTTAATCATCTTAAAATGCCAACCTCATAAGATCTCATCACCAATAGCCAAAACCCTCATCAAAAATCTGCATATATCTCATATATAATTCTCAAGCCATAAAATCATATTTTCCAATTTTCTCAATTCACATAACATATTTAATTCATTTACTCATAACTAGAACATTTTCATGAAAAATACCAAATCAGTTTTAAAAATATTTCTTTTCTGGGATTTATAAGAATATAGTCCCATATTGAATATATATTTTTCTCAAAATTTTTAAAATTCATTTACTATTTTTCACATGGCCAAAACCATCGAATATTCAGACATTTATCATAAATTTTACTTTTATCCAAAAATTCTAAACTTTACACGGTATACTGATATTATATAGATGTACTCACAATAAAAATTTCATCAATTTTGGAGTTAATCACAAGGAGTTATAAGTAGTTACTTTTAAAATAGTCTTTTCTCATAAAATCCATAACTCCTAATCTATACATCCAAAAATCGCCATTTTGGACACAATCAACAAAACTCATCAAATTATCATTTTAAATTTTTCCAGAATTTTGAAGGTTCAGAAGAATTTCGAAATAATAACCCTTAAATCCCTTTATTATCCCTTACCTCAAAAGAGCAAAGATTACATTGGAATAACGCCGAACGAACTTGCACCAGTATAACAATACTCAAAGTATACTCAAAATACTCACAAGAATACGCTCGATAATATATAGAGAAAACTTGAGTTTACGGTGTGATTTTCAATTATAACCTAAACACCCTATTTATAGAAATTGCTTAGAACACCAAAGCGAAAAATTTATTATAATATTAATATATTATATAACAATTCCTACGCATTCATTCTAGAGTTTGATTTCAGCCACTTAGCATTTCTCACATGCCACCTTCTAGAAAAAGTAATAAAAAAAACGTTTTTTATATAATAAATAATTAAAACTTCCAAAAATCAATTCTTTCGGAGCTTCAAAACTTTAATAATTCATAATAAATAGCCCTTTTATCGTAAAAATTGAATCTCGAGAATTTTTATAGGAAATTCAATTCTCTACAACTTTGCGAATAAAAAGTTTTTCCAAATTCCAAACAAAATTGGCCAAAAATCCACAAATGAAAGCGACTTTCACAGGCTATAATCAAATTTCGATCAAGAAATGGGGTCCACCACACATAAAACATGCTTTAAATATTTTTGGTAACAAAATACTCCTCCTCCACATATACTCATATATCCCACATTCATCGTAAAAATATCATCATTAATATATTATTAAAATAATACATTTAATTGAATTATTTTATCAGAAAAAGATAAAATATTAATTTTCAACAATTGTCACATTAAAAATTTCCTCCATCTATATCCACATAAAATCAATATTTTCCTCATCATATGAATCAATAATTAATTATTCACAAATAATATTACGAGAATCACAATATTGATAACTAGAGCAGGTTCAGAAAGGGGGCTTTCCAATAAGAATTTCTCCTTCTTGGCGCCGCAATTAGGTGACCAAACCTCTCCTTAGATGTAACTTTCTAGATATTGCCAATAATGTTATCTAATAATATTCTTCGAGATAATATGAATTATTGCTTCGATAATGAAAAATCTTGTAATGACAATTATTGAAACAACAACAATATAAAATATCAACGCAACAATTATTGAACCAATAAAATAAAATACGAGCGATAATTACAGTAACCATTATTGAGTAGTGCCTTCTTATGTAAGAATCAATAATTGGTGCAATCATCGTGTCCCACTTGTGCAACAACGCGTATTACATTTTTTACTTTACCCACCGGTATTTCAACAATGTTAATTCAGAACCACTACGTAGATTATTTATAAAAACTTTAATTTGTCTTTTTCTTCATCCGATGCTTATTCATTATGGGGCCCTGAAATGGTCTGCACTGCAGGTCGCATGCGAATGTTCCCCAACAGAAAGAATATTCCACGACCAAACGAATATTCTCCGACAACAATGAATATTTTATAGCCACTTGCGTATTTTGTAAAATTTGCATAATTCACCCATAACTTTAAACTTTTATCAATTTAACCATTTACTGAATAATAATTATAAAAAAAAATGAATAATTTTATTTCATAAAATTCGGGGTCTTACAATTTTTATAATGAATAAAATAATATTATTTGTTATTATTATTATGTGTTAGTAAGATGAATATCGTTCTATAACCTAGAAACGTCAGAAAGTCATAGTAATTTAACTACATGAATGAATTAAAGTGTTTGAATTTCCAAGACGAAAATAAAAGCTTTCCGAAATTTTTTCCGAAAAACACTATTCATCGATTTCCGCTTGGGAATTATTTTTGAATTTTCGAGAAATACGTAACGTTATAAAATTAAGGTGAGATGGATTATGTAATAATAATCTAAGTATGGAAAACACAATATTTCGCATGCGTACTTAGTTCGAGAATGTTAGAAATATTAAGCGTTACGAAGAAAGAGTAATGATCGTATGATACGTATGTATTGTATGATACGTATGTATTGTACGAGGTATTTGAATATGGAGTATTATACGAATATGTATGAAGGAAGAGATATCGTATATTGTGAATTAGTATACGAACTAGAATACGAGAATTATACGTATATAATATATACTAAGGCTTTAAGCCAATTGTGAATGAATGTATGGATTATGTAGGATGTATAAGTCCAATAGGAATTTGATGTGCAAGCCAAATATTTGTTAATCAAAAGCCCAAATTAACTTAATGCAAGCCCAAAATGAATAAGCTAAGTTAATTAACTTAAGCCCAATGTAATGATCCAATGGGTTAAGCTTGATCCATGGAGCAAACCATGTTGATATGGGTTATTCTTGGTGGGCAAGACCTTTGTGTGATGGCCAAGAACTTTAAGTAATGACCAAGTAAAGGATAAGTGTTGTGCTTAACAAGTAATGAATAGTAAGGAGGTTAGTTTAAGGAGGTGGGATGTGCTATTGACCATAATGCCCTAACTTTGGAAGCTCTA
The DNA here is from genome assembly GCA_020205605.1 of Panax ginseng. NCBI lineage: Eukaryota > Viridiplantae > Streptophyta > Magnoliopsida > Apiales > Araliaceae > Panax > Panax ginseng. Next base: position 75,454,986 of record CM035131.1, on the reverse strand, counting down.
TAAATAACAAGCTCACAATTCATTTGTTGGTTGTTAGTTTTCATCCAACATTAAATAACTTATTGGTTAGAGAGAATAAGCACTTTTAAGACAAACTTCCATATTTGTTCCAAGAAGGAGAAAAACTAGTTCATCAAGGGTAAGACTCTTGTCCTATATTCTTCTATCTCTACCATGATAACTTGATAGAGAAGTGATGATCATGTATGCTAAGCAATCATAAGAAGTAAATAAGCAATGGACTTAAGCCGAATAAGTTATGAATAAGTAACTAAAACCTAAATAAGTTATCAACTTATGATGAACTTGTCATATGATTGCCATATGAAGTTAGCATGTTTGATAAGATGTGAGAATGTTGATAAAAGGACTTAAATCAATAATAAGTCATAAGGAATGAAAACTTGTAGTTTATAAGTTATTAAGTCATGAACTTATAAAGAATAAGCCAAAACCTAACTTGAAAATAAGTTGTTATAATATGTAAGTTGAAATGTCTATAGAATGAATTGAATCCCTTTAGAACGATGATCAAATCGTTAGTAATGAAGTTTTGTCGGAATTCACATGATTGGACGATAATCGTTGAATTCGTGAAATTCTTGGAATGGAAGTCAAAATTTGTGTTTGAACTCAGAAACGTTGGTTTTTGATGGAGACAAGTCATATTTGGCATTATAGAGTTGCGGACTCGAAAATGACTGGATTCCGACTTAGAATGAAGAAACGAGCGTTGAACGTTCACGAACGTCTATCGTTTTCGTTAAAAATGAACTAATAGGTGAATTATTAGCAAACGAAGTCAAATAAATAAAATTCTTACATGAACGCGTAGAGTATGTAATTTGTGAACCGTAGGCTTTTGAACGAGCCAATTCAGACTTATAACGAAGAAGTTACGAGTCCGGGAAATTCGCAAAGTTAAAAGTTTGTAAAAATTTTCTGGTGTACAGAGTTGGCTTGCCCATTTCCAACCCAACGATATTGGTGGTCTTTGCGGCGCCATATATAGTGCACATACCTCTCGCAAAAATCCTTGTGCATGGCCTTGAGAGAGAGTAATGTGTGGCGCCGCATCGCCAAGACCGGATGTTAGATACAACCTGCGCCGCAGCGCGAGTTGAAGGGCAATGACCGGTGCCACAACGCCAGTCCTAGGGTTTGGCCAGTGAAGAAGGTTTACATGTATAAGCTGAATGGTAACTCTTTAGTAATGAACTAAAGCTTGATTATAATATGGTTAAGTCATGTTTAAACCCTAAGTATAATCAGTTAAGGTTAAAGTAAGTTAATGGTAGGTGAATGTAAGAATGACGTAACGAAAAGCTAGAACCAATAATAACAAATCTAATTCATAATTAGATTGAGAAGAAGGGTAAGATTCATTAGGAACCATGTATGTTCATTCGTGACCTAATGTGTTATGTGATGTTATCATTTACTGTAGAGACTTAAAGACTTAAACAAGAACGTGTTATAACTGTAGCAGACGCTGAAGGCAAGTATTCTAACCCTTGTTTCAGTTCAATCTGGACAAGCTTTGTAATTCATGTATTCTTACACATGAAGTATTGTATGATGAAGTCAAAGCCAATTCTTTCGGCTAGACTTATATTATGTTTCTATCAAAGCATGGTCAATGTTTACCAAGTTATATTGGTGTGGTTTTCAAATGAAGACCGAGTATGCTAAAATGTTTTGTCGTCAAACGACAGTACGTGAGGTTACCACAACTTAAACGTATATACGCTTTAATGAATGTAGTGTTGATCAACATAGAGTACTATAAGTGATCACCTAGGCGTGCTTTCGTAAAAATGTCTGGACTTTACGGACTTAGTCTTGGGATGTCCTTTTCAAAAGAACTTATGAAATGCTCAAGGTCTTGGACCGGAATTGATGTTTTATTGAATATTATTGTTGTAAAACGTTTTGAAGGAAAAGAAGTGCTATTTTGAATTATCGATAGTACTTCATAACTATTGTTCAGTTATCGAAGATATATGATTCCTATGTTTTAAGCATGTTGTTTATTAGAATTATCATACTTGCTGAGCTAGTCATGCTCACTCTTGCTTAAACCATATGAACACAGCTAAGATCGAATGGATTGAAGGCCCCTGCAAGGATAAGGCCAAGGCGAAGAATATAACGCCCCGAAATTCGGTCTATCTTCACACCCGGATTCCATACGTCACAATCCAATATTCATCCAAACATACATCATTATATACTGAAATATAATAATATACATTCTAAATTTCCCAGGTTCTAAAACCTTATAACTCCTTTCATTACAAATAATGATAATTACATTATCCTTTACATCTTACACGAGTGACTTTCATCCGCCACTAAGGATACATAACAGTTCATTAAACTAAAGTTCATTTAACTTATTATATATTACAAGTCTTCGGTCGATCTTCTTGCTCATCCACATTCTGAATGACACTTCATCTGGATACCGTCAGCTTAATCTTTACGGGATCCTTAAGTTCTTCTAACATCATTCACTGAAAATGTTTTTCATTTAAAGCAAGTGTGAGCATTCAATTGCCCAGCAAGTCATAACAGTTGACCAAACATCTTCAAGAATTTAAACATTCTTTTAAGACTTCAATAACCGAACAAAGGTTATGAAGCAGCTTGAATAATAGGAATAATCTCGATTCCTATCATTTTAAAACAATATTCACTTTAATTTTAAAATACTTTCATTCTTCTACTTTTTTCATACACATTCTGTCTGGCTAGAATCATTAGCACATAATTAACAATAACGGATCATGTATGAGCAGAGCATTCTCTTATTGAACAGTTAAATCACAGAACAGTTCATCTCATAGAAACACCGAAGTGTTCACATTGTGGCACAAGGCCTCATATGTTCTACCACCTTACACAAATATCACACATTCGCACATAGACAGAACTTCTCAAGTTCAACATCTGAGAAGTTTAAGAAACTAGCATTCATTTGAAATATGAATGAAGTTAGGAAACTTGCCTTACGCCCAGCTACAGCTTACGCCGAACTGCTCATTTCAATTCCTATATAACACATAAGAAAACACCACATACACCAATTAGTCATATATATTTGACTTATGCATTGATTTGCTTAACTTTACTTCTTAGGGTTCACGTTCTTGCAACCTAAGTTTACGCGACCACTTTCATTATCGTTCTATGGCTTCATGACATATGGAGATGTCTTACTTTTACGTTCATCATCTTTGATGTTTTACATCTTATCTTCTTATTATAACTTCTCTAGGACTCAGCACACATCGCTTCTTCTCTTTAGTAGTAGTCCATATGGTACTCTCTGAGTGGTTTCCTGAAACAACCAACAAACAAGTTCCCGCCTCATCTACACTACACCGCCCATAACAAAGAAGTTAGATCGGTTGCCGATTTTGTATATACCTTCGTCATTGAAGGAATTGTTTAGCCCAGCTCCCATATGTCAACCATCAAAGGTTACGATTATACTGCAACTTAACTTATCTTAACTTATCCGAACTTATTAAACTATAATCTTCGTTAAGTTAATTTCTCATTCCTTATGGCTTCCCGACAACTAAATGCCACCCCTCAGGATTCATTCTTATACGACTCACCTTCGGCTTTCATTACTCTTATTATCGTTCATTACGGCTTTCTCGATAATTCATGTCTTACTTACTACCTTTGTCAACGTCTAGGTCATACAACCAGGGTATACTTAGAATGTTCGTCCGACGTGAATACGATTCACGAGGATCATTTACGTATTCAACGTTCACGTTGCTCATTTTTTAATCTCTCATTCAACCTTTACTCAAGGTTTTAATCGCTTTCGATCGTTATTCATCCCATGAACCCCATGTTCATTATTCTTTCTTAATGTCAAAGCCATACTGTTCGTTGTATGCTAAGACTGCTTTCAACTGCGTTACGTTTACGTTTATGTTTTTCTCTTATTGATCTTTTAATCTCTTTCGACCATTTCGTTCAACCTGTACTAAAGTTTTAATTCACTTGTTTAAGTGTTATATTAGTTGAACATTATGTTCTTTATCTTCCCGTACATTTCCCCCAAGAGTTGAGTAGTTAAAAGCTCTTCGCTCGCTTTTTCCCTACATTGGCGCTACGACGCCACTCTCTTCTTTTATCTCTTCTCTTGTGCCAAAAGACGAGTTTGCATGCACCGGCTTCAGTCAAGCACTGTAGCGCCACTTTATATAATATATGGTCAGCCAATGCCAAGCCCAAACCCTAGAAAATTTCTCTAAGTATTAAATCCAATTTGAGACGCTTACTTCCCGCTTCCATAACTTATTCGTTATAACTCAGAACGAGGTCATTCCAAAGCCATTCTCTTCCTTATCTTACGTACTTCAAAACCCCCTGGACAGAACTTCATTCTAAATCCGTTAACATGCCATTCGATTGGCTTGATCTTCACCCTTTATTCGTTTTACGTTTTTAACGCTCTTCGTTTATTCGTCCGTAATTCAGTCATTCGAACTCCGAATTCGTTCGTTCTTGAGTCCACGACTCATGTTTTCTATGTTCTCTTACATTCTTATGAAACCCTACACGTTCGGGTTCATTTACTAACTTTCTAATTCTCGTTTGTCTTTTATGAAATTTTTGCCATAACTTCGTTATAGCTAAGTTTTAATCCATTCTTCATGAACATTTCTACCGTTCCTAACAAAGAAAAATGCATCTAACTTATAAGCGATGGTTTTAAACTTATCCATCAAAAACAAATATCCTACGATGGTTTTAAATTTGTCCATCAACAATGTTCTTCGTGTTCTTTGCGTGTTCTTCGTGTTCATCGTTCGTTCTTCATTTTTAATTGATATTTTGGATTACGATTTCACTTTTTATTGGAATTTGATGTTATAGAACATCATTTCTTACTTATTTCACCTACTTATTTATATAATCCACTTGGATTGTTCTAATTCATTACGAATCTTATACTTCATTAAGAAATTTATTTACTAAACTTCAAATTCTTATTTTCATTATTTCTCATGATTTCAACCATATGAAATCATTCATAACCTCATCTACTTCTTATTCTCATTAATTTATGTTTTAAACATATAGGACTTAAAGATAATTTAAATTCGACTAGGTTTTAGGTTACCTCTCTTCTTTATTTTTCTTCCGCTAGACAAAGCCGGCGATTTGCAAGCTTTTCTATTTCACGATCACCTTCGATCCGATCATTCATGCTCATGATCTTCCTTCTCCCCCTTCATCCGAACCCTCTCCCTCTCCCTCTAGTTTGGAGGATTTTCAAAATCCCATTTAAATGAATTAAGCTTACTATTTATAGAAAACCAAGGCTAGGGGTATTTTAGTCATTTTGACACCCAACATCCTTACTATTCACACTTCCTTACTATTCATGACTTAGGTGTTAAGTTAACTTAGCCCTTAAGTCTACTTAGCCTTTAAGTTTCGTAGTTTTGTAGTTCCGTCTTTCGGGTTTTCGTCCGACAGTTTTTATAGCGCCCCCAAATCCGGGTATCTTCCAACCCGATAGATGGTGCTATACTGTACAACATTCACACATTCATTCAATTGAAAAGTCTCAAAGAACGAACATAACTTTTATATATTAAAAGTAATATTTACATTTCCCAGGTTCTATACCCGTTACAAAGGTTCTTTGTCATAATATTTATTACATTACAACAATGGACCTATACTATTACAAGACAGTTTAATAATCTGCCTTAGCTTTTCCTTTATCCTTATTCGATCCTTCGGGACGTTCAGTCTTAGCTGCATTCATATGGTTCAAGCAAGAGTGAGCATAACTAGCTCAGCAAGTATAACAATTTCAATAACAACATGCTTGATACATATAAATCGTATATCTTCGATAACTGAACAATAGTTATGAAGTATTATTTATAATTCAAAATAGCACTTCATCTTTCTTTCAAAATGTTTTACAATATCATCAATATTTAGTAAAACATTCACTCCGGTTAAAGACCTTGAGTATTCATTCTTTCTTTAAAAAGGACAACCCGGAACTAAGTCCGTAAGCCCGATATTACTTACGAGCACTTCTAGGTGATCAGCCTATTGTACTCAATGTTGATCAACACTACATCCATTAAACGTATGTACGTTTAATCATTTGGCAACCTCACGTGCTCGCTGCTTTTCTGAAACAAAATATTTGTTTAACATTTCAGTCTTCTTTTGAAAACCATATCAAGTAGTTGACAAAAGATAATCACATTTGATAACAGATGAATAGATTATCAACAATCCACTCAATATGTCAAGTCTATCCAAAAGAACTGGCTTTAACTTCATTGTACTTCAATTCATGCGTAAGGATACATGAACTTCAAAAACTTGTTCAGATTGAACTGAGACAAGAGTTAGAATACTTGCCTTAAGCGTCTGCTATGATGTAATTTACTTTACGTTCAAGTCTTTCAAGTCTCTACAATACATGATCACATAATGCCTTACATTAGGTCACACATAATCAAGTATGTATCTGACTATATCTTACCCTTCATCTCAATCTAATTTGTATATTAGACTTGATTACTATTCATTCTGATTTCATCATTCTATTTGCATTCATAGATGGATAGGTTATTACCACTCTTTACACATTACTATTAAGGTTTAACAATGCTTTAGCAATGTTATTTTAGGTTTCTTAAGGTAGGTTTAACTCAACCTAATAACCCTTTCTTGCTTTACATTCACAAATATTCTTCACTATCATTTGTCAAAGACTGGTATGCTATGGCTTTCTTTTTATATTGCATCTCGCATTGCAATGAGTTAACAATGGATGACCGGACTTGGCTATTTGTGGCCTGGCGCCAGCTTAATGTGACATAGACCGTTCATGGCGTTGCAGCGTGACTAATTGGTCTAGGGTTGGCGCCGCGGCGCCAACTCTGTGCACCAGAAAAATTTTTCAGTCTTTGAATTTTTGTGAACTTCCTGGACGCATAACTCTTTCGTTATAAGTCCGAATTGGCTCGTTCAAAAGCCTATGGTTCACAAATTACGTAATCTACACGTTCATGCAAGAATTTCATCTATTTGACTTTGTTTGCTAAAAATTCACCTATTAGTTCATTTTTAACGTAAACGATAAACGTTCGTGAACGTTCAGCGCTCGTGTCTTCGTTCTAAGTCGGAATTCTCTCATTTTCGAGTCCACAACTCTTAAATGACGAACATGACTTGTCTCCATTGGAAAATAACATTTCCAACCTCAAGCTCAAAATTTGACTTCTATTCCGGGAAATTTACGAATTCGATGATTAACATCTAATCGTACAATTTCCGGCAAATTTTTGTTCTTATGACTTGTTCAATATTACAAATGAATTACATTACATTCATCATGTGAACATATTAACCTACTTATTCCAATAACTTCTACTCATGGTTGGACTTTGACTTATTTCTTCATAAGCTTATAACTTAATAAATTTATAAACTACTTATGAACTTATCATTCATAACTTATGACAATTAAAGTTTCTTAATCATCATACATATATGTTCTCATCATATAGCTTTACTTATGTATACTTGATACATATGATCATAAAAGTTCATTTACTTCCATATTCCTTATATTGCAAAACTCATTATAAGTTCATAATTCCTTCACATAAGTTTATAACTTATGCTAGCTTAAATGACTTATTACCAACTTATATGGCTTAAGTTCATTACTTACACATACTTCTTACTTTTTATCATTCATGTTCCTTAATACAAACTTTTCTTATCAACCTATCATGTTAGAGATAGAAGATAATTGGAGAAGAGGATCTTACTTTAGAAGTTCTTGATAAATAGCTTCTTTCTTCTTCTTATGTAAGTAGCTTATTACAACTTACTCACCCTAACAATTAAGCACTTTGAGAGAGAGTGTTTAGATTATTTGAACAACTAGCAAATGACATGCCAACCTTCACTATTTATAGAACTTGCAAGGTTTAGGGCAATTTAGTCAATACACTAAACCACCTCCTTACTATTCATAACTTGATCAACACAAATCCTATCCTTTGCTTGGTCATTACTCACCTAACTTGGCCATTACTTTATTTATTTGATCACCACTTATCTTGGTTATCACTTATCTTGATCACCACTCACATTAATCATATTACTATGGATTGCCCCATGGGTTAGACAACTCATGGAATCTAGCTTGGGCCTTAACCCTTAATTCATTTGGGCTTGTACCAATTATAATTAACCTTCTAAGTCCATTAACATTACTTAATACATATACATATAGTTTATGTATCATTCTCGTATTCTAACTCATATAGAATCTATATACGATTTTCCTTACTTTATACAAACTCGTATAATACCTCGTATTATACTCATTTCCATTCCTCATATACAATACCTAGGTATCATACAATTAATACTTTCTTACTAATACTTCGCTTTCCTTAATATTCTCGAATTAAGTCCGCAAGCGAAAAATATTACGCCCCCATAACTAGATTATTAGTACATAACTTTGCCTCTTACTTTAATATTCTACCATTACATATTTCTTGGAAATTCAAAAATAATTCCCGAGCAAATACCGACGAATAGTGTTTTTTTTTCGGAAAATTTTTCGAAAAACTTTTATTTTCGTCTTAGAAATTCAAACACTTTAAATCCTTCATGTAGATCAAATACTACGATATTCCAATATAAATAGGTTATAGAATGAAAACCATCTTGATATCACACAAAATAAAATTTTATCATTATTTAATTTAATAAAATCATTTTACATAAGATCCGAATTTCTCGGTCGTTACAGTTTTAAAAACTGAGATTCTCAGAATCCAAATATTTTTGGATATTTCGTATTTCCTTTACCTATTAAATTTTACGTATTCTTCGGATTTCTGAAAAACTAAAAAACACTTTTTAGCGTTAAGCATTTTTCTTCACGTTTCCCCTAACGTAGCTACACGAATTAAATGTACATAATAGTACTTTTCGTCGTTTTTATTTTGTCTGATTTCTGCACGTTTTTCGAGAAAAACTTTTATCGGCTTAACTTTTCAAGATATATTATCGTCAAATCTTTCGACGGAATGTCATTTCGACATACTGAACTCTCGAAAAGGCTTAGGTTATTCAAACCCTAACCCTTAGGTTTCGTCGAGTGAATAGTGCCTATTTCGTCTTTTTCTCCGGAAATATTTTTGTTCCTAGAAAATTTTCATTCTTGTCTTAAAAATTATTACTCGTTCAGTCTAGCTCGTAGCCAGAATCCTCCCGACTTATAATCATCCTAGGTTCTAGAACGATTAATAAACGCATAACACATAATATTATTAATAAAAATTTATTTTATTAATAACTAATTCTTTAAACTTAAATTTTGGACGATCCGAATTTTTGGGTCATTACACTCTTCCCCTCTTATAAAAATTTTGTCCTCGGAATTTCTTAAAATTACACCCATACCCAGGTCATCACATTCACCCCTTCTTCACAAAATTTCGTCCTCGAAATTTTAGCCTACCCCTCTTCTCAATTGCTCTTCAAAGAAGTAGAATGAACAACGAGGAATATAAGAATTCCTTTGAAATATTTCATACTTTTGCTGAGGGGTCAAATCGACCATGAACTCTTACTAGGTTTAACAAAGATGACGCCAGTAACCTTTCTTCCACTATGGCCTTTACAATCACGAAAGAAAGCAAACTACCTCTTACCCATCGATATACCCCATTTCGGATATGTTCACCTCAGACTAAATCATTAGATTCCGCACCAAAACAATTTGATTTGGCACAACTTCTTCAAAGAAAGCTCGATTTTCTCTTAAACATGACGTACCATTTGTCTAGCCGAATCAAGTAGCTTAGACCATACCAATAAATTGGATATCAACGTGAAACATTCATCTAGTCAACTCAATTGACATCGACTACTTCTGTAAATTCTTTTCGCAATACATCAAAACGTTTTATGACGCCATGATCTCGTACTTTTCACGAAGACGTTGAGGACTTCGTCAGTTTGTGACTTCGTCATTATACATCATACCATAGCGGGTTGTTGATCCTAAGATCACATCCAATACCAGGTTCAATTGCATTAATAACTCCATCCTTTTACCATCCTTGCATCAAATGCACTGATGATATAAAATTCATTTTGATATTTCAAATTAATTTACATCAGGCCAAAACAATTAAGCGTGAGACATACCAAGAATAGTTCTTTTAAAAATCTATTGATTCCAAAAGTTGAACCAATTCTTTCATTTTCAAAATACGAACACATAAGCATGATTTCAAAAACTTCAAAATCTAGCATAGCTAGATGACTTGGAATATCCTATTCTCCATCTTCCTTCATTGTCTTACTGCGACAATACTTAATCTTCTCTAGCACCATCAATACTAAGCCTACTGAAAATAACTTATTTTTAGTCTAAACATCCCTCTACCTTAGTATAGTCCATCAACTTACCACACATTATGAGTTCAGGAACTTCCCACAATAATATGAGTTTAAGAACTATCTCGCATGCACTATAAACGTCCATTCACGAGAGAAGTTCAAAACCTACCATATCATTATGAGTCACGAACGCATTATAAGTATGAGTTTCAAGAACTCGCACCTACCTTATCGTTTCTACCTATCAAGTATATACATGAGAAAAGATTCACCTTCTCATCATATACATCTTGACAGCGCGACCAATTCCAATGATTATCACTGTAATAAGCTAAGCAGTTGTTACACCAAGTACAAACCTCTGCCCATAGCAAAGGTTCATACAACTCAGCTATCACATGAGTCCTCAATTAAAATTTTTACAACTTCTAAATCTCTCTTTACTAAATAGAATTTTCTTTAATTCGTATGCTATCCTTTACAACTCAATTTGAGTTCTTCTTCCCGTACTACTTCGTAGTACTATAAATCATTCATTATTTAATAGCTCATCTGTTACTATGATTCACTATGATCATGTGGTGATCTTCTTATCCCTCTCTCTATGATTATAGTCGTAGATACTCTTACCTAAGATTTACAACTTATCAGCTCTGATACCAATCTGTAACGCCCCAAAATCTGGTCTATCCTCACACCCGGATTTCGTACATCACAATCCCATCTTCATCCAAACATACATCATTATATACTGAAATATAATAATATACATTCTAAATTTCCCAGGTTCTAAAACCTTATAACTCCTTTCATTACAAATAATGATAATTGCATTATCCTTTACATCTTACACGAGTGACTTTCATCCGCCACTAAGGATACATAACAGTTCATTAAACTAATCTAAAGTTCATTTAACTTATTATATATTACAAGTCTTCGCTCGATCTTCTCGCTCATCCACATTCTGAATGGCACTTCATCTGGATACCGCCAACTTGATCTTTACGGGATCCTTAAGTTCTTCTAACATCGTTCGCTAAAAATGTTTTTCATTTAAAGCAAGTGTGAGCATTCAATTGCCCAACAAGTCATAACAGTTGAACAAACATCTTCAAGAATTCAAACATTCTTTTAAGACTTCAATAACTGTAGCGCCCCTAAATCCGGGTATCTTCCAACCCGACAGATGGTACAATACTGTACTAACATTCATACATTCATCCAATTGAAAAGCCTCAAAAGAACGAATATCTCTTCTATATAATCAAAATAATATTTACATTTTCCCAATTTCTAAACCCATTACAAAAGTTCTTTGTCATAAATATCAACTATATTACAACATTAAACTTATACTATTACATAGACAGCTTAACGATCTGCCTTAGCTTTTCTTTTATCCGTATTCGATCCTTCGGGACGTTCAGTCTTAGCTGCATTCAGATGGTTCAAGCAAGAGTGAGCATAACTAGCTCATCAAGTATGACAATTTCAATAAACAACGTGCTTGACACATAGGAATCGTATATCTTCAATAACTGAACAATAGTTATGAAGTACTATTGATAAATCAAAATAGCACTTCATCTTTCTTTCAAAATGTTTTACAATAATAACAATATTCCATAAAAACATTAACTCCGGTCCAAGACCTTGAGTATTCCATTCTTTCTTTGAAAAGGACAGCCTGGAACTAAGTCCGTAAGCCCGGTATTACTTACGAGCACTTCTAGGTGATCAGCCTATTGTATTCTATGTTGATCAACACTACATTCATTAAACGTATATACGTTTAATTTGTGGCAACCTCACGTGCCTGTCGTATGACGACAAAACATTTGTTTAACATACACAGTCTTTTTTTGAAAACCATATCACGTAGTTGACAAAAGATAACAACATTTGATAACAGATGGATAGATTATCAATAATCCAACCAATATATCAAGTTTAGCCGAGAGGATTGGCTTAACTTCATCATACATCATTTCATGCGTAAGGATACATGAACTTCAAAACTTGTTCAGATTGAACTGAGACAAGGGTTAGAATACTTGCCTTTAGTGTCTGCTACGATATAATTACTTTATGTTTGAGTCTTTCAAGTCTCTACAACACATGATCACATAATGCTTCATATTAGGTCATATATAATCAAGTATGTATATGACTATATCTTACCCTTCATCTCAATCTAATTATGTATTAGATTTATTCACTATCAATTACGGTTTACCATTATACTTGCATTCATATTTGAATAGGTTATCTCAACCTTTATGCACTATCCTTAAGGTTTAACAAAGTTTTAACAATGTTACTTCAAGTTCCTTAAGGTGTGTTTACTTTTAAAACAATTACATTCCTTGCTTTTTTATTGTAAACATTCATCCTTATCTTTATTCTAGAAATTTGGCTGCTGGCTGCCAAATATACTACATCTCACATCTCATGTGTGGCACGAGTTAATAGTGAGGATGCCCCAGACTTGGCTGCTGCATGAGAAGTCCTTACTCGATGGTAGCATGACTGCCATACCACTCTCTGCGATGGTCGTGTCTTGTACATGGTGGCATTGCTGGCTGAATCATTTACACTATGGTTCGCGTTGCGGCGTGAGTTTCCAGTATGCTTGGTTTTAGTCTCATGCTGTGGCGTGACAAAATGGCCTAGGGCTGGCGCCGCGGCGCCAGCTCTGTGCACCAGATAGTTTGGATAGTTTTTCAACTTTGCGAATTTCTCGGGCTCATAACTTCTTCGTTATAAGTCCGAATTGGCTTGTTCAAAAGCTTACGGTTCAAAAATTACATACTCTATGCGTTCATGCAAGAATTTTATCTATTTGACTTTGTTTGCTAAAAATTCACCTATTGGTTCATTTTTAACGAAAACGATAAACGTTCATGAACGTTCAATGCTCGTTTCTTCGTTCTAAGTCAGAATTCGGTCATTTTCGAGTCCTCAACTCTAAAATGCCAAATATGACTTGTCTCCATCGAAAACCAACGTTTTCGAGTTCAAACACAAAATTTGACTTCTAATCCGAGAATTTCACGAATTCGACGTTTATCGTCCAATCGTGCAATTTTCGGCAAATCTTTATTACTTATGATTTGTTTATTACTTTAAATGAATTCAATTCATCATATGAACATCTCAACATACCTAATACAACAATTTATTTTCATGTTGGATTTTGACTTATTCTTTCATGAGCTTATAACTTATTAAAGTATAAACTACTTATAGCTTCATTGTTCATAACTTATGAAAGTTAAGGTCTTTTAATCACTATACTTATATGTTCTTAACATATAATATCATTCATGTATACATGATACAAATTCATATAAACTCTTAGTTTTTATACTAACATTCAAGGTTAACTTATAATAAGTTCATAACTTTTATAAGTTCAAATGACTTATTTCCAAGTTATGTGGCTTAAGTTCATTGATTACACATTCTTCTTACTTCTTAACATTCATGTTCCTTAATCCATACTTTTCTTATCAACCTATCATGGTATAAATAGAAGATAATTAGAGAAGAAGTCTTACTCTTTGAAGTCTTTGTAAAGTAGTCTTCTTCTTCTTCTTGAAAGTGAAAGTAACTTATTTATGGCTTATTCTCCCTAACAATTAAGCACTTTGAATATGTTGGATTGTTTGAACAATTAAGAAATGGCTAGAAAGCTTCCTCTATTTATAGAATTCACAAGGTTAGGGTAATTTAGTCAATAAACCAACCCACCTCCTTAAGCCACCTCCTTACTATTCATTACTTGCTAATCACAAATCTTATCCTTTGCTTGGTCATTACTCCTAACACTTGGTCATCACATAAAACTTGATCACCACATTAATTTGGTCACCACATTAACTTGGTCACCACATATTAACCTTATTAATATGGTTTGCCCCATGGGTCAATCAACCCATTGGATTCTAGCTTGGGCTTAGATTAACTTAACCTTTGGGCTTTGCATTAACAAACACTAACTTGTTTATTAATCAATAGTTGGGCCTCACCATTTAATTCACTTGGGCTTGTACAATTTCTAACCAATCTTCCAAGTCCATTATCATTACTCAATACATATACGTATTGTTGACTTATCATTCTCGTATTCTAACTCGTATAGAAATTTAGTATATACAATATTCCATCCTTCATACAAACTTGTATAATACTTCATATTATACTCATTTTCATTACTTTGTACAATACCTAAGTATCATACAATTATTAATTACTTACTAATACTTCGCTTTCCTCAATATTCATAAATTAAGTCCGCAAGCGAAATATTACATTTTCCATAACTAGATTATTATTACATAATTCATCTTACCTTGATATTCTATCATTACATATTTCTCAGAAATTCAAAAATAATTCCCGAGAAAATACCGATGAATAGTGTTTTTCAGAAATTTCTCGGAAAACTTTTATTTTCGTCTTAGAAATTCAAACACTTTAATTCCTTCACGTAGCTAAAATACTACGACATTCCAAAATCATTAGGTTATAGATTGACAACCATCTTGATATCACATAAAATATAATTTTATTATTATTTAATTCAATAAAATTATTTTACAATAAAATCTAAATTTCTCGGTCGTTACAATAACCGAACAAAGTTTATGAAGCAGCTTGAATAATAGGAATAATCTCGATTCCTATCATTTTAAAACAATATTCACTTTAATTTTAAAATACTTTCATTCTTCTACTTTTTCATACACATTACGTAAAATTATAATCATTAGCTTGCATTTCTAACAATAACGGATCATGTATGAATAGAGCATTCTCTTATTGAACAGTTAAATCACAGAACAGTTCATCTTATAGAAACACCAAAGTGTTCACATTGTGGCACAAGGCTTCATATGTTCTACCACCTTGCACAAATATCACACATTCAAGACATGTATGTAACTTCTCAAGTTCAACATCCGAGAAGTTTAAGAAACTAGCATTCATTTGAAATATGAATGAAGTTAGGAAACTTCTTAGACGCCTACTTCGACTTTTACTTTGAACTATTCATTTCAGTTCCTATATAACACATAAGAAAACACCACATACACCAATTATTCATATATATTTGACTTATGCATTGATTTGCTTAACTTTACTTCTTAGGATTCGCGTTCTTGCAACCTAAGTTTACGCGACCACTTTCATTACCGTTCTAAGACTAATGATAATTTATTATGTATTATCTTAGTCATAATATTTCTGTTAAATAATGTGATAATAAATGTAATGAGGACTAAATTTGAGTTTGTATACTGTCTATGAGGACTCCATTGAGAGTAGATATTGTCTAGAAGGCAATATTCTTGATTAAACTCTTAGTTTATGTTTTGTCGTATTTTATACGACAGTTGTATAATTAAGTTGTATTTGATTTATGTACCATATATTTGGCGACTCAAGATGGGTGATGTATACCTATTTTTGGGGGCGTCACAGTTGGTATCAAAGCTTAGGGATATGATCCCTGGCTGAGATGTGAGACAAGAACTAGGAGGAGAGATTTTGGGAATTTCTTCGCTAGTATGACCTACCTAAGTTTATTTGGTATTTAAATTGGTCATTGAGTATAGGGATAATATGTGATATGTTAATTAATCATTGTTTTGTGACAGTGTTTGTATTCAGATGTTGTGAATAGGGCTCAGTTATTGGAGCGCGATAATGAGTCAAAGACAACAAAAGGCAACGACAATAACACGATAATAATCATACCTATGGTGTACGGCCATCGTAACAATGATAACCATCGTGGGGAAATTATCATGCCAAGAATGGTATCCACTTCTGTGGTAATCATGGCCAAGATAATAGAAGTGAAAATTTCAAGAAGAGAAGGTCATTTAGCTCGATTTTGTGCGTGCCCCAAAGTCAAGTCCAATTGGGACGGCGGTGGCAAGGGCGGATATCTGGACAAAAAACAAGCTCGGTGGTTTCAGGAAGAACATTTTTTGTGACTTCTCAAAAAGCGAGTAACCCGAACAAAGTTAGCACGGGTTAGTTAATTATAATTTTTTTGCAAAGTCTATACCTTATTAGATACTAGTTCTACCCATTCTTTTATCTCTCTTGCTTGCGTTCAACGTTTAAATTTGTCTCCGGAGAAAATAGACTTTGACTTATTGGTTGAAACTTCGTTAGTAGAAACCTTCGTTACCTCCACTGTTTATAAATCTTGTTTGATTCAAATCGACACTTTCACGTTACCTGTCGATCTTATCTCTTTGAAAATACTTGCCTTTGATGTGATTTTAGGAATCGATTGGTTAACTACTTATTATGCCAAAATTGATTATTTTTGTAAGGTTGTTAGCTTTCATATTTCTAACCAACCTGTTATGCAAATTCAAGCAACCAAACCACTAAAGTCAATCATTGTCATATAACGCAATAAGTAAAGAGCCTTGAGCCTTTCGCTGGTGACTTCCTTGTGTGGAATGCACTGAAGCTGAACTTTTCGTAGGGGATGTTGCGAATGACGATGGCAAGTTGATTGGTATCAATGTGACGTATTATCCAAGTCTTGGATGGGAGTCACAGTTTTGAATGATATTTCTATTGTTAATAAATTTCCTGACGTATTCTTGATGACTTCTTAGCCTACCCCTAGAGCGTGAAATCAAATTTTGTATTGACCCCAGTACAAAACCCATTTCTAAAACCCTCAAATATTTTTTTACTTAAAATGAATGTATCATGCGCCAAAGACGTTGGCTCGAGCTGTTGAAGATTACGATCGTACCATTTAATACCATCATGGAAAAGCGAACGTGGTAGCTGACGTGTTGAGTAGAAGATCGTATGCGTTTACGTGTGCGATGCTGTTAACACAAAGACCCATTTCGTATAACTTACAAATGATGAAGATAGAGTTAAAGACTCTAGGGGCCCACGTGAGGATAACAAATATACGAGTAGAATCGACTTTAATCGATAAAGTTAAAGCCGCTCAAGATACAGACTCAAATCTGAGGAATGTGAAGAAGATGGTTCAAGAGGGCGTTATTCTAGTAGCAAGAGTTGATGAAGAGAGAAAATCTCAACCCTCGATTTAATTAGCCCATTTGAAATCCTTGATTGAGTAGGAACCGTGGCCTATAGACTCGTTTTACCGCCAAGTATGTCACGTGTTCATAACGTTTTTTACGTATTGATGTTACGTAAATATGTGGACGACCCGAACCACATTATTGAATTAGAACCGGATGAGATAGCAGAAGATTTAACGAATGAGGAGATATTTGTAAAATCTTGGATAAAGAGGATCGTATTCAACACTCAAAGGTTATACCACAAGAGTTAGAATTTGAAATGAAGTCAAGGTATCCTCATCTCTTCGGCATACCAGGTACGTACGTAAATTTCGAGGGTGAAATTTCATAAGGAGGGGAGATTGTGAGACCCCAAATTTTATGAATAAAGATTTAATTTTCTCGAAATATTTTTTTTAATATTATGGTGTGGATTTGATATAATGTTATAGTTGTGGGTAGTATTTATAAATTTTGCAAAGTATGCAAGTTGTTATAAAATATTCGTTTGGTCGGGGAATATTCTTTTTGTCAGTAATATCCGTACGACGACACAATCATTGGCAAACCCACAACGGAAGTATTGTCGTATTTAGAAAACGACAGAATTATCTTTTTATAAAAATAACGGCGAAAGTATTACCGTTAAAACTATTGAACTACTCGGTAGTAAAAGTACCGTAATACGCGTGGTTGTATAGTAGCACACGGTATTGGTTATTGATGCTTACGTGAGAAGTCACTCAGGTTATACTCAATTATTGCTACAATAATTCTTTGCATCATATCTCTCATATTATTGATTCGATTATTGTCACAGTATCATCTGCATAATATGATATATTATTAAATCAATAATTGAGACAACAAAGTTATTCATATTATTAAATTGCAATATTTACAATGTCTAGAAGTTCTGTCAAGGAGATATTTGGTCAGCTAATTGCACGCCAATAGGGAGAAATCCTTATTGGAAAGCCCCCTATTTCCTGAGAACGACCTGGTTGTTAAATATTGTGAGTTATAATATTAATGATGAATAAGTTCGTGTTGATTAGAGATGAATTTGATAGTTCCATTGTGTTGGGATTATTCGTGTTAGTGGAAATCGACATCTATTCCGATGATAATTGATGTTTGGGGGTTATATTGATAAATCGGGTAATTAATTGGATAAATGAGCAATTAATTGCTACTAATTCACATGCTTATATAACTATTTATTCACATGTGTGTACTATTGATTCACATTATTTACTATTAGGGGAGTTGGTGCAAGATTGATAATAATTGTATGATTAAGTTAAAGATGGAGGTACTATACTGTAATTCGTATTTTCACATGATTATAACTATTGAATCACATGATTGAACTATTGATTCACATTATTTACTATTAGGGGAGGTGGGGCAAGATTGATAATACTTGCGGGACTAAATTAAAAATGAAAGAAAAGTTGGAGGTATTGAACTGTAATATTTCGAGCCCCAAAACGTGCAATTATCAAAACAATATTTTTCTATAAATATAAGCTCATTCTTCCTTTATTTCTCACCAATTCACTAAAGCTATAGAGCAATTATTATAGAGAGAATTATAGAGAGAGAAAGAAGAAGAGAAGTCTGCTACCTCTCTATTCCAGTATCCAACTTTATTCTAAGGTAAGGGATATTATTCTTTCGTATTCATGAAGAGATTTATTTTCTTTCAATACTCGTAAGAGTTGTTATTCCATTCTTCATTATTATGTTGGAATAACCTTTTTATGCGAAGTACCGCATACATGGTGAAATTCTGCTATTATTCCGTTCTTTATTATTCTGTCGGAATATCCTGTCTATACGTTTACGCATGACCTGGTTCCATTCTTTATTATTCTGTCGGAGTATCCTGTCTGTATGTTTACGCATGACCTGGTTCCATTCTTTATTATTTTGTCGAAATATCCTGTTTGTGCGTTTACGCATGACCTGGTTCCATTATTTATTATTCTGTTGGGAATAATCTATCTGTGCGATCTATCGCATGTATGGTGAATTCTTCTGTTATTCCATTCTTTATTATTCTGTTGGAATAACCTTTCTATGTGGATTACCAAATGCATGGTGAATGATCCTTTGTATTCATTCCTTATTTAATTGTGGAAATGATCTGTTTACGTGGATTATGATGAAACATAATAAAAGCATTGGACTGATGAAAATCACGGGTATATGTAGTATTAGTAAGTGTTATGATGAGTTATGTTGGTTATTATGTGAAAACATGAAAGTTTCTTAGAAATCACAAAGGGTTGAAAAATAAAATTTTGGTGAAAATAGAACATGAAATTCAATTGACCATATCTCCTATTATATTTTGAATTTTTGAGTGTGGTCAAGTTCTAGAGTTAGATCTATGAGTTTTCTAACTTATCCAAGTGGAATCACCGGAAAAGGTGTTATATATTTTCGTGTGGACTGATTTTCGTAAAGGAGTCAAAAATTGCAAAATACCAAAAAGCTACTGCCCAGAAATTTAAAAGGGAATTTTAGGCCACTTAATTTGTGAGAAAAATTCTGGCCTTTTGGGAAATGAAAATATATGGTATAAAGTACCTACTGTCCAAAAAATGAGCTCATTCCGACTTAAAATGAGCAAGTTATGACTATTTCAATATTTAGGTTTTTTCGAATTTAAAAATGCTATAACCTGAGTTCTATAACTCGATGACCATGAAATTTAAACTGAAGCTCACGTTAACATGTGTAAGATCCTGCCAAGATTTGGGAATTTTTGGAGTTAAACTTGTGGTAGCTAATTTCTTAAGGAATTAATTAGAAATTGATTTTTGAAAAATAGTAAATGAATTTTAAAAATTCCGAGAAAAATATATGTTCAATATGGGACTATATTCTACTAAATCCTAGAAAAGAAATATTTTTGGGACTGATTTGGTATTTTTCATGAAAATAATCTAGTTATGAGTAAATGAGTTAAATATGTTATGTGAAGTAACAAAATTGGAAAATATGATTTTATGGCTTGGGAATCCTTATAGGGTATATGCAGATTTTTGATAAGGGATTTGATTATTGGTGGTGAAATCTTATGAGTATGGCATTTTTGAATGATTAAATGCATTATTTGGTAAAGTGTAAATAATTGAAATAAATTGTTTATAAGTTTAAGAAGTGATTAGAATATTGTTATAATATTAATAATATTAGATTATGAGTGATTGATAATATTTGGATAAATTTAAAGTCTTTAATATTTATCCTTGTTTTCATTTGATTAATGCTTATATCATTGTCATCATTCTCATGCTTATATTGTGATGAAAGTCATCTTTGGCTTACGTGCATAGATAGACTTGGTGTGATTATGACAGAGATTATTCGGTATAATCATAACCGTAATGTGATGACTGATGTGATAAAAATCCTAAGTGGCCTGTAGTGCATTGACGGACAGTTTTTGGTATGATTATGACCAGGGATTATTCGGTATAGTCATGACCATTGATGATTTAATGAATATCCTTGGCCCGTAGTGCAGGGATGATTCGATGATGTGGTTTATTTATTAAGCTGAGTCTCAGCGATAAAAATTGATGAAAACTTTTTAAATCATAGAAGTTAGTAGATATCCTGCTCTACTTGACTCTTCTAATGGATTGCTTATTCCGCGGCAGTTAAACTTGATGTCTATTGTATTTTATCAGTTTAACATTATTGAAGACTAATGATAATTTATTATGTATTATCTTAGTCATAATATTTATTACTGGGCTAGTTGAGTTCACCCTTTCTTTCACTGTTCTCTTCAGGAAATGAGAATATAGCTGGGACGAGTCGGGAAACGGAGTGATAATTTTATGAATAAAGATTTAATTTTCTCTATTTTTTGAATATTATGGTGTGGATTGGATATAATGTTATAGTTGTGGGTAGTATTTATAAATTTTGCAAAGTATGCAAGTTGTTATAAAATATTCGTTTGGTCGGAGAATATTCTTTTTGTCGGTAATATCCGTACGACGACACAATCATTGGCAAACCCACAACGGAAGTATTGTCGTATTTAGAAAACGACATAATTATCTTTTTATAAAAATAACGGCGAAAGTATTACTGTTAAAACTATTGAACTACTCGGTAGTAAAAGTACCGTAATACGCGTGGTTGCATAGTAGCACACGGTATTGGTTATTGATGATTACGTGAGAAGTCACTCAGTTATACTCAATTATTGCTAGAGTAATTGCTGCATCATATCTCTCATATTATTGATTTGATTATTGTCACCGTATCATCTGCATAATATGATATATTATTAAATCAATAATTGAGACAACAAAGTTATTCATATTATTAAATTGCAATATTTACAATGTCTAGAAGTTCTGTCAAGGAGAGGTTTGGTCACCTAATTACACGCCAATAGGGAGAAATCCTTATTGGAAAGCCCCTATTTCCTGGGAACGACCTGGTTGTTAAATATTGTGAGTTATAATATTAATGATGAATAAGTTCGTGTTGATTAAAGATGAATTTGATAGTTCCATTGTGTTGGGATTATTCGTGTTAGTGGAAATCGACATCTATTCCGATGATAATTGATGTTTGGGGGTTATATTGATAAATCGGATAATTAATCGGATAAATGAGCAATTAATTGCTACTAATTCACATGCTTATATAACTATTTATTAACATGTGTGTACTATTGATTCACATTATTTACTATTAGGGGAGTTGGTGCAAGATTGATAATAATTGTATGATTAAGTTAAAGATGGAGGTACTATACTGTAATTCATATTTTCACATGATTATAACTATTGAATCACATGATTGAACTATTGATTCACATTATTTACTATTAGGGGAGGTGGTGCAAGTTTGATAATACTTGCGGGACTAAATTAAAAATGAAAGAAAAGTTGGAGGTATTGTACTGTAATATTTCGAGCCCCAAAACGTGCAATTATCAAAACTATATTTTTCTATAAATAGAAGCTCATTCTTCTTTCATTTCTCACCAATTCACTAAAGCTATATAGCAATTATTATAGAGAGAAATTATAGAGAGAGAAAGAAGAAGAGAAGTCTGCTACCTCTCTATTCCAGTATCCAGCTTTATTATAAGGTAAGGGGTATTATTCTTTCGTATTCATGAAGTGATTTATTTTCTTTCAATACTCGTAAGAGTTGTTATTCCATTCTTCATTATTATGTTGGAATAACCTGTTTATGCGAAGTACTGCATATATGGTGAAATTCTTCTATTATTCCGTTCTTTATTATTCTCGCGAATATCACATACGTGTGTTTACACACGACACAGTAACATTCTTTATTATTACATTGGAATATCCTCGCCTATGCGTTTATGCATGACTGGTTCCATTCTTTATTATTTTGTCGAATATCACATGCAAGCGCTTTTACATGACTCGGTTCCATTATTTATTATTCGCATTGAATAATAATCATGCATTCGATCTATCGCATGCATGGTTAATTCTTCTATTATTCCATTCTTTATTATTCTGTTGGAATAACCTGTCTATGTGGATTACCACATGCATGGTGAATGATCCTTTGTATTCATTCCTTATTAAATTGTGGAAATGATCTATTTACGTGGATTAGGATGAAAGTCATAATAAAAGCATTGGATTGATGAATCACGGGTATATGTAGTATTAGTAAGTGTTATGACGAGTTATGTTGGTTATTATGTGAAAACATGAAAGTTTCTTAGAAATCACAAAGGGTTGAAAAATCAGATTTTGGTGAAAATGGAACATGAAATTCAATTGACCATATCTCCTATTATATTTTGAATTTTTGAGTGTGGTCAAGGTTTAGAGTTAGATCTATGATTTTTCTAACTTATCCAAGTGGAATCACTGGAAAAGGTGCTATATATTTTTGTGTGGACTGATTTTAGCAAAGGAGTCAAAATTGCAAAATACCAAAAAGCTACTGCCCAGAAATTTAAAAGGGCATTTTTGGCCACTTAATTTGTGAGAAAATTTCTAGCCTTTTGGGACATAAAAATATATGGTATAAAGTACCTACTATCCAAAAATGAGCTCATTCCGACTTAAAATGGGCATGTTATGACTATTTCAACATTTAGGTTTTTTCGACGAAAAATGCTATAACCGGAGTTCTATAACTCCGATGACCATGAAATTTAAACTGGAAGCTCACGTTAACATGTGTAAGATCCTGCCAAGATTTGGGAATTTCTGGAATTAAACTTGTGGTAGCTAATTTCTTAAGGAATTAATTAGAAATTGATTTTTGAAAAATAGTAAATGAATTTTAAAAATTCCGAGAAAAATATATGTTCAATATGGGACTATATTCTGCTAAATCCCAGAAAAGAAATATTTTTGGGAATAATTTGGTATTTTTCATGAAAATAATCTAGTTATGAGTAAATGAGTTAAATATGTTATGTGAATTAATAAAATTGGAAAATAGGATTTTACGGCTTGGGAATCCTATATAGGGTATATGCAGATTTTTGATAAGGGATTTGATCATTAGTGATGAAATCTTATGAGTATGGCATTTTTGAATGATTAAATGCATTATTTGGTAAAGTGTAAACAATTGAAATAAATTGTTTATAAGTTTAAGAAGTGATTAAAATATTGTTATAATATTAATAATATTAGATTATGAGTTTATTAAGTGATTGATAATATTTGGATAAATTTAAAGTCTTTAATATTTATCCTTGTTTTCGTTTGATTAATGCTTATATCATTGTCATCATTCTCATGCTTATATTGTGATGAAAGTCATCTTTGGCTTACGTGCATAGATGAACTTGGTGTGATTATGACCAGGGATTATTCGGTGTAATCAGAACCGTAATGTGACGAATGATATGATAAAAATCCTCAGTGGCCTATAGTGCATTGACGGACAATTTTTGTATGATTATGACCAGAGATTATTCGGTATAGTCATGACCATTGATGATTTAATGAATATCCTTGGCTCGTAGTGCAGGGATGATTCGATGATGTGGTTTATTTATTAAGCTGAGTCTCAGCGATAAAAATTGATGAAAATATTTTAAATCATAGAAGTTAGTAGATATCATGTTCTACTTGACTCTTCTAATGGATTGCTTATTTCGCTGTAGTTAAACTTGATGTCTATTGTATTTTATTAGTTTAACATTGTTGAAGACTAATGATAATTTATTCTGTATTATCTTAGTCATAATATTTATTACTGGGCTAGTTGAGTTCACCCTTTCTTTCACTGTTCTCTTCAGGAAATGAGAATATAGCTGGGACGAGTCGGGAAACGGAGTGACAATC
Source organism: Panax ginseng (assembly GCA_020205605.1). Taxonomy (NCBI): domain Eukaryota; kingdom Viridiplantae; phylum Streptophyta; class Magnoliopsida; order Apiales; family Araliaceae; genus Panax; species Panax ginseng. Next base: position 75,430,124 of record CM035131.1, on the reverse strand, counting down.
CAGATGATAGCATTAGTAGTCCTCACTATTCTATTAAATAGTGTGATAATAAATGTAATGAGGACTGAATTTGAGTTTGTATACTGTCTATGAGGACTCCATTGAGAGTGGATATTGTCTAGAAGGCAATATTCTTGATTAAACTCTCAATTTATGTTTTGTCATATTTTATACGACTGTTGTATAATTAAGTTGTATTTGATTTATGTACCATATATTTAGCGACTTAAGATGGGTGATGTATACCTATTTTTGGGGGGCATCACAGAAGATACCCAGATTTATGGGCGTCACAGGTTGGTATCAGAGCATTAGGTTATAAAACTTAAGGGGGGAAATAAAACCTTAAGTCATAACCTTAAGAGAAGTCAAAGAAGTAAAAGAAGAAAATAACCTTATAAAAATGCATTATGAATATGTTATGTGTTTTTATTATTCTACTAACATGTACTAATCAACTTAATTGTTTTGTGTAGATGTCAGGAATAAATGAAATACATTTAGATGGACAAGCAGTTAGTGAGGAATCTGTTAACCAAATAGAAGTTATACCAAACCCGATAGCAGAAGAGCCCGAAGTAGTAGTCATTGAGTCTGGAGACTCAGAGGATCATGATCTCATGTCCGTGTTCGATGGCATGATAGAAGAGGAAGTGGAGGTAGTGTCCTTCAACCCAGTTGTAATAGCAGCAGAGATGGCTCCGGGGGAGTCAATGATGTCATTATTTATGTCAGTGTTGGATAGAAATATCCATTACTGTCAGGAGGTTAAGGAGTGAAGGCGAGCTCCAGTCATTATAGGACAAGACGGACATGGAGTCCATGTGGGAGCAGGAACACGATGAAAGGATTTTGGCTAAGGACAAGGTCCATGAGCTGAAGCATGAGGTTTTTGAGCTCAAGGAGGAGCTAAAGACCAAAAAGTAGAAGATAGGGAGAATGTCCTATATCTATAAGAGTTCTCATGTAGACTTCCAGTAGCAGGTAGCTGGTTATCCCGTAGAGGTATGGCAGACGCGACATACTATCAGCCGTGAAATTATTGCCGGTCTTGCCAAGGCAGATTTTGATAATGCCTTAAGGCAGATGTAATCTATTAGTAGATAGAGTGTTGTAGGTATGTATATATTGTGTACTTAGTAGTGACGTAAAAACCTCTTTTGTATAACAAAGGGTAGTATTTTGTAAATCCCAATTTTTGGAAAGCAATAGCGGGAAAGTAATGTAATCAGCTTAGGCTGTGTAATGTAACCGATGTAGTATTATACTACAATGAATGAATGAATATAAGCCTTATTACGGAACATACTAAGCAATGGATGTTGAAGTTATTGTTTAATATCGAATAATAACTAAATAATAAAGAAATAAATAATAACGAAATGTGTTGTTTATTGTAACAGCAAAATGCCGCCAAGAAGAGTACAACGAAACTAAGGAGCTAATGTAAATCAACCAGAGGGCGGTCCGGTTAACCCCATACAAGAGTTTGTTAATCTATTAACAGACGCATTTAATAGAACTGGGGCTAATATCCTCAAAAATCCGGGAGTAGCACGAGCTACTACCTTTAAGGATTTTAAGAGTGTTGGTCCGCCGGAGTTCAAAGGAACTACGGATCCTATCGAAGCCCAAACGTGGGTGAAAGAAATCGAGAAGGCATTTGTGATAGAAAATGTCGACGAGGCCCAGAAGGTTGCCTTTGTAACCTACATGATGAAGGGAGATGCCAACTTTTGGTGGGAAGCCAATCAGGCTAGGGCCGGGATAGAGAATTTGATGTGGGTAAGGTTCAAGGAGATATTCTTCTAGAACTACTTTCCCACGAGCATGCAAGGGAGAATGGAGATGAGATTTCTTGAATTGAAATAAGGGGACATGACGGTTCCCCAATACGCCGCCAAGTTTAATGAACTGGCGAGGTTCGCTCCACACCAAGTGGACACCGAGGTTAGGAAGGCGCGACGCTTCGAGCAGGTCTTGAAACCCTGGCTCTATAACCGTATTTCTGTGTTCCAAAGTACTTCATTTGGGAGCATTTTAGAAAAGGTGATAATCGTCGAGGGTGGTAGCGAGGCATTGAGCCAGTACAACAAAGATAAGAAGAATAAGGGAAAAGTGGATGGAGGAGTGAAAATAGAAAGAGCCAGCGGTAGTGGCGAGGGACAGAAGAGGAAAGCGTTCAGGTCTGGGAATACCGGAGTAAAACAAAGATACCCGAAGAGGAGGATGGAGGCCTATAAGACCTGTGGGAAGACTCATTTATGAGTCTATCTCAAGGGGTAGGCCGTATGCTACAACTGTGGACAGGAAGGGCACATTTCGCCTAACTGTCCAAGTCCAAAAAAGAACCATGGATGCTTTGTGTGTGGGTCAACTGACCACATGGCAAAGAATTGCCCGAAGAATGGGACGGATGGGAATCGGGGCAATAGTAGCGGTAAGTTAGCTATTAGTTGTCCAGCATAGCCGGGTAGGCCAATGGGCCGTACCTTTAACATGACAGTCCAAGATGCAGTTGCATTAGAGGACGTCGTCGCAGGTATTATTCTGATCAACGACATAAATGCTTACTTGCTGTTTGACTCGGGTGCTACTTGTTCGTTTATAGCATGTGATTTTGCTAGACGATTAGGATTACTTCCCAAAAAGTTGCCTATACCTTTAAATATTAAGGCAGCAAACGAAGAAATAATTCCTGTTGAAGATGTTCATAGGAGTTGTTGTGTAAACATACGGGGTTGTAAATTATCGGTAGATTTGATACCGATAAAGTTAGGAGAATTCGATGTAATTCTCGTAATGGATTGGTTAGTAAACCATGGGGATATTATAGATTTTCAGAAGAAATGTGTGAACATTAAAACGTTAAGAAAACCTTAGGTAGTATTTTACAGGAATAGATTGCCGGGACGTTCGTGTTGTCTAACCATGACACAAACAAGGAAATTATTGAGGAAGGGATGTGTGGGTTATCTGTGTCATGTTGTTGATACCCAGAGAGTGGTAGCAACCATGGAACAAATACCTATAGTTATAGAATTCATCGATGTATTTCCAAATGAACTGCCGGGTCTTCCACCCGATAGGGAGACCGAGTTTGTGATAGACATCGTGCTAGGAGCGACACCAGTTTCCAGGGCACCGTATCGTATGACACTAGTGGAGATGAATGAGTTAATGGTACAGTTACAAGAACTGTTGGACAGGAAGTACATACAACCAAGTGTTTTGCCGTGGGGAGCACCGGTACTGTTTGTCAAGAAGAAGGACGGATCGTTAAGACTTTGTATCGACTATAGAGAGTTGAACAAGTTAACGATAAAGAATAAATACCCATTGCCCAAGATCGATGATCTTTTTGATTAGTTGAAAGGGGCTAAGTATTTTTATAAAATAGATTTAAGAACGGGGTATCACTAGTTGAAGGTTAGGAAGGACGATGTACTAAAGACAGCATTCAGGACTCGTTATGGTCATTACGAGTTTCTGGTGATGTCATTTGGGTTGACTAATGCACCAGCTGCATTTATGGATATGATGAACAGAGTGTTCAAACAATATTTGGACAAGTTCATCGTGGTGTTTATCGATGATATTCTAGTCTATTCTAAGACGCCAGAAGATCATGCTAAACACCTAAGGTTAGTGTTGGAGACACTAAGGAAAGAGCAGTTGTATACGAAGTTCACTAAGTGTGAATTTTGGTTGGAAAAGGTACAGTTTTTAGGTTATGTCATTGACCATGAGGGGATTTCAGTAGATCCAGCGAAGGTAGAAGCCGTGATGAATTGGGAACAACCGAAAATGCCGATAGAGGTGCGGAGTTTCCTAGGGTTAGCGGGTTACTATCGGAGATTCATCTAGGATTTTTTAAAGATAGCTACTCCGTTGAATAACTTGACAAGGAAGACAGTGAAATACGTATGGACTGATAAGTGTGAGGACAATTTTCAAAAACTAAAGAAGAGGTTAAGTGAAGCGCCTATTTTGTCATTGCCCGATGACACCGGAAATTTTGTAGTTTATAGCGATGCTTCGCATAGAGGACTTGGTTGCGTGCTCATGCAGCATGGCAAGGTTATTGCATATGCGTCAAGGTAGTTAAAGGATTATGAGAAAGTTTACCCTACTCATGATCTGGAACTGGCCGCAGTAGTTTTTGCTCTAAAGATATGGAGACATTATCTTTATGGAGAAAAATGTGAGATATACACGGATCACAAGAGTCTAAAAAATAACTTCACACATAAGGAGTTGAATATGAGATAGAGGAGATGGCTGGAGTTGATAAAGGATTACGACTGTGAAATCCTGTATCACCTTGGAAAAGCCAATGTAGTTGCCGACGCCTTAAGTAGGAAGGGTCGGGAGAAGTTGTCTATGTTAACGGCTCAAACTGAGTTAATAACAGAGATGGCTAAGATGGAGATAGAAGTGAAGTTGCCGAATGAATCAGGACAAATACTGTTTGTGACGGAGATGCAATCTACCATCGTAGAGAGAGTTAAGGAGGTGCAGCTCAAAACTGATGAGTGTGACAGGGTAAAGGAGTGGCTAACCAATGAAAAAGATATTATGTACAGTCTTGATAATGAAGGATTATTAAGATTTAAAGGAAGAATTTGGGTTCCGAATGAGATAAATTAAAGGAGCAGGTATTACAAGAGGCTCATAGTTTGAGGTTTTCAATTCATCCTGGTAGTACTAAGATGTATCAAGACCTTCGACATAGTTTTTGGTGGCCAAACATGAAGAGAGAAATAGCTGAGTATGTGAGTAGGTGCTTGACTTGCCAGAAATTTAAGGCCGAACATCAACGACCAAGTGGCTTGTTACAGTCATTAGAAATTCCAGAGTGGAAGTGATAGCATATCACTATGGACTTTGTGGTGGGACTTCCGACTAAAACGAAAGGGTATGATGCAATTTGGGTAATAGTGGACCGGTTGACAAAGTCGGCTCACTTTTTGCCAATTAGGGTCAAGTATAACTTAGACCAGTTAGCTAGACTTTATATTAAGGAAATAATTTCCAAACATGGAGCACCAATATCGATTGAGTCAGATCGTGATCCACGATTCACATCAAACTTTTGGAGGAGTCTACAAGAGCAGTTGGGAACGCAGTTGAAGCTGAGTACGGCGTATCATCCACAAACTGATGGACAGAGCGAGAGAACAATTCAGATGTTAGAAGATATGTTGAGGTCTTACGTCATGGATTTCAAGGGTAGTTGGGATGATCATCTACCATTAGTAGGGTTTGCGTATAACAATAGTTATCATGCAAGCATAGGTATGCCGCCTTACGAAGCTTTGTACGGAAGGAAATATTGAACACCATTGTATTGGGATGAGGTAGGAGAACGCCGAATGCTAGGGCCAGAATTGGTGCAGCAAATAGCGGATTTAGTAAAGTTGATACAAATGCGTTTAGTAGCAGCTCAAGACAGACAAAAGAAATTTACAGATTCGCATCGAGGAAATAGGGAATTTGAAGTAGGTTCTTACGTATTTCTAAAGGTATCTCCCTAGAAAGGAAATATACGCTTTGGAAAGAAGGGAAAGTTAAGTCCAAGGTTTATAGGACCTTTTGAAGTTTTAAAAAGGGTGGGTGAGGTAGCTTATATGATAGCATTACCTTCGGATTTAGAACGAATACATAATGTGTTTCACGTATCCGTGTTACGTCCCTATAAGATGGATTATAAACACGTGATAGAATATGAGCCTATTTATATCGAGAAGGACTTAACGTATGAAGAGATGCCGATTCAAATTATCGATAGAAAAGAACAAGTTCTGCGGAACAAAGTCATACCTTCTGTGAAGGTGATACGGAAGAACCACGATGCAGAAGAAGCAATGTGGGAATTGGAAGAAAGGATGAAAAAGAATTACTCTCATTTGTTTGTGTAATTTTTTTATATAGCGAGATTCTGGGGACATAATCCTTATAAGGGGGAGAGAGTGTAACGCCCCAGAAAATTGAACCTTTTGTAAATATTTTTATAATGAATAAAATAATATTATTTGTTATTATTATGCGCTAGTAAGATGAATGTCGTTCTATAACCTAAAAACGTCAGAAAGTCATAGTATTTTAACTACATGAATGAATTAAAGTGTTTGAATTTTCAAGACGAAAATAAAAGCTTTTCGAGAAATTTTTCGAAAAACACTATTCATCGATTTCCGCTCGGGAATTATTTTTGAATTTCTGAGAAATACGTAACGTTATAATATTAAGGTGAGATGGATTATGTAATAATAATCTAAGTATGGAAAACGCAATATTTCACATGCGGACATAGTTCGAGAATGTTAGAAATATTAAGCGTTACGAAGAAAGAGTAATGATCGTATGATACGTATGTATTGTATGAGGTATTTGAATACGGACTATTATACGAATATGTATGAAGGAAGATATATCGTATATTTTAAATTAGTATACGAACTAGAATACGAGAATTATACGTATATAATATATACTAAGGCTTTAAGCCAATTGTGAATGAATGTATGGATTATGTAGGATGTATAAGTCCAATAGGAATTTGATGTGCAAGCCCAATTATTTGTTAATCAAAAGCCCAAATTAACTTAATGCAAGCCCAAAATGAATAAGCTAAGTTAATTAACTTAAGCCCGATGTAATGATCCAATGGGTTAAGCTTGATCCATGGAGCAAACCATGTTGATGTGGGTTATCTTGGTGGGCAAGACCTTTGTGTGATGGCCAAGAACTTTAAGTAATGACCAAGTAAAGGATAAGTGTTGTGCTTAGCAAGTAATGAATAGTAAGGAGGTTAGTTTAAGGAGGTGGGATGTGCTATTGACCATAATGCCCTAACTTTGGAAGCTTTATAAATAGCAAGCTCACAATTCATTTGTTGGTTGTTAGTTTTCATCCAACATTAAACAACTTATTGGTTAGAGAGAATAAGCACTTTTAAGACAAACTTCCATATTTATTCCAAGAAGGAGAAGCACTAGTTCATCAAGGGTAAGACTCTTGTCCTATATTCTTCTATCTCTACTATAATAGCTTGATAGAGAAGTGATGATCATGTATGCTAAGCAATCATAAGAAGTAATTAGGCAATGGACTTAAGCCGAATAAGTTATGAATAAGTAACTTAAACATAAATAAGTTATCAACTTATGATGAACTTGTCATATGATTGCCATATGAAGTTAGTATGTTTGATAAGATGTGAGAATGTTGATAAAAGGACTTAAATCAATAATAAGTCATAAGGAATGAAAACTTGTAGTTTATAAGTTATTAAGTCATGAACTTATAAAGAATAAGCCAAAACCTAACTTGTAACGCCCGATTTTTTTTTGATTTATATGAGAATTAAATTTTTATTTGATTATGTGAATTAAATAAAGTTAATTGATTATTTATGTGAGTAAGCTATGTGAAGGTCATTCTATGACCTATAATGTGCGAATGTGGTTAGTAATCTGGCTATGTGCTAGAATTAATTATTTGGAATTTCCAAGACGAAAATAAAAGTTTTTTGAGAAATTTCTGTAAAACACTATTCATCCGTTTCTGTTCGGGAATTTAGTTTGAGATTCCGAGAAATGCTTAATGATAGGATATGAAGACGAGATGGAATATTTAATAATATTTCATTTATGACAAATGAAGTTTTTGCCTGCGGACTTAAAACCTAAGGGTTGAGAAGAATGATTTCTGAGAAGGAAATGTGAGGCGTATAATGAATTACGATGATTATGCGTACGTTATACGAGTGTGATACTATTTAGTATATGCGTATAATACGAAGATTTAATACGAAGTATAATACGAATATCGTAGTAGTATTATACGAAGAGAATACGTAAATTATACGTGAAGAATACATTTGGTATTATTGGATTTATAGTATAAGGACTTAGTATAATCCAATTGGATTTGGTTTATATCAAGCCCAAATGATTGAGTAATCAAGCCCAATGAATTAAGTGTTTAAACCCAAGTTAAAGCCCAATGTTAGAATTAATTAATCCAATTATAGTATATTGCATCTTGCTTGATTAGGATGTAGATATGAAATCAATGGAGTGTTCCATTTGATTTGGCATATAGAACACTAGTAACGAAGTTATGGCAAATTTATGGAATTAGACGTTAAACGTCGAAAACGTAGAATTTTGGATTAGTAGTCGAAAGTTGTTGTGAGACTTGAAAACATTGGTCTTCAATGCCAACACGTGAGATAGGGTATTTAAGAGTCGTGGACTCAAGAAGCATTGGATTTTGACTTAAAACAAAGAAAATGAGTATTGAACGCTCATTAACGATTAACGAACGCGTGAAAATGAACTTAATAGGGAATTCTGAGTTAACGGATTCGAAATTGTAAAATTCTTATATGAATGCATAGAGTATGTAATTTAGGAGTTGTAGGCTTTTCAACGGACCAAATCGGACTTATAACGAAGAAGTTATGAATCCGGGAAGCTCACAAAAATTTTTAACTGTCAAAATTTTTTAGTCTTTGAGGTCTGGCCATGCATTCACTCACTGATGAAAGAAGATTCTCATGAACGCCGAAATCGGGACTTAGTTACCACAGACTGGCGCCACAGCACCAGTGCTAGGTATATAGGCCACGCCGCGGCGCCGAATCAGGGTTTTGTTAGAAAAGCTAGGATTTGAACTTCAATGGTTCTGAGACCTACATGAATTGAGTTTATGTACTTAATGAATATACTAATACTTTTCCTAGGTTACATATACTAATGTATATGGTAATGAACTTTGGAATTGAATGTATGTTATTAATTATGAATGAGGAACATAAAGTGTTAGTAATGAACCGTAATGAATAAACAACATTGGTATTTCACCATTGATTATAGAGTCCGGTTAATGACGTGAGATTATTAACAAGCCGGAATGAAAGGTAGTAAGTCGAATTGACATTATTAATGAAATAAGGTCAAATAAGACATAAAAGAGAAAGAAGCTGGTATAAGCAATGTGATTGATTGTTTGGTAGCTAATTACAGTGTGCTATATGAATATATCATGTAGATTTTGTAAAGGCTGAGAACAGTCGAATAAATTGTTTGAAGATGCTTGAAGGCAAGTTTTCTTAACGCTTTTCTAACCTTTGTGTTAGTCGAGTTTTCTGTGATTCATTGTATTGAGTTGCATGAATGATTTTAAAGAAAGGGTCAATGCCAGTTTTAACTCGGCTAGACTATTCGTAAGAAATAGATTGATTTGAATACATATCTTTCTATATAAAAATGATAATGCTATCCTATTCTAAGTAATTGGTATGGATTTAAAGGTAAGGTTTGTCTATGAACAAACAAAAGTATTTTTCATCGATTATTCGATGGGCATGCGAGTTTGCCAAAACTTAAATGTAAATACGTTTAACAGATGAATGTTGATTAACATAGAGTACTATAGGCTGATCACCTAGAAGTGCTCATAAGTAATGTGGATGTACAACCTTAGTGCTGTTATATCCTTTTCAAGTATGAAAGTAGAAATATATTGTTCATGGTCTATCGACCGGTTCAAAATTCCTAAACTATTATATACTTTGGGAATGGATGTTATGAATTGTTAAGTATTATTGTTTCATAATAATTCATGACTATTTGTTCAGTGATGGAAGATTTCTTTATATAATTCACGAAGATGGTATTGATATTATTCTTTGTTAAACTTGCTGAGCTTGTTATGCTCACTTCTTGCGTGGATTATATGATTGCAGTTAAAGCTGAGCATACTGAGAATGCTAAGAGAAATAAGGGCAAGGCTAAGATGGATAGTTAAATATCTTGTAATAGATTAGTATGATTGTATGTATTATACTTACGGACAATGAATGATGTAATCGGTTTATGAACCTGGGAAAGGATTTCACTTTGATTGTAATAAGAAGATAGTAATTACATTCATTATGTTGTGTTTTCAATGGAATGATTGTATAGTTATGAGTACCGTGTAGCACCATATGTCGGGTTGGAAGATACCCGAATTTGGGGGCATCACAGGTTGGTATCAAAGCATTAGGTTATAAAACTTAAGGGGGGAAGAACCTTAGGTTAATAACCTTGTAAGGAAGGTAAAGTGCAAAGAAAGAAATTTGAGTTGAAAGAATTAATAAAGTATTGAGAAAATTCAGTACTAAAAGATTTAAAAGATGAAAAGTAACCTTAAATAAATTAAATGTGATTTGTGCTTATACTATTATGTATTATGTACTAATCAATTTGTTATGTGCTATTGTAGATGTCGATCGATAGCATGATGTATAGAGACATTCATGTTGTGAGTGAATAGTCAGTGAACCAAGTGGAGGTAGTACCGATGCCAGTGGCGGAGGTACCAATAGTGGTTCTATATGATTCTGATCCGGAAGAGTCCATTTCTTGGGAGGATTACTCTGAGGAAACGATGGGAATAACATCATATCTAAATATGATGATAGATGTGGAGGAGGATATGGTGGTAACATCGATTAACACAGTGGTACCTACTCAGGAGTCAACACTTCTAGAGGCAATGAGATCATTGTACTTGGCTGTGTTGGATAGGAATGTGCATCTGCGCATAGTAGTGCAGATACAGAATGAGGAGATTACAGCCCTATATGAGGCGAAGGAGTCTGTAGAGGTAGATTTTGGGTCGGAGCACGATGAAAAAGTACTGATGACGGATAAGGCGAAGGATTATAAGAATGAGGCCGTAGAGCTTCGTAAGGAACTGACCATTAAGGACCAGAAGATAGCCCGGATGTCCTATATCCACGAATGTGCTCATGAGGATTTCAAGCTAAAAATTGCTTATTATTCTATTAAGTCAGGGCAGACTCGACATACGATTAGTCGAGATATTGTTTCGATTCTAGCTAATCAGAAATATGAGAATGCAGTAAGGCAGTGTTAGTAGATCGTTAGATCTTTTTGTATATGTGCAGTGACGTAAAACCCTCTTTTGTATAATTAAAGGGTAGTCTTTTTGTAAATCCCAATTTTTATAGAAGTCAATAGTGGGATAGTAATGTAATAACTTTTGGTTATGGAATCAGATTATAAATAGTTTTGACTATGAAAGCATATTAATATAATGAAGTTTTGTTTAATATGCTTGTTGTGGTATGCAAGAACAACTACCTTTAAGGAATTTAAGAGTGTGGGTCCTCCGGAGTTTCGAGGAACGACGGACCCCTTAGAGACCCAGACATGTGTAAAAGAGATAGAGAAGGCGTTTGTTATTACAAACGTAAGTGAGGCGCAAAAGACTTCTTTTGTGATTTACATGATGAAAGGGGAGGCCAACTATTGGTGGGAGGCTCATCAGGGTGGGGCTAGAACGGAAGCAGTTACTTGGGAACAGTTCAAGAAGGTATTCTTCGAGAACTAGTTCCCTACTAGCATGCAAGGTAGGATGGAGATTAAGTTCTTGGAACTTAAACAAGGGGATATGACCGTTCCCCAGTATGACGCCAAATTCAATGAATTGGCAAGATTTGCTCCACATCAGGTGGACACGGAAGAGAGAAAGGCTCGTAGGTTTGAGCAGGGCTTGAAACCCTAGCTCTATAGTAGGATTTTAGTGTTTCAGAGTGCTTCCTACGGGACCATTCTGGAAAAAGCGATAATAGAAGAAGGTGGTGTTAGGCGTTGTCTTAGTACCACAAGGAAAGGAAAAATAAAAATAAATTAGATGGAGGAAATAAGGTAGAGGTTGCCAGCAGTAGTGGAAATATGCCTAAGAGGAAGAGCTTTAACCCTGGGAATACTGGGGTAAAATAGGGAGATCCTAAACGTAGGATGGAGGCATGCAAGACATGCGAAAAGACTCATCTGGGAGTCTGTTTAAAAGGGAAATCAGTTTGCTACAACTGTGGGAAGGCGGGACATTTATCACCCAACTGTCCTAACCCTAAGAAGAATTATGGGTGTTTTGTTTGTGGATCGTTGGATCACATGGCAAGAAATTGCCCAAAGAAAGGGTTAGAGGGAAATAAGGGTTTTGGTAGTGGTAAGTTATCCATTACTGGACCAACACCATTGGTGGGTAGACCCTCAGTCCATACGTTTAATATGACTGTCCAAGATGCGGTTGCATCATCGGATGTAGTAGCAGGTATCATTTCAGTCAATGAAATAAATGCTTATGTGTTATTTGACTCGGGTGCTACTTGTTCTTTTATAGCATGTGGATTTGCTAAGCGATTAGGTTTAATCCCTGAAAAGTTAGCAATACCTTTAGACGTTAAGGTAGCAAATGAAGAGATAATCCCCATTGAACATATTCATAAGGATTGTTTGTAACGCCCGAAAAAATTGGATTTTTATGATAATTAAATTTTTATTTGATTATGTGAATTAAATTAATTTAATTGATTTATTTTGTGTGTAAGCTATGTGAAGGTCGTTCTATGACATAGAATGTGCTAATGTGGTTAGTAATCTGGCTACGTGCTAGAATTAATTATTTAGAATTTTCAAGACGAAAATAAATGTTTTTCGAGAAATTTCCGTAAAAACACTATTCATCCGTTTCTGCTCGGGGAATTATTTTGAAATTTCGAGAAACGCGTAATGATAGAATATTGAGATTAGATGAAATATCTAATAATATTTCATTTATGGCAAACGTAGTTTTCGCCTGCGGACTTAAAACCTAAGGGTTGAATATATTAATTTTTGAGAAGGAATTGCGTTATTGTTAGAGCTTGTGTTATGCAAGTATGATACTATTTAGTATCTATGTATAATACGATGAGTTAATACAGAGTACAATATGATTATTGTATGAGTATTATATGGAGAGAATACGTGAATTATACGTATAGAATATGATTCGTATTATGGAATTAAGTTAAGACTTAATTTGAATTCAATTGTTTTGGATTATGCTAAGTCCAATCAATTGTATAGGCAAGCCCAATGAATTAATGTGCTAAGCCCAAGTCAAGGCCCAATATTTGATTGGTTAAGCCCAATGTAAGGAAACTGAACCGTGGATCGAATTGGTGGGTCACCGAATGGGTAAAACCCATGGGGCAACCCATGGGGATGACCCATGGGCAAGGTGGGCCGGCCACTTGGTGTGCAAGGCAAGATAATCACTTGGTCACCAAGTATTTTATTTGGTGACAAAGTGTTGAATAGTAAGGAGGTGGTGGTGTAATGGCCAAATTGCCCTCCATTTCATTTTCTATAAATAGAAAGCTAGGATTGGTCTTTTGTGAGTTTTTCAAATTGCCAACCTATAGTTTGAGAGAGAGAGAGAGAGAGCTAGACTTAGCCAAATCTTACACTTTGAAGCTTTGCTTAAGAGTTTTCAAGATTACCTAAGAATTCTTAAGGTAATATTCCTTAATTCTAATTCCATCTGTTTTGGTTTTCTTTTAGTATGGGGAATCATAAGTGGGTGGTGTATGTCTTGTATGGTGGAATAAGGATGACTTGTTATAGATTCAATCTCTATAAGTCATGAAATCATATAAATCATAAGGGTTGATATAGCTTAAAATCATGAAAATGTTGATTGTTGAGATTGATTGTTGATAAACAATTGAACTCCATCAATACGTAAATATATTCATCTTGCTTGGTTAGGATGTAGATATGAATCCCATGGAGTATTCCATGTGATTTGGCTTAGAGAACGTTAGTAACGAAGTTATGGCGAATTTCACGGAAATTGACGTTAAACGTCGATAAACGTTGAAATTCTGAATTGGTAGTCAAAAGTTGCCGTGAGACTTAAAAACATTGTTTTTCAATGTCAACACGTGAGATAGGGTATTTAGGAGTCTTGGACTCAAGAATCATCGAATTTTGACTTAAAACAAAGAAAACGAGCATTGAACGCTTATTAACGTTTACGAACGCTTAGAAAATGATCTCGATAGTGAATTTTGAGTTAACGGATTCGAGAGTGTTGAATTCTTATATGGACGTGTAGAGTATGTCATTTATGATGTGTAGGCTTTTGAACGGACCAAATCGGACTCATAACGAAGAAGTTTTGGCTCCTAGAAATTCACCAAATTTTTATGTGTTGGAAAAATTCTGGTACTGAGGTCTAGCACCGCGGCGCCAGACAGTGCTTTAAAGTGCCGCCTGCCGTAATTGACATGACACGGTGTAATTAGCTCTTTGAAAAGTGGCCTTGGCAGTTTATTGGTATATAGGGAAGTCTCACGCATGATCAGGTTTAGACCGGACACAATGTCTTGCTATCTCCGGCGCCTCAACGCCAGTCTTGTACTAAGATGTCATGCACGTGGTAAGGCGGTAATTGTTGAATGACTAAGGTTTGAACTGAAATTGTTTAGAGACCTAGAAGAGTAAAGTTTATGCACTTCATAAATGTACTAAAACTATTCCTATACTACTTATACTAAGGTGTATGGTATTGAAACATAGGAAATTGAATGCATGTTAGTAAGTTATAAATAAAGAACACAAAGTGGTATCAATGAACCATACTTGGGAAACAACGTTGGTACTTCACCAATGATGATAGAGTCCGGTTAATGACGTAAGTTGATTAATAAGCCGGGACGAAGGGTAGTAAGTTGAGTTGACTTTATTAATGATATTAAGTTAACAAAGACATAGAAGATAAAGAAGTTGGTAGGAACAATGTGAATAATTGTTTGATAGCTAATTACGATTGTCTTTATGTGTATATATCATGTAGATTCAGTAAAGGTCGTGTAGTCAATCGATTAAGTTATTTGAAGACGCTGAAAGGCAAGTTTTCTTAACGCTTGTCTAACCTTCAAGTTAGTCAAGTTTTATGTGATTAATTATACTGAATTGCACGACTGCTTTTAAAGAAAGGGTCAATGCCAGTTTTAACTCGGCTAGACTACTCGTAAGATATAGATTGATTGATATTTATATCTTTCTATATAGAAATGTTAACGCTATCCTATGCCAATTAATTGGTACGAATGTGAAGGTAAGGTTTGTCTATGAACAAACAAAAGTATTTTTCATCGATTATTCGATGGGCACGCGAGTTTGCCAAATGTTAAACGTAAATACATTTAACGAATGAGTGTTGATCAACATAGAGTATTATAGGCTGATCACCTAGAAGTGCTCGTAAATAATACGGATGTACAGCCTTTGTAAAATCCCAAATTTTATGAATAAAGATTTAATTTTCTCAAAATATTTTTTTTAAAAATTATGGTGTGGATTTGAGATAATGTTATAGTTGTGGGTAATATTTATAAATTTTAAAAAGTATGCAAGTTGTTGTATAATATTCGATTGGTTGGGGAATATTCTTTTTGTCGGGGAATATC
The DNA here is from genome assembly GCA_020205605.1 of Panax ginseng. Lineage (NCBI taxonomy): Eukaryota > Viridiplantae > Streptophyta > Magnoliopsida > Apiales > Araliaceae > Panax > Panax ginseng. The sequence goes on along the minus strand of CM035131.1, from coordinate 75,414,799 downwards.
TGTACGATGCTATAATCATTGGTGGACCCCACAACGGACTTATTGTCAGATTGAGAAAACAACAAAAATATTTTTATGAAAATAACGGCAGAAGTTTTACCGTTAAAACTGTTGAACTACTCGGTAGTAAAAGTACAGTAATACGCGTGGTTGTATAGTAGCACACGGTAATTATTATTGATGCTTACGTGAGAAGTCACTCAGTTGTATTCAATTATTGTCGATATTTTATATATTGAGATGACAGAGTTATAAATATTATTATTTGCAATATTAACGATGTCTAGAAGTTCTGCCAATGAGAGGATTGGTCACCTAATTGCACGCCAATAGAAAGAAATCCTTATTGGAAAGCCCCCTCTTTCTTGGGAAAGACCTAGTCAATTAATAGTATAAATTATAATAATGATGATGAGTTTTATTTTATTAGTATTATTAATGTAATAAAACAGAAAATCTTTTTATATAAAATATAATACTTTTATAAAGTTATTCGTTTTATTAGACTATAAATAGAATATATAATATTCTATTATGCATAGTGTTTTGCATAGCAAATTTTTTTATATAAAACAAAATACTTTTATAAAGTTATTTGTTTTATTAGATAATAATTAGAATATATTATATTTTATTATGCATAGTGTTGCATATTGCTTGCATAGTGTTTTGCATAGTAAAATCTTTTTATATAAAATAGAATACTTTTATAAAGTTATTTATTTTATTAGACAATAATTAGAATATATTATATTTTATTATGCATAGTGTTGCATAGTGTTTTGCATAATAAAATCTTTTTATATAAAATAAAATACTTTTATAAATTTATTTGTTTTATTAGATTTTAAATAATATATATATATATATATATATATATTTTAGAATATATTATATATTATTGCATAGTGCAGCATAGTATCCTTTCTATTTTTCTATAAATAGGATGCTTAGTTAGAATTGAAAACCACACCAGAAGTTCAGAGAATTCTTTTATAATCTTGAGCGTATTTCTTTAGAGTTTTAAGAAGCTTTGAGTATAGTGCAAGTTTTCTTTAAGAATATCCTCGCCCTATCAGTCGGAATACTCTTCTTTTACGGTAAGGGATATTATTTGTTGTACTCGTAAGGGGTATTATTTCTTTCTTATTCATGAAGAGAACTTCTGTTATTCCATTCTTTATTATTCTGTTGGAATAACTTTGTGTCTCGCTGGCTACCCTATACTTGGTGAAATTCTTACATTATTCCATTCTTTATCATTATGTTGGAATAACTTTGCGGTCACCGCATAAATGGTGAAATTCTTCTGCTTTTCCATTTTTATTATTCTCATTGGAACATCACATGCATGCGTTACGCATGACCTTCGTTCCGTTATTTATTATTCTCGTTGGAACATCCTCGCCCGTGCGCTTTACGCATGACCTGGTTCTATTATTTATTATTCTGTTGGAATATCTTGTCTGTGCATTTACACATGACCTGGTTCCGTTATTTATTATTCTATTGGAATATCCTGTCTATGCGTTTACGCATGACCTGGTTCCGTTATTTATTATTCTGTTGGAATAACCTGTCTGTGCGGTCAATCGCATGCCTGGTGATTTCTTTTGTTATTCCATTCTTTATTATACTCCGTTGGTTAAAGTTTTGGCTTTTATACTCCATGAAATTAGTGGAATATCCTTGATATTTGCGCTTCATCCAGTATCTTTTCATGGATATATTCTTCTGAGCATTCTTGAATTTTACTCTCCAAAGAAGTATCATGTTGACAATTTGGACGTTATTAATTCCTGGATAAATTAATTCTTGAACTTATTTTATTGAATTATTATGTCATTGTCATCATCCTCATGTTTATATTATCTTGAAAGTCATCTGTGGCCTGTAGTGCATAGATGGACTTGGTATGATTATGACCAGGGATTATTCGGTATAATCATGACCGTAATATTACAAATGATGTGGAAAAAGTCCTCATTGGCCCGTAGTGCATTGATGGACAATTTTTGGTATGATTATGGCTATGAATTCTCTTCGGCCAAGGGTGCAAAGATGAATTGTTTATGGCATGATCATGACCATTGATGAATACACAAATATCCTTGGCCGTAGTGCATGGATAATTTGTGGTTGTGATACTAATGAATATCTTTGGTCGTAGTGCAGGGAAGATGTGGATTATTTATTAAGCCGAGTCTCAGCGATAAAAGTGATGAAAAAACCTTTTAAATCATAAAAAATAGTAGATTTTATTCTCTACTTGACTCTTTTAATGGATTGCTTGTTCCGCTGCAGTTAAACTTGATGTTTGTTATATTTTATCAGTTTAACACCATTGAAGGCTAACGATAATTTATTCTGCATTATCTTAGTCATAATATTTCTTACTAGGCTAGTTGAGCTCACCCTTTCTTTCACTATTTTCTTCAGGAAATGAGAATGTAGCCGGGACTAGTCGGGGAACAGAGTTACGGTCTTGATGATAGTATTAGTAGTCCTCACTATTATGTTAAATAGTGTAAAAATAAATGTAATGAGGACTCTTTTGAGTGTGGATATTTTCTAGTAGACAATATTTGTATTAAAACTCACAACTCTTGTTGTATATTTAAGATTGTATTTGTATTCTATACCATGTATTTGGCGACTCAGAATAGGTGATGTATACCTATTTTGGGGGCGTCACAGTTGGTATCAAAGCTTAGGGATATGATCCCTGGCTAAGATGTGAGACAAGAACTAGGAGGGGAGAGACGGGGAATTCCTTCGCTAGTATGACCTACCTAAGTTTATTTGGTATTTAATTGGTCGGTCAGAGTATAAGGATAATATGTGATATGTTAATTAACCCTTGTTTTGTGGCAGTATTTGAAAATGACATCCGAGAATGTTGAGAACATCAATGGAGCACAGGAGACCGTTGAGTCTCCACAGATCAATAATCAGGATAATGTGTATCAGAAAGGCAACAATCCTCAGCCAAACAACAACACAGACCAGATGATGAATGATGGAATGTTCAGAGGCTTTATGCAATTCATGCAACATCAGGCAAGAGCGGCTCCTGTCCAAAATGCAGGTGGAAACACTAGCAACTCTCGGGCGGTCACCGCTAAGCAGTTCAAGGAGCTAGGACCACCAGAGTTTTTGGGAAAATCAGAACCACTTAAGGCGGAGATGTGGTTAAAGCAGATCACCAAGATATTTGATGTCTTGGGATGCTCAAAGGAGCAAAAGGTTTCCTTTGCCACCTTTATGTTACGTGAAGAGGCAGATTACTGGTGGGAATCAGAAACGCATTCTGCATCGACGCCTTCAAGATATCTTGGGAGAAGTTCCAAGAGCTGTTCAACGACAAGTACTTTCCCGAAAGTATTCATCACATGAAGGAGGTGGAGTTCATCAAGCTGGAGCAAAACAATATGACCGTGTCGCAGTACGCGGCTAAGTTTGTCTAGTTGTCTCGGTTTACATCCCATTTGGTCGATAATGAGGAGCGAATGACGCAAATGTTTCTAAGAGGTTTGAAACCCAACATATGTCAATACCTCATTTCTCACAAACTTTGTTTATATTCAGATGTAGTGAATAGGGCTCAGTTATTGGAGCACGATAATGAGTCAGCATAACCAAAAGGTAATGACCAGCAACACGATAATAATCATATCGGTGGCAACGACCATCGGAACAATGATAACCATCATGGGGGAAATTATTATGCCAGGGATGGTAACCACTTCGGTGGTAATCATGGCCAAGATAATAGAAGTGGAAATTTTAAGAAGAGAAGGTCATTTAGCTCGATTTTGTCATGCACCAAAGTCAAGTCCTGCTGGGACAGTGGCACCAAAGGCGGATACGGACAAAACAAAGTCCGTGGTTTTAGGAAGAGCGTTTTTTGTGACTTCTCAAAAAGTGAGTAACCCGAACGAAGTTAGCACGGGTTAGTTAATTATAAATTCTTGCGAAGTCTATACCTTATTAGATATCGATTCTACCCATTCTTTTATCTCTCTTGCTTGCATTCAACGTTTAAATTTGACCCCAGAGAAGATAGACTTTGACTTATTGGTTGAAACTTCGTTAGGAGAAACCTTCATTACATGTGCTATCCAAGTCTTGGATGAGAGTCACAGTTTTGAATGATATTTCTATTGTTAATGAATTTCTTGACGTATTCTTGAAGACTTCTTAGGCTACCCCTAGAGCGTGAAATCAAATTTTGTATTGACCCCAGTACAAAACCCATTTCTAAAACCCTCAAGTATTTCTTCACCCAAAACGAACGTATAATGCACCAAAGACGTTGGCTCAAGCTGTTGAAGATTACGATCGTACCATTCAATATCACCGTGGAAGAGCGAACATGGTAGCTGACGTGTTGAGTAGAAGATCGTATGCGTTTACGAGTACGAGGTTGTTAACACAAAAACCCATTTTGTATAGCTTACAAATGATGACGATAGAGTTAAAGACTCTAGAGACCCACGTGAAGATAATGAATATACGATTAGAATCGACTTTAATCGATAAAGTTAAAGCCGGTCAAGCCACACACCCGAATCTGATGAATACGAAGAAGAAGGTTCAAGAAGGCGTTATTCTAGAAGTAAGAGTCAATGAAGAGAGAAAATCTCAACCCTCGATTTTATTGGCCCATTTGAAATCCTCGATTGAGTAGGAACTGTGGCTTATAGACTCGTTTTACCGCCTAGTATGTCGCGTGTTCATAACATTTTTCACGTATCGATGTTACGTAAATATGTGGATGACCCGAACCACGTTATGAAATTAGAACTAGACGAGATAGCAGAAGATTTAACGTATAAGGAGATACGTGTTAAAATCTTGGATAAAAAGGATCGTATTCAACACTCAAAGGTTATACCTCAAGAGTTAGAATCTGACGAAGTGTCCTCATTTGTTCTAAGATACCAGTATCGCATATAAAATTTCGAGGGCGAAATTTCATAAGGAGGGGAGATTGTAAAATCCCAAATTTTACGAATAAAGATTTAATTTTCTCAAAATATTTTTTTTAAAAGTATGGTGTGGATTTGAGATAATGTTATAGTTGTGGGTAATATTTATAAATTTTGAAAAGTATGCAAGTTGTTGTATAATATTCGATTGGTCGGGGAATATTCTTTTTATTGGGAAATATCCGTACGATGGTACAATCATTGGTGGACCCCACAACGGACTTATTGTCGGATTGATAAAACGACAAAAATATTTTTATGAAAATAACGGCGAAAGTTTTACCGTTAAAACTATTGAACTACTCGGTAGTAAAAGTACAATAATACACGTGGTTGTATAGTAGCATACAATATTGATTATTGATGCTTACGTGAGAAGTCACTCAGTTGTATTCAATTATTGTCGATATTTTATATATTGAGATGACAGAGTTATAAATATTATTATTTGCAATATTAACGATGTCTAAAAGTTCTGCCAATGAGAGGTTTGGTCACCTAATTGCACGCCAATAGGGAGAAATCCTTATTGGAAAGCCCCCTCTTTCCTGGGAATGACCTGGTCGATTAATAGTGTGAATTATAATAATGATGATGAGTTTTTTTATTAGTATTATTAATGTAATAAAATGAAAAACTTTTTATATAAAAATGTAATACTTTTATAAAGTTATTCGCTTTATTAGACTATAAATAGAATATATAATATTCTATTATGTATAGTGTTTTGCATAGTAAAATCTTTTTATATAAAACAGAATACTTTTATAAAGTTATTTATTTTATTAGACAATAATTAGAATATATTATATTTTATTATGCATAGTGTTGCATAGTGCCTGCATTGTGTTTTGCATAGTAAAATCTTTTATATAAAATATAATACTTTTATTAAGTTATTTGTTTTATTAGACAATAATTAGAATATATTACTCCCTCCATCCCATTATATCTGACGTTCTAGAGAGTTTTTTTCTTCCCAAAATATTTGACGTTTTACAAAACCAAGAATATTTTGCCTACTTGTTTCCTTTTCTACCCTTCCTTCTCCACCACCATTAATGACTATTTTCTCTATTTTCAAAAAACAGTTCAAATTCTATTCTTTAATTAGGAGAGAAAATTAGGGGAGAGAGTGTGAAATCAAGTTTGGTGTTAATGGAGAATTAAATGAGATTAAAGTATTAATTAAGGGTAAAATAGTAAAACTAAATCTATTCTTAATTTATGTGAAAATCTCTAGAACGTTAGATAAAATGGGATAGAGGGAGTATATTTTATTATGCATAGTATTGCATAGTGCCTGCATAGTATTTTGAATTAAAATCTTTTTATATAAAATAAAATACTTTTATAAAGTTATTTGTTTTATTAGATTTTAAATAAAATATATATATATATATATATATATATATATTTAGAATATATTATATTTTATTGCATAGTGCGCAAAGATAATATCCTTTCTATTTTCCTATAAATAGGATGCTTGGTTAGAATTGAAAACCACACCGTAAGTTCGAGAATTCTTCATAATCTTGGCGTATTTCTTTAGAGTTTTAAGAAGCTTTGAGCATAGTGCAAGTTTTCTTCAAGAATATCCTTGCCCTACCAGTCGGAATACTTTTCTTTTACGGTAAGGGATATTATTTGTTGTACTCGTAAGGGGTATTATTTCTTTCTTATTCATGAAGAGAACTTCTGTTATTCCATTCTTTATTATTCTCGTTGAATAACTCAGATATCTGTGAACTACCTATACTTGGTAAAATTCTTATGTTATTCCATTCTTTATCATTATGTTGGAATAACCTGTCTATGCGAAGTACCACATACATGGTGAAATTCTTCTATTTTTCTATTTTTTATTATTCTGTTGGAACATCCTGTCTGTGCGTTACGTATAACCTGGTTCCGTTATTTATTATTCTATTAGAACATCCTGTCTGTCCGTTTACGCATGACCTGGTTCCATTATTTATTATTCTGTTCGAATATCCTGTCTGTGCATTTACGTATGACCTGGTTCCGTTATTTATTATTCTCGCTTGGAATATCATGTCTCGTATGCTTACGCATGACCGGTTCCGTTATTTATTATTCTACATTGGAATAACTCGTCTGCGTCTTTGCCTATCGCATGCCCGTGATTTCTTTTGTTATTCCATTCTTTATTATACTCTGTTGGTTAAAGTTTTGGCTTTTATACTCCATGAAATTAGTGGAATATCCTTGATATTTGCGCTTCATCTAGTATATTTTCATGGAAATATTCTTCTGAGCATTCTTGAATTTACTCTCCAAAGAAGTATCATGTTGACAATTTGGACGTTATTAGTTCCTGGATAAATTAATTCTTGAAGTTGTTTTATTGAATTATTATCTCATTGTCATCATCCTCATGTTTATATTATGTTGAAAGTCATCTGTGGCATGTAGTGCATAGATGGACTTGGTATGATTATGACCAGGGATTATTCGGTATAATCATGACCGTAATATTACAAATGATGTAGTAAAAGTCCTCATCGGCCCATAGTGCATTGATGGACAGTTTTTGGTATGATTATGGATATGGATTCTCTTCGGTCAAGGGTGCAAAGATGAATTGTTTTATGGCATGATCATGACCATTGATGAATACACAAATATCCTTGGCCGTAGTGCATGGATAATTTGTGGTTGTGATACTAATGAATATCCTTGGCCGTAGTGCAGGGAAGATGTGGATTATTTATTAAGCTGAGTCTCAGCGATAAAAGTGATAAAAAAACCTTTTAAATCATAAAAGATAGTAGATTTTATTCTCTACTTGACTCTTTTAATGGATTGCTTGTTCCACTGCAGTTAAACTTGATGTTTGTTATATTTTATCAGTTTAACACTGTTGAAGGCTAACGATAATTTATTCTGCATTATCTTAGTCATAATATTTCTTGCTGGGCTAGTTGAGTTCACCCTTTGTTTCACTGTTCTCTTCAGGAAATGAGAACATAGCCAGGACTAGTAGGGGAATGGAGTGACGGTCCAGATGATAGTATTAGTAGTCCTCACTATTATGTTAAATAGTGTAAAAATAAATGTAATGAGGACTCTTTTGAGTGTGGATATTGTCTAGTAGACAATATTTGTATTAAAACTCACAACTCTTGTTGTATATTTAAGATTGTATTTGTATTTTGTACCACGTATTTGGCGACTCAGAATAGGTGATGTATACCTATTTTGGGGGCGTCACAGCCTTAGTGATGTGATATACTTTTTAAGTATGAAAACAGAAAGCTACTGTTCATGGTCTATTGACCGGTTCAGAATTCCTAATCTACTCTATACTTTGGGAATTGATGTTATGAAATGTTAAAGTATTATTGTTTCATAATACTTCATAACTATTTTTTTAGTTATGTATGAATTGTTATATAATTCACGAATGTGGTATTACTGTTATCCTTTGACAAACTTGCTGAGCTTGTTATGCTCACTTCTTGCGTGAATTATATAATTGCAGTTAAGGATGAACATTCTGAGAATGCTAAGAGAGATAAGGGCAAAGCTAAGATGGATACTTAGCCATCGTGTAATAGATTAGTATGTTTGTATGTATTATACATTATGAACAACGAACTATGTAATCGGTTTATGAACCTGGGAAGGATTATACTTTGATTGTAATAAGAAGATAGTAATTACATTCATTATGTTGTATTTCAATGGAATGATTGTATAGTTATGAGTACCGTGTAGCACCATATATCGGGTTGGAAGATACCCGAATTTGGGGGCGTCACATTGTTGCGTAAATATTAGAGGGAATAAGTTATCGGTAGATTTGGTACCGATAAGGTTAAAAGAATTTGATGTAATTCTTGGTATGGATTGGTTGATTAACCATAAGGCTTTAATAGATTGCCATAGGAAAAGTGTGAACCTTCGACTTTCTAAGAAAACCAAGGTAGTGTTCTTTATAGTAAATCACCGTGACGATCTTGTTGTCTAACGATGACACAAGCTAGAAAGATGTTAAGAAAAGGTTGTGTAGGTTATCTATGACATGTTGTGGATACCCAAACAGAGAGAGCATCCTTGGACCAGATATCTATAGTTCAAGAGTTCGCGGATGTATTTCCGGAGGAATTGTCGTGTATTCCACTGGATAGGGAAGTTGAGTGTATGATTGATCTGTTACCGGGTACGACACCAGTTTTAAGGGCACCATACCGGATGGCGCCAGTTGAGATGAAGGAGTTAATGGTTCAATTACAAGAACTATTAGACAGGAAGTACATTCAACTGAGTGTGTCTCCTTGGGGAGCACTGGTATTGTTTGAAAAGAAAAAGGATGGGTCGTTACGACTTTATATCGACTATCGAGAGTTGAACAAGTTAACGATTAAGAATAAATACCCGTTGCCCAGGATCGATGATCTATTTTATCAGTTGAAAGGGGAAAAGTATTTTTCTAAAATAGATTTGCGTACGGGGTATCATCAGTTAAAAGTAAGGAAGGAGGATGTACCTAAGACGGCATTCAGAACTCGTTATGGTCATTACAAGTTTCTGGTAATGTCGTTTGGGTTGACTAATGCGCCAGCCGCATTTATGGATATGATGAACAGAGTGTTCAAGAAGTTTTTGGATAAGTTCGTCGTAGTGTTCATTGATGATATTCTAATCTACTCTAAGACGTCATAAGATCATGCTGAACATTTAAGGATAGTGTTGGAAACACTACGGAAGGAAAAGGTGTATGCAAAATTCACAAAGTGTGAATTTTGGCTTGAGCGAGTGCAGTTTCTAGGACATGTTATTGATAAAGATGGCATTTTCCTGGATCCAGCAAAAGTAGAAGCAGTTAATGAGTGGGAGCAACCAAAAATGCCAACTGAGGTTCGGAGTTTTCTGGGGTTAGCGGGATACTATAGAAGGTTCATCCAGGACTTTTCTAAAATAGCTACTCCGCTGACAAATTTGACGAGGAAGTCGGTGAAGTATGTTTGGACTGAAAAATATGAGAACAGTTTTCAGGAGCTAAAGAAGAGGTTAAGTGAGGCACCTGTATTGTCTTCGCCAGATGATACATGGAATTTTGTAGTGTATAGCGATGCTTCACATAGAGGACTAGGTTGCGTGCTCATGTAGCATGGCAAGGTCATTGCGTATGCGTCACGTCAATTAAAGGATTATGAGAATGCTTATCCTACTCATGATCTAGAATTGGCAGCTGTAGTTTTTGCCATAAAAATATGGAGACATTATCTATACGGTGAGAAGTGTGAGATATATACGGACCATAAAAGTCTGAAATATATTTTCACACAGAAGGAGTTGAATATGAGGAAGAGAAGGTGGTTGGAACTGATAAAAGATTACGATTGTGATATCTTATATCATCCGGGGAAAGCCAATGTAGTAGCTGATGCACTAAGTAGGAAGGTTAGAGAGAAACTGTCAATGTTAACGACTCAAAATGAGTTAGTAACAGCGATGGCGAGAATAGAATTAGAAGTTAAATTTCCGGGTGAAGCAGAGGAGATGTTATTCTCCATGGAGACTCAACTGACCATAGTGTAACATGTTAAGGAAGTGCAATTGAGCAATGAGGAATGCGGGCAGATAAAGAAGAGGGTAGAAGATGAAGAAAAGACTAAGTATAACCTCGATAAGGAGGGATTACTTCATTTTGAAGGAAGTATTTGGGTTTCGAATAATTCTAAATTTAAGGAGGAGATAATGAGTGAGGCACATAGTTCGAGGTACTCGATACATCCCGGTAGTACAAAGATGTATCAAGACCTTCGTCAGAACTTTTGGTGGCCAAACATAAAAGGGAGATAGCAGAGTATGTTAGTAGGTGCTTAACTTGTCAGAAAGTTAAGGCTGAACACCAACGACCTAGTGGGTTGTTGCAATCTTTAGAAATTCCAGAGTGGAAATGGGAGCACAATACAATGGATTTTGTGGTGGGACTTCCAACGACAAGGAAAGGATACGACGCTATTTGGGTGATAGTGGATCCATTAAAGAAATTGGCTCATTTTCTACCAATAAGAGTTAGGTATAACCTAGAGCAATTAGCTAAGCTTTATGTCAAAGAAATTATTTCAAGACATGGAGTGCCTGTTTCGATTGTGTCAGATCGTGATCCACGATTCACATCGAACTTTTGGAGGAGTTTGCAAGAGCAAATGGGAATGCAATTGAGATTGAGTACGGTGTATCATCCTCAGACTGATGGACAAAGTGAACGGATAATTCAAACGCTTGAAGATATGTTAAGATCTTGCGTTATGGATTTCAAAGGGAGTTGGGACGATCATCTACCGTTGGTGGAATTTTCGAACAACGCTAGTATAGGCATGCCGCCTTACGAAGCGTTGTATGGGAGGAAGTGTAGAACTCCACTTTGTTGGGATGAGGTGGGTGAACGTCGGATGTTGGGACCTGAGTTGGTACAATAGACGACGGACATGGTAAAGCTAATACGTGCTCGGTTGGTAGCGACTCAAGATAGGCAAAAGAAGTATGCCGATCCTCATAGAGAAAAGAGGGAATTCGATGTATGATCTTATGTCTTTCTGAAAGTGTCGCCTTGGAAAGGGAAGATACGTTTTGGGAAGAAAGCGAAGTTAAGTCCAAGGTTTATAAGACCTTTTGAGATTTTAAGAAGGGTAGGAGAGGTAGCTTATGAAGTAGCCTTACCTCCAGAAATGGAACGCATTCACAATGTGTTTCATGTGTCTGTGTTGCATACCTATAAGCCGGACTATAGACACGTAATAGAGCATGAGTCTATCCAAATAGAGAAAGATTTATCATATGAAGAACTTCTAATTCAAATTGTTGATAGGAAGGAACAAGTTTTGAGAAATAAAGTAATACCTTCAGTAAAGGTAATATGGAAAAACCACAATGCTGAAGAAGCAACGTGGAAACTCAAAAGTAAAATGAAGGAAAATTTTTCTCATTTGTTTATGTAATTATAAGCGATATTCTAGGGACAGAATCCTTATAAGGGGGGGATAATGTAACGCCCGAAAAAAATCTGATTTATATGAGAATTAAATTTTTATTTGATTATGTGAATTAAATAAATTTAATTGATTATTTATGTGAGTAAGCTATGTGAAGGTCATTCTATGACCTAGAATGTGCGAATGTGGTTAGTAATCTGGCTATGTGCTAGAATTAATTGTTTGGAATTTCCAAGACGAAAATAAAAGTTTTCTGAGAAATTTCTGTAAAACACTATTCATCCATTTCTGTTCGGAAATTTAGTTTGAGATTCCGAGAAACGCATAATGATAGGATATAAAGATGAGATGGAATATTTAATAATATTTCATTTATGGCAAACGAAGTTTTCACCTGCGGACTTAAAACCTAAGGGTTGAGAAGAATGATTTCCGAGAAGGAAATGTGAGATGTATAATGAATTATGATGATTATGCGTACGTTATACGAGTGTGATACTATTTAGTATATACGTATAATACGAAGATTTAATATGAAGTACAATACGAATATCGTACTAGTATTATACGAAGAGAATACGTAAATTATACGTGAAGAATACGTTTGGTATTATTGGATTTATAGTATAAGGACTTAGTATAATCCAATTGGATTTGGTTTATATCAAGCCCAAATGATTGAGTAATCAAGCCCAATGAATTAAGTGTTTAAACCCAAGTTAAAGCCCAATGTTAGAATTAATTATGCCCGATCCAAGAAACTGAACCATGGGTCGAACCGGTGGGTCACCGAATGGGTAAAACCCATGGGGCAACCCATGGGGATGACCCATGGACCATGGTGTTCCGGCCACTTGGTGTGCAACATAAGTAAACTACTTGATCACCTAGTATTTGACTTGGTGATGAAGTAGTGAATAGTAAGGAGGTGGGACAATTGACCAAAAAGCCCTCCCTTTTGTTTTCCTATAAATAAGATGCATATATTGGCCATTTGGTGTTTTTCCAAGACTCATCCAACATATTTTGAGAGAGAGAAAGAACTAGACATAAACCATTCTTCTACCTTGAAGCTTTTTCTTTAGAAGTTTAGTAAGAACGTAAAGTTCGGAAAGGTAATATTTCATTAATATTGGTTTTCCATCCCTTTTGATTTCTTTATTATGAAGAATCATAAATTGGTGGAGCATGTCTCCTATGTATGAATAAGGATGGCTTGTGATGTATAAAACATTTATATGTTATGTGCAAGTAAGAATCATAAGGGTTTACGTAAGTATAAATCGTAGAAATTATTGATTAAGAAACATTGTTGTTGATGGACAAATTGAAAACCATCACTATTAGAATATATTGCATCTTGCTTAATTAGGATGTAGATATGAAATCAATGGAGTGTTCCATTTGATTTGGCATATAGAACACTAGTAACGAAGTTATGGTGAATTTTACGGAATTAGACGTTAAGCGTCGAAAATGTAGAATTCCGGATTAGTAGTCGAAAGTTGCCGTGAGACTTGAAAATATTGGTTTTCAATGCCAACACGTGAGATAGGATATTTAAGAGTCGTGGACTCAAGAAGCATTGGATTCCGACTTAAAACAAAGAAAACGAGTATTGAACGCTCATTAACGATTAACGAACGCGCGAAAATGAACTTAATAGTGAATTTCAAGTTAACGGATTCGAAATTGTATAATTCTTATATGAACGCATATAGTATGTAATTTAGGAGTTGTAGGCTTTTGAACGGACCAAATGTGACACCCTCAAATCCGGTACTTCCATTTCCACAGAATTTGGTGTTCACTGTACAAACATCATCTATCTATCTACCCATAAATAAATTACAAACCATGCAATAGAATAAATAAATAATAAATCTCTCCCCTTATGGGGTTACATCAACTGAATAATAATAAATCCTAGGTTACTCTAACCTTAAAACATCTATGCGGAAAACATAAACAAATAAGTCTTAGTAACATCAACTCTAATTACATCGCATAACCACATTAATAATATAGTCTTCATTACTTGCTAAGCTTGCCCTTTCCCTTACTAGTGGAAGGTTCGTCTGCTCTTTCGTTCTTAACTGCAATGTTAATAATACACAAGAGTGAAAACGATTGCCCACAAGTATAACAATATAACAGTGAATAATAACATGCGAGATAAATAATAACTTCTGATATAAAGCTCAACTTTTGAATCAAAAATGAATAACAAGAATCAAAAGAAATTCTGAGGGTCATAAGACCTTGAACTATGTCCTAGGTTGTCAAGTGTTTTTACTTGAAACTTTTAACAATTATAAGACTATGGACTCTTCTTCTCGTACTTAGGGGGATCAACCCTTAGTACCATACTGTGCACAATATCTTAACGCTAACGCGTAAGTAATCCCCTATACAGGGTTGTTCATCTCAGTTTGACATTCGAGTCCGCACCAAAGAAAGTTTGGTTTGGATAATTCATCAAGGGTTCTGAAATTTAGAACGCTCATTAACTATGGACTAGTCGAATCAATAAGGGTTCGTTAGTCTAATAATGTTTAACAGTAAATGAATATTTAACTTGAATAACATCTCAAAAGGTATACAATAGAATAATTATTGTATAACAACATCATGCTTGAAGATTAATAAACTTTAATATCCAAGACATGCTTGATCAATAATAATGAGAACTTGCTCAATATCGAAAGAGGAATTAATCAATTTATATAACGATAACAAGTAAGGTTAGGAAACTTGCTCAACGAAAGTTTAGGGTAAGAAACTTGCTAAACATAAATGTAGAGTTAGAAAACTTGCTCAATGTAACAAGATAAGGTTTAGAAACTTGCCTCGTGCGTAGATTACACTTAAACAAACTCGTTCTTTGACTTAAATCCTACATATCAATTACATTCACAATACCAGTCAATAATAACGTACTAACATCATAACTTTACTCTTTGTTTAACTCGAATTCATGACTATACTTAGTCAATTATTACACTTTGTGTAAAATTAAGACTTCACGAAAAATAAACTAATTATGCATTCGATCATTCAATCCACACGTAATTGTGTTATGGACATGTTAAGAATTTATTTTAACATCTCATTATAATTCTAACAAGTCTTTATAATCATTAGACTAAGTTGCTATCACATTTCCATACTTGTACACTTTTAAAAACTAATTTCTGACCATTCTGCTAAGTAGCTATTGTGGGCGCCACTTTCTTGTAGTATTGGTATCAAGGCATGGCACAACCGTAGGCGCTACTGGCCATGAGGCATTAGTCTTTGGGGTTGGTATTGCACATGGGACATCGCCTTCTGAGTTGGCCCCGAGGCGCGACACTCCAGAATTTGATTCCCAGTTCGCAAAGAACACATCAGCGAATTAAACACTACATGATCATTAATTCCACAAATTAAATATACCCACAAGTTAGAATTCATATATAATCAATACCCAACGTTTATAGAGTAATTTTTACCCATTAAAACACATAATCACAGAATTAAAGCATGCAAATTGTACTGTTCTTGATGTTCTTGAACAAAAACATGAATTTTAATGCTACAAATTCGTTATAAAGCCAAATCCAACCATTCAAGTTTCATTTTGTTCATCTTAACATGCATAATCATATCAATGTGTGAATTTTGCAAAATAAATTATATTTGACATATAAAAATCACGTATAAGGCCATATGGCCATATCACATACTCTTAAATCTTTTACTGTATAATTTCATGAAACTGAAGATATGGAAACCCACAATATATACATAAAATATGCCATACAACTCGAATTATTACATATATTCTTATAACAACTGAATTTCCCAAATACAGAGACTCACAGAAAACTTAAGCCATATTCATGAAAACTTTAAAAGACGTAAAAATAATAATTGGGTTGAAGAGATTACCCAAGCGTAGATAAAATAATAGGAGATGAATTAAATTCCTCAATAATTCTCAAACACCAAGCAATCTCTCTCAACAATTTTCTCAAACTCTCTCTCTGTGATGTTTTATCAGACTTAGAAGAATAATAGAAAAGAAGAAGACGTATCATAAATAGAAAAGGAACTGACGCATTGGTGATCAGTTACCCAATCATGGGTTAACTGCCCATAACCTCCCTTAGTGCCATTTTTGGCTAACAAGAAAATAATTCAAAAACCATTTAATTTAATAAAACATTATCATATAGTTTAAATAATGTCACATCCATATAAAATAAATCCAATATCTTATTTAATTTACTTTAAATAAAATATAATAATTTCTCATTAATTCACATAGTTACATAATTCAAATTCTCTTTGATTAATAATGTCAAATTATTAAATCTCTAATTAATAATTAAATTAATTAAAATAACATAGGCTTATTAAATATTTCTTTTAATCCAATAAGCTCACATAATCACATACTTCGAATAAAATAATTCTCCACATTAATTTAACAAATGTAACACATATAATTAAATTAATCTATCACAACTTCATCAATTAATTATTTAATCTAATAATTAATTCAGCAAAAAATATTTATTCAATCAAATAAATATTAAAATTAAATTGCAAAATTACGGTTGTCACATCTTTCCCCTCTTAAAAGGATTCTGTCCCCAGAATCACAACTCAATAATTCGTCCCGTCACATTCTCCCCCCCTTACAAAGATTCTGTCCCCAGAATCGCATATAACAATCTAAGTAAATAAATGAGGATAATTCTTCATCATATTCTCTTCGAGTTCCCACGTAGCT
Organism: Panax ginseng; assembly: GCA_020205605.1. Lineage (NCBI taxonomy): Eukaryota > Viridiplantae > Streptophyta > Magnoliopsida > Apiales > Araliaceae > Panax > Panax ginseng. Next base: position 75,398,057 of record CM035131.1, on the reverse strand, counting down.
TCTTCAGCGTTGTGGTTCCTCCAAATTACCTTAATGTAAGGTATTACTTTATTTCTCGAACTTGTTCTTTTTTTTCCGACAATTTGAACAGGAATTTCTTCGTAAGACAAGTCTTTGTCAAAATGTAGGGGTTCATATTCAATCACATGCTTGTAATCGGGTTTGTAGGGTCGTAGGACTAAGACATGGAAAACATTGTGGACATTCTCTAGAGATGGAGGTAAGGCTACCTCATAAGCAACTTCTCCGACCCTTCTCAAAACTTCAAAGGGTCCAATGAATCTTGGGCTCAATTTCCCTTTCTTTCTGAATCTGATCTTTCCCTTCCAAGGAGAGACCTTTAAGAACACATAACTACCTTGTTCGAACTCAACATCCTTACGGTGTGGATCGGCGTATTTCTTCTGTCTGTCTTGAGCTGCTATTAATCTCGTTCGAATCACTTTGACTATCTCTGCTATTTGTTGTACCAATTCTGGTCCTAGTAATTGTCTTTCGCCAACTTCATCCCAATATAGTGGAGTTCTGCACTTTCTACCGTATAACTCTTCATAAGGCGGCATTCCAATACTAGCGTGGTAACTGTTGTTGTAACTGAACTCTACAAGCGGTAAATGGTCATCCCAATTTCCTTTAAAATCCATTATACAAGCTCTTAACATATCTTCCAATGTCTAAATTATTCTTTCACTCTGTCCATCTGTCTGAGGGTGATATGATGTGCTCATTCGCAACTGTGTACCCATGAATTCCTGTAGACGTTTCCAGAAGTTCGACGTAAAATGCGGATCTCTATCAGAAACAATTGACACCGGAACTCCGTGCCTTGAAACAATCTCTTTCACATATAACCTTGCCAACTGATCTAGGTTGAATCTGATTTTGATCGGAAGGAAGTGTCTTGATTTACGTCGATCAATCAACAATAACCCATACTGCATCGTAGCCTTTCTGAGTTGTTGGTAGGCCAACCACGAAATCCATCGTAATATGTTCCCATTTCCATGTAGGAATCTCTAAAGGTTGTAGCAATCAACTCGGTCTCTGATGTTCTGCTTTTACTTTCTGACATGTCAGGCATTTGGCAACACATTCTGCAACCTCTCGTTTTAAATTTTGCCACCAAAAGTGTTGTCGAAGATCTTGGTACATCTTGGTACTACCAGGGTGAATCGAATATCTTAAGTTGTGAGCCTCGCTCAAAATTTCTTCCTTAATCTCTGGTACTGGCGGTACCCAAATTCTGCTCTCAAATCTTGGTAGTCCCTCACTGTCTATCTTGAATCTCGGTTCAGTCCCTTCAGATATCTTCTTCTTCACTTTCTCATATTCTTCGTCCTGAAGTTGAGCCTCCTTAACTTTATCCAGTAAGGTTGTACCAGCTTGCATCTGGAAAAGCTTCTCGTCAATTTTCATAGGATACTTCACTTCCAATTCCAGCTTTTCCATTGCTAAAATTAGCTCCTTCTGAGCGGTCAACACCATCAATTTCTCCCAAACTATTCTACTTAGGGCGTCGGCCACCATATTTGCCTTACCCGGATGGTATAGAATCTCACAATCATAGTCCTTAATTAATTCCAACCACCTTCTTTGACGCATGTTCAAGTCTTTTTGTGAAAAAATATATTTCAGACTCTTGTGGTCTGTATATATTTCACACTTCTCCCCATAGAGATAGTGCCTCCAAATTTTCAAAGCAAAAACTACTGCAGCTAACTCCAAGTCATGGGTCGAATACCCCTTCTCATAATCTTTCGGGTTATGTCGTGGCGACACGTGAATGACTTCTACCATTCAAAGATAAGCACACATCCAAGTCCTTTATGCAATGCATCACTATATACCACAAAATTTCTTGTGTCATCTGGAAGAGATAACACAGGTGCTGAACTCAACCTCCTCTTTAATTCTTGAAAGCTTTCCTCACACTTCTCCGTCCAAACGAATTTCACCGATTCGTCCGGAAATCGAATATCTTAAGTTGTGAGCCTCGCTCAAAATTTCTTCCTTAATCTCTGGTACTGGCGGTTCCCAAATTCTGCTCTCAAATCTTAGTAGTCCCTCACTGTCTATCTTGAATCTTGGTTCAGTCCCTTCAGATATCTTCTTCTTCACTTTCTCACATTCTTCGTCCTGAAGTTGAGCCTCCTTAACTTTATCCAGTAAGGTTGTATCTGCTTGCATCTGGAAAAGCTTCTCGTCAATTTTCATAGGATACTTCACTTCCAATTCCAGCTTTTCCATTGCTAAAATTAGCTCCTTCTAAGCGGTCAACACCATCAATTTCTCCCAAACTATTCTACTTAGGGCGTCGGCCACCACATTTGCCTTACCCGGATGGTATAAAATCTCACAATCGTAGTCCTTAATTAACTCCAACCACCTTCTTTGACGCATGTTCAAGTCTTTTTGTGAAAAAATATATTTCAGACTCTTGTGGTCTGTATATATTTCACACTTCTCCCCATAGAGATAGTGCCTCCAAATTTTCAAAGCAAAAACTACTGCAGCTAACTCCAAGTCATGGGTCGAATACCCCTTCTCATAATCTTTCAGTTGTCGTGACGCATACGCAATGACTCTACCATTCTGAATAAGCACACATCCAAGTCCTTTATGTAATGCATCACTATATACCACAAAATTTCCTGTGTCATCTGGAAGAGATAACACAGGTGCTGAACTCAACCTCCTCTTTAATTATTGAAAGCTTTCCTCACACTTCTTCGTCCAAACGAATTTCACCGATTTCCTAGTCAAATTCGTCAGCGGAGTTGCGATCTTGGAAAAATCCTGAATAAATCTTCTATAATAACCCGCTAATCCAAGAAAACTTCTTACTTCCGACGACGTCTTCGGCTGGTTCCAATTAATCACAGCTTCGACTTTGGAGGGATCCACCGAAATTCCGTCTTTATTAATCACATGTCCAAGAAATTGTACTCTTTCAATCCAGAATTCACATTTCGAAAACTTAGCATACAACTTCTTTCTTCTCAATGTCTCTAATGTCAACCTCAAATGCTCTTCGTGTTCTTCCTTGGTTTTTGAATATATCAAAATGTCATCTATAAATACTACTACGAATTTGTCCAAAAATGGCTTGAACACTCCATTCATTAAGCCCATAAATGCTGTAGGAGCATTCGTTAGACCAAATGACATTACCAGAAATTTGTAGTGACCGTATCATGTTCTAAACGCAGTCTTTGGTACATCCTTTGGTCTCACCTTCAGTTGATGATAACCACTCCTCAAATCTATCTTTGAAAAGTATCTTGCTCCCTTCAACTGATCGAATAAGTCGTCGATTCGCGGTAATGGATACCTATTCTTAATCGTGACCTTATTCAGTTCTCTATAGTCTATACAGAGTCGCATTGTCCCATCCTTATTCTTTAAAAATAAAATCGGCACTCCCCAAGGTGATACGCTTGGTTGAATATACTTTTTGTCCAGTAATTCTTGTAGTTGGACCATCAGTTCTTTCATCTCTATCGGTGCCATTCGGTACGGTGCCTTCGATATTGGGGTAAGTTCATCGAGCCAAATCAATCACAAATTCAATTTGCTTGTCTGTCGGAGAAGTCCCGACAAATCGTCCGTCCAATACGTCCGCAAAATCTCTCACTACCGTAATCTCATCTATTTTCGGATTCTCTTTACAACTATCGACTATGTAAGCTAGATATCCTACACAACCTTACCTTAACAATCTTCTAGCTTGCATCATCTTCAGACAATTCGCTTGTCTAGGCGACTTGCTACAATAAAACACAACCTTTGACGGAGTCATAAGGTTAATACACTTCTTCTGGCAGTCAATTACCACCCCATAATTGGATAACCAATCCATACCCAAAATAACATCAAATTCTCCAAGTCGAATAGGGAAAAGATCTACGTTCATGAAATTACCCTTAATATCTACTCTACAGTTCTTGTGCACATACTTAACAGGGATAATTTCTTTATTCGCAATTTCTATGTTCACGGGGTATTCTAACTCGTCCTTAAACAATTCTAAGTTCTTAGCAAAGTCATCGGATATAAATGAGCAAGTAGCACCCGAATCAAATAACACATAAGCATTAACTTTATTGATCGGAATGATACCTGACACCACATCGCGAGACTGTATGCAGCGTCCCGTGACTGCTCATATTAAACTTTCTCGTTTGTTGGTCGATTGGTTGCGGTTGGTCCTCAGAATGGTCGAGTGCTTCCACCAAGATTTCTCTGCTTCCTCCCCGAACTCGTCCCTCCCGATCCCTTCTTAGGACAATCTCTTGCAAGATGGTCCTTTGATCCACATGTGAAGCAGGCACCCTTCTTTGGGTTCGAACAGTTTGGTGCTATGTGGCCTTCCTGACCACAATTGTAGCACACTCGTTTCCCTTTTAAGCAAGCTCCCATATGAGTTTTTCCGCAGGTTGGGCACGGTTCAATCTTCTTCTTCTGTCCCCCCTGTTGACTTCCAACCGACGAATTATCAGACCACTTCCTCTTCTGGCTGTGATTACCCCCAGTGCTACTCCCACCAGTCTTGTTATTACCTTCATTCTCACTCTTCTTCTTCTTCTTCTTCTTCTTCTTCTTCTTCTTCTTCTTTTGCTCCTGATTATACTTCACTTCAATCGCTTCCACCCTCAAATGTAGTCCGCCTTCTCTAACACTCCAGCAAAAGTGTTCAATTAGAACATTGACACTTTGCTATACAACTAGGGCTTCAGTCCCTGCTCAAATCATCTCGCCTTCCTCTCATCGGTATATACTTGGTACATGGCGAACCTAGCCAACTCTTTAAACCTTACCTCATAATCAGCTACTGACATACGTCCCTGCTTCAACTCTAGAAACTGGAGTTCCATCTAATTTTGTGAACTTGCCGGAAAGTACATCTCGAAGAACATTTCTTTGAATCTTTCCTAGGATATTACACCTTCACCTCCTCTCACTTTATTTGCCTGCCACCAATAGTCGGCTTTTGACTTCAAAGATAAACGTTGCATAAGCGCTTTTTTCTTCTTCTTACCTAGCAACAATGAACACCTTCTCCATCTCCATTACCCACGTCCGAGCTTCAATTGGGTTTATGGAACCCTTAAACTCAAGCGGTCCCACCGCTTGAAGTCCTTAAACAAAGTATTTGGTGGAGCTTGGGGTTGATTATTAAGTGCTCCAAATAAAAGGTTTACCAATTCTTTGAATCGGAGTTAGCATTGAGTCGTTGTTATTGTTTGTTGACCCTTCCCGGCTTTGTGATTTATTTTGTCTTCTAGGCGGCATATTTACATTAAGAATATACGCTTATTAAATCTTTACTCAATATCTAAAACATTTAAGACTTAACTAAACATTTAATCATAACTCACTTAACACATTACTTCAAATAAACTTTGACATTTCATTTAATTCAAAAGTTTTAACATCATAAGATAGCGTCACTGCTATTTACATCAACTATCCCGAGATAAGGAATCTACAGGATTTAAAACATCAATATATTCCTTTGTTTATAATCACATCAGAATTAAACTAATACTATCACTGTCTGTTAAGGCGCTGGATAGCTTTGCTACGTTCCTCCTCTATGATTCGAGACATCGTTCTGTGCTCTAGCATATATGATGGTTGATCCTCAAACTGGATTGGATACTTCCTAACTCGATCTTGGACCGCATCCATTGCATTTTGTAGTGTAGAGTACGTCTCCTCAAGTTTAGCCTTCTTCGCACGGCGATCATCTTCTGCATGATCAGCACGGTGTGACTCTTGTACCCAGCCCTCCTCTGCTATGGCAAGCCTCTCAGAGCTCTCCGTATGGGAGCTGAATTGTACTTGGTGTAAAAACCACTTAGTTTCCGCAATCGATAATCATTGAAATGTCTCGTCACGCTATTTGTTATATGCACATTAAGAGGATGACTCCATTCTCGTGTATAACAATGTAGATAGGTCATAGATAGAGAATATAAGATTAAGTTCGAAGTTCTTAAAACTCATACCTATGAGACATTCTTGACTCATAATTATATGAAATGTTTATGAACCCCTCAGCGAATGGACGCCAAAGGTCTGACTAGGATAAGTTCTTAAACTCATATGATTGTGGCAATTTATGAACTCATAAGTGTGGTTTGATGAACTGGGTATAGTTTTGTGTGAATGGAGTGTTATGGATTACGAGAAATGTATAGATTGTTAAGTAAATGATTTTTAGTGAAGGTGTTAGGTTTTCCTAAACTCCTAGCTATGCTAAACTTCAAAATTTTTGACATCAAGCTAAATACGCACTATATGCTTTTGAAAACAAAAATGTAGACTCAGAATCATTTTTGAAACAGTTTTAAAAGTACGGTTTATGCTACTTATTTCTATTAGACGCAAATGATTTGAAATATCAAAATTGTTTTTAATTATCACTCATGTACCATATAACTTTAAAGTAGATGATAAAAATGTGATGGAGTTGTAAATACAGGAATACTTAGTGTGAATTTGACCTGAAGTCGCTGTTCCACTATTGTATGATGTGTTATGACAAAGTCATACAATGACGGCATCCTCAACGGATTGTTAATACAGTACGGCATCATGACGTCATTCTCGAAAATGTTTTCAAAAAGTTTAATTTGCCAACGGGGTTTGGCTACATCTAAATAATTCGATTGAATTGAATTATTGATATGAGTCTATGCTATTTGAATCAGCTAGACTAATGTTTATGAAAACTCTAAGTGTTCATTGAAAGAAATTTCCCAAACCAAATTATTTTGGTGCGGAATCCTATGATAAGACTGAGGTGAACGATGTTGTTTGGATAAAATAATCCAATCTAATAGCGTAAATATTCGCTAGGCATGATTAATACGTTATGCATGACGTAGGGGTACAATAGGCTAATCACCTAAAGTACTATTAATGGTAGTTTACCTTCTTTGTGATTGTAAACATACCAGGTAATGTTTTGCGGTATGAATACCGTTAAAACTATGTGTTCATGGTCTATATGACCCCTCAAAGATAATTTGAAAACTTTTACTCTTGTGAGAGGTGTATTGGGTAGCATGTGATGATATGTGTGAATGTTGTAAGCCTGACGAGATAGCGTTAATGAGAGTTATGAGGGAGGTTGGAGCAGAGGGGATATTCGAGATAAGACAGGTTGAAGGTTGAAATAGAAGCCAAAGACACCGATACATACCTTAGACCAGTGCTTTAGTCATCACCTTCATGCGATTCGATGCGAGTGGATGGAGCGCCTTTCTCTAGAGAGATAGGTGTTGATGAGAATTGAATAAATTTATCATCAATCAAAATAAGATATATAGAACTCTTGATTGTCGTGTATATATACTATATGTTAATCGTGGTAACTTATGTATGTAGATGTCCGGTGAGAAAGATATGTGGAATAAGAAGGATCGATCTATACCCCAGCTAATATCAAGGCCAACAAATTTGAAATAGAAGCTCACCAGAACCCAAATCGAAGAGTGGCTATAGTGGAAAACGTAGCATCGATCCGAAATGTTGGATTTGATGATAGTGATTCGATTACACTAAAGTTGAAGCTGCTTAAGCATCAACGGAGGTGCAGGATTTGGAGAACAAGGTTTCTTCATTGGAAAGGTTGTGGGAGATAGAAAAGTTGATGCGTCAGGCGTTAATGAAAACAATGGAAGAGCAGGATAAGCTCAAAATCCAAATTGACCAGATGGAGCCTCAAGCGACACATCCGTGAAGGACACACCTCTCCCCGTTGCCCCAACTATAAGCAAGGTGGATGTTTTAATTGTGGAATGGAAGGACATCGAGCGAATGAATGTCCGAGAAAAAGGTTTGGTAAATAAGTATTATGGGTTATGTTGTGTTTATGTAATGTGTGTGATAAGTAATGAACTATTTTCAACTTTTATGTTGGTCAAGATTTTAAATCCTGACTTTCGTAGTCACAAAGGGATAGTCATTGATTAAAGCGAGATGTCTTTGTGTAAATATTCGATAAATGAATATGAATCTAAGTTTGAGAAATGAAACGAGTTTAATACATTAATCTTATGCAATAAGGTTTAAAATGTAAGGGTATAATTTATGGTTTTATTTAACAAGATAATGCCACCAAGACGTCAAACTCGAAACCAAAGGGTAGAAGAATCTACTAATGCTGGAGAACGACAGCCAGAACTGATGCAAAATTTTGCAAACATGGTAGCTCAGGCTATGCATCAGGGAATACCAGCTGCAGGGAACCAGCCAGACAATCGCTTGGCAAAATTCAAAGACTTCAAAGTCAGTAGGACCACGAATTCGAGAGGATCACCGACCTATAGAAGCCCAGACTTGGGTGAACGAGATAGAGAAGGCGTTAGAATCGCTAAAAGTAGATGAGGGCAAAAGACCGCTTTTGCCACTTATATAATGAAAGGGAAGCTAACTTTTGGTGGGAGGCAAATAAGACTCGGGCAGGAAAAGAAGAAATTACTTGGGATAGGTTTAAGGATTTATTTTTCAAAAACTATCTCTCTGTTAGTATGCAGTCTAGAATGGAGGTGAGATTCCTGGAGTTAAAGCAGGATAACATGACTGTTGCGGAGTATGCCGCAAAATTTAATGAGTTGGCTAGGTTTGCTCCACATCAAGTGGAGAGAGGCTAGGAAGGCATGGAGATTTGAGTTGGGCTTAAAACCCTGGCTCTACAATAAAGTGTCAGTACTGCAAATCAATACTTTTGCAGCACTCATGGAGAAGGCTATCATTCTTTGAGCAGGGGAAGTGAGGCCATGAGCCTCTACCATAAGGAGAAGAAGAATAAAAGCAAGTCAGAAGGAACAATAAAGATAGAAAGTAGTAGTGGGAATAGGGGTGAGAAAAGAATGAGGATTTTTTCTGAGAAAATGCAAGTAAAGCAGGTTGGTATAAAGAAGCAGGTAGTGAAGTGCAAGAATTGCGGGAAGAATCACTCTGGCGAGTGTCTGAAGGGCAAGTTTGTATGCTACAAGTGCGGGCAAGAGGGTCATATCTCTCCCAACTGCCCCAACTCAAGGATGATCAGTGGATGTTTTATATGTGGATCGACCGAGAGCATAAGGTAAGAACTATCCACAGAGGGGAATGGAGGCGAGGAACGTAACTACGGGGAGAAGCGGTGGGGCGTTAGCAATTTCGAGACCAAACTCAACCAAGAACTCCAACGAAAGCAACTCCGGGGTTTACAACATGACGGTCCAGGATACGGTGGCATTACAAAGCGAAACTCCAGTGTGCTATTTGAATAACTTATATATCTTATATTTACGCTTAATCGGATAGACAAGTGTTATGATGAATAATTAAAGATCGGTTCGATCAAGTATGATCGAGATCTACGTCTGATGATTATATGCTATGTACCTTCTCGCATATGAGTTTTTAAAGCGGTGATTCCGGGGACTAATCCTTATAAGGAGGGTGAATGTAATAACCCTAGATTTTCTATATAAAATAAATAAGAAATTTTGCGTATAATTTTTTTTTTTTTATGATTTAGACTAAGTGTCAAGTAAAGTGAACGATAAATGCGAATACATTTATTACTTGAAAAATTAGAAATAATTTTGGAATTATTAATTACCACAAATTATATGGTAATAAATTTCTGTAAGCCGATATATTTTTATTAATTATTTTCCATGAAAACATGATTGGAAATAATATATGAAGTGATTGGAAATATTTTATTATATGAATTGTTCAGAATATTAAGTTAATTATTTTAACTTGATTATTGATGTTGTGTACGAAGAATAAGTCAGACATGAGATCCAAACCCTGGATTGGGATTGTGATCAAGAGATGAGAATAATAATATTATATTATTTTACAAAGACTATAATTATGTATCGGGTATGTGCGAATGAGATAATATTGAGCAATGACGGTCAATTAGGTCATAACATATTACCGTCTTTGTGAAACCCTAATTATTAAACTTCGCTTATGGGGTATTTCTGAGTAGTGACTGTGTATATGAAGTTACTATGAATAAGAATATCGGTAATTAGAAGAAACCCTAATTACTGTTGTACATCGATAATTAGGACAAACCCTAATTATTATAACCCTAACCGGTTGAAATTAGAAACCGTAACGATCGTATGTTAGTAACATACACGTATAATTAAAGAACCACTAATGGTCAATTAGAAACCCTAATTTTAATTACCGGGTTTAATTTCGATGTTACTGTATAAGTATTTTAATTTACCAAAGGATAGAAGTTAATTGGTAAATTATAATAATTAAATCTAGTGATGAAATATTACATTTAATTGCTTTGTACAAGATTGCTCATACACTCTTAAACAAAGCCCAACCATCACCCATAACAAATCAGAAGCAAGAATCAAGAATTTTTGGCAAAAAGGGTATAAGAACACTAAACCTAGAAATCCTTTGATTCGATGTTATTTGATACAATTGATTGTTTAAAGTTGTGTAATAGAATGTTAATTGATGATATGGGTTGATAAATCAAAGACCCATAACATCAAAGTGCACGAATTTGAAGATTTAAGCAAGTTGGAAAAACCGAATTCAGTTATTTTTTCACCAAATGTCAGAGGCCATAACTCTTTGCTCGATCATGAGTTTTGTTCTTCAAAAGTTGTTATGTGTAGCCTGATATGTGGTCTTTAATCTACAAAAAGAATCAAGTCCATATCATGTATAGATTAGAAGTTATAGATGGTCAAACATGGTTGACCGATCATGATAAACTGTTTTTGGACAGTCTGTAATGGGGGCATTCTCGTCCACTTTTTGTGCTTTAAAAGGTCTGGACTTTTGATATGTTGTAGTGCACTGAGTTAGGAAGCCATAGGCTTTGGAATGACCTCATTCCGACCTCGGATGAGGGGAATTACTATGATTGGAAGGAAATGTGTCAAAAGCCGAAAAAGTAAGCGGCGGGATGTGCTATTTGGGACACTTTGTTTCGATCAGTTAATGTTTTCAAAACCTTCTGGGCTTTTGGTATGTTATAGTACACCGAATAAGTTTCCATAGACTCAAAAGCGGACTAAATCCGATATCGGAGGAGAGAGTTATTACATTTCAAAGTAGTAGTGTCAAAACTTTCCAACAAGTGCGGTGCAGTTCATTTGAACGGAATTTCTGGGCTGATGTGTTCGGAATTTGGAAATGGTCAAAGAATAAAAGTTGTAGCCCCAGAAGTTAGCTTCGCGTGGGCTCAAGAATCGCTCAAAAATGTTTTAAAATGAAAGAGTTATGACTGTTTTAGCGGAAGAGGTAAAGCTGAAACGAGATTGAAAATCTATTATGAACGTCAACTTTTGGCGACTTGTTTGGGCTACCTAATGAACCCGAATTGGGTAATTCGTATTTTCTAAAAATAGTCTTACATACCATGTATAACATATCCAAAAATCAGATTAATCGGAGTTATGACCAATGCGTTAGAAAATCGCAAAGTGAGCTATTGAAAAATTAGTATAAACCAAGTCCCACATCGACTAAATTGAGAACTTCACCATTTTCTAAACCTATAAATAGAAGGGCTTGGCCTTTGTTTCATTCACCAACAATAAGGCCTCCAATTTTGAGAGAGGGCTTTGTTGTGGGAGAACTTTTATAAAGATCTCCTTAGTTAAATTTTGGGCGTGGAAGTGCGTATTCAAATCTGTGGAATTAAGATTTAGGGTATATTTCTTATTTAATTTTTGTAATGTTATTATTTTTAATTGTTAGTTAAAGTTTGAATTTTTGAAGTTTAGTTAGTGTTGTTAATAAACTAGTTAGTTTACTATGTTTATTTTGGCTTGGAATTGATTATGTAAATGAGTTATTTGTGATGACTTTTAATATTTTGTGATGAATTTCATTAATTAATAATTATTAATGATATTAAAGTTATTTAATGATTATATTAAATAATTTAGTTTAAAATGATTTTAATATTATAAAAATCATTTTAAATGAAAATAAGGTATTTAAAAATATTTTAAGTTATAAAATATAACTTTTAATATTTAAATGATAATTTCATTAATAATTAAATATTAATGATATTAAGATAATATTAATGATATTTAGTTTATTTAATAATTATTATTAAATGAATAGTTTAAAAATGGTTTTACTTATTTAAAACCATTTAAAGAGGATATTAAGGATTTAAAAATATTTTAAGTTATAATTAATGACTTTTAATATTTGGATAAATAGTACATTAATATTTAAATATTAATGGTAATTATTTAAAAATGATTTTTATTGTTTTAAAAATCATTTAAGGGTAATATAAATGTTTTAAAAATAGTTTGAGTTATTATAAATAACTTTTATATTTTTAGCAATGGTTTCATTAATAGTTTAGTATTAATTAAACTATTAATGATAATGGAATTGTTTAATGTTTAAATCATTTAATTATGATTCCGATAATTGAAAGTTATAAATTTGACCAAACTAGTGACTTGAGAACCGATTATGAAGTTCTAAATTTGAAGAAGAACACCTATAGTAATGATTATATATCACTATAGGCCCTTTAGTGAATGATTTGAATTATTTTAAATTTTCAATTTAAAATTTCGAAAATGATTAAAAATTAAGATGTCTGATATTTACAGATGTTGAGGTATAAAATAAGAGTCTTAGACTCAATTATTTACAAATAAAAGTTGTTTGCAGACGCAAACAAATGTCGAACCTATAATAGAAAGAAAAGGCTCTTTGTAAGAGCATGGATGAGATATTTGAAAAATGTATAAAAATATTTCAAGTATAGAATAGGAACTAAAAGTATGATCACTTTGTGATTATGTAATTAGACTATGTCTTTGTTGTAATAGAGCATGTACTATGTGTTAAGATATATTGTTCTAATCGAACGAATGATCCGATTATTGATAGGTTGTGATAAAGAGATAAAACCTAAGTTGAGATTTGTAATCGTTGAATCAGTAAAGTATCCTACCTTTGCATTTTCTTTGTGCAATGGACATGAGTAAGAAGTTTGAATTATTCTATTCTCCGTATGCATTATGTACGCTTTGATTATCAATATGTTAGCTCGATATATATTACATTAAGTTGATTTCTAAATGGTTATACAAGTGTCCCCACTTGGATAACCATGGCATTTATTCACATGTTGATATACCTCATCGATTACCCGTATACATATATGTTGAATTACATATTATTGTTGAGCAAGATTAAAACCTTCGGGTTGGAACCGTGCATGTATGAACATCCCATATGGGAAGATTTTTGCTTAAGGCGGATAGAGTGAGCGATGAATTTCGCTCAAGTTATGTAGTATTGATCAATACAGGTACAATGAAATGGTGATCACCCTCCGTGCTAAAATAAGCTAAGAGCGGTTTTGCGGATGGATTTACGCCAAACCTTTTCGAAAATGAAAAGAATGTTCATAGTATGATTCTTAAACCCTATTCATGGGTAGAGCCAGAGCCAAATTTAAATAATTTGGAAGAGATTTGTTATATGAATTTTTTATCAGTAAAGATTGCTTCACAACTTTTGATTCGTTGTAGAAGTGTTATGTAAAGAGAATACTTATATTCTTTCAGCTTATATATATAATTGCTATTACTTGCTGGGCACTCAAATGCTCATCCTTGCTTAAATTAAATGTTTTCGATTATGTATGAGCAACTTTGAAGGCTCGAAACCGAACAAACAAAGGAAAAGGAAAGTGATCGAATAAGTGTGTATCATGAGTTAATGGTTATAGTTGTATTGGTATCTATTCAAGTATTATAAGGAATGTATTTGAAGGTCACGTGCACAGGAAAGTAAACTTTGATGTATGTAAATTAAGTTCGAATGTATTATTATTTTAGTATTATTCAGCTTAAAGAAATGGTATCGTGGAGAACCGAGTTCGGGTTTCAAGTACCTGGATTTGGGGTCGTCACACCACTCATGTGAAGAAGATTCAATGGCAATACCGAACAAGGACTTAATTCTTCGCAGATGGCGCCCTTGATGCCGATCTTAGGTATATAGGCCACACCGCAGCCCCGAAGCAGGGTTTTGTTAGAAAATCTAGGTTTTGAACTTCAATGGTTCTGAGACCTACATGAATTGTGTTTATGTACTCAATGAATATACTAATACTATTCCTAGGTTACATATACTAATGTATATGGTAATGAACTTAGGAATTGAACGTATGTTATTAATTGTGAACGAGGAACACAAAGTGTTAGTAATAAACCGTAATGAATAAACAACATTGGTATTTCACCATTGATTATAGAGTCCGGTTAATGACGTGAGATTATTAACAAGCCGGAATGAAAGGTAGTAAGTCGAATTGACATTATTAATGAAATAAGGTCAAATAAGATATAGAAGAGAAAAAAGCTTGTATAAGCAATGTGATTGATTGTTTGGTAGCTAATTACAGTGTGCTATGTGAATATATCATGTAGATTCTATAAAGGCTGAGAACAGTCGAATAAATTATTTGAAGAAGCTTGAAGGCAAGTTTTCTTAACGCTTGTCTAACCTTTGTGTTAGTCGAGTTTTCTTTGATTCATTGTATTGAGTTACATGAATGATTTTAAAGAAAGGGTCAATGCCACTTTTAACTCGGCTAGACTATTCGTAAGAAATAGATAGATTTGAATACATATCTTTCTATATAGAAATGATAACACTATCCTATGCCAAGTAATTGGTACGAATTTGAAGGTAAGGTTTGTCTATGAACAAACAAAAGTATTTTTCATCGATTATTCGATGGGCACGCGAGTTTGCCAAAACTTAAACATAAATATGTTTAACGGATGAATGTTGATCAACATAGAGTACTATAGGCTGATCACCTAGAAGTGCTCGTAAGTAATGCCGGATGTACAACCTTAGTGCTGCTATATCCTTTTCAAGTATAAAAGTAGAAATATACTGTTCATGGTCTACCGACCGGTTCAAAATTCCTAAACTATTATATACTTTGGGAATGGATGTTATGAATTGTTAAGTATTATTGTTTCATAATAATTCATGACTATTTGTTCCGTGATGGAAGATTTCTTTATATAATTCACGAAGATGGTATTGATATTATTCTTTGTTAAACTTGCTGAGCTTGTTATGCTCACTTCTTGCGTGAATTATATGATTGTAGTTAAAGCTGAGCATACTGAGAATGCTAAGAGAAATAAGGGCAAGGCTAAGATGGATAGTTAAATATCTTGTAATAGATTAGTATGACTGTATGTATTATACTTACGAACAATGAATGATGTAATCGGTTTATGAACCTGGGAAAGGATTTCACTTTGATTATAATAAGAAGATAGTAATTACATTCATTATGTTGTGTTTTCAATGGAATGATTGTATAGTTATGAGTACCGTGTAGCACCATATGTCAGGTTGGAAGATACCTGAATTTGGGGGCATCACATAACTTAAAAATAAGTTGTTATAGTATGTAAGTTGAAATGCCTATAGAATGAATTGAATCCCTTTAGAACAATGATCAAATCGTTAGTAATGAAGTTTTGCCGGAATTCACACGATTGGACGATAATCGTCTCGTGAAATTCTCGGAATGGAAGTCAAAATTTGTGTTTGAACTTAGAAACATTGGTTTTTGATGGAGACAAGTCATATTTGGCATTATAGAGTTGTGGACTTAAAAATGACCAGATTCCAACTTAGAACGAAGAAACGAGCGTTGAACGTTCACGGACGTCCATCATTTTCGTTAAAAATGAACTAATAGGTGAATTTTTAGCAAACAAAGTCAAATAGATAAATTTCTTACATGAACACGTAGAGTATGTAATTTGTGAACTATCGAGCCAATTCAGACTTATAACGAAGAAGTTACGAATCCGGGAAATTCACAAAGTTAAAAGTCTCAGAAAAATTTTACGGTGCCTGAGTTGGCACATCAAGGCCAACCAAAGATATATTGGTGGCGCCATATATATACAGTATATATACCTATCGCAGAGTCATCACACATGACAGACTTACCGAGAGTAATGTGTGGTAATATGCCAAGACCGGATGTTAGGTACTACTAACCCGCGCCGCAACGCGAGTGGAAGGGCAATGACCGGTGCCATAGCGCCAGTCCTAGGGTTTGGCCAGTGAAGAAGGTTTACATGTATATGCTGAATGGTAACTCATTAGTAATGAACTAAAGCTTAATTATAATATGGTTAAGTCATGTTTAAACCTTAAGTATAATTAGTTAAGGTTAAATTAAGTCAATGGTAGGTGAATGTAAGAATGATGTAACGAAAAGACGAAACCAATAATAACAAATCTAAGTCGTAATTAGATTGAGACGAAGGGTAAGATTCATTAGGAACCATGTATGTTCATTCGCGAATGTGATGTTATCATTTACTGTAGAGACTTAAACACTTAAACAAGAACGTGTTATAACTGTAGTAGACGCTGAAGGCAAGTATTCTAACCCTTGTTTCAGTTCAATCTGGATAAGCTTTGTAATTCATGTATTCTTACACATGAAGTATTGTATGATGAAGTCAAAGCTAAATCTTTCGGCTAGACTTATATTATGTTTCTATCAAAGCATGGTTAATGTTTACCATGTTATATTGGTGTGGTTTTCAAACGAAGACTGAGTATGCTAAAAATGTTTTTTCGTCAAACGACAGGCACGTGAGGTTGCCACAACTTAGACGTACATACGTTTAATAAATGTAGTGTTGATCAGCATAGAGTACTATAGGCTGATCACCTAGACGTGCTCGTAACAAATGTCGGATTTATAGACTTAGTGCCGGGATGTCCTTTTCAAAAGAACTTATGAAATGCTCAAGGTCTTGGACCAGAATTGATGTTTTACTGAATATTGTTGTTGTAAAACATTTTGAAGGAAAAGAAGTGCTATTTTGAATTATCGATAGTACTTCATAACTATTGTTCAGTTATCGAAGATATATGATTCCTATATTTCAAGCATGTTGTTTATTAGAAATGTCATACTTGCTGAGCTAGTCATGCTCACTCTTGTTTGAACCATATGAACACAGCTAAGATCGAATGGACCGAAGGCTCCAGCAAGGATAAGGGCAAGGCAAAGACGAACCCATAGAATACTTATGTAATAGTATAGGGTGAATGATTGTAATATATTTGATATTATGACAAGAACAAATGTAATGGTTATAAAGAACCTGGGGCAATGTTAATATTATTTGGAATATATAGAAGACATGTTCGTTCCTTTGAGACTTTTCAATTGAATGTATGTATGAATGGTAGTACCGTGTAGCACCATCTGTTGGGTTGGAAGATACCCGGATTTGGGGGCGTCACACATATAGTCTGATAAGAGTTTGTAGAACTCATTAAAGATCATAAAGCAGATCATAGAGATTACAAATCATATAGTCAGATTAATCAGATACTCTATGAGCACTATGAAACTCTACAATTAAGAAAATCGTAGAGTATGTCAACTCTGACAACAGACTAACAGTGTGAAGACTTGTAGAGTGAAGATTCCAAGATGGTTCCTAAACATCCTAAGTTTAAAGAGGAATATCAGATCGAAGTGTGTCTAACAGATAGTTCGGTGAAGTGACAACATCCATGTGAATGTCACTATAGTAGTCTGATGTGACATATTAGAGCCGAAAGCAAGATGCACATCCTCTCTAAAAGTCAACAATTAGAGATCTTCTAGGATCAGAGCATTAAATGAGCAACGACAATTTTTCAATGGAAAAATCTCGAGGGTGTCTATAAAAGGCACGTAAACATAATCCAACAAAATTAAGAAAACTGATAAAGATTTGAATGGTAACACAACTTTCAAAAAGCTCTACTCTACGAATAAGAAATTCTTGTTCTGTTGTTAAGTCGTTCTTCATTGGACTTAAAGTCACTTAACAGGACCTAAAAATCACTTATTCTCTTTGTGTTTCCTTGGTTTTAGTGAACTTTTTGTGACAAAGTCTAAGTGACTTGAAGAGTTCTTAGTGAACTAGTCTTAGTCACAAATACTAAGTCTTAGTGACTTGAAGGAATCTAAGTGATTCATCTATTGTAATAGTTTTTAGTGAACTAATCTAAGTGATCACCCCCATCCTTAATGGATTTCCTACTCGAAGAGTAAGAGAGTGAACTAGGAGAACTTTGTGCTCCGAACAACTTAAAAATTCATGTGTTTAATTTACTTTTTGCACTTAAATTTTTGCAAAGTATTTATATTTATTGGTGACTTAATTCTACTTGTGTATTAAATTCAGAACTGAGAATTCTTTTAAATCTTTGAAAGGATTTTCAAACTATCATTCTATTGTGCATAATTAAATTAACTTGTTTAATTTATAAGTTGGTAATATATCTTTAAAAGAAAAGTTTTTTAAAGGATCTATTTAATCCCCCCTTCTAGATCTCTTAGTGCCTTTAGGAAACAACAAGTGGTCTCAGAGTAGGTTATCTTGAACGAAGCTTAAAACGCTTGAGTAGATCAATGACACAAAACAAAACCAGTTTTGAGCTTGGGGGTGGAAACAAGCCACATCTTTGCAACAAAGATAAATTTATTAACTGGAAAGTTAGAATATAGGCATATACGTACGCGATCATTGAAGATCTGTTCGATGCGGTGATCAATGGACTGTATGTCCCATAAAGCTCGCTCTAAAAATAAAAGATCCAAACAAGGTTGTGGCCAAGAAAATGGTAGAATGGACATATATGGAAAAGAATCTCATGCAGTTAGATAAAAAAGTCAAGAACATTTTGTTCATAGCTTTGGAGGATGAATTGTTTGAGAACATGGTCAACTACAAGACAACAAAGGAAGCATGGGAAACTTTGTTGGTGATGTATGAGGGAACTAAAAAAGTCAGGGAAAATAAGAAGTCCCTACTGAGTCAACAATATGAGATGTTTTCCCATGTCCTTGGAGAAAACATAATGTTATTTCCCAAAGGCACAATACAGATCTAGAAGGGGGGGGGGGGGTTGAATATATCTTTAAAATTCTTTATATTACTTAATTAAATTAACTCAATAAATATTTAATCAAGAATGTCTATACGCAGTGGAATATAGGTTTGAAAACTCCCCTTGAAGATTTTCTTAGAAATCTCAATTCTTAAAACAAGTTATATGAATGATCAAACACATAGCCGATATAGCAGTTATAAATTATAGAATGTAAATTTCAGAATGTAAAAGACACGAGAGGTTTTAAGTGGTTCCGAGACTAAACAACTCCTACTCCACTGTTTTACTCAACGAATAGGATATCCACAAATGATATAGGCCCAACAAACCATTTTATATCCGAACATCTTGGGTTCCTCTGAGTCATAAAGTCTCGACATTGAGTCACTTAGATTTGACAATTCGATCACCAATGACAAGGATCCACCGACACTAATTCGGCCCCAAGACTAGGATCCACCGACTCTGTAGCGAATCGAATTTTCAAGAAATATTTAAAATAAGAATTTAAATAAATAAAATTCTTATTATGTGATATTAGATTTTATATATAAAATTTTGCTGTGCAAGTTAATGATTTGTATAATAATAAATATATTATTATTTATTATTATAAATGGGTGAATATAATTTATTAGGAAAAGGACAAAATATAATATTATATATTTATTTTAATTAAAGAAATAAATTATGGAAAATAATTTATTAAAGAGTGGAGTAAAGGTTATAATTTTAAAAATCTGGTATGCTCTACTATGTGTTATACAAGGTATTCAGCCTAGCCACGATGAACTTGACTTAGTTTAGACAAGAAAATCTGAATGGAAATTTAATTATTTTAAAAAGTAAAAATTTACGGGGCTTAAACTGGTTTAATAATACCAAATTCTTGTGATTGAGTAACACGTGGGTTGTCTAAAGAACCTTAGCATGATAGGAGTTGTTATAACATGAGTTAAAAAGAGTTTTCAAATAAAACTATACGGTTCTGAAAACTAAATTTGATGCAAGTAAAATAGGATCTAAACAGGTATAAACCATTTTATTATCTGAGCATGTACTGAAATGAGACTTTAAGGTATAATAATAAAGGTTGTGCAAAGAAAAGCTCAATTTTGGTTTAGCAGGGAGTAGTGCGGTCGTGCCACTCCCAAGCATAATTGCAGCGCGGCCGCGCCATGCTACAGATCCTTCAAGACTAGTTTATTGTGATTTGAACCTTGAAACATGATTATATGAGCTTCTAAGAATGAAATTCATGAAGTATGTAGTAGTTATATTAACTTAGTGTTAAATAACTCTAGCAAACACCGATCGATTAGTGAATGAAAATGAAACAAGAATGGGCGAAGAACTAATGTAAACTAAACTGCGTATTAAGTTTAAGTAAACTAAGTTTACATGATATATGTAACTGATATGTGCCTATATGTGTATACTTAAACTTGTGTAGGAAGCATGAAGTGCCAGATAGCTATACATGGTAATTAGTACGCAAGGCAAGTCTTCTAGTTCCTATTTTTTAGTTGAACTTAACATGATTATATGGTTTATCTACTATACCATTGATGTATGAAAGTCAACTTATTAATTAAATGGATTGAGTTTTGGTACTAAGTCTTGATATGATATGTAACGACCCCAAAATTCATACAATTTATTTCTCGACTTCGGTCGTTAATAATACATTCCACGTTTAATTTTTACATCATTAAACGATAATACAACCATTGAAATTTGCAGAATAATTAAAATTTTCTATTACAAACTATCCTCATTCCCAAAATCTTCAACCTTTACATCTAAATTTCTCAGAATCATTTTAATACTACAATAGTTTCCATCGCAAAATGATATTACAATTCAATATTAATACATTATTCGGAACCTTAAACATGGTTCAAATAATAATAACACAACCAAAGTGTATAAATCTTCAAGTATCACATCTGATTCATGTCTTTCAAGTAACACATAACTTTACCTTGAATCTTGAACCTGCAAAAGTGGTTATTTGCAAGGTTGAGCTCGACAACCCATCAAAATCTAACAGTTTTCATGCATCACATATCACATAATAACATGCTCAACATATAACATACATGCTACAGTTCATATAACAAGTATAAAGATTGAGTCCTTACTCAATCATCATGCTTTAATCATTCAACATAGTCATAAATTAACTTTAACATTTCATACTTTCAACATATATATAACACATCATGCTCTTTGCAATAAAGATTTAAAACAGTTAATCATCAAGTTCACCTAGCAGATAGGAACTGAAAGACTTGCCTGATTCGTAGTTTATGAACTACGGCTTAACTGCATAACGCTTATCTGTACTTCCGGTATTCCTACACAATTAGATAATCATGGATTCACATACATCAGTCATATATTTCATACGCTCTTAATATAAAAATAAATATTATTTCTTAACTTGGTTCCATTTTTACTTAAACTTAGGATAACCATGAGACTAGTTCATTCTATTATCATATTTATCTAAACAATCTTGTTACATATCTTGTAGTCCTTAAAGACAATATATAACCATAACTTTAGACCATACAATTAACAAACTGATCTTGGTAACTCTGCGAGCAGTGCACAACAGATTTAATCATAGGAGTGGCGCGACCACTACTTCTCCCATCAAAACTCATTTGAGCTTTTCATTGCTCAGTTTAGTCCTAACCTACTATGCATTTTGATACATACTATGAACATACATCAAGTAGGTTCTGATATTTCTTCACATTCACATTTCAAATCATTTAGTTTTGAATTACATAGTTCTATGTTGAATTATTTACATCAACAAGGCTTAACAACTTCTTTTAATAAAGGTTCAAGGTTTATAAGCTTTTAAACCTTATATTGGTACTAACAACCTTTAATACGCATGTTCACATTTATCTATCTCATTTATATAGACATAGCATAGTTTATACTTTTAAAACATGCTTAAATAACTTATGTCATGCTTGACTAGTTGAGTGCACATATCATTCATGTTCAAAGGCATAAATAACTCTATCATGCTTGCTTATAAGGTCATAATGCAAGTAACAATGCTCATCAAAGTTAGTTTCTAAAACTTTTAAATTTCTCTTTGAAAATGCATATTATCCAAGCTATACAAATTATCTTATACGAGGTAACTTAAGATCACATTTTATGCTCGCATGACTCCACCATATGCTCAATACAAAGTCAGAACTCAAGTGACTTAAAGTTCGTCAAGGTTTGTTCTTGAAATCCTCAAGTTTCTTTTTAAAACACATACTAAGTCATGCTTAAGCATCCCATTATTAGTAAAGTAATCTTAGACGTTTGACATGTTTATTATCATGTATATTCATGTTTTATTACTTAGAATAACATAATCCATCGTCCGGAGGACTATACTTGCGTATGTACTTGTTCGACGCCCTCTGATCGCCTCCTATTACGTAAAAGTCAAAAAGATGACTATTTTGACCCTTCTTAACGACCTCAAATTGTAACACTTAAAGAACAAAATTTGTAGGACTATTCATTCTCATTGCGGGATCATCTTGAATCACCTTAATCGGAGTTTGTATGAAAAAGTTATGACCGTTTTACCAAAATAGGTCAAAGCAGTCGCATTCAGCACACATGGGGCGCGGTCGCGCCCCTTTTCCTCACAAATACCGCACGCCCACACCAATGCCCAGCCCGAGATGCGTTAAACTCTTAGCTACTCATCTAGAGAATAATTATAACACTTCAAACATATTAACAAATCATTTTAAGGGTTCCAATTCAGTGTTCATGCTATATTTTCATATTTTAAACATATTTAGCGAATTCATTCACTACGAATTCGTTTCTCAACCAAATTGGTCCATTCAACTTTCATTGATTTCGTTTCTTCACATACTAACATAATCCAACATCAATTTACAGATTATAACATATATTAGACATAAAATTTTGTACTTTCTTAAGCTATTTTTCATAAACATACACTGTTATTAACTTTTCTCCCTACAAACCCAAATTTCATGAATTTGACACTCAAACAACACTCACATGTGATGATTAACAGAGTATAAACCCTACTTACAAGTATATATATCAATCCAACACAACTATCAACTCACAATGGATAACCACTAAGAAATAAAAATATACAACTTAGAAGCAATTTACCTTGATTTAGCAAAGTGTTAGAAACCCTTCTTGTTCTCTTAGCAATCTTTGCAATTCTCTCTTCTCACCAAGCTCTCCCTCTTTCTAAACCCTCTGTGTTTCTTCTTCTCTCCCAACTCTCTGCTCTTAGGCCTTAGGAGAGAAATAAGACGCGAAAGAAAAAAAATAACCTGATTAGGCTTAATTCCCACTTACTCTATCAGTTAAAAAATAAAATAAAAAGACGTCAGTTACATAAACCAAAGGGCACAAGTCCTTGTTTGCCACACACCAATTCCCCCAAACTGGATTATTTTAATAATATTATATTATATAGTTTTTATTTGTCACACATGTAACCAATTTACATAACTTACAATTATAATTTTCATTATAATTCTTTTGATGATTAATAAATAATCATATATCTAATTTAATTAAGATATTAGATTTAGACATTGTTTTATTTAATTTACTTATTTTCTTTAATATTAAACAACTGATTTAATTTAATTAATTCATTAAATTAAATCTTCAAAGAATAAAATTTATCTTTGCTTTAATTTTATTATCATACACACGTAACTAAATTATTATACCACAATTTCATAAATTATTAATTTTTCTCAATAAATAAATAATTTAAAATATTTATTTAATTCAATAAATAATTAAAATTAATTACCAAATTCATTTAATTCCTTCAATAGTTAACTCAACTATTAAACCTCACTTTCCCAATATATGAATATATATTTCTCTTCACACCAGATCACATATTTCAAAATATATAGAACGTATATATACATACTAAAACTCAAAATATCTCATAATAAGAATTTTAATTATTAAATTCCTATTTTAATAACTTATAAAAATTCGGGTTGTCACATCTTTCCCTTCTTATAAGGATTACGTCCTCAGAATCACCGACACCCTACCTTACTAAGGTTTTCACAAAATCTCCTTCATAATTATCGTTTAATAACTTCAACACGTTAACTTAGCAAACAATTTTACATATATATATATATACTTCATTCATTTCTTCTACAACTTTTAGGTTTTATTACATAACCTTCAATTAAACACAATCATATATCAAATATTATATATTCTTTAACCCATTTATTTCCTTTTCGAAGGATCGTTATCATAAACACTCGGGATATTACATTCACCCTTTCTTCTAAAAATTTCGTCCTCGAAATTTTTATTTATTAATCTTCATTCATTCAATCTATCAAAATAGATTTTTGCGTTAATACTTTATTCATTCATTCCATTTATCAAAATAGATTTTATGTTGATATCTATTTATTCATTAGGTTCTGCAACCAAATTCTTTCTCTAAGGATCTTTTTAAGATCATTATATTCCTCACCTCTTCCTCTTCTAAGAGTTTCATATTTCTCTTCCTTCTAGAATTTCAAATTTTTTTTTTGAAATTATTTTGTTTTGCTTAATTTTCTCATCCTTTCCATTTTCACCTTTCAGAATAACAAGAATCTTCCACAATTGCTCAATAATTAGGAAGCGATATGAATAACATGAATTTAAAAGATTCAAAATCATGCTGAGGGGTCACAAGACCTTGAACTACGTCCACGATTATAAGTACTCTTTCAACTTAAACCTTAACAGTCATTAGACTATAGGGACTCCCGTACTTAGGGTGTTAAGCCCTTTGTACAATGTATTGTGCACAAACATCTAAATGCCTCCGTGTAATCCCCTATAAAAGGGTTGTTCATATCAGCTTTTCAACATTTGAATCCGCACCAAAACAATTTGGTTTGGCATAACTTTTCAAGAAACGCTTGAATTTCATGAACATCTTTCAATAATCGTCTAGCTGAATCAAATAGCATAGACTTCTACAACAATTCAGACATCAATCGAAATATACATATATATATATATATATATATATATATATATATTCTCATATCTTAAAGAAATCTAAAAAAATCCTTTTTATGACGTCATGATACCGCACTGTATTTACAGTCCGTTTGAGGATTCCATCATTTGGTGATTTTATCATACTACATCATACCATAGTGGGCTGACGATCCTTAGATCATATCCAACACTAAGTAATACTGCATTGATGACTCCATCGGTTTTTTTTTCATCTTTGCACCAGGTTCCATGACACATTGATGATATAAAAATACATTTTGATATATTTCAAATCATTTTTGTCTAGCCGAAGCAATTAGCATAGACATACGAATAACGATATTGTTTTTAAAACTCATTAGTTTCATCATTTGATCTAATGTTTTTCAAGAAAATAGAAGTGCAAACATCAGCACGAAGTCAATAAATTTTGAAAGTCTTGCATAGCTAGTAGATTTAGAATATCCAGGTATCCATCAACTTCAATCTTTACTTCATTACTTCATTACTTAACCATTCTATCAATCTTCAACTTCATCAATGCTCTCTATACTATAACCGTTTTCTACCCAAAATAGTTTCATCAAACTTACTACACATTAGAAATCCAGAACTTGCCACAATAATATGAGTTTAAGAACTTGTCCTAGTCAGACCATAGGCATCCATTCACTGAGGGGTTCAAAACATACCATATTATTATGAGTCACGAACTTACCATATGCATTAGTTTTAAGAACCGCACCTAATCTTAATAATATCTGACTAATCTTAATAGTTTCTAACTATCAAATATACACATGAAAAAAGAATAACCTTTTCACCACATACACATTGATAACGCAACACCAACATTCCAATGATTATCAATGTGATAAACTGAGTGCAAGCACAAAACCCTAGCCCATACAAAGATTTGTACAACTTAGCCATCACATGAGTCCTCAATTGAAATCCCACCTAACTCTATCTTACTCTTAACTTGCTCTTTGCTCGATACGAATTCCTCGTATCACATTATCTATAACTCCTCGTGAGTTTACCTCATACTATATCATAGTGCCTTATCTGTATAGCATCAAGCTATAATTATTCAAACATTACAGGCCA
This sequence comes from Panax ginseng, assembly GCA_020205605.1. Lineage (NCBI taxonomy): Eukaryota > Viridiplantae > Streptophyta > Magnoliopsida > Apiales > Araliaceae > Panax > Panax ginseng. The sequence goes on along the minus strand of CM035131.1, from coordinate 75,371,888 downwards.
TCTTCCTTTTATAACTTAAACAGATCATGTCGTGATCTTATTCTATAATCATCTCCCTTAAAATTCTTTTCTTATCTCGTGATCGTTTTGTTTTATGATTCTCTTTCTTTCTGTTTTTCATCATTTACGACATTATTCGTTATCTTGGCTATTGCCATTTCTTATCTTCAAGATTCTTCTTTGAATTCTCTTGTTTATATAACAATTCTTCTTTTAAGAATTTCTAACTTCATTTACATTCTTCAACATTTCATTTAAGTTCCACATTTTCATCATACGTATCCATTTCTATACTTGGTACACATTGAGTCTCTTATAGTTTTAACATGGTACACTGAGTGGTTTCCCACAAACAACCAACAAACTAGGTTCCGAGTTGCTAGTTCGTATATACCTCTGCTCTATGAAGGAATCGTTTAGCCCAGATACCATACATCAACTATTAAAGAGTACAATTGTACCATACTTAAATATAACTTGTTGATTTTTAACTTCTTTATCATCTTCTCCTTTATTCTCTAAGGTTATAGCCTAGGGTACTTTTACCTAAGGTTTATAACCTACAGCTTTGATACCAATTGTAACAACCCCAAAATTATTACAATTTAATTCTTGACTTCGGTCGTTAATAATATATTCAACCTCTCATTTTTACATCATTAAACGATAATACAACCATTGAAATTTGAAGAATAATTAAAATTTTCTATTACAAACTATCCTCGTTCCCAAAACCTTTAACCTTTACATCTAAATTTCTCAGAATCATTTTAATACTACAATAGTTTACATCGCAAAATGATATTACAATTCAACATTAATACATTATTCAGAACCTTAAACATGATTCAAATAATAATAACACAACCAAAGTGTATAAATCTTCAAGTATCACATCTAATTCATGTCTTTCAAGTAACACATAACTTTACCTTGAATCTTGAACACCAAGAAAAGTGGTTATTTGCAAGGTTGAGCTAGACAAATTTCAACAAAATCTAATAGCTTTTCATGCATCACATAGCACACAATAACATGCTCAACATATAACATACATGCTACAGTTTATATAACAAGTATAAAGATTGAGTTCTTACTCAATCAGCATGCTTTAATCATTCAACATAGTCATAAATTGACTTTAACATTTCATACTTTCAACATATATATAACACATCATGTTCTTTGCAATAAAGATTTAAAACAATTAATCATCAAGTTCACATAGCAAATAGGAACTAAAAGACTTGCCTGATTCGTAGTTTATAAACTACGACTTAACTGCTTAACGCTTATCTGTACTTCATGTATTCCTACACAGTTATATAATCATGGATTCACATCCATTAGTCATATATTTCACATGCTCTTAAAATAAAAACAAATATTGTTTCCTAACTTGGTTCCATTTTTACTTAAACTTAGGATAACCATGAAACTAGTTCATTCTATTATCATATTTATCTAAACAATCTTGTTTCATATCTTGTAGTCCTTAAAGACAATATATAACCATAAATTAAGACCATGCAGTTAATAAACTGCTCTTAGTCACTTTGCGAATCATCGCCACACACATTGATTTAAGCTTGGGAGTGGCGGCACTGCTTACTCCCAACCAAAACTAGACTTGAGCTTTTTATTGCTCAGTTTAGTCCTAACCTACTATGCATTCTGATACATACTATGAACATACATCAAGTAGGTTCTGATATTTCTTCACGTTCACATTTCAAATCATTTAGTATTGAATTACATAGTTCTATGTTGAATTATTTACATCAACAAGGCTTAACAACTTCTTTTAACAAAGGTTCAAGGTTTATAAGCTTTTAAACCTTCTATTGGTACTAACAACCTTTAATACGCATGTTCACATGTATCTATCTCATTTACATAGACATAACATAGTTCATACTTTTAAAATGTGCTTAAATAACTTATGTCATGCTTGACTAGTTGAGTGCACATATCATTCATGTTCAAAGGCATAAATAACTCTATCATGCTTGCTTATAAGGTCATAATGCAAGTAACAATGCTCATCAAAGTTAGTTTCTAAAACTTTTAAATTTCTCTTTGAAAACACATATTATCCAAGCTATACAAGTTATCTTATATGAGGTAACTTAAGATCACATTTTATGCTGGCATAACTCCACCATATGCTCATTACAAAGTCAGAACTCAAGTGACTTAAAGTTCGTCAAGGTTTGTTTTCGAAATCTTCAAGTTTCTTTTAAAACACATACTAAGTTATGCTTAAGCATCCCATTATGAGTTAAGTAATCTTAGAAATATGACATGTTTATTATCATGCATATTCATGTTTTATTACTTAGAATAACATAATCCATCATCCGGAGCACTATACTTGCGTATGTGCTCGTTCGATGCCCTCCGATCGCCTTCTATTACGTAACAGTCACAAAGATGGCTGTTTTGATCCTTCCTAAAGACCTCAAATTGAAACACTTAAAGAAATAAATTTGTAGGTCTATTCGTCCTCGTTCCGGATCATCTTGAATCACCTCAATCGGAGTTTATATGAAAATGTTATGACCATTTTACCAAAACAGGTCAAAGCATCACATTCAGCACACATGGGGCATGGCCGCACCCCTTTTCCTCACAAATACCGCGCGCCCGCACCAATGCCCAGCCCCAGATGCGCGCTCACGTGGACGGGCAGCGTGCCCGCATGAGGCTTCGCATAAAATATAGTTTTGTTCTAACTTTCTCATTTTAAGTCCGAATTAGTTGGTTTTCGATTCGTTGGACTCATTAAACTCTTAGCTACTCATGTAGAGAATAATTATAACACTTCAAACATATTAACAAATCATTTTAAGGGTTCCAATTCAGTGTTCATGCTATATTTTCATATTTTAAACATATTTAGCGAATTCATTCACTACGAATTCGTTTCTCAACCAAATTGGTCCGTTCAACTTTTGTTGATTTCATTTCTTCACATACTAACATAATCCAATATCAATTTACAGATTATAACACATATTAGACATAATATATTGTACTTCCTTAAGCTATTTTTCATAAACATACACTGTTATTAACTTTTCTCCCTACAAACCCAAATTTCTTTAATTTGACACTCAAACAACACTCACATGTGATGATTAACAGAGTATAAACCCTACTTGCAAGTATATATATATATCAATCCAATACAACTATCAATTTACAATGGATAACCACTAAGAAATCAAAATATACAACATAGAAGCAATTTACCTTGATTTAGCAAAGTGTTAGAAACCCTTCTTGTTCTCTTAGCAATCTCTACAATTCTCTCTTCTCACCAAGCTCTCCCTCTTTCTAAACCCTCTATGTTTCTTCTTCTCTCCAACTCTCTGCTCTTAGGCCTTAGGAGAGAAATAAGACGCGAAAGAAAAAAAAACCTGATATGGCTTAATTCCCACTTACTCTATCAGTTAAAAAATAAATAAAAAGACGTCAGTTACATAAACCAAAGGCCACAAGGCCTTATTTGCCACACACCCAAACTGGATTATTTTAATAATATTATATTATATAGTTTTTATTTGTCACACATGTAACCAATTTACATAACTTACAATTATAATTTTCATTATAATTCTTCTGATGATTAATAAATAATCATATATCTAATTTAATTAAGAAATTAGATTTAAACATCGCTTTTATTTAATTTATTATTTTCTTTAATATTAAACAATGATTTAATTTAATTAATTCATTAAATTAAATCTTCAAAGAATAAAATTTATCTTTGCTTTAATTTTATTATCATACACACGTAACTAAATTATTACACCACAATTTCATAAATTATTTATTTTTCTCAATAAATAAATTATTTAAAATATTTATTTAATTCAATAAATATTTAAAATTAATTACCAAATTCTTTTAATTCCTTCAATAGTTAACTCAACTATTAAACCTCATTTTCCCAATATATGAATATATATTTCTCTTCACACCAGATCACATATTTCAAAATATATAGCACGTATATATACATACTCAAACTCAAAATATCTCATAATAAGAATTTTAATCATTAAATTCCTATTTTAATAACTTATAAAAATTCGGGTTGTCACATGATATGTGATATTCTGAATCTTATCTTTCGAAGTTATAATGCATGTTTTGTATAATTATGAACTGAGCATGAACTTATGTGCTATGTGATGCATGAAAATTGTTGGATTTGCTGAGCTGTCGAGCTTAAACTTGGAAAAATAAATTTTTGCAGGTTAAAGATATAGTGCAATATTATGTGCTACCTGAAAGACGAAGACTAGATGACATACGAAGAGATATTGCTTCTTCAATTAGAAAGTTTATTGAATTATAAGGATAATTCTTTCGATGTGTATAGTTGATAGCTATGTAAATCTTTAAAATATTTAATAAAGAATATTTGTTTTGAAACGAGATTTTTTTGTGGTGAATGTTTGTATATAGAATTATATAGATAAAAAGTTAATATATACAGATGATAAACATTGGTACTTGAACTTTTATAGTTCATTTACTTTGCTATTACAAGAGATCATAAAGGTTGCGATTTAGGAAACACAAGAAAGAAGAAAGAAAATTTTTAATTATTCGTATTTTCGGCTGTTATTTCATCTTTGCATGATGTACAACTGATTCAAGATAGTAGTAAATGCACAAGGTCGAGATTAATTTAGTCCTTATTTTGGATTACGTTGGTCCTGATTTTGGGGTCGTCATAGTCCCCACTTCGGTCACAAAGACTAGGATCCATCAACCCTTCCTCCTTTTTTGTAGAAATGTGTTTGAGGTGCTGCTAAGATGGCTTGAATTCTCTTAATCTTATGGAACTCAGTAGCATTGTTGATCATCTTCTTGATGCTTGCTGAACTCTATTGTTGAAGCTTGATTTCTTTTGATTATCAGCAGTTATTCATGATCAATGTTGACGTGCTGCTGAGTTATTCACTTAAACTCTTTAAATTTTGTGCGTAGCAACATTGAACACTCTTTAGAATCGTAGACTTGTTTTCTACGTATTCAGCTTATTGATTCTCAGTGTTCCAGATGAAACGTATAGTGGTGCCTTGAGGTTTTCCTTCTAATATTCCACTCTCACGTTATCAATATTGACTATATGGCTTCTTCATATTTGGACCTTCATTTCTGCCACGTCCTCCACTTTTTTGGCTCTACGACTTTGGCTCATTTATTCTAGAGCTTTCTATCTTTTTTGACTTTGGCTCTGTGGCTTTAATCTTTTTATGTACTCATCAGCTTCTTGTAGTCTGATAAGGTGCTGCCAAGATTAACTTTAATCTCTTTCTCTTTTGGACTTGACAACTTTGAACATTTCTCTGCTCGTAGAGTTGACCTTACTATATGTTTTCTTTTGTTCAGCTCGATGTTCATCTCTATTGATTATTTTCCTTTAGTACTAACGTTCAGTGCTCATCATCATCATAATTCTTCAAAAATGTTATCTTTTATACTCCTTTGAAATCTTTCCATTGAGAAGTATCCGTTGGAGCATTTAATGCTTAGATATTTTGATATCTCTGATGTTGACTTTTTGAGGCTTTGTGTGATGCCCCCAAAATAGGTATACACAACCCATTCTGAGTCTCCAAATACATGGTACATAATTCAAATACAAACTTAATTTATACAATTATCAACTGTCATGCAAAATACGACAAAACGTAAGCTGAGAGTTTTAATACGAATATTGTTTCGTAGACAATATCCAAACTTAAATGAAGTCCTCATTATAATTGTTATCACACTATTTTATAAAATAGTGAAGACTACTATAGCAACCATCTCGGACCGTCACTCCATTCCCCGACTAGTCCCAGCTATATTCTCATTTCCTGAAGAGAACAATGAAAGAAAAGGGTGATCTTAATTATCCCAGTAAAGAATATTATGACTAAGATAATATAGAATAAATTATCCTTAGCCTTTAACAGTCTAAAAACTGATAGAATACAATAGATAACAAGTTTAACTGCTGCAGAACAAGCAATCCATTAGAAGAGTCAAGTAGAGCATGATATCTACTATCTTCTATGATTTAAACATTCATCATCAGTATTTTATCTTTATAACACATCTCAATAAATAATCCACATCACCGAATTATCCATGCACTACGGGCCAAGGATATTCGATAATATCACATCCATGAATTATCCATGAACTACGGGCCAAGGATATTCGTTAGTATAACCAATGGTCATGATCATGCCAAACAACTGTCCATCAATGCACTACACATCAATTGTAACAGTACAGGTCATGCTTATACTGATACATAATTTTTGGTCATAATCATACCAATCAACAGTCTATCTATGCACTACGGGCCAAAGATGACTTTCATCACAATATAAACATGAGGATGATGCCAATGATATAAGAACTCAATTAAGTTAGATCAAGGATAAATTTTAAAGATTTATAATTCAATTTATCCAGAGTTTAAAAATGTCAAAATTGTCAACATGATAACTGCTTTGTGGAGTAAAATTCAAGAATAATATTCATGTATCAAAAATAATTTGAACAGAAAAGAAATTAATTTTTGTCCTGAATAGTACCCCGTGAATAGTACTTCATGAATAATACCATATGTATGAATAGTAACGTATGTATAAATAGTGCTTTATGTATGAATAGTACCTATAAATAGTACTCCGGCATGAAAAGATTAAAATTTAAGAAGAATGCCCAGGAAAATATTTCAGTGAAACGATACTAGATGAAACACAAATTTCAAGGATATTCTACTAATTTCAAGAAGTATAGAAGCAATACTTATCAAAATAAGTGTAGAATTAGGAATATAAAACGAAATAATATTACTTACATACTATAGAGTATGAAAGAAAATATTATTTCTTACGAATATTATACGAATATTGAACAAAAATAATATCCCTTACCTTAAAAAGAGAGTAATTCTGACTGGTATAAACTGGTATAGCGGAGATATTCTTGAAGAAAACTTGCACTATTTGCAACACTCAAAGTTTTCTTAAACTCAAAAGAAATACGCTCAATATTGTAGAAGAAGAATTCTCTGATTCTGGTGTGATTTTCTTTTCTAAACTAAGCATCCTATTTATAGGTGAATGACATGGAACTATTTAAAAAGAAAAATCACGGACTGCACAATACATTATCACGGACGAATCGACGAATTTTTTGATTTTACTATGCAGCACTATGCAAACACTATGCAATATAATATATTCTAAAAAGTATTCTGTTTTATATAAAAAGTTTTCTATTTTATTACTATTATAATAATAATAAAACAAAAACTGAGATAACTTTCTATTGGCAATTTTGAAAAATGAGTAAGTGTGTAAAATCCCAAATTTTACAAATAAAGATTTAATTTTCTCAAAATATTTTTTTCAAAATTATGGTGTGGATTTGAGATAATGTTATAGTTATGGGTAATATTTATAAATTTTGCAAAGTACGCAAATTGTTATATAATATTCGATTGGTCGGGGAATATTCATTTTAACAGGGAATATTCATACAACGGCACAATCATTGGTGGACCCCGCAATGGAATTATTATCGGATTGAGAAAATGACAAAAATATTTTATGAAAATAACTACGGAAGTTGTACTGTTAACTGCTGAAACACACGGTGTTAAAAAGTACAATGAATACGCTGTGGTTGCATAAGTAGCAGCACCAGTATTGATCATTGATGCTTATGTGAGAAGTCACTCAATTTTTGTTCAATTATTGCAACAATAATTGCTGCGATAGTATCTTCGTTATTTGATTCAATTATTGTCGATATTTTTTTATGTATTATTAAATCAATAATTGAGACGACAAAGTTATTAATATTATTATTTGCAATATTAACGATGTCTGTAAGTTACATCGAGGAGAGGTTTGGTCACCTAATTGCGCCGCCATAGGAGAAATCCTTATTGAAAGCCCCTCTTTCCCGGAACGACACAGTCGATTAATATTGTGAATTATAATAAAGGTGATAAGTTTTGTTTTATTATTATTATAAATGTAATAAAACAGAATTTTTTTTATATAAAACAGAATACTTTTATAAAGTTATTTGTTTTATTAGACTATAAATAGAATATATAATATTCTATTATGCATAGTGTTTGCATAGTGTCTGTATAGTGTTTGCATAGTCCCTTCGCCACCTTCATGTTGCGTGAAGAAGCAGATTACTGGTGGGAATTTGTAAAATGTACCCAGCCTGACGCACTCAAGATGTCTTGGGAGAAGTTCCAAGAGCTGTTCAACGACATGTACTTTCCCGAAAGTATTCGTCACATGAAGGAGGTGGAATTCATCAAGTTAGAGCAAAATAATATGACTGTGTCGCAATACGAGGCTAAATTTGCGGATTTATCCCAGTTTGCATCCCATTTAGTCGATAATGAGGAGCGAATGACGCGAATTTTTCTAAGATGTTTGAAACCCAATATACGTCAATACCTCATTTCTCATAAATTGTGTTTGTATTTAGATGTAGTGAATAGGGCTCAGTTATTGGAGCGCGATAATGAGTCAGCCCAACCGAATGATAACGAGCAGCAACACGATAATAATCGTATCATTGGCAACGGCCATCGAAACAATGATAACCATCGTGGAGGAAATTATCATGCCAAGAATGGTAACCACTTCGGTGGTAATCATGGCCCAAATAATAGAAGTGGAAATTTCAAGAGGAGAAGGTTTAATAATGATGGAAAGACAAAGAAAACAAAGACCCGTTTTCGAGGAAGGAGAACGACCGCCTACGGTCAATGTTACAAATGCTTGTGGGAGGGACATATCAGTCCAAACTGCACGATGCAGTCCAAAGCATGTTATAATTGTGGAAAAGAAGGTCACTTAGCCCGATTTTGTCGTGCACCAAAGTCAAGTCCACCTGGGACGGTGGCACCAAATGCGGATACTGACAGAACAAATTCGGTGGATTAAGGAAGAGAGTTTTTTGTGACTTCTCAAAAAAGCGAGTAAACCGAATGAAGTTAGCACGGGTTAGTTAATTATAAATTTTTGTGAAGTCTATACCTTATTAGATACCGGTTCTACCCATTCTTTTATCTCTCTTGCTTGCGCTCAACGTTTAAATTTGACTCCGGAGAAATTAGACTTTGACTTATTGGGTGAAACTTCGTTAGTAGAAACCTTTGTTACCTCCACTATTTATAAATCTTGATTGATTCAAATCGACACTTTTACGTTACCTGTCGACCTTATCTCTTTGAAAATACTTGCCTTTGATGTAATTTAAGAATCGATTGGTTAACTACTCATCATGCTTTTCGTAAAGGTTGTTAGCTTTCATATTCCTAACCGACCTGTTATGCAAATTCAAGCAACCAAACCACTAAATTCAATCATTGTCATATCAAGACATAAGTAAAGAGCCCTAAGCCTTTCGCTGGTGACTTCTTTGTGTGAAATGCACCGAAGCCAGACTTTTTGTAGGCAACGTCGTGAATGACGATGGCAAGTTGATAGGTATAAATGTGACGTACTATCCAAGTCTTGGATGAGGGTCGCAGTTTTGAATGATATTTCTATTGTTAATAAATTTCCTGACGTATTCTTGAAGACTTCTTGGCCTACCTAGAGCGTGAAATCGAATTTTGTATTGACCCCAGTACAAAACCCATTTCTAAAACCCTCAAATATTTCTTCAACTAAAATGAACGTAACATGCGCCAAAGACGTTGGCTCGAGCTGTTGAAGATTATAATCGTACCATTCAATACCATCGTGGAAAAGCGAACGTGGTAGCTGACGTGTTGAGTAGAAGATCGTATGCGTTTACGAGTGCGATGTTGTTAACATAAAGACTCATTTTGTATAACTTACAAGTGATGAAGATAGAGTTAAAGACTCTAGGGACCCACGTGAAGATAACAAATATACGATTAGAATCGACTTTAATCGATAAAGTTAAAGACGCTCAAGCTACACACCCGAAGCTGATAAATACGAAGAAGAAGGTTCAAGAGGGCGTTATTCTAGAAGAAAGAGTTGATGAAGAGGGGAAATCTTAACCCTCGATTTTATTGGCACATTTGTAATCCTTGATCGAGTAGGAATTGTGGCCTATAGACTCGCCTTATCGCTAAGTATATCGCGTGTTCATAACGTTTTTCACGTATCGATGTTACGTAAATATGTGGATGACCCGAACCACGTTATTGAATTAGAACTAGACGAGATAGCAGAAGATTTAACGTTTCAGGAGATACGTGTTAAAATCTTGGATAAGAAGGATCGTATTCAACACGCAAAGGTTATACCTCAAGAGTTAGAATCTGAAATGAAGTCAAGGTATCCTGATCATACCAGGCACGTACGTAAATTTCGAGGGCAAAATTTCATAAGGAGGGGAGATTGTAAAATCCCAAATTTTACGAATAAAGATTTAATTTTCTCAAAATATTTTTTTCAAAATTATGGTGTGGATTTGAGATAATGTTATAGTTATGGGTAATATTTATAAATTTTGAAAAGTACGCAAGTTGTTATATAATATTTGATTGGTCGGGGAAAATTCGTTTTAACAGGGAATATTCGTACAATGACACAATCATTAGTGGACCCCGCAATGGAATTATTATCGGTTTGAGAAAACGACAAAAATATTTTATGAAAATAACGGCGAAAGTTATGCAGATAATCTTGTTGAAACACCCTGTTAAAAGTACAAGAATACTGGCGTGGTTGCATAAGAGCACAATCGTATTGATTATTGATGCTTACGTGAGAAGTCACTCGCTTTTGTTCAATTATTACTACAAGAATTGCACGCATAGTATCTCACGTTATTTGATTCAATTATTGTCGATATTTTATATATTATTAAATCAATAATTGAGACGACAAAGTTATTAATATTATTATTTGCAATATTAACGATGTCTAGAAGTTTTGTCAAGGAGAGGTTTGGTCACCTAATTGCGCGCCAATAGGGAGAAATCCTTATTGGAAAGCCCCCTCTTTCCTGGGAACGACCTGGTCAATTAATATTGTGAATTATAATAAAGATGATAAGTTTTGTTTTATTATTATTATAAATGTAATAAAATGTAAAACTTTTTATATAAAAAATGTAATACTTTTATAAAGTTATTTATTTTATTAGACTATAAATAGAATAAATAATATTCTATTATGCATAGTGTTTGCATAATGTCTGTATAGTGTTTGCATAGTCCCTTCGCCACCTTCATGTTGCGTGAAGAAGCAGATTACTGGTGGGAATTTGTAAAATGTACCCACTGGCGACTCAAGATGTCTTGGGAGAAGTTCCAAGAGTCATTTCAACGACAAGTACTTTCCCGAAAGTATTCGTCACATGAAGGAGGTGGAATTCATCAAGTTAGAGCAAAACAATATGACTGTGTCGCAATACGAGGCTAAATTTGCGGAGTTATCCCAGTTTGCATCCCATTTAGTCGATAATGAGGAGCGAATGACGCGAATTTTTCTAAGATGTTTGAAACCCAATATACGTCAATACCTCATTTCTCATAAATTGTGTTTGTATTTAGATATAGTGAATAGGGCTCAGTTATTGAAGCGCGATAATGAGTCAGCCCAACCGAATGATAACGAGCAGCAACACGATAATAATCGTACCATTGGCAACGGCCATCGAAACAATGATAACCATCGTGGAGGAAATTATCATGCCAAGAATGGTAACCACTTCGGTGGTAATCATGGCCCAAATAATAGAAGTGGAAATTTCAAGAGGAGAAGGTTTAATAATGATGGAAAGACAGCAAAACCAGTACCCGTTTTCAGGGAAGGAGAACGACCGCGGTCGTATGTTACAAATGCGGAGGGGAGGGACATATCAGTCCAAACTGCACGATGCAGTCCAAAGCATGTTATAATTATGGAAAAGAAGGTCACTTAGCCTGATTTTGTCATGCACCAAAGTCAAGTCCACCTGGGACGGTGGCACCAAATGCGGATACTGACAGAACAAATTCGGTGGATTAAGGAAGAGCGTTTTTTGTGACTTCTCAAAAAGTGAGTAAACCGAATGAAGTTAACACGGGTTAGTTAATTATAAATTTTTGCGAAGTCTATACCTTATTAGATACCGGTTCTACCCATTCTTTTATCTCTCTTGCTTGTGCTCAACGTTTAAATTTGACTCCGGAGAAATTAGACTTTGACTTGTTGGTTGAAACTTCGTTAGTAGAAACCTTTGTTACCTCCACTATTTATAAATCTTGATTGATTCAAATCGACACTTTTACGTTACCTGTCGACCTTATCTCTTTGAAAATACTTGCCTTTGATGTGATTTAAGAATCGATTGGTTAACTACTCATCATGGTTTTTGTAAAGGTTGTTAGCTTTCATATTCCTAACCGACCTGTTATGCAAATTCAAGCAACCAAACCACTAAAGTCAATCATTGTCATATCAAGACATAAGTAAAGAGCCCTAAGCCTTTCGCTGGTGACTTCCTTGTGTGAAATGCACCGAAGCCAGACTTTTTGTAGGCAACGTCGTGAATGACGATGGCAAGTTGATAGGTATAAATGTGAAGTACTATCCAAGTCTTGGATGAGGGTCACAGTTTTGAATGATATTTCTATTGTTAATAAATTTCCTAACGTATTCTTGAAGACTTCTTGGCCTACCTAGAGCGTGAAATCGAATTTTGTATTGACCCCAGTACAAAACCCATTTCTAAAACCCTCAAATATTTCTTCAACTAAAACGAACGTAACATGCGCCAAAGACGTTGGCTCGAGCTGTTGAAGATTATGATCGTACCATTCAATACCATCGTGGAAAAGCAAATGTGGTAGCTGACGTGTTGAGTAGAAGATCGTATGCGTTTACGAGTGCGATGTTGTTAACATAAAGACTCATTTCGTATAACTTACAAGTGATGAAGATAGAGTTAAAGACTCTAGGGACCCACGTGAAGATAACAAATATACTATTAGAATCGACTTTAATCGATAAAGTTAAAGCCGCTCAAGCTACACACCCGAAGCTGATAAATACGAAGAAGAAGGTTCAAGAGGGAGTTATTCTAGAAGCAAGAGTCCATGAAGAGAGGAAATCTTAACCCTTGATTTTATTGGCACATTTGTAATCCTTGATCGAGTAGGAATTGTGGCCTATAGACTCGCCTTATCGCTAAGTATATCGCGTGTTCATAACGTTTTTCACGTATCGATGTTACGTAAATATGTGGATGACCCAAACCACGTTATTGAATTAGAACTAGACGAGATAGCAGAAGATTTAACGTTTCAGGAGATACGTGTTAAAATCTTGGATAAGAAGGATCGTATTCAACACGCAAAGGTTATACCTCAAGAGTTAGAATCTGAAATGAAGTCAAGGTATCCTCATCATACCAGGCACGTACGTAAATTTCGAGGGCGAAATTTCATAAGGAGGGGAGATTGTAAAATCCCAAATTTTACGAATAAAGATTTAATTTTCTCAAAATATTTTTTTCAAAATTATGGTGTGGATTTGAGATAATGTTATAGTTGTGGGTAATATTTATAAATTTTGCAAAGTACGCAAGTTGTTATATAATATTTGATTTGTCGGGGAATATTCATTTTAACAGGGAATATTCGTACAACGACACAATCATTAGTGGACCCCGCAATGGAATTATTATCGGTTAGAGAAAACGACAAAAATATTTTATGAAAATAACGGCGAAAGTTGTACCGTTAACTGTTGAAACACACCGGTTAAAAAAGTACAATGTAATGCTGCGTGGTTGCATAGTAGCACAATCGTATTGATTATTGATGCTTACGTGAGAAGTCATTCAGTTTTGTTCAATTATTACTACAGTAATTGCTGCATAGTATCTCACGTTATTTGATTCAATTATTGTCGATATTTTATATATTATTCATCAATAATTGAGACGACAAAGTTATTAATATCACTATTTGCAATATTAACGATGTCTAGAAGTTTTGTCAAGGAGAGGTTTGGTCACCTAATTACGCGCCAATAGGGAGAAATCCTTATTGGAAAGCCCCCTCTTTCTTGGGAACGACTTGGTCGATTAATATTGTGAATTATAATAAAAGTGATAAGTTTTGTTTTATTATTATTATAAATGTAATAAAACAGAAAACTTTTTATATAAAATAGAATACTTTTATAAAGTTATTTGTTTTATTAGACTATAAATAGAATATATAATATTCTATTATGCATAATGTCTGCGTAGTGTTTGTATAGTAAAATCTTTTTATATAAAAAATGTAATACTTTTATAAAGTTATTCGCTTTTATTAGATTATAAATAGAATATATTATATTTTATTTAAAATATTTTGTTTTATTAGAATATTTTATTAATAATGCATAGTAAATTAATATGGACCGTCTGCTTAAAAAGTAAATCAATCTGACCGCTTCATGAATTAGTTACTATTCACCCATTCTCCTATAAATAAAGCTCATTCCTTCATTATTTCTTATGAATTCACTGAAACTCTAGAGAGAGAAACTATAGAGAGAAAGAAGAAAAGTATTATGCAACTTCACTACTCCTATATCCAGTTTCTTCTAAGATAATTGATATTATTTGTTGTACTCGTAAGTGATATTATTTCTTTCGTATTCATGAAGAGAACTTCTATTATTCCATTCTTTATTATTCTGTTGGAATAACCTGTATATGCGGGCTACCCTATACTTGGTGAAATTCTTCTGTTATTCCATTATTTATTATTCTGTTGGAATATCCTGTCTGTGCGTTTACGCATGACCTGGTTTCGTTCTTTATTATTCTTTTGGAACATCTTGTCTGTGCAGTTTACGCATGACCTGGTTCCGTTCTTTATTATCCTGTTGGAACATCCTGTCTGTGCAGATTACGCATGACCTGGTTCCATTCTTTATTATCCTGTTGGAATAACCTGTCTATGCGGTCTATCGCATGCATGGTGATTTCTTTTGTTATTCCATTCTTTATTATTCTATTGGAATAACCTGTCTATGTGGAGTATCACATATATGGTGAATGATCCTTTGTATTCATTCCTTATTAAATTGTGGAAATGATCTGTCTAAGTGGATTACCGCATGGCGGATGAAAATCCATTTACAGTTTCATATATTCTCTTATACTCAGTTGGTTAAATCTTTGACTTCTATACTCCATGAAATTAGTGAAATATCCTTGATATTTACGCTTCATCCATTATCTTGTCATGTAAATATTCTTCTGAGCATTCTTGAATTTTACTCTACAAAGAAGTATCCTGTTGACAATTTGGACGTTATTGGTTCCTGGATAAATTAATTCTTGAACTTGTTTTATTGAATTCTTGTCATCATCCTCATGTTTATATTATGTTGAAAGTCATCTGTGGCCTGTAGTGCATAGATGGACTTGGTATGATTATGACCACGGATTAATCGGTATAATCATGACCGTAATGTTATAAATGATGTGGTAAAAGTCCTCGATGGACCTGTGAGTGCATTAATGGATATTTTTGGTATGATTATGACCGTGGATTATTCTCAGTATAGTCATGACCATTGATGATTTAATGAATATCCTTGGCCCAGAAAAGGTGGATGACTCGATGATGTGGTTTATTTATTAGTCGAGTCTCAACGATAAAAATTGATGAAAACATTTTAAATCATAGAAGATAGTAGATATCATGCTCTACTTGACTCTTCTAATGGATTGCTTATTCATTGCAGCTTAAACTTGATGTCTATTGTATTTTATCAGTTTAACATTGTTGAAGACTAATGATAAGTTATTTTGCATTATCTTAGTCATAATATTTCTTACTGGGCTAGTTGAGCTCACCCTTTTTCTTTCATTGTTCTCTTCAGGAAATGAGAACGTAGCAGGGACTAGTCGGGGAACGGAGTGACGGTCCAGATGATAGCATTAGTAGTCTTCACTATTCTATGAAATAGTGTGATAATAAATGTAATAAGATTGAATTGGAGTGAGGATATTGTCTAGAAGACAATGTTCGTATTAAAACTCTCAGTTTTTGTTTTGTCGTATTTTACACGTCAGTTGTATAATTAAGTTGTATTTGAATTCTGTACCATATATATGGCGACTCAGAATGGGTGATGTATACCTATTTTGGGGGTGTCACAAAGTGGGGGTCCATGTAATAAGCCAAACTTACAACAAATATTTCATAAAAAACCCCTCCATTTGTCACAATTCACTTGGCTTCACTAAACACATTTTTAATAACATTCATTAATTATTAATATTATAACTCGCAAAATTAACAACCAGATCATTCGTAGGAAAGAGGGGGCTTTCTTATAAAGACTTTTCCATATTGGCGCGCAATTAGATGACCAAACCCCTTTCCTCGACAGAACTTTCTAGACATTGTCAATAATGCAAAAAATAATATGACTAACTGTGTCGTCTCAATTATTGATTTAATAATATAAAATATTGTGCAGATGATACTGTGATAATAATTGAATCAATAATATGAGATACTATGCATCAACTACTGTTGCAATGATTGAATAAAACTGAGTGACTTCTCACATAAGCATCGATAATCAAAGATACTATACAATACCGTGTGCTACTATGCAACCACGCGTATTATTGTACTTTTATCACCGGGTATTTCATGTAACACCCGAGAAAATTAGATTTTTATTAGAATTAAATTTTATTTGATTATTTGAATTAAATGAATTTAATTGTTTATTTATGTGAGTAAGTTGTTTGAAGGTCGTTCTATGACCTAGAATGTGCGGATGTGGTTAGGATTCTGGCTATGTGCTAGGATTAATTGTTTTGAATTTCTAAGACAAAAATAAAAGTTTTCTGAGAAATTTCGTAAAAATACTATTCATCCATTTTTTGCTTGGGAATTTAATTATGAATTTCTGAGAAACACGTAATGATAGAATTCTAAGATGTGATGGAATATCCAATTATATTTCAGTTATGACAAACAAAGTTTTCACCAGCGGACTTAAAACCTAAGGGTTAGGGAAAGTGAGTTTCGAGAATGAAATGATTTTATATAATGATTTGGGTTATTATAGGTGAGAAATACGAGTGTGATACTAGTTATTATACGAGTATAGTATAAAGAATATTGCGATGTAGAATACGAGAATTGTACGAGTAGAATACGATTAGTTCTTAATGGACTCTTAGTAATTGGACTTTGTCAATTCCAATTGGACTTGGATTATGTCAAGCCAAAGGTTATGAAAATTAAGCCCAATTCGATTTAACCCTAAGCCCGAACCAAGAAACCGAATCGTGGATCGACCTGATGGATCACTACATGGGTAAAACCCATGGGGGCAACCCATGTAGGACCGAAAAGGCCATGTGGGCCGGCCACTTGGTGGCCAAGTAAAGTAGTTTTACTTGGTGGCTAAGCTATGAATAGTAAGGAGGTGGACCAAATGACAATTTTACCCTTCATTTGGAATTTCTATATAATAAAGGCTTGTGTGGTTCATTAGTTATTTTACAAACTTTGACCAACATATATTGAGAGAGAGAATAGAGCACTAACAAGTTATCAAAAGATTTCAAAGCAAACCATCCAAGTTTTATTCAAGAATGCGAAGAACGTTAAGGTAATAATACGTAAACCTTTGTCTTTAATCCTTTTCTATTTATTTTTCATAGAGATGTATGAATTGGTGGAGCATGTCTCTTCTGAAGTAATAAGGATAGCTATTAGTGAATTAAAACATTGATAAGCCATGTATAAGTAAGAATCATAAGCGTTTAAGTGAATTTAATCGAAGAAAACCATTAAGTTTTGACTTGGTTGTTGATGGACAAATTGAAAACTATCATGTATAGGGTATGTGCATATTGCTTGGTTAGGTGATAAACAATGAATCAATAGATTGGTTCCATTTGATTTGGCATATAAAACTCGAGTAACGAAGTTATGGTGAAATTTACGAGATTATGTGTTAAATGTTGAAATCGTAGAATTTCTGGATTAGTAGTCAAAAGTCGTCGTTTAATTTAGAAACCCTAGTTTTCGATGGCATAACGTAGAACAACGTATTTAAGAGTCTTGGACTCAAGAATTGTCGAATTCCGACTTAAAATGAAGAAATGAGCTATGAACGTTCACAAACGTTAAACGAACGTGTAATAGAACGTTAAATAGTGAATTCATTGTAAACAGATTTAAAAATTTCTTTTATTTGGATGAAATCGAAGTACATGATATGTGTAAGATAACGGCTTTTGAATAGGCTAATTCTGTTTTATAACTACTAAGTTACGAGTCCAAAAAGAATTGAATTGGAAAATATAAAAAAATTTAAAAGGCTCAGGGTAGGCGCCGCAGTGCCACCCGAAGTTGTAAATCTCGCACCGCAGTGCCGGGTATGGGGAATTAGCTACTGCTCAATGGCACCGCATCGCCACTTATATATAAGAAGTCTCACGTCGCAGCACCGAGACGAGGGCTTACCTACTGTTAGTTGGCGCCACAGCGCTTATGTTGGGCATAAGGATGGCGCCGCAATGCTGAGAGAGGAAAAATGTTGACCAAGTTACTTTTGAACCCAATTGTTTACTCAACAATGATGGAGCATGTATGTACTTAGTATACATTATGAGACCATTCCTATATCATATATATAATGATGACTTTAGGAAATGTATGTTGTTTAATAGAAATTAAACGAAGAATGTAAAGCATGAGAAAGTAAATCGTATTCAATTACTATGGTAGTTAACCAAGGGTCTTTGAGTATTGATTTAGGGACATGAGAATGTTAACAAGCCTTAAGGAAGAACAGTAATGTGAATCGAGTTTTATTAATGAAATAAATTTGATTAAGTTATAAAAGAGAAAGAAGTTGGTAAAAATAATGTGATTAGATAGTTTGGTAGCTAATTATAGTGTGCTATGTGAATATATCATGTAGAAACTGTAAAGATCAAGAACTGTTGAATTTTATTTGAAGACGGTTGAAGGCAAGTTTTCTTAACGCTTGTCTAACCATCGTGTTAGCCAAGTTTTCTGTGATTCATGTTATGAGATGCATGAATTGTTTTATGAAAGAGTTGATGCCATTTTTAACTCGGCTAGAGTAATCCTAAGAGTTTGATTGATTTGTTTACAAGTCTTTCGATATAGTATTGTTAACGCTATCCTATGCCAATTGTTTGGTACAGATTCAAAGGGAAGCTTGAGTATGAACAAACAAATATATTTTACATCGAATATTCGATGTGCACGCGAGGTTGCCTAAACTTAAACGTAGATATGTTTAACGGATGAGTGTTGATCAACATAGAGTACTATAGGCTGATAACCTAGAAGTGCTCGTAAGATATATCGGACTTACAAACTTAGTGCCGGGTTGTCCTTGTTCATGAATGAAAACTAAAAGAGGATGTTCATGGTCTTTTGACCTGCTCAGAATTCCTAAGTTACTATATGTACTATGGAATTGATTTATGAATTGAAAAGTGCTATTTTACTGTTTCATAGTAATTCATAACTACTTGTTCTGTTGATGAAGAATAATCATATAATTCTCGACGTGGTATTTGTATTATATATTGCTAAACTTGCTGAGATAGTTATGCTCACTTCTTGCTTAAATTATATGATTGCAGCTAAGGCCGAGCAAACTGAGGGTTCTAGTAAAGATAAAGGCAAGGCTAAGATGGATAAGTAGATTATCCTGTAATAGACTAGTATGTTTGCAAGATTTATACTATGACAAACGAAGAATGTATTTGGTTAAAAGAACCTGGGAAAGTAATTATTATTATTGTAATAAGAATGTAGTAAATACAATCATTTTGATGTTATTTCAATGGAATGAATGTATAGTTATGAGTACCGTGTAGCACCATATCTATGGGTTAAAGTACCCGAATTTGGGGGCGTCACAGGTTGGTATCAGAGCATTAGGTTATAAAACTTAAGGGGGGGGGGACCTTAGGCTAATAACCTCGTTAGAAAATGATAAGTTAGAAGGAACTGAACTCGAGTAGAATGAGTTAATTAAGTATTGAGGAAACTCAGTACCGAAAGATTTAAAAGATGGAAAATAACCCTAAATAAATTAAATGTGATTTATGCTTGTATTATTATGTATTATGTACTAATCAACATGTTATGTGTTATTGTAGATGTCCATCGATAGCTTCATGTATAGGGATATACACGTGGCGAGTGAAGAGTCAGTAAACTAGGTAGAGCCCGTACCAGTGCCAGTGGCAGGGGTACCAATAGTGAACCTAGAAGAGTCCGAGTCAGAGGAGGACTATTCTGAGGAGGACTATTCAGAGGGGGATATGGAAAACTTGGGATCGACCTCATATCTTGATATGATGGGCGATGTGGATGAGGATATGGAGGTAGCATCGTTTAATACAATTGGTACTGCGATTTCAGAGCCAACACCTCTGACCTTGAATGAGGGCATTGTATCTGGCGCGGTGCTTGGCAATAATGTACAATCACAAGACTTGTTGTGCGAGAACTCGAGGAGGAGGTTAGTGACCTCCATGAAGTTAAGGAGTCTGCATAAGCAAATTTTGAGATAGAGCATGATGAGAAGGTTCTCATGAAGGATAAGGCGACAGATTATAAGAATGAAGCCGTTGAGCTTCGTAAAGAACTGTGTGAGAGGAACCAGAAGATAACACATATGTCTTACATCCATGAGAGTGCTCATGAGGATTTTAACCTAAAAATTGCTTATTATTCGATTGAGTCAGGGCAAAATTGACACACTATTAGTCGAGATATTGTGTCGATTCTTACGAATCAGAAGCATGAGAATGCTATTATGCAGTATTAGAAGTAGATGAAGGAAGTATAGATCGGTAAATCTTTTGTAACGACCCCAAAATTCATACAATTTAATTCTCAACTTTGGTCGTTAATAATACATTCAACCTTTAATTTTACATCATTAAACGATAATACAACCATTGAAATTTGCGGAATAAATAAAATTCAATTACAATTAAAATTTTCTATTACAAACTATTATCGTTCCCAGAACTTTCAACCTTTACATCTAAATATCTCAGAATCATTTTTAACACTATAATAGTTTACATTACAAAATAATATTACAATTCAACATTAATAAATTATTCGGAACCTTAAACATGATTCAAATAAGAATAACACAACCAAAGTGTATAAATCTTCAAGTATCACATCCGATTCATGTCTTTCAAGTAACACATAACTTTACCTTGAATCTTGAACCTGCAAAAGTGGTTATTATCAAGGTTAAGCTTGACAGCCCAGCAAAATCTAACAGTTTTCATTCATCACATAGCATATAATAACATGCTCAACATATATCATAAACATCACTAACATAACATACATGCTACCATATATAACAAGTATAAAGATTGAGTCCTTACTCAATCATCATGCTTTTAGTCAATCAACATAGTCATAAATTGACTTTAACATTTCATACTTTTCAACATATATATAACACATCATGCTCTTTTGTAATAAATATTTAAAATAGTTAATCATCAAGTTTACATAGCAAATAGAACCGAAAGACTTGCCTTGATCGTTGTTTACCAATAAACATTTAACAACTTACAGCTTATCTCGCACTTCACGTGTCCTACACAATTATATAATCATACACATCAATTATTAGTCACATAACAACACATAGTAATTGTAATGTAAACTCTACTCCACATCTCATAATCTTTCCTATTAGTTAGACACAATGTTTCATTAGATTGTGTTAACTTTTCAACTTATGTAACATTCAAATTCATTTAAGTGTTTAAATCTTGCTAGGTATCATTATTGGTTTTATATTAAACCCATTTCATATTTTATAATATCTATTTGATTTGACTTAAAACACTTTTTTTTTACGCTCATTAACACGTATCACTATTGCTTTCGACGCTTATTCGTCACACGCCTTGATTTGCCTCTCTTGTGCATGCTTACTATGCTTCTATAGCATATCTAATACATTATTATATTAATGTTAAGCATCATTATATTTACTAACATTCATGTTTTATAATTTAGAAAAACATCTTTTATCGTCAAGAGCACTACACTAGCATATGTGCATGTCTGATGCCCTCCAATTGCCTCCGATTATGTAACAGTCACAAAGATGATTATTCTGACCCTTCCTAATGACCCCAAATTGAACTACTTAAAAAACAAAAGTTGTAGGTCTATTCGTTCTCGTTCCGGATCATCTTGAATCACCTTAATCGGGGTTCGTATGAAAATGTTATGGCTGTTTTAGTGAAATATGTCCTGTCAATTTTTTTTTTCAAAATTGGATAGGCAGACTACCCCCCCCCACGTCGGGGCGGGGGTTTTTACACTAGGGGGGCCTGCCGGGGCGGGGGTCCCTTCTGCGAACTAGCGAATTTTGATTCCGAACACTATAGAAAGCCAAATTAGGCCTACAAACTCCTTTCTAACAACCATACCAGCCTACCCAAGGTGTAATAGGTTTACAGAAACATAATCTAATGTTTTTTAACGCGTTTCTAACCACATAAACATCAAAGATTACAACCTTTAAATTCACTATTTCTATTATTTCTTCTTCTTTTGACATTCATAGCGAAATTCTTCACTATGAATTCGTTTTACATCTGTTTTGACTCGTTCAACTTCGGTTGTTTTTGTTTTTCAACATACTAACAATATCTATCACCAATTTTCAAATTCTATACATCAATTTTGACTCCAACATAAATTAAAATATATATATGCCATCAAAACCCAAGTTTTTCATCTTTAACATATTCTTATGATTTCGATTACTCTAGAACCAATTAAAGAGACTATATATACTAGATTATACACCCATACACATATATATACAACATCTCTTCAAATCACCCAACCAAAATAGCTTTTTAAGTGAAGAACTTGAGAAACTATAAATTAGAATTTTAGAACTAGATGAATACCTTTGATTCTTCTTAAACTTGATTAGATGATGAGAAACCTTCTTCTTCTTCCTTGATTCCTCCAAGCTTCTTCTCAAAGTTCTCTCCAGAATTCTCCCAATTCTCTCCCAACTTTTCTTCTTCTCTTCTTTCTTCTTCCGAGTTTTATCCCTAACTTCTAACTTACGCATAACAAATTATAACGATAATAATAATAATATGTATTAAGTATATATATAATTATAACTTTAATCGACTTCAAATTTTTTTCTCAAAAGCCATTAGGCTTGTTTGGCTAACTAACTAAAATTAACTCAATAAATCTTACACCTTGTTTGGTAAAACCACTTAAAATAATTAATTTATTTTTCCTTAAACAATTTAATTTATAAAACAATAATCAAATATTATTTATTTGGATCTCAGGCTCCAACATTAAACCAAATAAATCAACCACATACTTTATTTTAAATAAATATTCCACTTTAACAAATATCACAAACTATAATTTCATTATAATTTTATTTAATAACTTAATATACCACCTTAAATTATTAAATTAAAACAACAATATAACATCTCATGTTATATTACAACTCTCTAAATTATAAATTAATTTAATTTAGAATATTATCTAATGAATTTAGATTCATAAATATTTATTAGCAACCATTACATCAATAAAATATTTATCTCATCAATTTCAACAATAAACACATCAAATAAATATTTATATTTTAATAAATATTTAATATTACAATTTGAAATTCCAGATCGTTACATCCTTTCCTCCTTACAAGAATTCTGTCCCCAGAATCACAACTCAAATAATCAAATCATCACATTCTTCACTCTTTTATCTTAATTAAGTTAATTTATATAACTCTTGGATTATTTACTTACTAATAAATAATCCAATAAATATCTACTAAACAACAAACACATCAATTAAAAATATTTATTTAATTCAATAAATATTTGAAATTATAAATAAAATTCTGGATTATTACATTCTTCCCACCTTATAAGGATTCCATCCTCGGAATCACCGAAACCCCACCTTCCTCAGGTTTCTTACCAAATCTCTTCGTTGAATAACTTCAACACATTACCTTAATATAGGTTTTATATTTCCTACTCCCACCATTCTTCATAATAAATTCTTGTAAGTTTTATTTCATAACCTTACTTAGACTCAATTATGTTTGAGTATTACATATTCTTTAACCCGTTCATTTCCTTCTCTAAGGATCGTTATCATAAACATTCGGGATATTACATTCACCTATTCTTCTAAGAATTTCGTCCTCGAAATTTAATTTATTAATCTTTATTCATTCAATCTATCAAAATAGATTTTACGTTGATATCTATTTATTCATTAGGTTCTGCAACCAAATTCTTTCTCTAAGGATCTTTCTATAATTATTAAACTTTTCTATTAAAAGTTTTACATTATTCTTTGATAACTCATCTCCTTCTCACTTCAAAATTTCTTTTCTCACTTATTTAATATATTCATCATTCAATGTCACCTTCTACGACTTACTTCTTTCTAAGGAATATCATCCTTATCACATTCACCTTTTAGAATAACAAGAATCTTCCACAATTGCTCAATAATCGGGAAGCGATATGAATAACATGAATTTAAAAGATTCCAAATCATGCTGAGGGTCATAAGACCTTGAACTACGTCCATGGTTATAAGTACTCTTTCAACTTAAACCTTAACAGTCATTAGACTATAGGGACTCCCGTACTTAGGGTGTTAAGCACTTCGTACGATGTATTGTACACAAACATTTAAACGCTATGCGTATGTTCATAGTTATAAGTAATCTTTCAACTTAAACTTTAACAGTCATAAGACTATAGGGAGTCCTTGTACTTAGGGGGATCAGCCTTTCGTACAATGTATTGTGCACAAATATCTAAACGCCTCCGCGTAATCCCCTATAAAAGGGTTGTTCATCTCAGCTTTTCAACATCTGAATCTGCACCAAAATAATTTGGTTTGGCATAACTTTTTAAAGAACGCTTGAATTTCATGAACATCTTTTCAATAATCGCTAGTCAATCAAATAGTATAGACTTCTACAACAATTCGGACATCAATCGAAATATATATATATATATATATATATATATATATATATATATATTCTCATATCTTAAAGAAATATCAAAATCTTTTTATGACGCTACGATACCACACCCAGATTTACAAATTCATTTGAGGATTCTGTCCATTTGGTGATTTTATCATACTACATCATACCATAGTGGGTCGACGATCCTTAGATCACATCCAACACTAAGTAATACTTGCATTGATGACTCCATCATATTTTTTCATCTCTCGCACTGTGTTCCATGATGCATTGATGATATAAAAAATATTTTGATATATTTCAAATCATTTTTGTCTAGCCGAAGCAATTAGCATAGACATACGAATAACGGTATTGTTTTTAAAACTCATTGGTTTCATCATTTGATCCAATGTTTTTCAAGAAAATAGAAGTGCAAACATCAGCACGAAGTCAATAAATTTCAAAAGTCTAGCATAGCTAGTAGATTTAGAATATCCAGGTATTCATCAACTTCAATCTTTAATTCATTACTTAACGATTCTATCAATCTTCAACTTCATCAATGCTCTCTATACTATAACCGTTTTCTACCCAAAATAGTTCATCAAACTTACCGCACATTGGAAGTTTAGGAACTTGCCACAATAATATGAGTTTAAGAACTTGTCCTAGTCAGACCATAGGCGTCCATTCGCTGAGGGGTTCAAAACATATCATATTATTATGAGTCACGAACTTACTATATGCATTAGTTTCAAGAACTGCACCTAATCCTAATATTATCTGACTAATCTTAATAGTTTCTAACTATCAAATATACACATGAGAAAAGAATCACCTTTTCGCCACATACACATTGATAGCGCAACACCAACATTCCAATGATTATCAATGTGATAAACTGAGTGCAAGCTCAAAGCCCTTGCCCATACAAAGGTTTGTACAACTCAGCCATCACATGAGTCCTCAATTGAAATCCCACCTAACTCTATCTTACTCTTAACTTGCTCTTTGCTCGATACGAATTCCTCGTATCACATTATCTATAACTCCTCATGAATTTACCTCATACTATATCATAGTGCATTATCTGTATAGCATCAAGCTATAATTATTCAAACATTAGACCATCTTCCTTTTATAACTTAAATAGATCATGTCGTGATCTTATTCTATAATCATCTCCCTTAAAATTCTTTTCTTATCTCGTGATCGTTTTGTTTTACGATCCTCTTTCTTTCCCTTTTTCATCATTTACGACATTATTCATTATCTTGGCTATTGCCATTTCTTATCTTCAAGATTCTTCTTTGAATTCTCTTGTTTATATAACAATTCTTCTTTTAAGAATTTCTAACTTCATTTACATTGCTCAACATTTCATTTAAGTTCCATATTTTCATCATACATATGCATTTTCTATACTTGGTACACATCGAGTCTCTAATAGTTTCAATATGGCACGCTGAGTGGTTTCCCACAAACAACTAACAAACTAGGTTTCGAGTTGCTAGTTCGTATATACCTCCGCTCTATGAAGGAATCATTTAGCCCAGATACCACACATCAACTATTAAAGAGTACAATTATACCATACTTAAATATAACTTTTTGATTCTTAACTTCTTTATCACTCTCTTCTTATAGACATTGCCTATTTATTATCACCTTACATTCTTATCATTGGAGTTGGGTAACCCCACATTCATATTTCTTATAACTCTGCGAGATTCTTCTTTGAATCCTCTCACGCATGTTTTAATCTCTTCTTTATAAATTTCTTAAATTACTTCTTATTATTCAAACTTTACTGGAGCTTATTCTTTCATTATCTTCACATTCCTTCTTTTAAGGTTATAGCCTATGATGCTCCCACCTAAGGTTTATAACCTACAGCTTTGATACCAACTGTAACGGCCCCAAAATTCATAAAATTTAATTTTTGACTTCGGTCGTTAATAATACATTCAACCTCTAATTTTACATCATTAAACGATAATACAACAATTGAAATTTGCGGAATAAATAAAATTTTCAATTACAATTAAAATTTTCTATTACAAACTATTCTCGTTCCCAGAACTTTCAACCTTTACAT
The DNA here is from genome assembly GCA_020205605.1 of Panax ginseng. Lineage (NCBI taxonomy): Eukaryota > Viridiplantae > Streptophyta > Magnoliopsida > Apiales > Araliaceae > Panax > Panax ginseng. Next base: position 75,344,693 of record CM035131.1, on the reverse strand, counting down.
CTAAATATCTCAGAATCATTTGTAACACTACAATAGTTTACATTGCAAAATAATATTATAATTCAACATTAATACATTATTCGGAACCTTAAACATGGTTCAAATAATAATAAACACAACCAAAGTGTATAAATCTTCAAGTTTCACATCTGATTCATGTCTTTCAAGTAACACATAACCTTACCTTGAATCTTGAACCTGTAAAAGTGATTATTAGCAAGGTTGAGCTCGACAAATTTCAAAGAAAATCTAACGATTTTTCATCATGCACAACATATACATAGTAACATGCTCAACATATAACATACATGCGACCATTTATATAATAAGTATAAAGATTGAGTCCTTACTCAATCAAAGATGCTTTAATCAATCAACATAGTCATAAGTTGACTTTAACATTTCATACTTTCAACATATATATAAACACCTCATGCTCTTTGCAATAAATATTTAAAACAGCTTAATCATTAAGTTCACATAGCAAATAGAACCGAAAGACTTGCCTTGATCGTTGTTTACCAATAAACGCTTAACATTTACGTTATCTCACACTTCACGTGCCCTACACAATTATATAATCATACACATCAATTATTAGTCACATAACAACAAATAGTAATTATAATGTAAACTCTACTCCACATCTCATAATCTTTCCTATTAGTTAACACACAATGTTCAATTAGATTGTGTTAACTTTTCGACTTATGTAACATTCGAAATTCATTTAAGTGTTTAAATCTTGCTAGGTATCATTATTGGTTTTATATTAAACCCATTTCATATTTTATAATATCTATTTGATTTGACTTAAAACACTTTTTACGTTTATTAACACGTATCACGGCGTTTCGACGTTTATTTGTCACACGCCCGATTTGCCTCTCTTGTGCATGCTTACTATGCTTCTATAACATATCTAATACATTATTATATTAATGTTAAGCATCATTATATTTACTAACATTCATGTTTTATAATTTAGAAAAACATCTTTTATCGTCAAGAGCACTACACTAGCATATGTGCATGTCCGATGCCCTCCAATTGCCTCCGATTATGTAACAGTCACAAAATGATTATTTTGACCCTTCCTAACAACCTCAAATTGAACTACTTAAAGAACAAAAGTTGTAGGTCTATTCGTTCTCGTTCCGGATCATCTTGAATCACCTCAATCGGGGTTCGTATGAAAATGTTATGGCTGTTTTAGTGAAATATGTCATGTTAGATATTTTTTTCCAAAACTGGATAGGCAGATTACCTCTCGCGGGGGCCGGGGTTTTTACACTATAGGGGGCCCGCCGAGGCGGGGGTCCCTTCTGCTAACTCGCGAATTTTGATCCCGAACACTACAGAAAGCCAAATTAGGCCTACAAACTCCTTTCTAACAACCATACCAACCTACCCAATGTGTAATAGGTTTACAGAAACATAATCTAATGTTTTCTAACGTGTTTCTAACCACATAAACAACATAAACATCAAAGATTACAACCTTTAATTTCACTATTTCTATTATTTCTTCTTCTTTTGACATTAATAGCAAAATTCTTCACTATGAATTCGTTTTACATCCGTTTTGACTCGTTCAACTTCGGTTGTTTTCGTTTTTGAACATACTAACAATATCTATCACCAATTTTCAAATTCTATCCATCAATTTTGCCTCTAACATAAGTTAAAATATATATATGCCATCAAAACCCAAGTTTTTCATCTTTAACATATTCTTATGATTTTGATTACTCTAGAACCAGTTTAAGAGACTATATATACTAGATTATACACCCATACACATATATATACAACATCTCTTCAAATCACCCAACCAAAATAGCTTTTTAAATGAAAAACTTGAGAAACTATAAATTAGAATTTTAGAACTAGATGAATTCCTTTGATTCTTCTTAAACTTGATTAGATGATGAGAAACCTTCTTCTTCTTCCTTGATTCCTCCAAGCTTCTTCTCAAAGTTCTCTCCAGAATTCTCCCAATTATCTCCCAACTTTTCTTCTTCTCTTCTTTTTCTTCTTCTGAGTTCTTTCTATCTTACGCAAATAGATTATAACGTATAGGTAATAATATATGTATTAAGTATATAATATAATTATAACTTTAACTGACTTCAGTTTTTTTCTTCTCAAAAGCCATTAGGCTTGTTTTGCTAACTAACTAAAAATTAACCCATTAAATCTTACACCTTGTTTAGTAAAACAGATTAAACTCCTTTAATTTATTTTAGTAAACAATTTAGTTTATAATTTATAATCACATATTATTTATTTGGATCTCAATATCCAACATTAATCAAATAAATCAATCACATACTATATTTTAAATAAATATTCCACTTTAATAAATATCATAAATTATAATTTCATTATAATTTTATTTAATAACTTAATATACCACCTTAAAATATTAAATTAAAACAACAATATAACATCTCATGTTATATTACAACTCTCTAAATTATAAATTAATTTAATTTAGAATATTATCTAATGAATTTAGATTCATAAATATTTATTAAAGAACCATTACATCAATAAAATATTTATCTCATCAATTTCAACAATAAACACATTAAATAAATATTTATATTTTAATAAATATTTAATATTACAATTTGAAATTCGGATCGTTACATCTTTTATGTATATGTATAGTGACGTAAAACCCTCTTTTGTATAACTAAAAGGTAGTCTTTTTGTAAATCCCAATTTTTGTAGAAGTCAATCGCGGGATAGAAATGTGATAGCTTTGGCTATGGAATCAATTTATAAATAGTTTTGAACTATAAAGAAGTATATTAATATAATGAAGTTTTATTAAATTTACTTTGTTATGGTATGAGTTATTTTTTGATGAGTAATAACTAAGTAAGTAAATAGATAATAATGAAACTTTATTTATTTAATCAGAATAATGCCGCTAAGGAGAAGACAACGTAATCAGGAAGCTGAATCCCATAACGATAACCAAGGGGGTCAGAACAACCCTATGCAGGAGTTCATTAATTTATTAACGACTGCCTTTAATCAAGTCGGGGGTAGAGCACCCGCGGTACCTAGGGTAGCCAGAAAGACTACCTTTAAGGAATTTAAGAGTGTAGGCCTGCTGGAGTTCAAAGGAACCAAGGACCCAATAGAGGCCCAGACATGGGTGAAGGAAATAGAGAAGGCGTTTGTTATTGAAAAAGTAGGAGAGGCGCAAAAGACTTCTTTTGCGACCTACATGATGAAAGGAGAAGCCAACTTCTGGTGGGAGGCTCACCAAGATGGGGCTAGGACTGATGCTGTAATGTGGGAACAATTTAAGAAGGTTTTATTTGAGAACTATTTTCCTATAAGCATGCAGGGGAGAATGGAGATTAAGTTCTTAGAACTCAAACAAGGGGACATGACAGTTCCCTAGTATGCGGCCAAGTACAATGAACTGGCAAGGTTTTCTCCACACGAAGTGGACACTGAGGAGAGGAAGGCTCATAGGTTTGAGCAGGGACTAAAACCCTGACTCTATAGTAGGATTTTCGTGTTCCAGAGTGCTTCATATGGGACCATTCTGGAGAAAATAATTATTGCGGAGGGTGGTAGTGAGGCTTTGAGCTAATACAACAAAGAGAGAAAGAATAAAAGCAAAGGAGAGGGAGGATCCAAGGTGGAGGGAGCTAGTGGCAGTGGAAGTCTGCCCAAGAGGAAGAATTTTAACTCCAGGAATACTGGGGTAAGACAAGGGGATCCTAAGCGTAGGATAGAAGCATGTAAGACATACAAAAAGACTCATCTAGGAGTCTGCCTTAAGGGAAAGTCGGTTCGTTACAACTGTGGGTAGGAGGGTCATATATCACCCAATTTTCCTAATCCTAAGAAGAACCAGGGCTGTTTTGTTTGTGGGTTGATGGACCACATGGCAAGAAATTGCCCAAAAAAGGGGTCGGAGGGTAACAAGGGTGCTAGTAGTGGTAAGTTAGCCATTACTGGACCAACACCGTCGTCGGGTATACCCACGACCCGTACTTTTAATATGACTGTCCAAGATATGGTTGCATCAGTGAATGTAGTAGCAGGTATCATTCCAGTAATGAAATAAATGCTTATGTGCTGTTTGATTCGGGTGCTACTTGTTCTTTTATAGCTTGTGAATTTTCTAAATGATTAGGTTTATTCCCAGAAAGATTAGAAATACCTTTAGATGTTAAGGTAGTAAATGAAGAGATAATTCCCATTGAACACATTCATAGGAATTGTTGCGTAGATATTAGAGGTAACAAATTATCGGTTGATTTAGTACCGATAAGGTTGAGAGAATTTGATGTAATTCTCGGTATGGATTGGTTGATTAACCACAAGGCTATAATAGATTGTCATAGGAAAAGTGTGAACCTTTGGTTTTCTAAGAAACCCAAGGTAGTGTTCTACGGTAGTAAATCATCGGGACGCTCTTGTTGTTTAACCATGACACAAGCTAGGAAGATGTTGAGGAAGGGATGTATAGGATACCTGTGCCATGTTGTGGATACCCAGAGAGTGGACACATCATTGGAACAGATACCTATAGTATAAGAGTTTGCGGATGTATTTCCAGATGAGTTACTAGGTCTTTTTCCAGATAGGGAGGTCAAATTTGTGATTAATTTGTTATCGGGTACGACACCAGTTTCTAGGGCACTATATAGGATGGCACCGGTAGAGATGAAGGAGTTAATTGTTCAATTACAAGAACTATTAGATAGGAAGTAAATTCAACCGAGTGTGTCTCCGTGGGGAGCACTAGTATTGTTTGTAAAGAAGAAGGATGGGTCATTATGACTTTGTATCGACTATCGAGAGTTAAACAAGTTAACGATTAAGAATAAATACCCATTGCCTAGGATCGATGATCTATTTGATCAGTTGAAAGGGGCAATGTATTTTTCTAAGATAGATTTATTTACGGGGTATCATCAGTTCAAAGTAAGAAAGAAGGATGTACCTAAGACAACGTTCAGAACTCGTTATGGTCATTACGAGTTTTTGGTTATGTCGTTTGGGTTGACTAATGCGCCAGCCGCATTTATGGATATGATGAACAGAGTGTTCAAACAATATTTGTACAAGTTTGTTATAGTGTTCATTGATGATATTTTAGTCTATTCTAAAACACAAGAAGATCATGCTGAACATTTGAGAATAGTGTTAGAAACACTACGGAGGGAGAAGTCATATACGAAATTCACTAAGTGTGAATTTTGGCTCGAAAGAGTTGTGATGACCCCAAATCCGGGTTACCTGACCCCCGAGTTTGATGCTCACAATCCACAATATAATTAACATCTAACTACCCATTCATTTATAAATAGTAATACATATCTCATTAACAGATATTGTTAATACATTCATCCCAGGTTATCTAACCTTAACATTACAAACATACCCTTTAGATATATAAAAAAGGTTTACAAACATAACATAATAATAATGTTAATCATAACTGTTCCAACATAACACCTTTGCCTTTGTTCTTCACAGCACCTCCTGCCACTTCGTCCTTAGCTGAAATGTTTTATTTAGCAAGGGTGAGCAACAAATTTGCCCCGCAAGTTAAGACATACAATGAATGTATAAGAATTAAGAATAACAGAATATCTATTTTGATAGAATGACACCAAAGTTCAGGGAATTTCGAAATAGCTGAACAATTCGTTAATCACTAACAAGTCTTCTCGTATCCTATGCAACATAATATTTTGATAATGAAAAAGTACAACGCTTTCAAAGTTTCTACGATATTCAATTGAATAACAAGATGGAAATATTTTCCAGAGTTTATGCTGAGTGATCCCTAAGGATCTTGAACTTCTCTTCTCGAGTAACTATCAAAGATTTATTTTGATATACCTAGGTGTATCAGATAACCATAAAGATTAAATCATACCCCCCAGTAAGTACTTAAAGCGGCCAACTCCTTGTACCCTATATTATGCATAATACTTACACGCGTGCAAAGGCCGAATATACAACCAAAAATGTTCCCTTTGTATAAAAGGTTGTTCTTCTCAGTCTTAGAATCAGAATTTGATTTAACAACGAAATACAATAATTTCAATATCTAATCACTTCTCTTCTCAAACTTATCAAGTTTACTTTCACGATCTAGCCGAAATAATTAGCATCGATCTATCAACAATAATTGAATTCTCTTATCTTATCTTCTCTATCTAGTTCTAACAAATGCTCATCTTGTCAGAACAATTGGCTAAGACATTTCTTAACACAATTCAACAATAGACATGAATTATCTGTACTAATTGTAATCAATAATAACTTCTACGGATGTAATTATCCAATAAAAATTATTCTCCAAATATATATTCTCAGAATCACTAATTCAATTTGAATTAATAAGCATGTACTAACTGCGAATAATCAACAATAACTTCTCAGACGTGGTCTAATTAACAATAATTAACCACCATAATATTTGAACAGATATAACTCAAGGTTGAGTTAAGGAAACATGTCTTCCGCATTGATTACTTCTACACAAAATACTTATCTGCGTTCGAAAGCCTTATAATCAATAATATCGGCCTCACAATTAGCACAATAATTTATAACACGTATCACTGTAATTTACAGTCAATCTTTCTCCTAGGCACACTACCACATAGTCACATCATTGTTTATAACCTATATAAACACTCATCAAGTCTGACTAGTTCGGTCTGGTTGGACTTCGGTCTATTCTCGGTGTACTGGCCACCCTATCCAACAATTAACACTTGTATTGTCAACTAATCTCAGTCTCAAAGCTTCAATATTATATTAAATAAGTCAAATATCATTAATAATATTTTTCGGAAGCTTTTAATAATTTTCTAACAATTAGGATAATTTATAATAATTTTTCAAACACCCGAATCATTTTTAAATGATTTAAATATTGATAAACCCATCATCATTAATATTTAATAATATTTAAAATATTAATGACATACTTGTTAAAATATTAAAGTTATTTATAATAACTTCAAATATTTTTAAATCACCAATATTCTACTTAAATTATTTTTAAAGTAATTAAAATCATTTATAAATCATCACCATTAATATTTAAATATTAATGAAATTCTTAACAAAATATTAAAAGTCATTAATTATAACTTAAAATATTTTTAAAATATTTTTCTCATTTTTAATTAAATTTTAAATCAATAAAACTATTTTTTCATCATTTTTAATATAATAATTAAATAAATCTAATATCATATAATAATCTAATATTTTCTAACACTTTATTCTTATTTAAAATGATTTTTATAATATTAAAATCATTTTCTCTAATTTATTTAATATACTAATTAAATAAATTAAATATCATTAAAATTCAAATAAATATAAATATTAATGAAAAATATCCCAAATTATCAAAAGTTATTTTTCATAAATGAAAACAATTTTTAAAATTATTTTTGTAATTTTTAGAATTTATTTTCTATTTTTAATCATTTTCTGGAAATTCAGAAAATAAAATTAATAAAACCGTCGCTATAGGCTATAGCGACAGTAACCGTCGCTATTGGTGTTCTTGGGGCTCAAGAACACTGACATGCAGTTATCTTGGTGCTAAGTTTGACCCACTTTGATTCTCAGCTCAGGCATGATCTGGGTTAACTAAGGTTCATAACTCGTTGTACTAATGTAATATACATTTTCCCATAACTAGATAGGTCATACAACAACATACTAAGAAGATTTCAGGCTTCAAAGTCATTGTCAGACATTTCCTGGGTTTTCTGGGTAACCCAGAAACCCAGGCAGTTCATGGTGCCATTTTCTAGCTCAAATCTCTCTACGTTAAAGTCATAATTTAAGTGTTTTCTTGGTCCAAGTCTGTAGTACACATGTGAAGAAACACATAGGAATCAACAGATCAGCCTGAGTACATTACACGTTTCAGATTCAACCCGGTCAAACCTTGTCAGATAGCTAGTTCATACGATTTCTGGAAATTCTAGAAAACAGAAAGTATGACCGGATGGTCTACTTTGACCATCCACTACATCAATCCTGTTGATTATTTAAGAGACCTAAGGATATGGATCTAGAGTCCATCTAATAGGCTACAAACTGGTTGCAAACACATCATCATAACATCTAACGTCTGACAGATCTAGGCCTTAGAATATCTTGTCAGACACGGTTTAAGGATTTATGGGTTACCTAGAAATCACTCGGTCATGGTCGGTCAACCGACTTTGACCAATAATATCTTGTAATCTGGACATGGAATAGCTATGATTCCACTTCTATATCATAGTCCTCATGTCAGACTACAGTTCTAAACCATAAAACAACAAAAATCATAAATAAAGAAGAATCTAGAGCCACTAACATTAACTTGTCAGAACACTTTTATGGTTCATGGACGGTTTTTGAAAAACTTCATTTTTAAGACCTTTGATGCTATAAATTTATGATGTATCATCATAGATCATCATAAAACACCTTCTAGCATGAATCTAAACACATAAACAATACTTTGGTTCAAGCATACAAGATCAAAAGGGGACTTAGGGTTTATACCTAGTTCCAATCTTTAATCTTTGATCAACTATACTGATCTTGATGTTTGAGAGGCTGAACTAGTGACTAAAACACTTAATTATTTCGGAGGTTTGGAGAGAGAATAGGTTGGTTGAGAGATAGATAGCAAATAAGCAAAACACACGAACTTTCTCTCTCTATAACTCTTATAAACACTTGATGCAATGAATATTGCTGGCATAGCTGTCAAGAAATAGCTGATGGCTGATATTTTTAGTCACAAAGAAAGTCAAAGTTGGTGAACAACTCTCACTTTGGCAAGAATTACAAGTTAGCTAATAAAGAAATACAAAAAGGGTATTTTAGTCTTTTTGCTAGTAATTTTAATGGCTTTCTAGTCATTTGTCCCAACCCTTAGGGTTTTACCCTAAGGTTCTAACCCTTAGGTTTTACAACATTAATTTCTAGGATTTTTTAATTAAGGTTTTAAAATAGAAAATTAAGATTTCTAAATTATAATTAGGGTTTCCTAATTATATTAAGGTTTACTAATCACATTAGGGTTACTAATTAGGGCTTAGGGTTCTCGAATTTAAAATTAGGGTTTTTTGACATTTGATTAGGGTTTCTAAACTTGATATTAGGGTTTCTAATCCCTTATTAGAGTTTACTAAGTTTATACCCTATACGATCAATCATTGATCACAAATTCTATACAGTATAAACACGTACTCATCAGTACAATTATTATAATTTTATTTTCTACCGAAACACTATTCGTAACTAGTTAGGGTTTCTATTCTCTATTAAGCACAACTCTACTCATATTTCTCAGTCAATACACAAATTGACCACATCTCTAAACTCGTATCACATATACTCAACACAATATTGATAGTCAATATCAATATTAAATAAAAAAAATTATTCATAAAATTTGAATTATTCGAAATCCTGAGTTATCACATTTTCCCCTCCTTATAAGGATTCTGTCCTCGGAATCACCGCTTTCTTATTCTCTACAATCTTTTAAAGTTATACCATCAATTCATTCTTATCAACACAATACTAATTTGTGTCTCATATTCTAACATGTGACTTGGATCTATAAAAGAAAACAATTCGCAGTGATATCTAACCAATATTACTCGTGTAATTAAATTGCTCAACGAAATCATTACCTGTCGCCACCTCCTGGACAGCCACTGCATCTTCCACCGTCATGTTAAATGTATGGCTTGTTGGTCTTCCTGGCTATGCAGGTCCTCGAATCGCTAAGGTTCCGCTACCGGGTCCCTTGTTGACACTTTCCTTCTCCACATTCCTTTTCGGACAGTTCCAAACCAGATGACCTGTCGATCCACACGCAAAACAACCTTGTATCTTCTTCGGAATGGGACAATTCGGTGACATGTGTCCCTCTTGACGACAGTTATAACAGACTCCCTTCTTCTGCAGACAAACTCCCGAATGGTTCTTTCCACAAGTCGCACATGGCTCCCCTCCTTTCTTATTCCCTTCTGTTTTATTACCTGACTTGGTATTCTCGTTCCACTTTCTTTTGTTCGGATTACTACCAGCACTACTACCTCCTTCATTTTTCTTCTTCTTCTTCTCCCGATTATAACGGGATGCAGCTTCACTTCCCCCTTTACCAATTATTTCCTTCTCCAACAAAGCCGCGAACGTATTAATTTGTAATACAACTACTTTTTTGTATATACCCGGCTTCAATCCATTCTCAAACCTTCTCGCCTTTCTTGCCTCCGTGTCCACTTGATGAGGTGCAAGTCTCACTAACTCATTGAATTTAGCAGCATATTCAGACATCGACATGTTCTCCTGCTTCAGTTCTAAAAACTTAACCTCCATCCGAGTTTTCATACTCAATGAAAAATAGTTCTTAAAGAACAACTCCTTGAATCTTGTCCAAGTCACCACAGCTGTACCAGCTCTCGCCTGATTAGTCTCCCACCAGTAATTGGCTTCTCTCTTCATCAAATAAGTTGCAAAAGCTATCTTTTGCTCTTCTGCCACTCACACAATAATGAATGCTTTCTCCATTTCTTTCACCCAAGTTTGGGCTTCAATCAGATCCGTAGTTCCCTTAAATTCTGGCGGTCCTACCACTTTAAAGTCTTTAAAGTTAGCTAATTTATCGGCTGGCTGATTTCTCGCACTTGCTCTTTCTGCTGGAGCTATATTTCCCATAGCTTGGGCTAACATGTCCACAAAATTCTGCATCAGGTCCACTTGACCTCCTTCATTATTCAGTGGCTGCTCTTCTCTTTTATTTCGATTCTGTTGTCTAGGCGACATAATCTGATTTAAATAAAAATCTTATATTAATTCTCTTTCTCTACACAAATTCTTACTAACAACACAATAAGAATTTAACACAATGTTCTCATATAATCGCATATTTATTCAAATAGCACATAGTACATTTAGTACGTAACACATAAAACTATCCCTTTTTATATAAATATAAGGATTAACCCACACAACTTTACACAAAAAGTTGCAATTCTCCAACTTTACACAAAAAGTTGCAATTCTCTATTCACACATAGCAATTCCCAGTTCGTCAAACTTACCACACTTACGAGTTCAGGAACTTGCCACAATTATATGAGTTTATGAACTTATCCTAGTCAAACCATTGGCGTCCATTCATCGAGGGATTCAGAAACATTTCATATAATTATGAGTCACGAACTTACCATAAGTATGGGTTTTAAGAACTCACAACTTAATCTTATATTCATATATTGAAAATAAAGATTTCATTCATACCAACATATAAATTTACATATGTTCACACATCATTCTCGATATTACAACCGTTAATATCTCATCCTACTACCAAAAGATACTACCACTTATATCTAAGTTGTCTACTTTCCACTCCCTTCACCAGTCTTTGTAATACCCAAGAATTTCCATGTCTTATGAATATATTAATGGGAATAAATAATCATTCGAATATAAATGATTTCGTGTTATGAGACGAGTTAACTCAATTATATTGAAATGGTTAATGTGGAGTTGTAACAAACTCGTTGAAATGCCTTATGTGGCACCGTGATGAGAAATAGAAGTGATTATATTAATTAACGAAAGAATTAAGGCAAACAATTAAATGATAATTATTAGAGAATATTAATTAATTGCATATATGGAAATACACTCTTAAACTAGTAACATCACCAGTACGACAATTAATTTATATTGTGTAAAAAGATTGTGGAGATGGATGTTGGGCGGCGGCTTGAAGCTAAGCTAGTTTAGCACCGCTGTGGTATGCAAGCAATAAGCGCCCTCCAATAGTACAAATCAAGCAATTTGCTATTTGATCGATTGGAGAAAAGTAATTTTCTACTTTAGAAATAAAATGGAACACTCTTGTTATATGTGTGACATTAATAAAACTTAGGATAAAAGTACATTATGTTAATATAAGGTACCTAGTAGTACAGTGAAATCATATGTAATTGTAATACTGAAATGATTAAATATCTGTGTATTCTAGAAACTGAGAAAGGAATTAATAAACATTAATATTATTATAATGTGGTTATGTGAGTAATAAAAATAATTATGGGGATACCCGGACAATAATGCCTAATTGTGATATTTTATTGCGTGTAATTAATGTACATGGATTATATGATGAGTATGTAACTAATCCTTAACTTCCTAATATGGTAGTAATTGTACCTTAATATTACATTATGGGAATTAAAGAAACCAAACCAAGCCAAGATAACAAGATTAATGAGATTTTTCTCTTGTCTCAAATTGAGTGTCACAAAGTACATGAATAATGACTTAAAGCTAAAACACGTATTTTCCAAAAAGGCTATGGAATAGGTGATCATTTTCTAGGAAGATGGTTGGTAAAGGGTGGTTGATCAACTCCTTAATAACCTTTGTTCCATTCCATTACACCATGGACTCCAAGATTGTGTAATGACAATGTTTAGTCCAAGTTCCTTCTATAAATATAAGCTTAAATTCAGTTTTATGTTGCTAGAAGTTGTTTGATAGTCTAATTAGAGAGTTATAAGTTTTCGAGCTACTATAGAAGCATACTCAAAGTGTAGGGAGTCCAATTCTAGCTTGAGAAGGTATAAACCCTAGTTATGTTATTGAAATGGGTCTTGTGAAGTTCTTGAAATTTCTTAAATTTTTATGTTAATTGATATAAATTAACATGTTATAATGTGTTTAAGAAGTTTACTTACATGTATGAACAATTTAATGATGGTTTAGAACAAGTTTAAATCGATGGAAATCAAGTTGGCAAAGACTCTGTAAAACAGAGTTTACCTCTGTTCCTAAATCCACACCTGCCAGTAGTCATAGCGCCTAATTATCTTTGAAGCGCTAAACGCAATTGTTGCACTAACCTTTCGAAGTTCAACAGTGTTTTCGCTTTTCAAATCTGACCAATGTTAGTCAATTACTATGACTTAAACTAGCCTGTAAGCATGTGTAATGTGTATACACAAGTATATTAACCTAATGTGAGCATGTTTTACTAGATTAGCATACATGATTAACAAAGTGTACGGTTTAAATGAATGTAGTACTTTAGAAATGAGCTTTATAGGTATGTATGCCATGTTCATATACTAACTTTGCAAGCATGTTGGTATGATTTAGAAATGCATGAATAACCCGTTAACTTGTGTTTATATGATTCATAAGGGAGCATGAACATGTGGAAATTATTAGTAATCTTTACAAATGAAAATAAGAACTGTGAACATGAATATTAACATGCTATCTTGAGGGTTAGAATCTGATATTTGTGAACATGTTTGAGAAGATTCTTAGACTCACTCATGTAGCATATATACCATGCTTAAGTATCGTAATTCAAGTGAAGCATAAACGAAGCATATTTTTAACCAAAACGATGCTAATTACACATATGTGTTATGAATAGTCACAAGCATGCCTAATATGAGTTATATGACTACCTTGTGTGTTTAGAAGACAAGCATGTTAGACTTTGTGGTTACATGACCTTGAATGACTTTAAATTGTTGAAATATTCTACTTAGAACTATGTTATGAAAGAAGGAAACTAGATTGACTTAAGAAGGACCTTGACATAATAATATATTATGTATGAATGTTGTCTTCAAGCCAGACAAAAACCACAAGGCAACAACTGAGTCTTGGCTTGGCAGCGGAGAATTGCTTGTGACTCTAAGTTTAGCCCTACGCTTAACCAAGCAATAGCATTCTGCCGATCTGAATCTTAGATCATGCAATCTGATTTTGGACAGTTAACTTGTATGATGCCTATATTGCTAAAAGTGGTTTAAAACCTACTGATACATGTATATATGTGATGCTTAAGTAATATGATGGTGTTTGCCTTGCATAAGGAAAGTCCATGGGTAAAAAGGTCTTAACCTTGAGCATTGCAAATTTGCTTATAAAGTAACTAGATACTTGACTTCATGATAAACCTATGAGCTAATTTTGTACCATATATGCATACTTGAATCATGTTAAACTTGATTAAAGAATGTGTTAGCTAATGAGCATCTTGTGCTTATAATACGCTATAAATAGGATTCAAAAGTGTTGATTTATTAACGTAGATAAACTATGCTTAAGGCAAGTATCCTAAACCCTTGCATTACCTTATTCAACGGATATCGTAAGCAAGTATCTAAACCTTATCTCTTTGAATGCAAGTTAGCCTACTTATTCGTTCAATTGAACAAGTATGTTTAAACTCTCGTGCAAACTATTATTCATGTTAAACTTGATATTTTTCTTGAATATTGTGAAAGTGTCTATGCCACTGATTCGGCTAGACTATATGCATGTTTATAAAACTTTCCAAACCAATTGACTGGTCGGAAATCTTGAAAACTAAGTTGAACAACCCTTATGGTAAGGGGAGTGTATGTTGTTGGAAACCCCAACACATGAGTGGATATTACTGTGGTGTTATGCATAACATAGAGTATTGTAGATTGATCATCTATAGTACGTGATTCTTTTGGGTTATGAGTTTAATATTGGTAATTCTAGTAGATGTTCAATAGTCTTTAGTGACTGCTCAGTATAAATTGTTTTATCCAGTTGGATACGTTGATAGACTTTGAATTCATATATATTTGTTGATCTATATTAAATTATCATTTCATGTCCCAAAGATTTGATTCGAGAATTGTTGATACTCATTGTTCGTGATATTGTTCTTGTAACGCCCGAGAAAATCGGATTTATATGAGAATTAAATTTTTATTTGAGTATGTGAATTAAATGAATTTAATTGATTATTTATGTGAGTAAGCTATGTGAAGGTCATTCTATGACCTAGAATGTGCGAATGTGGTTAGTAATCTGGCTATGTGCTAGAATTAATTGTTTAGAATTTCCGAGACGAAAATAAAAGTTTTTCGAGAAATTTTTGTAAAGACACTATTCATCCGTTTCTGTTCAGGGATTAAGTTTGAAATTCCAAGAAACGCGTAATGATAGAATATGAAGACGAGATGGAATATCTAATAATATTTCATTTATGGCAAACGAAGTTTTCGCTTGCGGACTTAAAACCTAAAGATTGAGAAGAATGATTTCCGAGAAGGAAATGTGATGAGTATGTTGAATTACGATAGTTATGCGTACGCTATACATGTATGATACTATTTAGTATACGAGTATAATACGAATATTTAATACAAAGTACAATACGAATATCGTACTAGTATTATATGAAGAGAATTAAGGACTTAATATGACTCAATTGGTTTTGGATTATAGCAAGCCCAAGTGATTGAGTAATCAAGCCCAATGAATTATGTGTTTAAGCCCGATCCAAGAAACCGAACCGTGGATCGAATCGGTGGGTCACCGAATGGGTAAAACCCATGGGGCAACCCATGTGGATGACCCATGGGCATGGTGGGCCGGCCACTTGGTGTGCAAGATAAGAAAACTACTTGATCACCAAGTATTTTACTTGGTGATGAAGTAGTGAATAGTAAGGAGGTGGGACATTTGACCAAAAAGCCCTCCTTCTTGTTTTTCTATAAATAAGAAGCATATATTGGCCATTTGAGGTTTTTTAAAGACTCATCCAACATATTTTGAGAGAGAAAAAGAGCTAGGCCTAAACCATTCTTCTACCTTGAAGCTTTTCATTAGAAGTTTAGAAAGAACGTAAAGTTCAGAAAGGTAATACGTAAACCATTCCATTAATATTGGTTTTCCATCCCTTTTGATTTCTTTATTATGAAGAATCTTAAATTAGTGGAGCATGTCTCCTATGTAAGAATAAGAATGGCTTGTAATACGTAAAACATTTATAAGTCATGTGCAAGTAAGAATCGTAAGGGTTAACGTAAGTATAAACCGTAGAGATTATTGGATAATGAACATGGTTGTTGATGGACAAATTGAAAACCATCACTATTAGTATATTGGATCTTGCTTGGTTAGGGTGTAGATATGAAATCAATGGAGTGTTCCATTTGACTTGGCATATAGAATACTAGTAACGAAGTTATGGCGTATTTTACGAAAATAGACGTTAAACGTCGAAAACGTAGAATTCTGGATTGGTAGTCGAATGTTGCCATGAGACTTGAAAATGTTGGTTTTCAATGTCAACATGTGAGTTATGGTATTTAAGACTCGTGGACTCAAGAATCATTTGATTCCGACATAAAACGAAGAAAACGAGTATTGAACGCTCATTAACGTTTAACGAACGCTTAAAAATGAACTTATAAGTGAATTTTGAGTTAACGAATTCGGAAATATAAAATTCTTATATGAACGCGTAGAGTATGTAAAATAGGAGTTGTAGGCTTTGGAATGGACTAAATCAGACTTATAATGAAGAAGTTATGAAGCAGCAAACTTCACTAAAAATTTTATCTGTAAAAATTTTTTCTGGTGTTTGAGGTCCGACGCCACGACACTGCACAGGCTTTAAGTGCAGCGCACAACAGCACAAAGTGTAAAGACATATCAAGAGTGGCGCCAAGAACACCATTCACAAAGCTTAGGTTTCGCATCATCATGACACCGAGACCGGTTAGGTATCAGAACCGGCATCGCTGGCGCTTGATATTTCATAGGAGATCATGGCACATGCACAATGACGAGCATTTGCTAGTCAAGTTAGTTTTGAACTCCGATTGTTTCAAGACTTGTATAAGTTAAGTTTATATACTTATTAAGTTAACTAAAGCTATTCCTATGTTACATATACTGGTGTATATGATGATAAACTTAGGAATTGAGCGCGGGATGTTAGTATAATAATGAAGAACACGAAGTGTTAATAATAAACCATGAACAGTAATCGACACTGGTACTTCACCAATAACGATTGAGCTCGGTTAGTAACGTAAGAACGTTAACAAGCCGAGATGAAGGGTAGGAAGTCGAATTGACCTTATTAATGAAATGAAGTCAATTATGACATAGAAGAGAAAGAAGTTGGTATAAACAATGTGATTAATTGTGTGGTAGCTAATTACAGTGTGCTATATGAATATATTATATAGATTCTATAAAGGCTGAGAACAGTCGAATAAATTATCAGAAGACACTTGAAGGCAAGTTTTCTTAACGCTTGTCTAACCTTTGTGTTAGCCAAGTTTTCTGTGATTCATTGAAATGAGTTGCATGAATGATTTTAAAGAAAGGGTCAATGCCCGTTTTAACTCTGCTAGACTATTCGTAAGATATGGATTGATGTATATACATGTCTTTCTATATAGAAATGATAACGCTATCCTATGCCAATTATTTGGTACGAAATTGAAGGTAAGTTTGTCTATGAACAAAAAAAAGTATTTTTCATCGTTTATTCGATGGGCACACGAGTTTGCCAAAACTTAAACGTAAATACGTTTAACGGATGAATGTTGATCAACATAGAGTACTATAGGATGATCACCTAGAAGTGCTCGTAAGTAATGCCGGATGTACAGCCTTAGTGTTGTGATGTCTTTTTCAATTATGAAAACAGAAAGATATTGTTCATGGTCTTTAGACCAGTTCAGAATTCCTAAACTATTATATATTTTGGGAATTGATGTTATGAATTGTTAAGTATTATTGTTTCATAATACTTCATGACTATTTGTTCAGTTATGAAAGATTTTCATATAATTCACGAAGGTGGTATTGATATTATTCTTTGTTAAACTTGCTGAGCATGTTGTGCTCACTTCTTGCATGAATTATATGTTTACAGTAAAAGTTGAGCATGCTGAGAATGCTAAGAGAAATAAGGGCAAGGCAAAGATTGTTATTTAAACATCTTGTAATAGATTAGTATAATTGTATGTATTATACTTACGAACAACGAATGATGTAATTGGTTTATGAACCTGGGAAGGGATTTCACTTTGATTGTAATAAAAAGATAGTAATTACATTCATTATGTTGTAATTTTAATGGAATTATTGCATAGTTATGAATAACGTGTAACACCATATGTCGGGTGGGAAGATACCCGGATTTGGGGGGGTCACATGTTGGTATCAAAGCATTAGGTTATAAAACTTAAGGGGGGAAGAACCGTAGGCTAATAACCTCGTAAGGAAGGTAAAGTCTGATGAAAGAAATTCGAGTCGAATGAATTAATAAAATATTGAGAAAACTCAATACTGAAAGATTTAAAAGATAAAAAGTAAACTTAAATAAATTAAATGTGATTTGTGCTTATACTATTGTGTATTTTGTACTAATCAATTTGTTATGTGCTATTGTAGATTTCGGTCGATAGCATGATGTATAGAGACATTCATGTGGTGAGTGAAGAGTCTGTGAACAAGGTGGAGATTGTACCTATGCCAGTGGCGGAGGTACTGGTAGTGGTTTTAGAAGATTCTGATCCAGAAGAGTATATTTCTGGGGAGGATTACTCTGAGGAGACGATGGGAATAACATCATATTTGAATATGATGATAGATGTGGAGGAGGATATAGAGGTAACATCGATTAATACGGTGGTACCTACTCAGTAGTCAACACCTCCAGATGCAATGAGATCATTGTATCTTGTAGTGCTTGATAGGAATGTGCATCTGCGCACGGTGGTGCAAACACAGAATGAGGAGATTACCGCCTTGTATGAGGCAAAGGAGTCTGCAGAGGTAGAGTTTGAGTTAAAGCATGATGAGAAAGTGTTGATGACAGATAAAGTGAGGGATTATAAGAATGAGGCCGTAGAGCTTCGTAAGGAACTGGCTATTAAGGACCAGAAGATTGCTAGGATATTGTACATCCATGAATGTGCTCACGAGGATTTCAAGCTGAAAATTGCTTGTTATTCTATTGAGTCAGGGTAGACTCGACATACAATTAGTCGAGATATTGTTTCGATTCTAGGGAATCAAAAATAGGAGAATGCCATAAGGCAGTGTTAATAGATCGTTAGATCTTTTTGGTATATCTGTAGTGACGTAAAACCCTCTTTTGTATAATTAAAGGGTAGTGTTTTTGTAAATCCTAATTTTTGTAGAAGACAATAGCGAGATAGTAATGTAATAGCTTTTGGCTATGGAAATAGATTGTAAATAGTTTTGACTATGAAAGCATATTAATATAATGAAGTTTTTGTTTAATGTGCTTGTTGTGGTATGAGTTATTATTTGAGAATGATAATCAAGTAGTTAAATAAATAATAATGAAACTTTATTTATTTAATCAGAATTATGCCGCCAAGAAGGAGACAACGTAACCAAGAGGCTGAGTCTCATAATGAAAATCAGGGGGGGTCCTAATAACCCTATGCAAGAGTTCATTAATTTATTAACGACACCATTTAACCAAGTTGGGGAGGAATTCCCGTAGCACCTAGGGTAGCTAGAACAACTACCTTTAAGGAATTCAAAAGTGTGGGTCCTCTGGAGTTCCAGGGAACGACGAACCCATTAGAGGCCCAGGCATGGGTGAAAGAGATAGAGAAGGCGTTTGTCATTTCAAACATGGGTGAGGCGCAAAAGACTTCTTTTGCGACTTACATGATGAAAGGAGAGGCCAAATGCTGGTGGGAGGCTCAACAGGGTGGGGCTAGAACGGAGGAAGTTACATGGGAACAGTTCAAGAAAGTATTTTTCGAGAACTACTTCCCTACTAGCATGCAAGGTAGAATGGAGATTAAGTTCTTGGAACTTAAACAAGGGGATATGACAGTTCCCCAGTACGCAACCAAATTCAATGAATTAGCGAGATTAGCTCCACATCAGGTGGACACAAAAGAGAGGAAGGCTCATAGGTTTGAGCAGGACCTGAAACCCTGGCTCTACAGTAGGATTTAAGTGTTTCAGAGTGCTTCCTACGGGACCATTCTGGAAAAGGTAATTATTACTGAAGGTGGTGGTGAGGCGTTGTCTCAGTACCACAAGGAAAGGAAAAATAAGAGTAAGCGTGAGGGAGGAAATAAGGCAGAGGTTGCCAGCGGTAGTGGCACTATGCCAAAGAGGAAGAGCTTTAACCCTGAGAATACTGGGGTGAAACAAGGAGATCCTTAACATAGGATGGAGGCATGCAAGACATGCGGGAAGACTCATTTAGGAGTCTATTTAAAGGGGAAATCAGTTTGTTACAACTGTGGGCAGGAGGGACATTTATCACCCAACTATCCTAACCCTAAGAAGAATCATGGGTGTTTTGTTTGTGGATCGTTGGACCACATGGCAAGAAATTGCCCGAAGAAAGGGTTAGAGGGAAATAAGGGTTCTGGTAGTGGTAAATTAGCCATTACTGGACCAACACCATCGGTGGGTAGACCCTCAACCTATACGATTAATATGACTGTCCAAGATGCGGTTGTATCATCGGATGTAGTAGCAGGTATCATTCTAGTCAATGAAATAAATGTTTATGTGTTATTTGACTCGGGTGCTACTTGTTCTTTTATAGCATGTGGATTTGCTAAACGATTAGGTTTAATCCCTAAAAAGTTAGCAATACCTTTAGACGTTAAGGTAGAAAACGAAGAGATAATCCCCATTGAACATATTCATAAGGATTGTTGCGTAAATATTAGAGGCAATAAGTTAGCGGTAGATTTGGTACCGATAAGGTTAAAAGAATTCGATATAATTCTTGGTATGGATTGATTTGTGACGCCCCCAAAATAGGTATACATCACCCATCTTGAGTCGCCAAATAAATGGTACAAAATTCAAATACAACTTAACTATACAACAGTCGTGTAAAATACGACAAAACATATGTTGTGAGTTTTAAAACAAATATTGTCATATAGACAATATCCACACTCAATAGATTCCTCATTACATTTATTATCATGCTATTTAACAGAATAGTGAGGACTACTAATGCAATTATCGGGACCGTCACTCCGTTTTCCAACTAGTCCCTGCTACGTTCTCATTTCCTAAAGAGAATAATGAAAGTAAAAGGGTGAGCTCAACTAGCTCAGTAAGAAATATTATGACTAAAATAATGCAGAATAAATTATCGTTAGCCTTCAACAGTGTTAAACTGATAAAATATAACAAACATCAAGTTTAACTGCAGCGGAACAAACAATCTATTAAAAGAATCAAGTAGAGAATAAAATCTAATATCTTTTTGATGTAAAAAGGTTTTTCATCACTTTTATCGCTGAGACTCAACTTAATAAATAATCCTCATCATCCCTGCACTATGGCTAAGGATATTCATTAGTATCACGACCACAAATTATCCATGCACTACGGCCAAGGATATTCGTGTATTCATCAATGGTCATGATCATGCCAACGACTGTCCATCAATGCACTACGGGCCAATGAGGACTTTTACCACATCATTTGTAACATTACGATCATGATTATACCGAATAATCCCTGGTCATAATCATACCAAGTCCATCTATGCACTACAGGCCACAGATGACTTTTAACATAATATAAACATGAGGATGATGACAATGATATAAGAATTCAATAAAACAAGTTCGAGTATTAATTTATCCAGGAACCAATAACGTCCAAATTGTCAACATGATACTGCTTTGTGGTGTAAAATTCAAGAATGCTCAGAAGAATTTTTCCATGAAAAGATATTGGATGAAGTGTAAATATCAAGGATATTCCACTAATTTCATGGAGTATAGAAGTCAAAACTTTAACCAACTAAGTATAATAAAGAATGGAATAAGAAAAGAAATTACCAGGCATGCGATAGACCATACAGACAGGTTATTCCAACAGAATAATAAATAACGGAACCAGGTCATGCGTAAAACGCACGCGGATATTCCAACATAATAATAAATAATGGAACCAAATCGTGAAATTCCCACGATGTGATGTTCCAATAGAATAATAAATAACGGAACCAGGTCATGCGTAAATGCACAGACAGGATGTTCCAATAGAATAATAAAGAATGGAATAACAGAAAAATTTCACCATGTATGCGGTGCCCGCGATGTACAAGTTATTCCAACATAATGATAAAGAATGGAATAATGTAAGAATTTCACCAAGTATAGGGTAGTAGCCAACAGATATCTTGATTATTCTAATGTAATAATAAAGAATGGAATAACAGAAGTTCTCTTCATGAATACGAAAGAAATAATACCCCTTAAGAGTACATCAAATAATATCCCTTACCATAAAAGAAGAGTATTCCGACTGGTAGGGCGAGGATATTCTTAAAGAAAACTTGCACTACGCTCAAAGTTTCTTAAAACTCTAAAGAAATATGCTCAAGATTATAGAAGAGAATTCTCTGAATTTCTGGTGTGATTTCAATTCTAACTAAGCATCCTATTTATAGGAGAATGGAAATGATACTATTTGAATAAAATCACGGGTGAACAGTACTTTCTTTTATTTTTTTTCTTCACGGACGAACCAACTAGAAGGTCACAGATGAATTAATTGAATGTGCATACCTCTACTTCCCTTACCTATATATATATATATATAAACTAATCACATGTTATATATATCACAATCACTCACCCACACCAATTTATTCTCATATTAACTCCTTCCCGACAATGTCATTCTCCCCTCCCCTCACATCACTTTCACACTATCACTTTTCCACCATTTTATATATATACACACATCACACATATATATATATATATATATATAATACTTATATATATACATTTAAAACAAAACATATATTAATAATAATAATAACAAATAAACTCCCTTATTCCTACGTTACTACACCCTCCCCAATTTCCAATTCATCATATGCCTATATAATAAATATAATACTAATATATATATAAAAACAAAACTTATATAATATATATATATATATATATATATATATAATAACACATTACCTTCATCATACGTAATGTATCCCCTCCCCCATTTCCCAAATCAGATTTTCAACATATATGGGCCCCACATGTGGGCCCCACCTTTATTATATTAAAAAAATTTCTACCAATTATTTTGAAAAATGGGTCAATGGGGGTACATAAAATAACATCAAATACTTCATAAAAAATCTTCTCAATATTTTTAACAATATTTATCATCATTATTATAATTTACAATATTAATCGACCAGGTCTTTCCTGGAAAGAGGGGCTTTCGATAAGGATTTCTCCTATCATGCCATGATTAGGTGACCAAACCTCTCATTGGCAGAACTTCTAGACATCGTTAATATTGCAAATAATAATATTAATAACTCTGTCATCTCAATTATTGATTTAATAATATATAAAATATCGACAACAATTGAATCAAATAACGTGAGATAATATTCAACAATTACTGAAGCAATAATTGAACAAAACTGAGTGACTTCTCACGTAAGCATCAATAATCAATACCGTGTGCTACTATGCAACCATGCGTATTCCTATACTTTTAACACCAGGTGTTTCAACAGTTAACGGTAAAAATATTTTTGTCATTTTCTCAATCCGACAATAATTTCGTTGTGGGGTCCACCAATGATTGTGCCTTCGTACGAATATTTCTTGTTAAAATGAATATTCCCGGACCAATCGAATATTATATAACAACTTGCGTACTTTGCAAAATTTCTAAATATTACCCACAACTATAACATTATCTAAAATCCACACCATAATTTTAAAAAAATATTTCGAGAAAATTAAATCTTTATTCGTAAAAATTTGGGATTTTACAATCTCCTCTCCTTATGAAATTTTGCCCTCGAAATTGACATACATACCTGGTATGTCGAAGAGGTAAGTATACCTTGACTACATTTCAGATTCTAACTCTTGAGGTATAACCTTTGAGTGTCGAATAAGATCCTTCTTATCCAGGATTTTAACACGTACCTCCTCATACGTTAAATCTTCTGCTATCTCGTCTAGTTTTAATTCAATAATGTGGTTCGGGTCGTCCACATATTTACGTAACATCGATCCGTGAAAAACGTTATGAACACGCGATATACTTGGTGGTAAAATGAGTCTATAGGCCACAGTTCCTACTCGATCGAGGATTTCAAATGGACCAATTAAATCGAGGGTTGAGTAACGCCTTCTTGAACCTTCTTCTTCACATTCATTAGATTCAGGTGTGTAGCTTGAACGACTTTAACTTTATTGCTTAAAGTCGATTCTACTCGTATATTCGTTATCTTCACGTGTGTCCCTATAGTCTTTAACTCTATCTTCATCATTTGTAAGTTATACGAAATGGGTTTTTATGTTAACAACATCGCACTCGTAAACACATACGATCTTCTACTCAACACGTCAGCTACCACGTTCGCTCTTCCACGATGATATTGAATGGTATGATAGTAATCTTCAACTGTTCGAGCCAATGTCCTTGGCGCATGATACATTTGTTTTGGTTGAAGAATATTTAAGGGTTTTAGAAATGGGTTTTGTACTGGGGTCAATACAAAATTCGATTTCACGCTCTAGGGTAGGCTAAGAAGTCTTCAAGAATACGTTAGGAAATTTATTAACAATAGAAATATCATTCAAAACTGTGACTCTGATCCATGACTTGGATAGTACGTCACATTGATACCTATCAACTTGCCATCGTCATTCACGACGTCGCCTATAGAAAGTCTGGCTTCAGTGCATCCCACACAAGAAAGTCAACAACGAAAGGATCAGGGCTCTTTACTTATGGCTTGATATGACAATGATTGACTTTAGTGGTTTGGTTGCTTGAATTCGCATAACAGGTTAGTTAGGAATATGAAAGCTAATAACCTTATGAAAAGCATGATGAGTAGTTAACCAATCGATTTCTAAAATCACATCAAAGGTAAGTATTTTCAAAGAGATAAGGTCGACATGTAACGTGAAAGTATCGATTTGAATCAAATAAGATTTATAAACAGTGGAGGTAACGAAGGTTTCTCCTAACGGAGTTTCAACAGATAAGTCAAAGTCTAATTTCTCAGGAGTCAAATTTAAACGTTGAGCGCAAGCAAGAGAGATAAAATAATGGGTAGAACTAGTATCTAATAAGGTATAGACTTCACAAGAATTTATAATTAATTAACCCGTGCTAACTTCGTTCGGGTACTCGTTTTTTGAGAAGTCACAAAAAACACTCTTCCTGAAACCACCGACTTTGTTTTATCCGTATCCGCCTTTGGTGCCACCATCCCAGCTGGACTTGTCTTGGGTGAAAGACAAAATCGGGCTAGGTGACCTTCTCTTCCACAATTATAACATGCTTTGGATGGCATCGTGTAGTTTGGACTGATGTGTCCCTCCCCTTTGCATTTGAAGCATATGATAGGTGGTCGTTCTCCTTCCTTAACAACGGGTGCTGGTGTTGACGTCTTTCCATCATTGTTGAATCTCCTTTTCTTGAAATGTCCATTCTTATTGTTTTGGCCATGATTACCACCAAAGTGTTTACCATTTACGCATCTTGATTCCTCCACGCTTCGTTGTCACCGCTTTCGATGATCGCTATCACTTTAGTATTATCATTTTGCCGCTACGCTCTCTTTTTGGTTGGGTTGACTCATTATCGCGCTCCAATAACTGAGCCCTATTAACAACATCTGAATACAAGCAAAGTTTATGAGAAATGAGGTATTGATGTATCTCGGGTTTCAAACCTCTTAGAAACATCAGTGTCATTCTCTCCTCATTATCAACCAAATGGGACGCAAACCGGGACAGCTCGGCAAACTTGGCTTCATACTGCGATACGGTCATGTTGTTTTGTTCCAGTTTAATGAACTCTACCACTTTCATGTGACAAATACTTTCGGGAAAGTACTTGTCGTTGAACAGTTCTTGGAACTTCTCCCAAGACATCTTCAGTGCGGCAGGTCGAGTACGCTTTATAGATTCCCACATGTAATATGCCTCTGCCCGTAACATGAAGGTGGCAAAGGGAACTTTTTACTCCTCGGAGCATCCCAAGACATTAAATATCTTGTAGATCCACTTTATCCACGTCTCCGCCTTAAGTGGTTTTGGCTCTCCAAAAAACTCCGGTGGTCCCAGCTCCTTAAACTACTTTGCAGTAACCGGTCGAGATTTTCCAGTATTTCCACCTGCATTTTGGACAAGAGTCTCTCTTTCCTGATGCTGCATGAATTGCAGAGAGCCTCTGAACATTCCATCGTTCATCATTTGGTCAGTGTTGTTGTTTGCATGAGGATTGTCGCCTTCCTGATGCACATTATCATGATTATTGATCTGTGGAGACTCAACGGTCTCCTGTGCACCATTGCTAATCTCAACATTCTCGGATGCCATTTTCAAATACTGCCACAAAACAAGGGTTAATTAACATATCACATATTATCCCTATACTCTGACCGACCAATTAAATACCAAATAAACTTAGGTAGGTCATACTAGCGAAGGAATTCCCGCCTCTCCCCTCCTAGTTCTTGTCTCACATCTCAAATGCATGGATCATATCCACATGCTTTGATACCAACCGTGGCGCCCCCCAAAATGTATACATCACCCATCTTGGGTCGCCAGATACATGGTACTGAATACAAATACAAACTAATTATACAACAGTCGTGTAAAATATGATAAAACATATGTTATGAGTTTTAATACAAATATTGTCATCTAGATAATATCCACACTCAATGGAGTCCTAATTATATTTATTATTACACTATTTAACAGAATACTTAGGACTACTAATGCTATTATCTAGACCGTCACTCCGTTTCCCGACTAGTCCCTACTACGTTCTCAGTTCCTAAAGAGAACAATGAATGTAAAAGGGTGAGCTCAACTAGCCCAGTAAGAAATATTATGACTAAGATAATGCAGAATAAATTATCGTTAGCCTTCAATAGTGTTAAACTGATAAAATATAACAAACATCAAGTTTAACTACAGCGGAATAAGCAGTCCATTAAAAGAGTCAAGTAGAGAATAAAATCTACTGTCTTTTATGATTTAAAAAGGTTTTTCATCACTTTTATCACTGAGACTCAGCTTAATAAATAATCCATATCATCCCTGCACTACGGCCAAGGATATTCATTAGTATCACGACCACAAATTATCCATGCACTACGACCAAGGATATTCGTGTATTCATCAATGGTCATGATCATGCCAACAACTGTCCATCAATGCACTACGGGCTAATGAGGACTTTTACCACATCATTTGTATCATTATGGTCATGATTATACCGAATAATCCCTGGTCATAATCATACCGAGTCCATCTATGAACTACAGGCCACAAATGACTTTCAACATAATATAAACATGAGGTTGATTACAAAGATATAAGAATTCAATAAACAAGTTCAAGAATTAATTTATCCAGGAACTAATAACGTCCAAATTGTCAACATAATACTGCTTTGTGGTGTAAAATTCAAGAATGCTCAGAAGAATATTTTCATGAAAAGATACTGGATGAAGAGCAAATATCAAGGATATTCCACTAATTTAATGGAGTATAGAAGTCAAAACTTTAACCAACTGAGTATAATAAAGAATTGAATAACAAAAGAAATCACCAGACATGCGATAGACTGAATAGACAGGTTATTCCAATAGAATAATAAATAATGAAACTAGGTCATGCGTAAACGTACAAATAGGATATTCCAACAAAATAATAAATAATGGAACCAGGTCAAGTGAAATTCGCACTGATAGGGTGTTCTAACAGAATAATAAATAACAGAACCAGGTCATACATAAACGCACAGACATGATGTTCAAACAGAATAATAAAGAATGGAATAACAGAAGAATTTCATCATGTATGCGGTACTTCGCATAGACAGGTTATTCCAACATAATGATAAAGAATGGAATAACAGAAGAATTTCACTAATTATAGGGTAGCCCGCGTATACCGTTTATTCCAACAGAATAATAAAGAATGGAATAACAGAAGTTCTCTTCATGAATACGAAAGAAATAATACCCCTTACGAGTACAACAAATAATATCCCTTACCGTAAAAGAAGAGTATTCCGACTGGTAGGGCGAGGATATTCTTGAAGAAAACTTGTACTACGCTCAAAGTTTCTTAAAACTCTAAAGAAATACGCTCAAGATTATAGAAGAGAATTCTCTGAATTTCTGGTGTGATTTCAATTCTAACTAAGCATCCTATTTATAGGAGAATGAAAATGATACTATTTGAATAAAATCAGGGGTGTACAGTACTTTCTTTTATTTATTTTTCTTCACGGACGAACCAACTGGAAGGTTACGGATGAATTAATTGAATGTGCGAGATATATATATATATATATATATATATATATATATATATATATATATATATATATATATATATAAACTAATCACATGTTATATATATCACAATCACTCACCCACACTAATTTATTCTCATATTAACTCCTTCCCGACAATGTCATTCTCCCCCTCCCCCACACATCACTTTCACAGTATCACTTTTCTACCATTTTCCACTCACACACACATTATATATACACACACAACACACACACACACACACACACACACACACACATATATATATATATATATAAATTCCCTCCCATCAATATCTTCAACATATATATATATATATATATATATATATATACTTATATATATACATATAAAACAGAACATATATTAATAATAATAATAATAATAACAAATAAATTCCCTTATTCCTACGTTACTACACCCCTCCCCAATTTCTAATTCATCACATGCCTAAATAATAAATATAATACTAATATATATATAAAAACAAAACTTATATATATATATATATATATATATATATATAATAACACATTACCTTATTCATACGTAATGTATCCCCTCCCCCATTTCCCAAATTAGATTTTCAACATATATGGACCCCACATGTGGCCCCCACATGTGGGCCCCACCTTTATTATATTAAAAAAAATTCTACCAATTATTTTGAAAAATGGGTCAATGGGGGTACATAAAATAACATCAAATACTTCAGAAAAAATCTTCTCAATATTTTTAACAACATTTATCATCATTATTATAATTTACAATATTAATCGACCAGGTCGTTCCCAGGAAAGAGGGGGCTTTCCAATAAGGATTTCTCCATATTGGCGCGCAATTATGTGACCAAACCTCTCCTTGGAAAAACTTCTAGACATCGTTAATATTACAAATAATAATTTTAATAACTCTGTCATCTCAATTATTGATTTAATAATATATAAAATATCGACAAAAATTGAATAAAATAACGTGAGATACTATGCAACAATTACTGAAGCAATAATTGAACAAAACTGAGTGACTTCTCACGTAAGCATCAATAATCAATACCGTGTGCTACTATGCAACCACGTGTATTCCTTTACTTTTAACACCGGGTGTTTCAACAGTTAACGGTAAAATTTCCGCCGTTATTTTCATAAAAATATTTTTGTTGTTTTCTCAATCCGACAATAATTCTGTTGTGGGGTCCACCAATGATTGTGCCGTCGTACGAATATTTCCTGTTAAAACGAATATTCCCCGACCAATCAAATATTATATAACAACTTGTGTACTTTGCAAAATTTCTAAATATTACCCACAACTATAATATTATCTAAAATCCAAACCATAATTTTGAAAAAATATTCCGAGAAAATTAAATCTTTATTCGAAAAAATTTGGGATTTTACATGGTTGATTAACCATAAGGCTATAATAGATTGCCATAGTAAAAGTGTGAACCTTCGGCTTTCTAAGAAAACCAAGGTAGTGTTCTTCGGTAGTGAATCACCGAGACGCTCTTGTTGTCTAACGATGACACAAGCTAGGAAGATGTTAAAAAGGGGGTGTGTAGGTTATCTGTGCCATGTTGTGGATACCTAAAAAGTGGGAGCATCCTTAGACTAGACACCTATAGTTCAAGAATTCGCGGATGTATTTCCGAAGGAATTATCAGGTATTCCATTGTATAGGGAGTGTGAGACCCCAGATTTTATGAATAAAGATTTAAATTTCTCGAAATATTTTTTTTAATAGTATGGTGTGGATTTGATATAATGTTATAGTTGTGGGTAGTATTTATAAATTTTGCAAAGTATGCAAGTTGTTATAAAATATTCGTTTGGTCGAGGAATATTCTTTTTATCGGGGAATATTTGTACGACGACACAATCATTGGTGGACCCCACAACGGAAGTATTATTGTATTTAGAAAATGACATAATTATCTTTTTATAAAAACGAAATTGTTACCGTTAAAACTGTTGAACTACTCGGTAGTAAAAGTACAGTAATACGCGTGGTTGCATAGTAGCACATGGTATTGATTATTGATGTTTACGTAAGAAGTCACTCAGTTATACTCAATTATTGCTATAGTAATTGATGCATCATATCTCTCGTATTATTGATTCAATTATTGTCACAGTATCATCTGCATTATATGATATATTATTAAATCAATAATTGAGATGACAAAGTTATTTATATTATTAAATTGAAATATTTACAATGTCTAAAAGTTTTGTCAAGGAGAGGTTTGGTCATCTAATTGCACGCCAATAAGGAGAAATCCTTATCGGAAAGCCCCCTCTTTCCTGGGAACGACCTGGTTGTTAAATATTGTGAATTATAACAATAATGAATAAATGTTATTAAAAATCAAGTTTGAGTTCGGAGTTGAATTTGGAGACGCGGACGTGATATTTGAGTCAAGAGCGATGAAATTAGTAAAAATAGACTATAAACACAAAATTTTCTAGGGTTGACTTTTTGGTCAAAAGTCAACAGTTGACTTTTTCAAAAAAAAGTCAAACTTTGAAATTTCTAAAATTATATTGTTGATAAAAATAGTTCCATTGTGTTGGGATTATTAGTGTTAGTGGAAATCGACATTTATTTCGATAATAATTGATGTTTGGAGGTTATATCAACCAATCGGGTAATTAACCGAATAAATGAGCAATTAATTGCTATTGATTCACATATGTGTACTATTGATTCACATTCTTGTTACTATTAGGGGAGTTGGTGCAAGATTGATAATACTTGCATGACTAAATTAAAAATGGAGGTATAGATGGAGGTACTATACTGTAATTCGTATTTTCACATGTCTAGAACTATTGATTCACATGATTTACTATTAGGGGAGGTGGTGCAAGCTTGATAATACTTGCAGGACTAAATTAAAAATAAAGGAAAAGAGGAAGGTATTATACTGTAATATTCTGAGCCCTAAAACGTGCAATTATTGAAACTATATTTTCCTATAAATAGAAGCTCATTTCTTCATTATTCTTCACCAATTCACTCAAGCTATAGAGCAATTATTAAAGAGAGAAAGAAGAAGAGAAGTCTGCTACCTCACCATTCCAATATCCAGTTCTTTCTAAGGTAAGGGGTATTATTTCTTTCGTATTCATGAAGAGAGCTATTGTTATTCCATTTCTTATTATTACATTTGGAATAACTCAGATATATCTGAGTATCACATACATGGTGAAATTATTCTCATTATTCCATTTTTATTATTATGTTGAATAACTTTGCTTATGCAATACCGCATACATGGTGAAATTCTTCATTATTCCATTATTTATTATTACATTGGAATATCCTCATACGTGCATTTTACGCATGACCTAGTTCCATTATTTATTATTCGTTGGAATAACTCATCTATGCATCTGATGTCCTATTGCATGCCCGTGAAGTGTTTTGTTATTCCATTCTTTATTATTACATTGGAAATATCATGTATGCAAGTGCGACGCATGACTTGGTTTCATTATTTATTATTCTGTTGGAATAACCTGTCTGTGCGGTCTATCGCATGCGTGGTGAAGTCTTCTGTTATTCCATTCTTTATTATTCTGTTAGAATATCCTATCTGTGCGTTTACGCATGACCTGGTTCTATTATTTATTATTCTATTAGAATAACCTGTCTGTGTGGTCTACCGCATGCCTGGTGTATCCTTTTGTTATTGCATTCTTTATTATACTTAGTTGGTTAAAGTTTTGGCTTCTATACTCCATGAAATTAGTGGAATATTCTTGATATTTGCGCTTCATCTAGTATCTTTTCATGGAAATATTCTTCTGAGCATTCTTGAATTTTACTCTACAAAGAATTATCATATTGACAATTTGGACATTATTGATTTCTGGATAAAGTAGATTATAAATCTTTAAAAATTTATTCTTGAACTTGTTTTATTGAATTCCTATAGCATTGTCATCATCCTCATGTTTATATTCTGTTGAAAGTCATCTGTGGCCTGTAGTGCATAAATGGACTTGGTATGATTATGACCAGGGATCATTCGGTATAATCATGACCGTAACGTTACAAATGATGTGGTAAAAGTCCTCATTGGCCCGCAGTGCATTGATGGACAGTTGTTGGCATGATCATGACCATTAATGAATACACGAATATCCTTGGCCCGTAGTGCATGGATAATTTGTGGTCGTGATACTAAAAAATATCCTTGGCCGTAGTGCAGGGGTGATTCGATGATGTGGATTATTTATTTAGATGAGTCTCAGTGATAAAAGTGATGAACAACTTTTTAAATCATAGAAGATAGTAGATTTTATTCTCTACTTGACTCTTCTAATGGATTGCTTGGTCCGCTGCAGTTAAACTTGATGTTTGTTATATTGTATCAGTTTAACACTATTATAGGCTAACGATAATTTATTCTGTATTATTTTCGTCATAATATTTCTTATTGGGCTAGTTGAGCTCACCCTTTTGCTTTCATTGTTCTCTTCAGGAAATGAGAACGTAGCAGGGACTAGTCGGGGAACAGAGCGATGGTCCTAGATGGTGCATTAGTAGTCCTCATTATTCTGTGAAATAGTGTAATAATAAATATAATTAGGACTCCATTGAGTGTGGATATTATCTAGATGACAATATTTGTATTAAAACTCATAGCATATGTTTTATCATATTTTACACGACTGTTGTATAATTAGTTTGTATTTGTATTCAGTACCATGTATCTGGCGACCCAAGATGGGTGATGTATACCTGCTTTGGGGGCGCCACAATTTAGTATCAAAGCACGTGGATATGATCCTCATTTGAGATGTGAGACAAGAACTAGGAGGGGAGAGACGGGGAATTCCTTCGCTAGTATGACCTACCTAAGTTTATTTGGTATTTAATTGGTCGGTCAGCGTATAGGGATAATATGTGATATGTTAATTAACCCTTGTTTTGTGGAAGTATTTGAAAATGACATCCGAGAATGTTGAGAATAGCAATGGAGCACATGAGACCGTTGAGTCTCCACAGATCAATAATCAGGATAATGTGCATCAGGAAGGTGACAATCCTTATGCAAACAACAACACTGACCAAATGATGAAGGTTGAAATGTTCAGAGGCTTTATGCAATTCATGCAACATCAGGCAAGAGCGGCTCTTGTCCAAAATGCAGGTGGAAACACTGGCTACTCTCGGACGGCCACCGCTAAGCAGTTCAAGGAACTAGGACCACCGAAGTTTTCTTCAGAACCAAAACCACTTAAGGCGGAGACGTTGATAAAGCAGATCTGCAAGATATTTGATGTCTTGGGATGCTCCGAGGAGCAAAAGGTTCCCTTTGCCACCTTCATGTTGCGGGCAGAGGCATATTACTGGTGGGAGTCTATAAAGCGTACTCAACCTGCCGCACTGAAGATGTCTTGAGAGAAGTTCCAAGAATTTTTCAATGACAAGTACTTTCCCGAAAGTATTCATCACATGAAAGAGGTAGAGTTCATCAAGCTGAATTAAAACAACATGACCGTGTCGTAGTACGAAGCAAAGTTTACCGAGTTGTCCCGGTTTGCGTCCCATTTAGTTGATAATGAGGAGAGAATGACGCGAATGTTTCTAAGAGGTTTGAAACCCTAGATACGTTAATAGCTTATCTATCATAAAATGTGTTTGTATTTAGATGTTGTTAATAGAGCTCAGTTATTGGAGCGCAATAATGAGTCAACCCATCCAAAAGAGAGCAAATTGACAAAATGATAATACCAAAGGATAGCGATCCATCGGGCGGTGATAATAAGCGTGGAGGGAATCAACATGCCAGAAATGGTAACCACTTCGGTGGTAATCATGGCCAAAACATTAAGAATGGACATTTCAAGAAGAGGAGATTCAACAATGATGGAAAGACGTTAGCATCAGTACCCGTTGTTAAGGAAGGAGAATGACCACCTATCATATGCTTCAAATGCGGAGGGGGGGGGGACATATCAGTCTAAACTGTGCGCAGCAGTCCAAAATGTGTTACAATTGTGGAAAAGAAGGTCACCTATCCCGATTTTGTCATGCACTAAAGTCAAGTCCAGCTGGGATGGTGGCACCAAAGGCGGATACGGACAAAACAAAGTTGGTGGTTTCAGGAAGAGCGTTTTTCGTGACTTCTCAAAAAGCGAGTAACCCGAACGAAGTTAGCACGGGTTAGTTAATTATAAATTCTTGCGAAGTCTATACCTTATTAGATAACTGTTCTACCCATTCTTTTATCTTTCTTGCTTGCGCTCAACGTTTAAATTTGACCACAAAGAAGCTAGACTTTGACTTATTAGTTGAAATTTCGTTAGTAGAAACCTTCATTACATCTACTGTTTATAAATCTTGTTTGATTCAAATCGACACTTTCACGTTACTTGTCGATCTTATCTCTTTGAAAATACTTTCCCTTGATGTGATTTTAGGAATCGATTGGTTAACTACTCATCATGCCAAAATTGATTATTTTCGTAAGGTTGTTAGCTTTCATATTCCTAACCAACCTGTTATGCAAATTCAAGCAACCAAACCACTAAAGTCAATCATTGTCATATCAAACCATAAGTAAAAAGCCCCGAGCCTTTCGCTGGTGACTTCCAAGTCTTGGAATACACCGAAGACAGACTTTTTGTAGGCGACGCCATGAATGACGATGACAAGTTGATAGGTATCAATGCGACGTACTATCCAAGTCTTGGATGAGAGTCACAATTTTTAAATGATATTTCTATTGTTAATAAATTTCTTGACGTATTCTTGAAGACTTCTTAGCCTACCCCTAGAGGGTGAAATCGAATTTTGTATTGACCCCAGTACAAAACTCATTTCTAAAACCCTCAAGTATTTCTTCACCCAAAACGAACGTATAATGCGCCAAAGACGATGGCTCGAGCTGTTGAAGGTTACAACCATTCAATATCACCGTGGAAGAGCGAACATGGTAGCTGACGTGTTGAGTAGAAGATCGTATTCGTTTACGAGTGCGATGTTGTTAACATAAAAACCCATTTCATATAACTTACAAGTGATGAAGATAGAGTTAAAGACTCTAGGGACCCACGTGAAGATAACAAATATACGATTAGAATCGACTTTAATTGATAAAGTTAAAGTCGCTCAAGCTACACACCCGAATCTGATGAATGTGAAGAAGAAGGTTCAAGAAGGCGTTATCTCAACCGTTAATTTAATTGGCCCATTTGAAATTCTCTATTGATTAGGAACTGTGGCCTATAGACTCATTTTACCACCAAGAATGTCGCGTGTTCATAACGTTTTTCACGTATCGATGTTACGTAAATATGAGGATGACCCGAACCACATTATTGAATTAGAACTAGACGAGAAAGCAGGAGATTTAACGTATGAGGAGATACATGTTACAATCTTGGATAAGAAGGATCGTATTCAACACTTAAAGGTTATACCTCAAGAGTTAGAATTTGAAATGAAGTCAAGGTATCCTCATCTCTTCGGCATACCAGGTACGTACTTAAATTTTGAGGGCAAAATTTCATAAGGAGGGGAGATTGTGAGACCCCAGATTTTATGAATAAAGATTTAAATTTCTCAAAATATTTTTTTAATATTATGGTGTGGATTTGATATAATATTATAGTTGTGGGTAGTATTTATAAATTTTACAAAAGTATGCAGGTTCTTATAAAATATTCGTTTGGTCGGGGAATATTCTTTTTGTCGGGGAATATCCGTACGACGGCATAATCTTTGGTGGACCCCATAACGGAAGTATTGTCGTATTTAGAAAATGACAGAATTATCTTTTTATAACGGCGGAAGTGTTACCGTTAAAACTGTTGAACTACTCAGTAGTAAAAGTATAGTAATACGCGTGGTTGCATAGTAGCACACAGTATTGATTATTGATGCTTACGTAAGAAGTCACTCGCTTATACTCAATTATTGCTACGATGAATTCTTTGCATCATATCTCTCATATTATTGATTCAATTATTGTCACAATATCATATGCATTATATGATATATTATTAAATCAATAATTGAGACGACAAAGTTATTCATATTATTAAATTTCAATATTTATAATGTCTAGAAGTTCTGTCAAGGATAGGTTTGGTCATCTAATTACGCACCAATAAAGAGAAATCCTTATCGGAAAGCCCCCTCTTTCCTGAGAACGATCTGGTTGTTAAATATTGCGAATTATAACAATAATAAATAAATGTTATTAAAAATTAAATTTGAGTTCGGAGTTGAATTTGGAGACGCAGACGTGATATTTGAGTCCTGAGTGATGAAATTAGTAAAAATAGACTATAAACACAAAATTTTTTGGGGTTGACTTTTTGGTCAAAAAGTCAACAGTTGACTTTTTTAAAAAAAGTCAAACTTTGAAATTTCAAAAATTATATTGTTGATAAAAATAGTTCCATTGATGTCTGGAGGTAATATTGACCAATCGGGCAATTAACTAGATAAATGAGCAATTAATTGCTATTGATTCATATAAGTATAACTATTTGTTCACATGTGTGTACTATTGATTCATATTCTTGTTACTATTAGGGGAGTTGGTGCAAGATTGATAATACTTGCATGACTAAGTTAAAAATAGAGGTATAGATGGAGGTACTATACTGTAATTCGTAATTTCAAATGTCTAGAACTATTGATTCACATGATTTACTATTGATTCACATGATTTACTATTAGGGGAGGTGGTGCAAGTTTGATAATACTTGCAGGACTAAATTAAAAATAAAAGAAAAGAGGAAGGTATTATAATCAGAATATTCTCGAGCCCCAAACGCGTAAATTATTGAAACTATATTTTCCTATAAATAGAAGCTCATTTCATCATTATTCTTCACCAATTCACTCAAGCTATAGAGCAATTATTATAAAGAGAAAGAAGAAGAGAAGTCTACTACCTCACCATTCCAATATCAAGTTCTTTCTAAGGTAAGGGGTATTATTTCTTTCGTATTCATGAAGAGAGCTATTGTTATTCCATTCCTTATTATTCTGTTAGAATAACCTGTATATGCGAAGTACCGCATACATGGTAAAAAATTTTTGTTATTCCATTCTTTATTATTATGTTGGAATAACCTGTTTATGCGAAGTACCACATACATGGTGAAATTCTTCTATTATTCCATTCTTTATTATTCTGTTGGAATATCCTGTCTGTGCGTTTACGCATGACCTGGTTCCATTATTTATTATTCTATTGGAATATGTTGTATGTGCGTTTACGCATGACCTGGTTCCATTATTTATTATTCTGTTGGAATAACCTGCATGTGCGGTCTATCGCATGCCTGGTGAAGTCTTCTATTATTCCATTCTTTATTATTATGTTGGAATATCTTGTATGTGCGTTTACGCATGACCTGGTTCCATTATTTATTATTCTGTTGGAATAACCTCGCGTCTGCATGGCGCTTATCGCATGCCCGTGAAGTCTTCATTATTCCATTCTTTATTATTCTGTTGGAATATCCTGTCTATGCGTTTACGCATGACCTGGTTCCATTATTTATTATTCTGTTGGAATAACCTGTCTGTGCGGTCTATCGCATGCCTGGTGAATCCTTTTGTTATTCCATTTTTATTATACTCAGTTGGTTAAAGTTTTGGAAATTAGTGGAATATCCTTGATATTTGCGCTTCATTCAGTATCTTTTCATGGAAAAATTCTTCTAAGCATTCTTGAATTTTACTCTACAAAGAAATATCATGTTGACAATTTGGACATTATTGATTTCTGGATAAATTAGATTATAAATCTTTAAAAATTTATTCTTCAACTTGTTTTATTAAATTCCTATATCATTGTCATCATCCTCATGTTTATATTCTCATTGAAAGTCATCTGTATTCAGAGTGCATAGATGGACTTGGTATGATTATGACCAGGATCATTCTTGGTATAATCATGACCGTAATGCGCTACAAATGATGTGGTAAAAGTCCTCATTGGCTGCGCAGTGCATTGATGGACAGTTGTTGGCATGATCATGACCATTAATGAATACACGAATATCCTTCGCCCGTAGTGCATGGATAATTTGTGGTCGTGATACTAAAAAATATCCTTGGCCGTAGTGCATGGGTGATTCGATGATGTGGATTATTTATTAAGCTGAGTCTCAGCGATAAAAGTGATGAACAACTTTTTAAATCATAGAAGATAGTAGATTTTATTCTCTATTTGACTCTTTTAATGGATTGCTTGGTCCGCTGCAGTTAAACTTGATGTTTGTTATATTGTATCAGTTTAACACTGTTATAGGCTAACGATAATTTATTCTGTATTATCTTAGTCATAATACTTCTTACTAGGCTAATTGAGCTCACCCTTTTGCTTTCATTGTTCTCTTTAGGAAATGAGATCGTAGCAGGGACTAGTCAGGGAACAGAGTGATGGTCCTAGATGGTGCATTAGTAGTCCTCACTATTCTATGAAATAGTGTAATAATAAATATAATGAGGACTCCATTGAGTGTGGATATTATCTAGATGACAATATTTGTATTAAAACTCACATCATATGTTTTGTCGTATTTTACACGACTGTTGTATAATTAGTTTGTATTTGTATTTAGTACCATGTATCTGGCGACCCAAGATGGGTGATGTATACATGTTTTGGGGGCGTCACATGGAGGTTGAGTTTGTAATAGATCTGTTACCGGGTACGACACCAGTTTCAAGGGCACCATATCGGATGGCGCCAGTTGAGATGAAGGAGTTAATGGTTCAATTACAAGAACTATTGGACAGAAAGTACATTCAACCAAGTGTGTCTCCTTGGGGATCACCATTTTTGTTTGTAAAGAAAAAGGATGGGTCGTTACGACTTTGTATCGACTATCAAAAGTTGAATAAGTTAGCGATTAAGAATAAATACCCGTTGCCCAGGATCGATGATCTATTTGATCAGTTGAAAGGGGCAAAGTATTTTTCTAAAATAGATTTGCATACGGGATATCATCAGTTAAAAGTAAGGAAGGAGGATGTACCTAAGACGACGTTCAGAACTCGTTATGATCATTACGAGTTTCTGGTAATGTCGTTTGGGTTGACAAATGCGCCAGCTGCATTCATGGATATGATGAACAAAGTGTTCAAATAGTATTTGGACAAGTTCGTCGTAGTGTTCATTGATGATATTCTAGTCTATTCCAAGACGTCAGAAGATCATGCTGAAGATTTAAGGATAGTGTTGGAGACACTACGGAAGGAAAAGTTATATGCAAAATTCACAAAGTGTGAATTTTGGCTTGAACGAGTGCAGTTTCTAGGATATGTCATTGACAAAGATATCATTTTTGTGGATCCAGTAAAGGTAGAAGCAGTTAATGAGTGGGAGAAACCGAAAACGCCAATTGAGGTTCGAAGTTTTCTGGGGTTAGCGGGATACTATAGAAGGTTCATCCAAGACTATTCTAAAATAGCTACTCCGCTGACAAATCTGACGAGGAAGTCGGTGAAGTATGTGTGAACTGAAAAATGTGAGAACAATTTTCAGGAATTAAAGAAGAGGTTAAGTGAGGCACCTGTATCATAAAAGTCTGAAATATATTTTCACACAGAAGGAGTTGAATATGAGGCAGAGAAGGTGGTTGGAACTGATAAAAAATTATGATTGTGATATCATATATCATCCGGGGAAAGCCAATGTAGTAGCCGATGCGCTAAGTAGGAAGGGTAGAGAGAAACTGTCAATGTTAACGGCTCATAATAAGTTAGTAACAGCGATGACAAGGATGTAATTAGAATTTAAATTGCCGGGTGAAGCAGTGGAGATGTTATTTTCCATGGAGACACAACTAACCATAGTGAAACGTGTTAAGGAAGTCCAACTGAACAATCAGGAATGCGAGCATATGAAGAAGAGAATAGAAGATGAAGAAAAGACTAAGTATAACCTCGATAAGGAGTGATTACTTCGTTTTGAAGGAAGAATTTGGATTCCAAATAATTCCGAATTGAAGGAGGAGATAATGAGTGAGACCCATAGTTCGAGGTACTCGATACATCCCGGTAGTACGAAGATGTATCAAGACCTTTGTCAGAACTTTTGGTGGCCGAACATGAAAAGGGAGATAGCAGAATATGTTATTAGATGCTTAACTTGTCAGAAAGTTAAGGCTGAACACCAACGACCGAGCGGGTTGTTGCAATAATTAGAAATTCCAGATTGGAAATGGGAGCACATCACAATTGACTTTGTGGTGGGACTTCCAACAACAAAGAAAGGATATAATTCTATTTGGGTGATAGTGGATCGATTGACAAAATTGGCTCATTTTCTACCAATAGAAGTTAGGTATAGCCTAGATCAGTTAGCTAAGCTGTATGTTAAGGAAATTATTTCAAGACATGGAGTACCTATTTCGATTGTGTCAGATCGTGATCCACGATTCACATCGAACTTTTGGAGAAGTTTGCAAGAGCAAATGGGAACGCAGTTAAGAATGAGTACGGCGTATCATCCTCAGACGGATGGTCAAAGTGAGCGAACAATTCAAACGCTAGAAGATATGTTAAGATCTTACGTTATGGATTTCAAAGGGAGTTGGGACGATCATCTACCGTTGGTGGAATTTGCGTACAACAATAGTTTTCACGCTAGTATAGGCATGCCGCCTTACGAAGCGTTGTATGGGAGGAAGTGTAGAACTCCACTTTATTGGGATGAAGTGGGTGAACGTCGAATGTTGGGACCTGAATTGGTACAACAGATGGCGAACATGGTAAAGCTGATACGTACTCGTCTGATAGCTGCTCAGGATAAGCAAAAGAAGTATGCCGATCCTCACAGAGAAAAGAGAGAATTTTATGTAGTGTCGTATGTTTTTCTAAAAGTATTACCTTGGAAAGGGAATATATGTTTTGGGAAGAAAGGGAAGTTAAGTCCAAGGTTTATAGGACCTTTTGAGATCTTAAGAAGGTAGGAGAGGTGGCTTATGAAGTAGCCTTACCTCCAAAAATGGACCGAATTCACAATGTGTTTCACGTGTTTGTGTTGCGTCCTTATAAGTCGGACTATAAACATGTAATAGATTATGAATCTATCCAAATAGAGAAAGATTTATCGTATGAAGCACTTCCAATTCAAATTGTTGATGGGAAGGAACAAGTTTTGAGGAATAAAATAATACCTTCAGTAAAGGTGATATGGAGAAACCACAATGCTGAAGAAGCAACGTGGGAACTCAAAAGTAAAATGAAGGATAATTTTCCTCATTTGTTTATGTAATTATAAGCGAGATTCTGGGGACAATCCTTATAAGGGGGGAGAATGTAACGCCCGAGAAAACCTGATTTATATGAGAATTAAATTTTTATTTGATTATGCGAATTAAATGAATTTAATTGATTATTTATGTGAGTAAGCTATGTGAAGGTCGTTCCATGACCTAGAATGTGCGAATGTGGTTAGTAATCTGGCTATGTGCTAGAATTAATTGTTTGGAATTTCTAAGACGAAAATAAAAGTTTTCCGAGAAATTTCCGTAAAGACATTATTCATCCGTTTCTGTTCGAGGATTAAGTTTGAAATTTCGAGAAACACGTAATGATAGAATATGAAGACGAAATGGAATATCTAATAATATTTCATTTATGATAAACGAAGTTTTCACATGCAGACTTAAAACCTAAGGGTTGAGAAGAATGATTTCCGAGAAGGAAATGTGATGCGTATGTTGAATTACGATAGTTATGCGTACGCTATACATGTATGATACTATTTAGTATACGAGTATAATATGAAGATATAATACAAAGTATAATACCAATATCGTACTAGTATTATACGAAGAGAATACGTAATTATACGTGTAGAATACGATTGGTATTATTGGATGTATAGGTTAAGGACTTAATATGATTCAATTGGTTTTGGATTATAGCAAGCCCAAGTGATTGAGTAATCAAGCCCAATGAATTAAGCGTTTAAGCCCAAGTTAAAGCCCAATGTTAGAATTAATTAAGCCTGATCCAAGAAACCGAACCGTGGATCGAACTGGTGGGTCACCGAATGGGTAAAACCCATGGGGTAACCCATGGGGATGACCCATGGGCATGGTGGGCTGGCCACTTGGTGTGAAAGCTAAGAAAACTACTTGATCACCAAGTATTTTACTTGGTGATGAAGTAGTGAATAGTAAGGAGGTGGGACATTTGACCAAAAAGTCCTCCCTCCTGTTTTTCTATAAATAAGAAGCATATGTTGGCCATTTGAGGTTTTTTAAAGACTCATCCACCATATTTTGAGAGAGAAAAAGAGCTAGACCTAAACCATTCTTCTACCTTGAAGCTTTTCATTAGAAGTTTAGAAAGAATGTAAAGTTCGGAAAGGTAATATTCCATTAATATTGGTTTTTCATCCCTTTTGATTTCTTTATTATAAAGAATCTTAAATTGGTGGAGCATGTCTCCTATGTAAGAATAAGAATGGCTTGTAATACATAAAACATTTATAAGTCATGTGCAAGTAAGAATCGTAAGGGTTTACGTAAGTATAAACCGTAGAGATTATTGGATAATGAACATGGTTGTTGATGGACAAATTGAAAACCATCACTATTAGTATATTACATCTTACTTGGTTAGGGTTTAGATATGAAATCAATGGAGTGTTCCATTTTATTTGGCATATAGAACACTAGTAACGAAGTTATGGCGAATTTTACGGAAATAGACGTTAAACGTCAAAAACGTAGAATTTTTAGAATGGTAGTCGAATGTTGCCATGAGACTTGAAAACATTGGTTTTCAATGTCAACACGTGATTATGGTATTTAAGACTCGTGGAATCAAGAATCGTTTGATTCTGACTTAAAACGAAGAAAACGAGTATTGAACGCTCATTAACATTTAACGAACGCTTAAAAATGAACTTATAAGTGAATTTCGAGTTAACAAATTTGGAAATGTAAAATTCTTATATGAACGTGTAGAGTATGTAAAATAGGAGTTGTAGGCTTTTGAACGAACCCAATCAGACTTATAACGAAGAAGTTACGAAGCCGCAAAGTTCACTAAAAATTTTATCTGTAAATTTTTTCTGGTGCTGAGGTTTGGCGCCGAGGCGCCAGACAAGGCTTTAAGTGCCTCGCCGAAGCGCCGTGCATAGTGTAAAGACATACTAAAGAGTGGCGCCGTAGCACCATTCATAGGCTTAGGTTTTGTAGCAGACCCGAATCCGGGTCCCGAATCGCTGCGGATCCGGTTCGCTATTTCTACAACTGTTTGGGGAAGATATAAACATAAATTGTTTATACATTAAACTTTACACACTATTCCCAAAACATACCATATAATCATGAGTCACGAACGTACCATAAGTATGAGTTTTAAGAACTCGTACTTAATCCTTATATCCTCTACTTATGACCTATCTACCTGTTATACACATGAGAAAGGAATCACCCTCTGAACATGCATATAGCAAATAGCGCGACATAAACATTTCAATGATTATCGATTGCGAAAAACTAAGTGATTTTTACACCAAGTACAATTCAGC
The DNA here is from genome assembly GCA_020205605.1 of Panax ginseng. Taxonomy (NCBI): domain Eukaryota; kingdom Viridiplantae; phylum Streptophyta; class Magnoliopsida; order Apiales; family Araliaceae; genus Panax; species Panax ginseng. Next base: position 75,300,924 of record CM035131.1, on the reverse strand, counting down.
TCCCATACGAAGAATCATACAACTCAGCTGCCGACATGAGTCCTCAATTGAATCCCCACCTAACACTAACCCCTTATCCATACGAATTTAATTCGTATTCATAATTCTCGTATGGATCTGTACCAATTTATAGTACAATTCATACACAGCAATCTTGCTGTAAACTTTTCATCATTCTCTTGATCTTTCTTCATACCATAATCTTATCAGATCACGGAGTGATCTCATCGTATATATTACCATTCATTGCTATTCTGTGATCGTTTTGTTTTACGATCTCTTATCCTTACACTTGTAATCTCTTAGACTTTATCTATCCACTTCCTATACTTGGTACACATCGAGTCTCTAACAGGTTTTCAATATGGTACACGAGGTGGTTTCCACAAACAACCAACAAACTAGGTTCCGAGTTGCTAGTTCAGATATACCTCCTCGCTCAATGAAGGAATCGTTTAGCCCGGATACCATACATCAACTACTTTCGAGTACAATGGTACCATACTTAAACCTAACTTTTTGACCTGCTGAGATTCTTTAACTAACTCTATGTGAGTTAGTACTTATCCTAATCATCATGGTTATTGGTCTCGTGTATTGCTACCTAAGCTTCATAACCACCGACTTTGATACCAACCGTAGCGACCCTCTCGATCCGTCCCGAATCGCTACTGGATCCTGTTTCATTATTTCTACAACTTGTTTGCGGAAGATATAAACATAAATTGTTTATACATTAAACTTTACACACTATTCCCAAAATCGAGTAACCTTAACTTATACACAATCATGATCGCCTAAACACATGACAATACTATTCTTCAACATACTTTACAACTTAACTTCACATTCTATCCCAAAATGTGAACTTGGCATCATCCTTTTCAGTGAATCGTCAGATTCGCTTTATCTCGCAATGTTTTATCATGATATAGCAAGTGTGAGCATGAAAGTTGCCCAGACAAGTTTAAAAAAAACAAGGTAAAGATATATCATGATTGAAAGAGTTTGAATAATAAGTCAAGCTATCCTTCACAATGTAGTTGTGAATTAGCATGAACAAAATTTCAAAATTTGAATGAACATTGAAAATGAACATAACAATTATATCTGAATCGACTGGTAATGAAGGTGATCGACCTTTCATACCGATGAATACATGCAATATGTACATTGTATAATTCATAAGCATATCTCATCAAACCACTCTTAAAAAGAGTTTAAGTAAAAAGAACTTGAAAAACTTGCACGAACCGCTGATTATCGTAACGCAATATAATACGCTTCTCCTGAAGACCTAATATTAATAATATAGATCTCCAATATTAGAATAATATCATCATTATTATAAAATAACTTAAACATATTTTCACATACTCCTATCGGTCTATCTGACATATAAAACCTATAATAGATCTTTCTTGCTATCATAACATATAGTTAAGTATTAGACATTAGTTTTAAGTCTTAATATTATTATTATACTTTGATATTCTTTTAATCACATCATAACTTATACTTATAAGTTATTCATTTTATATGTTATCCTAGTAAATTAGATAACTTCTTAGTAAACCCGAAATACCATTTCAAGAAGACGGATTTTATTTCAAAGATCCCGAAATCACTATTCTTTTCACGAAAAATACCAAATCAACTTATTATTTTTTTATCCTTTGGTCAAACATATATACATGTATTTCATACATAAAAAATATTTTTCCGTAATTTTCAATTTCTTTTACTATTTTTCAAAAATCATAATTAGTCGCGTGACTTAAGAAAATTAGCTACCTCGTGCTTAACTCCAGAGATGCCCATCTTTTGACATAACCTTATATATGTTAACGTGATGCTCCATTTTAAATTTTGTGGCAATCGGAGTTGTAGAACTCCGTTATAGCGATTTCCGTCGGAAAATCACAAAAATTGAAATGGTCATAACTTGGTCGTTTTAAGCGGAATTAGCTCATTTTTGGACACGAGCTACATATTACCATATATTTTCATTTCCCAAAAGCCTGTAATTTTTCTCATTAACTAAATGTCCAAAACAGCCCTCGGAAAAATTTGGCCAGAAACTTTTTGCACTTTGGCAGTTTTGGAGTCCTTCACCAAAACTTAAATAAAACGAAATCTGTAACTCCGATTAATGATCCGTCAATTTTGTTGGATTCAGTATCTTTCCGAACTATAGTTTTCATATATCACAATCCATATTTGGATATGTTTAGCTCCCGTAATTTAGCCCGGAAGTGACTGTTCCAAAACTGTCCTTTTCACAGTTTTCTTAACTTTGTGTAGTTTGGGAGAAATCCTGCTAACTCCTCCTCCGGTGTCGGATTTAGTCCGTTTCGGAGTCTATGGAAAGCTTATTGAGTGTACTATAACATATCACAAGTTCAGAATTTTTAGAGCACTCTAACAAATCCGAAATTTCTGTTTTAGGGCAGCAGTCCACTAACTCATTTAAAACAAAAAAAAAACTGTTTTGGTTATTCTTCTTTGTTCAAGCCTATCAACCCTAAAATGGCAAGATCTAACCATAAAATATCATATATCATGTAGATATTCCCTCATATGGATCAAAATCATAAGTTCAACACTTGATCTAAAACACCATATCAAAACACTTTTAAACTAACAAGAGTTTTGAATTTAGGAAATTTTCATACCTTTTTCTTAAGCCTTCCTTCTTCTTCTTCTTCTTCTTCTTCCTTCTTCCTTCTTCCATGGATGAACTTTCTCTCTCTTTAATTCTTGAAAATAATTGATGCAAATGGTTTGGTTGATATGAGGGGCTAATATTGCTTGGATTATTGCCCCAACAAGTTGCCAATTATTGAACATAGGATTCTTTAGCAATTATTCACCAAAATGGGACAAAAGGGTAAAATGGACATTTCCATATCAATAATTGATTTCTTTTTTTTCTTTTTCTTTTTTCTTATTTAGCATACCAAATGTCCAATATGTCCCTCCTTAATTGGGCTTAAATTTGGGCCACCATTTCCATCTTTTGGGCTATCAATAAATAATATATTGGACTTAAAATTTAATTCTTTGGGCCATGTAAATTAACATAGTCAAATTCTTTTCTATCTTACCCAACCCTAAATATTTAATTAGGATATCCAATCTAAATATTTAATTAGAGTATCATTCCAAATAATTAGAATTTAAATCATCACTCTACTACAATAAATTCTATAACCCAATTAAGCATATTTTAATTAAGTTATAAAATTAAAATCTTGAGATAATAAAAATATATCTCTTAACTTAATATAATTTTAATATTATTACTATTCTCCCACAAGTAGGCTTAGTTTGGGCCATTAATTAATCTCATTGAGCTAGCCATTTTACTTGTATTACCTACTAACAAAAAACTAACTTGGGCTTTCACCCAAAATTTAATTGGGTCATTATAATACTTGTCCCATACATAATATATTGGGCTAGATTAAATAATTAATTGCCCTTAATCACTTTATCTACAAGTCCCATGCTTAATTAATTAATTGGGCTTATTTAGATGATATAACATCATTAGTCCATTAAATCTACTCTCTTGGACTCTATTCAAATTAATTGGGCTATAACCTTATTATAGTCCATTATTTTTAATTCTATTCCATTCTACCCTTATCTTTAAATTAGGGTTTACATCTCTCACTCTAGAAAATAAATTCCTTACTCATGCCCTTCTAGTTTCATAAACCAAATTATCCTTGGTTATAAAATTAATTATTGGAGATATATAAAATAAATCTCTTAATGTCAGTATATACATTTATATACTAATATTCTCCCATATTATAACCTCTCAAAGTTATTTAATCACCACACCTAATATATATATTAGGTTACATAACTTAATTCTTACTCCACCCTTATATACAAAATAAATGTATTCACATTATATAATGTATATTTATTTACTCATATCCATAATTCACATAATCATAACATATTTCACTTCTCACATTAATTTTGACTTTTCTCCATAAAGTTAATCGTTGACTTTGACCAAAAGTCAACCTTTACACATTTTGTGCTTACTTGTTCATTCGACTAAACTCGGCGACGCTTTTGGACGAATCGAAGCGATCCATGCTTCAAAATTCTATCTCTAACTCAAATTTTGAGTTTTAAATTACTCCATTCTCATTACTAATCGTATTAACTAACGACTTTATACTTATTCAAATTCTTATTTGCCAATCAAGGCCAACACTCAAGCTATGTTAATTACTAACATAGTTTTAATCTTGATCATTATATCATTAACTTAATTCATCATTCTTCTTGCTTAAATATATATAGCACATTACTAAGTAAATATATTTCTATACATATACTCATCTTCGTTTAACCTCATAAAGATCTCTTCATGTGAAATCTTATCTCCAATAATAAAATTTCCATATGTACTTATATAACATTTTTTTAGACTATTCCGTTCACATCGAATTTAAAGGTATCGTAATACCTTATTCTTAATATTCCTTCAAGTACATATTAATTCATTTCTAGGGTTTTGGAATTTTGTAACCCGTATTTTCTCTATTCTCATTCGAATAGCAAACCATATAGGTTTTACTTGAAAAATTTAAATAAATCCTCAAATTCTCATCTAGGTTTTATTCTTTAACCTTTATTCTAATCATTCAAGATTTTAGAAATTTTAAGTTATCACATTCACCCATTCTTCTAAGAATTTCGTTCCTCGAAATTAAAGCATACTAATCTCTCTCTCATTCTCTTATCCATAACTAGGTTTTCAACTTAACCTTTACAATTTCCTCCTTTGAGGATTTCTCTTTCTATCATCACATTTCACCATAACTACTCACTAGGAGTTTACATCTTCTAAACATTCTTCAAAACTAGGTTGTCGTAATGACCTTTATTCAATCATCTCGCATTCTACTCGCATACAAAACGAGTTTTACATTATTCATATCAATCATCACGTTCTACCACAACATTACTCTGAAGGGTTTAAAAAAAAACTTTTCATATCTGTCTGAGGGATCATAAAAATTATGAACTTTGAACTCCGAGGTTTAGGGGTATTTCTACCTGCTACCTCTTTCAATTAAGAAAGAAAGGTACTCTACCTCTTAAACATTTCTTTAATAGGTATGTTTACAATCACGAAGAAGGTAAACTACCGATTCTAGTACTTTAGATGATCAGTCTATTGTACCTTAGTAATCCGAACGACTATATGCGTCCTTAAATTGGAATATTCTATCCAATTAGTATATCCCCATTTTCAGGGTTGTTCACCTCAGACTTAGTATAGGATTCCGCACCAAAACAATTTGGTTCGGGAAATTTCTTTCAATGAACACTTAGAGTTTTCATAAACATTAGTCTAGCTGAATCGAATAGCATAGACTCATATGGATAATTCAGTTCAATAGAATTATTTAAGTATAGCCAAACCCCGTTGACAAATTAAAATTTTGAAAACATTTTTCGAGAATGACGTCATGATGCCGCACTGTATTTACAGTCCGTTGAGGATTCCATCATTTGGTGATTTTATCATACTACATCATACCATAGTGGGTTGACGATCCTGAGATCACATCCAACACTAAGTAATACTGCATTGATGACTCCATCATTTGTTTATCATCTCTGCACCAGGTTGCATGGTACATAAGTGATAAATAAAAACAACTTTTGATACTTCAAATCATTCGTGTCTAGCCGAAATAAGTAGCATAGACTGTACTTTAAACCGTTTCAAAAATCTTTGCAAATCAGTTTTATCATCTCAACAGGTAACGAGGTGTCTATGGCCCGAAGTCCACGCATACACAATAATCATCAGGAGTTGAGAATAAAAATTCATTTTTCAAAAGCACATAGTGCGTATTTAGCTTGATGTCAAAAACTTCGAAGTCTAGCATAGCTAGAAGATTTGGAATACCTATGCTTCCATCATCAACTTCACTTTGTCTACTGATCCATTTCTTAATAGATCTATCTATTTATATAATCCTCAATGCTCCATTCACACTTAGCTATACCCCAGTTCATCAAACTTACCACACATTATGAGTTCAGGAACTTGCCACAATCATATGGGTTTAAGAACTTATCCTAGTCAGACCATAGGCGTCCATTCGCTGAGGGATTCAAAACATACCATATAATCATGAGTCACGAACGTACCATAAGTATGAGTTTTAAGAACTCGTACTTAATCCTTATATCCTCTACTTATGACCTATCTACCTGTTATACACATGAGAAAGGAATCACCCTCTGAACATGCATATAGCAAATAGCGCGACATAAACATTTCAATGATTATCAGTGCCAGAAACTAAGTGATTTTTACACCAAGTACAATTCAGCTCCCATACGAAGAATCATACAACTCAGCTGCCGACATGAGTCCTCAATTGAATCCCCACCTAACACTAACCCCTTATCCATACGAATTTAATTCGTATTCATAATTCTCGTATGGATCTGTACCAATTTATAGTACAATTCATACACAGCAATCTTGCTGTAAACTTTTCATCATTCTCTTGATCTTTCTTCATACCATAATCTTATCAGATCACGGAGTGATCTCATCGTATATATTACCATTCATTGCTATTCTGTGATCGTTTTGTTTTACGATCTCTTATCCTTACACTTGTAATCTCTTAGACTTTATCTATCCACTTCCTATACTTGGTACACATCGAGTCTCTAACAGTTTTCAATATGGTACGCTGAGTGGTTTCCCACAAACAACCAACAAACTAGGTTCCGAGTTGCTAGTTCGTATATACCTCCGCTCAATGAAGGAATCGTTTAGCCCAGATACCATACATCAACTACTTTCGAGTACAATGGTACCATACTTAAACCTAACTTTTTGACCCTGCGAGATTCTTTAACTAACTCTATGTGAGTTAGTACTTATCCTAATCACTGCGGTTATTGGTCTCAGGTATTGCTACCTAAGCTTCATAACCACCAGCTTTGATACCAATGTATGCGACCCTCGAATCCGGGTCCCGAATCGCTACTGGATCCGGTTCATTATTTCTACAACTGCTTATGGAAGATATAAACATAAATTGTTTATACATTAAACTTTACACACTATTCCCAAAATCGAGTAACCTTAACTTATACACAATCATGACTGTCTAACACATGACAATACTATTCTTCAACATACTTTACAACTTAACTTCACATTCTATCCCAAGCTGAACTTGGCATCATCCTTTTCACATGAATCGTAGTATTAGCCTTATCTGGCAATGTTTTATCATGATATAGCAAGTGTGAGCATGAAAGTTGCCCAGCAAGTTTAAAAAAAAAAAGGTAAAGATATATCATGATTGAAAGAGTTTGAATAATAAGTTGGCTATCCTTCACAATGTAGTTGTGAATTAGCATGAATAAAATTTCAAAGCTGAATGAACATTGAAAATGAACATAACAATTATATCTGAACTGACTGGTAATGAAGGTGATCAGCCTTTCATACCTGATGAATACATGCAATATGTACATAGTATAATTCATAAGCATATCTCATCTCAAACCACTCTTAAAAGAGTTTAAGTAAAAGAACTTGAAAAACTTGCACGAACAGCTGATTATCGTAACGTAATATAATACTTCTCCCAAGACCTAATATTAATAATATAGATCTCCAATATTAGAATAATATCATCATTATTATAAAATAACTTAAACATATTTCCACATACTCCTATCGATCTATCTGACATATAAAACCTATAATAGATCTTTCTTGTTAGTCATAACATATAGTTAAGTATTAGACATTAGTTTTAAGTCTTAATATTATTATTATACTTTGATATTCTTTTAATCACATCATAACTTATACTTATAAGTTATTCATTTTATATGTTATCCTAGTAAATTAGATAACTTCTTAGTAAACCGAAATACCATTTCAATAAGATTTTATTTTATTTCAAAGATCCAAAATCACTATTCTTTTTTCACGAAAATACCAAATCAACTTATTATTTTTTTATCCTTTGGTCAAACATATATACATGTATTTCATACATAAAAAATATTTTTCCGTAATTTTTCAATTTCTTTTACTATTTTTCAAAAATCATAATTAGTGCGTGACTTAAGAAAATTAGCTACCTCGTGCTTAACTCTAGAGATGCCCATCTTTTGACATAACCTTATATATGTTAACGTGATGCTCCATTTTAAATTTTGTGGCAATCGGAGTTGTAGAACTCCGGTTATAGCGATTTCCGTCGAAAAATCACAAAAATTGAAATGGTCATAACTTGGTCGTTTTAAGCCGGAATTAGCTCATTTTTGGACACGAGCTACATATTACCATATATTTTCATTTCCCAAAAGCCTGTAATTTTTCTCATTAACTAAATGTCCAAAACAGCCCTCGGAAAAATTTGGCCAGAAACTTTTTGCACTTTGGCAGTTTTGGAGTCCTTCACCAAAACTTAAATAAAACGAAATCTGTAACTCCGATTAATGATCCGTCAATTTTGTTGGATTCGTATCTTTCCGAACTATAGTTTTCATATATCACAATCCATATTTGGATATGTTTAGCTCCCGTAATTTAGCCCGGAAGTGACTGTTCCAAAACTGTCCTTTTCACAGTTTTCTTAACTTTGTGTAGTTTGGGAGAAATCCCATAACTCCCTCCTCCGGTGTCGGATTTAGTCCGTTTCGGAGTCTATGGAAAGCTTATTGAGTGTACTATAACATATCACAAGTTCAGAATTTTTAGAGCACTCTAACAAATCCGAAATTTCTGTTTTAGGGCAGCAGTCCACTAACTCATTTAAAACAAAAAAAAACTGTTTTGGTTATTCTTCTTTGTTCAAGCCTATCAACCCTAAAAATGGCAAGATCTAACCATAAAATATCATATATCATGTAGATATTCCCTCATATGGATCAAAATCATAAGTTCAACACTTGATCTAAAACACCATATCAAAACACTTTTAAACTAACAAGAGTTTTGAATTTAGGAAATTTTCATACCTTTTTCTTAAGCCTTCCTTCTTCTTCTTCTTCTTCTTCTTCCTTCTTCCTTCTTCCATGGATGAACTTTCTCTCTCTTTAATTCTTGAAAATAATTGATGCAAATGGTTTGGTTGATATGAGGGGCTAATATTGCTTGGATTATTGCCCCAACAAGTTGCCAATTATTGAACATAGGATTCTTTAGCAATTATTCACCAAAATGGGACAAAAGGGTAAAATGGACATTTCCATATCAATAATTGATTTCTTTTTTTTTTTTTTTTTTCTTATTTAGCATACCAAATGTCCAATATGTCCCTCCTTAATTGGGCTTAAATTTGGGCCACCATTTCCATCTTTTGGGCTATCAATAAATAATATATTGGACTTAAAATTTAATTCTTTGGGCCATGTAAATTAACATAGTCAAATTCTTTTCTATCTTACCCAACCCTAAATATTTAATTAGGATATCCAATCTAAATATTTAATTAGAGTATCATTCAAATAATTAGAATTTAAATCATCACTCTACTACAATAAATTCTATAACCCAATTAAGCATATTTTAATTAAGTTATAAAATTAAAATCTTGAGATAATAAAATATATCTCTTAACTTAATATAATTTTAATATTATTACTATTCTCCCACAAGTAGGCTTAGTTTGGGCCATTAATTAATCTCATTGAGCTAGCCATTTTACTTGTATTACCTACTAACAAAAACTAACTTGGGCTTTCACCCAAAATTTAATTGGGTCATTATAATACTTGTCCCATACATAATATATTGGGCTAGATTAAATAATTAATTGCCCTTAATCACTTTATCTACAAGTCCCATGCTTAATTAATTAATTGGGCTTATTTAGATGATATAACATCATTAGTCCATTAAATCTACTCCTCTTGGACTCTATTCAAATTAATTGGGCTATAACCTTATTATAGTCCATTATTTTTAATTCTATTCCATTCTACCCTTATCTTTAAATTAGGGTTTACATCTCTCACTCTAGAAAATAAATTCCTTACTCATGCCCTTCTAGTTTCATAAACCAAATTATACTTGGTTATAAAATTAATTATTGGAGATATATAAAATAAATCTCTTAATGTCAGTATATACATTTATATACTAATATTCTCCCATATTATAACCTCTCAGGTTATTTAATCACCACACCTAATATATATATTAGGTTACATAACTTAATTCTTACTCCACCCTTATATACAAAATAAATGTATTCACATTATATAATGTATATTTATTTACTCATATCCATAATTCACATAATCATAACATATTTCACTTCTCACATTAATTTTGACTTTTCTCCATAAAAGTTAACTGTTGACTTTGACCAAAAGTCAACCTTTACACATTTTGTGCTTACTGTTCATTCTGACTAAACTCGACGTTTTGGACGCAATCGAGCAGTCCATGCTTCAAAATTCTATCTCTAACTCAAATTTTGAGTTTTAAATTACTCCATTCTCATTACTAATCGTATTAACTAACGACTTTATACTTATTCAAATTCTTATTTGCCAATCAAGGCCAACACTCAAGCTATGTTAATTACTAACATAGTTTTAATCTTGATCATTATATCATTAACTTAATTCATCATTCTTCTTGCTTAAATATATATAGCACATTACTAAGTAAATATATTTCTATACATATACTCATCTTCGTTTAACCTCATAGCATCTCTTCATGTGAAATCTTATCTCCAATAATAAAATTTCCATATGTACTTATATAACATTTTTTTTAGACTATTCCGTTCACATCGAATTTAAAGGTATCGTAATACCTTATTCTTAATATTCCTTCAAGTACATATTAATTCATTTCTAGGGTTTTGGAATTTTGTAACCCGTATTTTCTCTATTCTCATTCGAATAGCAAACCATATAGGTTTTACTTGAAAATTTTAAATAAATCCTCAAATTCTCATCTAGGTTTTATTCTTTAACCTTTATTCTAATCATTCAAGATTTTAGAAATTTTCGGGTTATCACATTCACCCATTCTTCTAAGAATTTCGTCCTCGAAATTAAAGCATACTAATCTCTGCTCATTCTCTTATCCATAACTAGGTTTTCAACTTAACCTTTACAATTTCCTCCTTTGAGGATTTCTCTTTCTATCATCACATTTCACCATAACTACTCACTAGGAGTTTACATCTTCTAAACATTCTTCAAAACTAGGTTGTCGTAATGACCTTTATTCAATCATCTCAGATTCTACTCGTACACAACGAGTTTACATTATTTCATATCAATCATCACGTTCTACCACAACATTACTCTGAAGGGTTTAAAAAAAAACTTTTCATATCTGTCTGAGGGATCATAAAAATTATGAACTTTGAACTCCGAGGTTTAGGGGTATTTCTACCTGCTACCTCTTTCAATTAAGAAAGAAAGGTACTCTACCTCTTAAACATTTCTTTAATAGGTATGTTTACAATCACGAAGAAGGTAAACTACCGATTCTAGTACTTTAGATGATCAGTCTATTGTACCTTAGTAATCCGAACGACTATATGCGTCCTTAAATTGGAATATTCTATCCAATTAGTATATCCCCATTTTCAGGGTTGTTCACCTCAGACTTAGTATAGGATTCCGCACCAAAACAATTTGGTTCGGAAATTTCTTTCAATGAACACTTAGAGTTTTCATAAACATTAGTCTAGGTTTGAATCAGAATAGCATAGACTCATATAGATAATTCATTCAATAGAATTATTTAAGTATAGCCAAACCCCGTTGACAAATTAAAATTTTGAAAACATTTTTTAGAAATGACGTCATGATGCCGCACTGTATTTACAGTCCGTTGAGGATTCCATCATTTGGTGATTTTATCATACTACATCATACCATAGTGGGTTGACGATCCTGAGATCACATCCAACACTAAGTAATACTGCATTGATGACTCCATCATTTGTTTATCATCTCTGCACCAGGTTGCATGGTACATAAGTGATAAATAAAAACAACTTTTGATACTTCAAATCATTCGTGTCTAGCCGAAATAAGTAGCATAGACTGTACTTTAAACCGTTTCAAAAATCTTTGCAAATCAGTTTTATCATCTCAACAGGTAACGAGGTGTCTATGGCCCGAAGTCCACGCATACACAATAATCATCAGGAGTTGAGAATAAAAATTCATTTTTCAAAAGCACATAGTGCGTATTTAGCTTGATGTCAAAAACTTCGAAGTCTAGCATAGCTAGAAGATTTGGAATACCTATGCTTCCATCATCAACTTCACTTTGTCTACTGATCCATTTCTTAATAGATCTATCTATTTATATAATCCTCAATGCTCCATTCACACTTAGCTATACCCCAGTTCATCAAACTTACCACACATTATGAGTTCAGGAACTTGCCACAATCATATGGGTTTAAGAACTTATCCTAGTCAGACCATAGGCGTCCATTCGCTGAGGGATTCAAAACATACCATATAATCATGAGTCACGAACGTACCATAAGTATGAGTTTTAAGAACTCGTACTTAATCCTTATATCCTCTACTTATGACCTATCTACCGTTATACACATGAGAAAGAATCACCTCCTAACATGCATATAGCAAATAAGCGCGACATAAACATTTCAATGATTATCGATTGCGAAACTAAGTGATTTTTACACCAAGTACAATTCAAATCCCATACGAAGAATCATACAACTCAAATTGCCAGACATGAGTCCTCAATTGAATCCCCACCTAACACTAACCCCTTATCCATACGAATTTAATTCAGATTCATAATTCTCGTATGGATCTGCATGCAATTTATAGTACAATTCATACACGTGCAATCTTCTTTGTAAACTTTTCATCATTCTCTTGATCTTTCTTCATACCATAATCTTATCGATCATCACGGAGTGATCTCATCGTATATATTACCATTCATTGCTATTCGTGATCGCTTTTGTTTTACGATCTCTTATCCTTACACTTGTAATCTCTTAGACTTTATCTATCCACTTCCTATACTTGGTACACATCGAGTCTCTAACAGTTTTCAATATGGTACGCTGAGTGGTTTCCCACAAACAACCAACAAACTAGGTTCCGAGTTGCTAGTTCGTATATACCTCCGCTCAATGAAGGAATCGTTTAGCCCAGATACCATACATCAACTACTTTCGAGTACAATGGTACCATACTTAAACCTAACTTTTTGACCCTGCGAGATTCTTTAACTAACTCTATGTGAGTTAGTACTTATCCTAATCACTGCGGTTATTGGTCTCAGGTATTGCTACCTAAGCTTCATAACCACCAGCTTTGATACCAACTGTAGCAGCCCCGAATCCGGGTCCCGAATCGCTACGGATCCGGTTCGCTATTTCTACAACTGTTTGCGGAAGATATAAACATAAATTGTTTATACATTAAACTTTACACACTATTCCCAAAATCGAGTAACCTTAACTTATACACAATCATGACTGTCTAACACATGACAATACTATTCTTCAACATACTTTACAACTTAACTTCACATTCTATCCCAAGTCAACTTGGCATCATCCTTTTCTCAGAATCGTCGATTCGCCTTATCTCGCAATGTTTTATCATGATATAGCAAGTGTGAGCATGAAAGTTGCCCAAAGAAGTTTAAAAAAACAGGTAAAGATATATCATGATTGAAAGAGTTTGAATAATAAGCTGGCTATCCTTCACAATGTAGTTGTGAATTTGCATGAACAAAATTTCAAAGCTGAATGAACATTGAAAATGAACATAACAATTATATCTGAACTGACTGGTAATGAAGGTGATCAGCCTTTCATACCTGATGAATACATGCAATATGTACATAGTATAATTCATAAGCATATCTGTCTGAAACCACTCTTAAAAGAGTTTAAGTAAAAAGAACTTGAAAAACTTGCCTGAACCGTTGATTATCGTAACGCAATATAATACGCTTCTCCTGAAGACCTAATATTAATAATATAGATCTCCAATATTAGAATAATATCATCATTATTATAAAATAACTTAAACATATTTCCACATACTCCTATCAGTCTATACAGCATATAAAACCTATAATAGATCTTTCGGTTAGTCATAACATATAGTTAAGTATTAGACATTAGTTTTAAGTCTTAATATTATTATTATACTTTGATATTCTTTTAATCACATCATAACTTATACTTATAAGTTATTCATTTTTATATGTTATCCTAGTAAATTAGATAACTTCTTAGTAAACCGAAATACCATTTCAAGAAGACGGATTTTATTTCAAAGATCCCGAAATCACTATTCTTTTCACGAAAAATACCAAATCAACTTATTATTTTTTTTTATCCTTTGGTCAAACATATATACATGTATTTCATACATAAAAATATTTTTCCGTAATTTTTCAATTTCTTTTACTATTTTTCAAAAATCATAATTAGTGCGTGACTTAAGAAAATTAGCTACCTCGTGCTTAACTCCAGAGATGCCCATCTTTTGACATAACCTTATATATGTTAACGTGATGCTCCATTTTAAATTTTGTGGCAATCGGAGTTGTAGAACTCCGGTTATAGCGATTTTCGTCGGAAAATCACAAAAATTGAAATGGTCATAACTTGGTCGTTTTAAGCCGGAATTAGCTCATTTTTGGACACGAGCTACATATTACCATATATTTTCATTTCCCAAAAGCCTGTAATTTTTCTCATTAACTAAATGTCCAAAACAGCCCTCGGAAAAATTTGGCCAGAAACTTTTTGCACTTTGGCAGTTTTGGAGTCCTTCACCAAAACTTAAATAAAACGAAATCTGTAACTCCGATTAATGATCCGTCAATTTTGTTGGATTCGTATCTTTCCTAACTATAGTTTTCATATATCACAATCCATATTTGGATATGTTTAGCTCCCATAATTTAGCCCGAAGTGACTGTTCCAAAACTGTCCTTTTCACAGTTTTCTTAACTTTGTGTAGTTTGGGAGAAATCCCATAACTCCCTCCTCCGTGTCGGATTTAGTCCGCTTTGAGTCTATGGAAAGCTTATTGAGTGTACTATAACATATCACAAGTTCAGAATTTTTAGAGCACTCTAACAAATCCGAAATTTCTGTTTTAGGGCAGCAGTCCACTAACTCATTTAAAACAAAAAAAAACTGTTTTGGTTATTCTTCTTTGTTCAAGCCTATCAACCCTAAAATGGCAAGATCTAACCATAAAATATCATATATCATGTAGATATTCCCTCATATGGATCAAAATCATAAGTTCAACACTTGATCTAAAACACCATATCAAAACACTTTTAAACTAACAAGAGTTTTGAATTTAGGAAATTTTCATACCTTTTTCTTAAGCCTTCCTTCTTCTTCTTCTTCTTCTTCTTCTTCCTTCTTCCTTCTTCCATGGATGAACTTTCTCTCTTTAATTCTTGAAAATAATTGATGCAAATGGTTTGGTTGATATGAGGGGCTAATATTGCTTGGATTATTGCCCCAACAAGTTGCCAATTATTGAACATAGGATTCTTTAGCAATTATTCACCAAAATGGGACAAAAGGGTAAAATGGACATTTCCATATCAATAATTGATTTCTTTTTTTTTTCTTTTTTTTCTTTTTCTTATTTAGCATACCAAATGTCCAATATGTCCCTCCTTAATTGGGCTTAAATTTGGGCCACCATTTCCATCTTTTGGGCTATCAATAAATAATATATTGGACTTAAAATTTAATTCTTTGGGCCATGTAAATTAACATAGTCAAATTCTTTTCTATCTTACCCAACCCTAAATATTTAATTAGGATATCCAATCTAAATATTTAATTAGAGTATCATTCCAAATAATTAGAATTTAAATCATCACTCTACTACAATAAATTCTATAACCCAATTAAGCATATTTTAATTAAGTTATAAAATTAAAATCTTGAGATAATAAAATATATCTCTTAACTTAATATAATTTTAATATTATTACTATTCTCCCACAAGTAGGCTTAGTTTGGGCCATTAATTAATCTCATTGAGCTAGCCATTTTACTTGTATTACCTACTAACAAAAACTAACTTGGGCTTTCACCCAAAATTTAATTGGGTCATTATAATACTTGTCCCATACATAATATATTGGGCTAGATTAAATAATTAATTGCCCTTAATCACTTTATCTACAAGTCCCATGCTTAATTAATTAATTGGGCTTATTTAGATGATATAACATCATTAGTCCATTAAATCTACTCCTCTTGGACTCTATTCAAATTAATTGGGCTATAACCTTATTATAGTCCATTATTTTAATTTCTATTCCATTCTACCCTTATCTTTAAATTAGGGTTTACATCTCTCACTCTAGAAAATAAATTCCTTACTCATGCCCTTCTAGTTTCATAAACCAAATTATACTTGGTTATAAAATTAATTATTGGAGATATATAAAATAAATCTCTTAATGTCAAGATATATACATTTATATACTAATATTCTCCCATATTATAACCTCTCAGGTTATTTAATCACCACACCTAATATATATATTAGGTTACATAACTTAATTCTTACTCCACCCTTATATACAAAATAAATGTATTCACATTATATAATGTATATTTATTTACTCATATCCATAATTCACATAATCATAACATATTTCACTTCTCACATTAATTTTGACTTTTCTCCATAAAAGTTAATCGTTGACTTTGACCAAAAGTCAACCTTTACACATTTTGTGCTTATCGCTCATTCTCGACTAAACTCGACGTTTTGGACGCAATCGATCGAAATCCATGCTTCAAAATTCTATCTCTAACTCAAATTTTGAGTTTTAAATTACTTCATTCTCATTACTAATCGTATTAACTAACGACTTTTATACTTATTCAAATTCTTATTTGCCAATCAAGGCCAACACTCAAGCTATGTTAATTACTAACATAGTTTTAATCTTGATCATTATATCATTAACTTAATTCATCATTCTTCTTGCTTAAATATATATAAAGACATTACTAAGTAAATATATTTCTATACATATACTCATCTTCGCTTTAACCTCATAGCATCTCTTCATGTGAAATCTTATCTCCAATAATAAAATTTCCATATGTACTTATATAACATTTTTTAGACTATTCCGCTCACATCGAATTTAAAGGTATCGTAATACCTTATTCTTAATATTCCTTCAAGTACATATTAATTCATTTCTAGGGTTTTGGAATTTTGTAACCCGTATTTTCTCTATTCTCATTCAATAGCAAACCATATAGGTTTTACTTGAAAATTTAAATAAATCCTCAAATTCTCATCTAGGTTTTATTCTTTAACCTTTATTCTAATCATTCAAGATTTTAGAAATTTTCGTTATCACATTCACCCATTCTTCTAAGAATTTCGTCCCCTAAAATTAAAGCATACTAATCTCTCTCGCTTTCATTCTCTTATCCATAACTAGGTTTTCAACTTAACCTTTACAATTTCCTCCTTTGAGGATTTCTCTTTCTATCATCACATTTCACCATAACTACTCACTAGGAGTTTACATCTTCTAAACATTCTTCAAAACTAGGTTGTCGTAATGACCTTTATTCAATCATCTCGCATTCTACTCGTACACAACGAGTTTACATTATTTCATATCAATCATCACGCTCTACCACAACATTACTCTCAAGGGTTTAAAAAAAACTTTTCATATCTCATTCGAGGGATCATAAAAATTATGAACTTTGAACTCCGAGGTTTAGGGTATTTCTACCGCTACCTCTTCTTTCAATTAAGAAAGAAAGGTACTCTACCTCTTAAACATTTCTTTAATAGGTATGTTTACAATCACGAAGAAGGTAAACTACCGATTCTAGTACTTTAGATGATCACTATTGTACCTTAGTAATCCGAACGACTATATATGCGTCCTTAAATTGGAATATTCTATCCAATTAGTATATCCCCATTTTCGTGGTTGTTCACCTCGCACTTAGTATAGGATTCCGCACCAAAACAATTTGGTTCGGAAATTTCTTTCAATGAACACTTAGAGTTTTCATAAACATTAGTCTAATTTGATCGAATAAAGATAGACTCATATGGATAATTCAGTTCAATAGAATTATTTAAGTATAGCCAAACCCCGTTGACAAATTAAAATTTTGAAAATATTTTTCGAGAATGACGTCATGATGCCACACTGTATTTACAGTCCGTTGAGGATTCCATCATTTGGTGATTTTATCATACTACATCATACCATAGTGGGTTGACGATCCTGAGATCACATCCAACACTAAGTAATACTGCATTGATGACTCCATCATTTGTTTATCATCTCTGCACCGGGTTGCATGGTACATAAGTGATAAATAAAACAACTTTTGATACTTCAAATCATTCGTGTCTAGCCAAATAAGTAGCATAGATCGTATTTTAAACCGCTTTCAAAAATCTTTGCAAATCGGTTTTATCATCTCAACAGTAACGAGGTGTCTATGGCCCAAGTCCACGCATACACAATAATCATCGTGAGTTGAGAATAAAATTCATTTTCAAAAGCACATAGTGCGATTTAGCTTGATGTCAAAAACTTCAAGTCTAGCATAGCTAGAAGATTTGGAATACCTATGCTTCCATCATCAACTTCACTTTGTCTCTCGATCCATTTCTTAATAGATCTATCTATTTATATAATCCTCAATGCTCCATTCACACTTAGCTATACCCCAGCTTCATCAAACTTACCACACATTATGAGTTCGTGAACTTGCCACAATCATATGGGTTTAAGAACTTATCCTAGTCGCACCATAAAGCGTCCATTCACGAGGAATTCAAAACATACCATATAATCATGAGTCACTTAACGTTACCATAAGTATGAGTTTTAAGAACTCGTACTTAATCCTTATATCCTCTACTTATGACCTATCTCACGTTATACACATGAGAAAGGAATCACCCTCACGAACATGCATATAGCAAATATAGCGCGACATAAACATTTCAATGATTATCGCTGCGTAAACTAAGTGATTTTTACACCAAGTACAATTCAAATCCCATAATACGAAGAATCATACAACTCAAATTACCGGCATGAGTCCTCAATTGAATCCCCACCTAACACTAACCCCTTATCCATACGAATTTAATTCAGATTCATAATTCTCGTATGGATCTGTACTCAATTTATAGTATAATTCATACACAAAGCAATCTTCTCAGTAAACTTTTCATCATTCTCTTGATCTTTCTTCATACCATAATCTTATCGATCACGAGTGATCTCATCGTATATATTACCATTCATTGCTATTCTGCGATCGCTTTGTTTTACGATCTCTTATCCTTACACTTGTAATCTCTTAGACTTTATCTATCCACTTCCTATACTTGGTACACATCGAGTCTCTAATAGCTTTTTCAATATGGTACACGAGTGGTTTCCCACAAACAACCAACAAAAACTAGGTTCCGAAGTTGCTAGTTCAGATATACCTCCGCTTCAATGAAGGAATCGCTTAGCCCGTATACCATACATCAACTACTTTCGAGTACAATGGTACCATACTTAAACCTAACTTTTGACCTCATGAGATTCTTTAACTAACTCTATGTGAGTTAGTACTTATCCTAATCATCATGGTTATTGGTCTCGTGTATTGCTACCTAAGCTTCATAACCACCACTTTTGATACCAACCGTAGCAGACTCTCGAATCCGGGTCCCGAATCGCTACGGGATCCGGTTCATTATTTCTACAACTGTTTATGGAAGATATAAACATAAATTGTTTATACATTAAACTTTACACACTATTCCCAAAATCGAGTAACCTTAACTTATACACAATCATGACTGTCTAACACATGACAATACTATTCTTCAACATACTTTACAACTTAACTTCACATTCTATCCCAAGCTGAACTTGGCATCATCCTTTTCCCAGAATCGTCAGATTCGCTTTATCTCGCAATGTTTTATCATGATATAGCAAGTGTGAGCATGAAAGTTGCCCAAATAAGTTTAAAAAACAAGGTAAAGATATATCATGATTGAAAGAGTTTGAATAATAAGTCGCTATCCTTCACAATGTAGTTGTGAATTAGCATGAACAAAATTTCAAAGTCGAATGAACATTGAAAATGAACATAACAATTATATCTCGAATCGATCGGTAATGAAGGTGATCACCCTTTCATACCGATGAATACATGCAATATGTACATAGTATAATTCATAAGCATATCTCTTCTAAACCACTCTTAAAAGAGTTTAAGTAAAAAGAACTTGAAAAACTCTTTTCGAACTGCTGATTATCGTAACGCAATATAATACGCTTCTCCTCAAGACCTAATATTAATAATATAGATCTCCAATATTAGAATAATATCATCATTATTATAAAATAACTTAAACATATTTTCACATACTCCTATCACCATACAAAGATATAAAACCTATAATAGATCTTTCTTGCTAGTCATAACATATAGTTAAGTATTAGACATTAGTTTTAAGTCTTAATATTATTATTATACTTTGATATTCTTTTAATCACATCATAACTTATACTTATAAGTTATTCATTTTATATGTTATCCTAGTAAATTAGATAACTTCTTAGTAAACCGAAATACCATTTCAAGAAGATTTTATTTTATTTCAAGATCCCTAAATCACTATTCTTTTCACGAAAAATACCAAATCAACTTATTATTTTTTATCCTTTGGTCAAACATATATACATGTATTTCATACATAAAAATATTTTTCCGTAATTTTTCAATTTCTTTTACTATTTTTCAAAATCATAATTAGTGCGTGACTTAAGAAAATTAGCTACCTCGTGCTTAACTCCAGAGATGCCCATCTTTTGACATAACCTTATATATGTTAACGTGATGCTCCATTTTAAATTTTGTGGCAATCGGAGTTGTAGAACTCCGTTATAGCGATTTCCGTCGGAAAATCACAAAATTGAAATGGTCATAACTTGGTCGTTTTTAAGTCGGAATTAGCTCATTTTTGGACACGAGCTACATATTACCATATATTTTCATTTCCCAAAAGCCTGTAATTTTTCTCATTAACTAAATGTCCAAAACAGCCCTCGGAAAAATTTGGCCAGAAACTTTTTAGACTTTGGCAGTTTTGGAGTCCTTCACCAAAACTTAAATAAAACGAAATCTGTAACTCCGATTAATGATCCGTCAATTTTGTTGGATTCGTATCTTTCCGAACTATAGTTTTCATATATCACAATCCATATTTGGATATGTTTAGCTCCCGTAATTTAGCCCGGAAGTGACTGTTCCAAAACTGTCCTTTTCACAGTTTTCTTAACTTTGTGTAGTTTGGGAGAAATCCCATAACTCCCTCCTCCGTGTCGGATTTAGTCCGCTTTGAGTCTATGGAAAGCTTATTGAGTGTACTATAACATATCACAAGTTCAGAATTTTTAGAGCACTCTAACAAATCCGAAATGTCTGTTTTAGGGCAGCAGTCCACTAACTCATTTAAAACAAAAAAAAACTGTTTTGGTTATTCTTCTTTGTTCAAGCCTATCAACCCTAAAAATGGCAAGATCTAACCATAAAATATCATATATCATGTAGATATTCCCTCATATGGATCAAAATCATAAGTTCAACACTTGATCTAAAACACCATATCAAAACACTTTTAAACTAACAAGAGTTTTGAATTTAGGAAATTTTCATACCTTTTTCTTAAGCCTTCCTTCTTCTTCTTCTTCTTCTTCTTCTTCTTCCTTCTTCCTTCTTCCATGGATGAACTTTCTCTCTCTTTAATTCTTGAAAATAATTGATGCAAATGGTTTGGTTGATATGAGGGGCTAATATTGCTTGGATTATTGCCCCAACAAGTTGCCAATTATTGAACATAGGATTCTTTAGCAATTATTCACCAAAATGGGACAAAAGGGTAAAATGGACATTTCCATATCAATAATTGATTTCTTTTTTTTTTTTTCTTTTTCTTATTTAGCATACCAAATGTCCAATATGTCCCTCCTTAATTGGGCTTAAATTTGGGGCCACCATTTCCATCTTTTGGGCTATCAATAAATAATATATTGACTTAAAATTTAATTCTTTGGGCCATGTAAATTAACATAGTCAAATTCTTTTCTATCTTACCCAACCCTAAATATTTAATTAGGATATCCAATCTAAATATTTAATTAGAGTATCATTCCAAATAATTAGAATTTAAATCATCACTCTACTACAATAAATTCTATAACCCAATTAAGCATATTTTAATTAAGTTATAAAATTAAAATCTTGAGATAATAAAAATATATCTCTTAACTTAATATAATTTTAATATTATTACTATTCTCCCACAAGTAGGCTTAGTTTGGGCCATTAATTAATCTCATTGAGCTAGCCATTTTACTTGTATTACCTACTAACAAAAACTAACTTGGGCTTTCACCCAAAATTTAATTGGGTCATTATAATACTTGTCCCATACATAATATATTGGGCTAGATTAAATAATTAATTGCCCTTAATCACTTTATCTACAAGTCCCATGCTTAATTAATTAATTGGGCTTATTTAGATGATATAACATCATTAGTCCATTAAATCTACTCCTCTTGGACTCTATTCAAATTAATTGGGCTATAACCTTATTATAGTCCATTATTTTTAATTCTATTCCATTCTACCCTTATCTTTAAATTAGGGTTTACATCTCTCACTCTAGAAAATAAATTCCTTACTCATGCCCTTTCTAGTTTCATAAACCAAATTATACTTGGTTATAAAATTAATTATTGGAGATATATAAAATAAATCTCTTAATGTCGTGATATACATTTATATACTAATATTCTCCCATATTATAACCTCTCGTGTTATTTAATCACCACACCTAATATATATATTAGGTTACATAACTTAATTTTACTCCACCCTTATATACAAAATAAATGTATTCACATTATATAATGTATATTTATTTACTCATATCCATAATTCACATAATCATAACATATTTCACTTCTCACATTAATTTTGACTTTTCTCCATAAAAGTTAATCGTTGACTTTGACCAAAAGTCAACCTTTACACATTTTTTGTGCTTACTCGCTCATTCTCGACTAAACTCGACGCTTTGGACGCAATCGAGCGTAAATTCCATGCTTCAAAATTCTATCTCTAACTCAAATTTTGAGTTTTAAATTACTCCATTCTCATTACTAATCGTATTAACTAACGACTTTATACTTATTCAAATTCTTATTTGCCAATCAAGGCCAACACTCAAGCTATGTTAATTACTAACATAGTTTTAATCTTGATCATTATATCATTAACTTAATTCATCATTCTTCTTGCTTAAATATATATAGCACATTACTAAGTAAATATATTTCTATACATATACTCATCTTCGCTTAACCTCATAAGATCTCTTCATGTGAAATCTTATCTCCAATAATAAAATTTCCATATGTACTTATATAACATTTTTTTAGACTATTCCGTTCACATCGAATTTAAAGGTATCGTAATACCTTATTCTTAATATTCCTTCAAGTACATATTAATTCATTTCTAGGGTTTTGGAATTTTGTAACCCAGATTTTCTCTATTCTCATTCAATAGCAAACCATATAGGTTTTACTTGAAAATTTTAAATAAATCCTCAAATTCTCATCTAGGTTTTATTCTTTAACCTTTATTCTAATCATTCAAGATTTTAGAAATTTTCGGGTTATCACATTCACCCATTCTTCTAAGAATTTCGTCCTCAAATTAAAGCATACTAATCTCTCGCTCATTCTCTTATCCATAACTAGGTTTTCAACTTAACCTTTACAATTTCCTCCTTTGAGGATTTCTCTTCTATCATCACATTTCACCATAACTACTCACTAGGAGTTTACATCTTCTAAACATTCTTCAAAACTAGGTTGTCGTAATGACCTTTATTCAATCATCTCGCATTCTACTCGTATACACAACGAGTTTACATTATTTCATATCAATCATCACGCTCTACCACAACATTACTCTCAAGGGTTTAAAAAAAACTTTTCATATCTCATTCGAGGGATCATAAAAATTATGAACTTTGAACTCCGAGGTTTAGGGGTATTTCTACCGCTACCTCTTTCAATTAAGAAAGAAAGGTACTCTACCTCTTAAACATTTCTTTAATAGGTATGTTTACAATCACGAAGAAGGTAAACTACCGATTCTAGTACTTTAGATGATCACCTATTGTACCTTAGTAATCCCAATCGACTATATGTCGTCCTTAAATTGGAATATTCTATCCAATTAGTATATCCCCATTTTCGTGGTTGTTCACCTCGCACTTAGTATAGGATTCCGCACCAAAACAATTTGGTTCGGAAATTTCTTTCAATGAACACTTAGAGTTTTCATAAACATTAGTCTAAATCAATCGAATAAAGCATAGACTCATATGGATAATTCAGCCAATAGAATTATTTAAGTATAGCCAAACCCCGCTGACAAATTAAAATTTTGAAAACATTTTTCGAGAATGACGCCATGATGTCGCATCAGTATTTACAAATCAGGTTGAGGATTCCATCATTTGGTGATTTTATCATACTACATCATACCATAGTGGGTTGACGATCCCGAGATCACATCCAACACTAAGTAATACCGCATTGATGACTCCATCATTTGTTTATCATCTCGCACCAAAGTTGCATGGTACATAAGTGATAAATAAAACAACTTTTGATACTTCAAATCATTCGTGTCTCAGCCAAAATAAGTAAGCATAGATCGTATTTTAAACCGCTTCAAAAATCTTTGCAAATCGGTTTTATCATCTCAACAGTAACGAGGTGTCTATGGCAAAGTCCACGCATACACAATAATCATCGAGTTGAGAATAAAATTCATTTTTCAAAAGCACATAGTGCGATTTAGCTTGATGTCAAAAACTTCAAGTCTAGCATAGCTAGAAGATTTGGAATACCTATGCTTCCATCATCAACTTCACTTTGTCTCTTCGATCCATTTCTTAATAGATCTATCTATTTATATAATCCTCAATGCTCCATTCACACTTAGCTATACCCCAGCTTCATCAAACTTACCACACATTATGAGTTCGTGAACTTGCCACAATCATATGGGTTTAAGAACTTATCCTAGTCGGACCATAGGCGTCCATTCGCTGAGGGATTCAAAACATACCATATAATCATGAGTCACGAACGCACCATAAGTATGAGTTTTAAGAACTCGTACTTAATCCTTATATCCTCTACTTATGACCTATCTACCATTGTATATACACATGAGAAAGGAATCACCCTCTAACATGCATATAGCAAATAGCGACATAAACATTTCAATGATTATCGCGCGTAAACTAAGTGATTTTTACACCAAGTACAATTCAAATTCCCCATACGAAGAATCATACAACTCACCGCCACCACATGAGTCCTCAATTGAATCCCCACCTAACACTAACCCTTATCCATACGAATTTAATTCAGATTCATAATTCTCGTATGGATCTGCACTAAATTTATAGTACAATTCATACACGTTAAATCTTGTCAGTAAACTTTTCATCATTCTCTTGATCTTTCTTCATACCATAATCTTATCGATCACGGAGTGATCTCATCGTATATATTACCATTCATTGCTATTC
This sequence comes from Panax ginseng, assembly GCA_020205605.1. Classification (NCBI taxonomy): domain Eukaryota; kingdom Viridiplantae; phylum Streptophyta; class Magnoliopsida; order Apiales; family Araliaceae; genus Panax; species Panax ginseng. The sequence goes on along the minus strand of CM035131.1, from coordinate 75,275,172 downwards.
TGCGTGATCGCTTTTGTTTTACGATCTCTTATCCTTACACTTGTAATCTCTTAGACTTTATCTATCCACTTCCTATACTTGGTACACATCGAGTCTCTAATAGCTTTTCAATATGGTACACGAGTGGTTTCCCACAAACAACCAACAAACTAGGTTCCGAGTTGCTAGTTCAGTATATACCTCCGCTTCTATGAAGGAATCGTTTAGCCCGATACCATACATCAACTACTTTCGAGTACAATGGTACCATACTTAAACCTAACTTTTTTGACCTCATGAGATTCTTTAACTAACTCTATGTGAGTTAGTACTTATCCTAATCATCGCGGTTATTGGTCTCGTGTATTGCTACCTAAGCTTCATAACCACCAGCTTTGATACCAACTGTAGCAGCCCCGAATCCGGGTCCCGAATCGCTACGGATCCGATTCGCTATTTCTACAACTGTTTGCGGAAGATATAAACATAAATTGTTTATACATTAAACTTTACACACTATTCCCAAAATCGAGTAACCTTAACTTATACACAATCATGACTGTCTAACACATGACAATACTATTCTTCAACATACTTTACAACTTAACTTCACATTCTATCCCAAGCTGAACTTGGCATCATCCTTTTCCTCAGAATCGTCAGTATTCGCTTTTATCTCGCAATGTTTTATCATGATATAGCAAGTGTGAGCATGAAAGTTGCCCAAAAAGTTTAAAAAAAACAGGTAAAGATATATCATGATTGAAAGAGTTTGAATAATAAGTCGGCTATCCTTCACAATGTAGTTGTGAATTAGCATGAACAAAATTTCAAAGTCGAATGAACATTGAAAATGAACATAACAATTATATCTCGAATCGACTGGTAATGAAGGTGATCAACCTTTCATATACCGATGAATACATGCAATATGTACATAGTATAATTCATAAGCATATCTCATGCGAAACCACTCTTAAAAGAGTTTAAGTAAAAGAACTTGAAAAACTTGCTCAACTGCTTGATTACCGTGAACGCAATATAATACGCTTCTCCCAAGACCTAATATTAATAATATAGATCTCCAATATTAGAATAATATCATCATTATTATAAAATAACTTAAACATATTTCCACATACTCCTATCACCATATCTGATATAAAAACCTATAATAGATCTTTCTTGTTAGTCATAACATATAGTTAAGTATTAGACATTAGTTTTAAGTCTTAATATTATTATTATACTTTGATATTCTTTTAATCACATCATAACTTATACTTATAAGTTATTCATTTTATATGTTATCCTAGTAAATTAGATAACTTCTTAGTAAACCAAATACCATTTCAAGAAGACGGATTTTTATTTCAAAGATCCCGAAATCACTATTCTTTTTCACGAAAAATACCAAATCAACTTATTATTTTTTTATCCTTTGGTCAAACATATATACATGTATTTCATACATAAAAAATATTTTTCCGTAATTTTTCAATTTCTTTTACTATTTTTCAAAAATCATAATTAGTGCGTGACTTAAGAAAATTAGCTACCTCGTGCTTAACTCTAGAGATGCCCATCTTTTGACATAACCTTATATATGTTAACGTGATGCTCCATTTTAAATTTTGTGGCAATCGGAGTTGTAGAACTCCGGTTATAGCGATTTCCGTCGGAAAATCACAAAAATTGAAATGGTCATAACTTGGTCGTTTTAAGCCGGAATTAGCTCATTTTTGGACACGAGCTACATATTACCATATATTTTCATTTCCCAAAAGCCTGTAATTTTTCTCTCATTAACTAAATGTCCAAAACAGCCCTCGGAAAAATTTGGCCAGAAACTTTTTGCACTTTGGCAGTTTTGGAGTCCTTCACCAAAACTTAAATAAAACGAAATCTGTAACTCCGATTAATGATCCGTCAATTTTTTGGATTCGTATCTTTCCGAACTATAGTTTTCATATATCACAATCCATATTTGGATATGTTTAGCTCCCGTAATTTAGCCCGGAAGTGACTGTTCCAAAACTGTCCTTTTCACAGTTTTCTTAACTTTGTGTAGTTTGGGAGAAATCCCATAACTCCCTCCTCCGGTGTCGGATTTAGTCCGCTTTGAGTCTATGGAAAGCTTATTGAGTGTACTATAACATATCACAAGTTCAGAATTTTTAGAGCACTCTAACAAATCCGAAATTTCTGTTTTAGGGCAGCAGTCCACTAACTCATTTAAAACAAAAAAAAACTGTTTTGGTTATTCTTCTTTGTTCAAGCCTATCAACCCTAAAAATGGCAAGATCTAACCATAAAATATCATATATCATGTAGATATTCCCTCATATGGATCAAAATCATAAGTTCAACACTTGATCTAAAACACCATATCAAAACACTTTTAAACTAACAAGAGTTTTGAATTTAGGAAATTTTCATACCTTTTTCTTAAGCCTTCCTTCTTCTTCTTCTTCTTCTTCTTCCTTCTTCCTTCTTCCATGGATGAACTTTCTCTCTCTTTAATTCTTGAAAATAATTGATGCAAATGGTTTGGTTGATATGAGGGCTAATATTGCTTGGATTATTGCCCCAACAAGTTGCCAATTATTGAACATAGGATTCTTTAGCAATTATTCACCAAAATGGGACAAAAGGGTAAAATGGACATTTCCATATCAATAATTGATTTCTTTTTTTTCTTTTTTTTTTCTTATTTAGCATACCAAATGTCCAATATGTCCCTCCTTAATTGGGCTTAAATTTGGGCCACCATTTCCATCTTTTGGGCTATCAATAAATAATATATTGGACTTAAAATTTAATTCTTTGGGCCATGTAAATTAACATAGTCAAATTCTTTTCTATCTTACCCAACCCTAAATATTTAATTAGGATATCCAATCTAAATATTTAATTAGAGTATCATTCCAAATAATTAGAATTTAAATCATCACTCACTACTAAATAAATTCTATAACCCAATTAAGCATATTTTAATTAAGTTATAAAATTAAAATCTTGAGATAATAAAAATATATCTCTTAACTTAATATAATTTTAATATTATTACTATTCTCCCACAAGTAGGCTTAGTTTGGGCCATTAATTAATCCCATTGAGCTAGCCATTTTACTTGTGTTACCTACTAACAAAAACTAACTTGGGCTTTCACCCAAAATTTAATTGGGTCATTATAATACTTGTCCCATACATAATATATTGGGCTAGATTAAATAATTAATTGCCCTTAATCACTTTATCTACAAGTCTCATGCTTAATTAATTAATTGGGCTTATTTAGATGATATAACATCATTAGTCCATCAAATCTACTCCTCTTGGACTCTATTCAAATTAATTGGGCTATAACCTTATTATAGTCCATTATTTTTAATTCTATTCCATTCTACCCTTATCTTTAAATTAGGGTTTACATCTCTCACTCTAGAAAATAAATTCCTTACTCATACCCTTCTAGTTTCATAAACCAAATTATACTTGGTTATAAAATTAATTATTGGAGATATATAAAATAAATCTCTTAATGTCAGTATATACATTTATATACTAATATTCTCCCATATTATAACCTCTCAGGTTATTTAATCACCACATCTAATATATATATTAGGTTACATAACTTAATTCTTACTCCACCCTTATATACAAAATAAATGTATTCACATTATATAATGTATATTTATTTACTCATATCCATAATTCACATAATCATAACATATTTCACTTCTCACATTAATTTTGACTTTTCTCCATAAAAGTTAACTATTGACTTTGACCAAAAGTCAACCTTTACACATTTTGTGCTTACTGTTCATTCTCGACTAAACTCGACGCGTTTTGACGCAATGATCGAAGCGATCCATGCTTCAAAATTCTATCTCTAACTCAAATTTTGAGTTTTAAATTACTCCATTCTCATTACTAATCGTATTAACTAACGACTTTATACTTATTCAAATTCTTATTTGCCAATCAAGGCCAACATTTAAGCTATGTTAATTACTAACATAGTTTTAATCTTGATCATTATATCATTAACTTAATTCATCATTCTTCTTGCTTAAATATATATAGCACATTACTAAGTAAATATATTTCTATACATATACTCATCTTTGTTTAATCTCATAGCATCTCTTCATGTGAAATCTTATCTCCAATAATAAAATTTCCATATGTACTTATATAATATTTTTTTTTTAGACTATTCCGTTCACATCGAATTTAAAGGTATCGTAATACCTTATTCTTAATATTCCTTCAAGTACATATTAATTCATTTCTAGGGTTTTGGAATTTTGTAACCCATATTTTCTCTATTCTCATTCGAATAGCAAACCATATAGGTTTTACTTGAAAAATTTAAATAAATCCTCAAATTCTCATCTAGGTTTTATTCTTTAACCTTTATTCTAATCATTCAAGATTTTAGAAATTTTCGGGTTATCACAGTGTTTCAATGCAAAGACTTTTGAGATGGGGTTAGGTACTATAAATCCATGGCGCCATGATGCTAATATTGCATAGGAGATCTGCTACCATTGCGTCTTAGACAAAGCATTTGCTAGACAAGTTAGTTTTGAACTCCGATTGTTTCAAGACTTGTATAAGTTAAGTTTATATAGTTAATAAGCATATTAAAGTTATTCCTATGTTACATATACTGGTGTATATGATGATAAACTTAGGAATTGAGCGCAGGATGTTAGTATAATAACGAAGAACACGAAGTGTTAATAATAAACCGTGAACGGTAATCGACATTGGTACTTCACCAATAACGATTGAGTTTGGTTAGTAACATAAGAACGTTAACAAGCCGAGATGAAGGGTAGTAAGTCGAATTGACCTTATTAATGAAATGAAGTCAATTATGACATAGAAGAGAAAGAAGTTGATATAAACAATGTGATTGATTGTGTGGTAGCTAATTACAGTGTGCTATGTGAATATATCATGTAGATTCTGTAAAGGCTGAGAATAGTCAAATAAATTATTTGAAGACGCTTGAAGGCAAGTTTTCTTAACGCTTGTCTAACCTTTGTGTTAGCCAAGTTTTCTGGGATTCATTGAAATAAGTTATATGAATGATTTTAAAGAAAGGGTCAATGCCAGTTTTAACTCGGCTAGACTATTCGTAAGATATTGATTGATGTATATACATGTCTTTCTATATAGAAATGATAACGCTATCCTATGCCAATTATTTGGTACGAATTTGAAGGTAAGTTTGTCTATGAACAAACAAAAGTATTTTTCATCGTTTATTCGATGGGCACGCGAGTTTGCCAAAACTTAAACGTAAATACGTTTAACGGATGAATATTGATCAACATAGAGTATTATAGGCTGATCACCTAGAAGTGCTCTAAGTAATGCCGGATGTATAGCCTTAGTGCTGTGATGTCCTTTTCAAGTATGAAAACAGAAAGATACTGTTCATGGTCTTTAGACCGGTTCAGAATTCCTAAACTATTATATATTTTGGGAATTGATGTTATGAATTGTTAAGTATTATTGTTTCATAATACTTCATGACTATTTGTTCAGTTATGAAAGATTTTCATATAATTCACGAAGGTGGTATTAATATTATTCTTTGTTAAACTTGCTGAGCGTGTTGTGCTCACTTCTTGCATGAATTATATGATTTCAGTTAAAGCTGAGCATGCTGAGAATGCTAAGAGAAATAAGGGCAAGGCTAAGATGGATAGTTAACCATCTTGTAATAGATTAGTATGATTGTATGTATTATACTTATGAACAATGAATGATGTAATCGATTTATGAACCTGAGAAGGGATTTCACTTTGATTGTAATAAGAATATAGTAATTACATTCATTATGTTGTAATTTCAATGGAACGATTATATAGTTATGAGTAACGTGTAACACCATATGTCGGGTTGGAAGATACCCAAATTTGGGGGCGTCACAGTTCTAAGACTCTTAGACTATACCTTGATATATATAACTCGTGATTTAATACTTATCACCCTTGTTGTATATTACTTGCTGGGCAATTTGTGCTCATTCTTGCTTATTTAAAACCTTTCAGTTAAGGCGGAATAGGTAAGTGTCTCTGGGAAAGACAAGGGCAAGGGCAAGGCTACCGACTAGCTTGTTCCTTTATGAATTAAAATTATTATGCGGTATTAGGACTATTTTCAGACTATGTTTAAGCTTAAGTAGGATTATGTAATAAGTCTTTATTTGATATTATTATGTAATCTATTAAGTACTGTAGGTTGCGAGACTTGGGGGAATAATTATAATAAAGCATTGTATATTATTCTAAATTAGATCTTTAGCTGTGAATGTGTGATTTTAGTTATTATTGTATTACCATGAGCACGTGATGAACCAAATTTGAGTGACCAAGTGGCGGTCCGAATTTTGGGGTATCACAGGTTTGTATCAGAGCCATAGTTATAAACCATAGGAGCGAGTGTCCTTAGATTATAACTCAGGAGAACTTAGAAGTTGGGAAGGAGATAAAACTCATGTAAAGTTTTCCTTAAGAGACGTAGTGCGTTATGAAATGTAACTTCATTCTATACAATGAACTTATGTTTATTTAACATTTTGATGGAGTCATTGTTTGTTTGTCTTGTGTTGGTGATTGTAGGATGACCAACATAGGAGGACCTAGCTGAGTATTAGAGGAGGAGTCATGTGATATCCACATGGTATTTGAGACACCCTTGATAGCAGAGCCTATATCAGTAGTGGCCCCTATCGATGACGATGACGATGAGGAGGAGGTGGAGTCTGATCCGGAGGAGGAGCATATTTTAGAGTTAGGGTGTAGAGTGGAGGAACTAGAGGCTGAGGCTAGGAAGAGGGAGTTTGAGTTCCAGTAGTTGCGGGACGAGAACCATCAGAGGAAATTAGCAATGCAGGAAATAGAGGTTGAAATTGCTCACCGTAAGGAGGTAGGGATCCAGATGGGGACTTTGTTTCACCTAGCGGTGGCTAGGAACATTGAGTTGGCAGGCAAGCTGGAGGAAATGAAGTAGAGAGTTCTGAGTGAGAGGACGGAGAAGGAGTCTCTGCAAACTCAGTTAGAGATGGAAGTAATGGATAGGATTCACTTTGAGGAGAAGCGGGAGGAAGCCAATGATAAGGCGGATGATCTAGAGGATGAGGTGCGATGCAAGAGAAGGAAGATGAACAAGATGGGATGTGCTTTACGCACGACCATGGAGAGATTGATCGATGGGGTAAATCATTACCTAGCTGAGCAAGGATAGACCCGGTATACCATAAGTTTAGATATGGTGATGCATATTACACAGAAAGAATATCAGAGCGCCATGGAGCGTGGGATGTTAGATTGAGTCTAGAGTTTGAAGTCTAGTAGTTGTAGTATTTTACTTATGTGTTGTTTAAATTGTTGTTGTCAAATCTCAGTCTTTTGTGTAAGATGTGAGATAGTAGTAAAGCCCAAACTTTTGAAAAGTATTAGAGGGGTAGAAAGATGGTGTTGTCCCCGTCTTTTATGATACTAGGGGATATGTGTTATCATTTATAGCAGTATGCTAGAAAAGAACATGTATTGTAACCATTTGGCATATGAATATAAATGATCTTATTTCAGGAACGTGTTATAAACCTTTAGTTCTTTTCAATTGAGAAATGTCTGAGTATTATAATTAGATAATAAAATAAAAAATTTATGATGCAAAAAATGCCGCCCAAACATAGAATAACTATCCCAGAAGAGTCAGTTAATGATGAGAGAGGACCAGTATATCAGATACAAAGACTTGTAGATTTATTGGGAAGGAATGAACCTGTACCACCCATTCCCCAAGATGTCCCAGTAACATCCTTTAAAGACTTTAAGAGTGTAGGACCCCTAGAGTTCGAGGGAACAATTAACCTGATAATTGCGCAAACCTAGGTCAAGGAAATCGAGAAGGCCTTCACTATAGCTCGCGTGGGTGAAGAAAAGAAGATAGTATTTGCCACAAACATGATGAGAGGCGAAGAGAACTATTGGTAGGAAGCTAACCAGCAGAGAGTGAGAAAAGGAACAATAACATGGGAGAGGTTTACGACGCTATTCTTCGAGAAATATTTCCCAAAAAGTATGAAGAGTAGGATGGAAGTGAAGTTGCTAGAGTTAAAACAAGGAGATATGATGGTGGCGCAATATGCAACTAAGTTTAACGAACTAGCGCAATTTGCGGAGCACCAAGTTGGGGATAAGGAAAGGAAGGCGAGATGCTTCGAGCAAGGGTTGAAGTCATGGTTGTATAATAAGGTATCAGTCTTCTAGATTGATTCCTTTATGACATTGTTATAGAAGGCAATGATTGCAAAAGGTGGCAGTGAGGCCTTAAGTTTATATCATAGGGAGAAGAAAAATAAGAACACTAGAAGTGAGCGTTGTGGAGGAAGCAGCAACGGAGGGAGTAACTTCGAAAAGAGGAAATGGGAAAACAACAACAACGGAAATAATAATGAAGGTGGGAGTCACCAGGGAAACTTTAAGAAGAGGACTGAAGCTTGTAACAAGTGTGGAAGAAGTCATCAGGGGGAGTGCTGGAAGGGAAAAAGCACGTGTTATAATTGCGGCCAAAAGGGGCACATATTCCCAAATTACCCAAAACCAAAGAATATCAGGGGATGTTTTACCTGTGGATCAACAGAGCACCTGATAAAGGATTGCCCGAAGAAAGGAAGTGGTGGAGCAGGCGGAGGCCAGGGAGGAGGGAGCAAGTTAACAATTGATGGACCTGCGAAACCAAACCGATCGACCACCCGAACCTTTAACATGACCGTCCATGATGCAGTATCTACAAAGGACGTGGTGTCAGGTATAATCCCAATCAATAATATAAATGCTTATGTATTATTTGATTCGGGTGCCACCTATTCGTTTGTATATGAAGAATTTGCTAGTAAACTTAGTACACCCTGAGAGCATTTAGAAGATCCTTTGAACATAGAAGTTGTGAATAAGGAAATAATCCCTGTAGAATACGTTTATCAAAATTCTTGCGCAAACATTAGAGAACATGAACTGAGCCTAGACTTGATTCCTATTAGACTAGGAGAATTTGACGTAATACTGGAGATGGATTGGTTATATAACCATGCGGCGGTAATTGACTATCAGAAAAAGTGTGTGAACCTTCAAACTCCGAGTAAGTCTAAGGTAGTGTTTTATGGTAGCTCATCGCTTAAGCAATCGTTTTGCGTTATGATGATGCATGCTAATAAATTATTAATAAAAGGATGTGTAGATTATTTAGCTTACATCATAAATACTCAGAAAAGGGAGTAGAAATTACAGATATACCCGTAGTGAATGAATTTTAAGATGTGTTTTCGGATGATCTGTCTGGTCTTCCGCCAGACAGAGAAATTGAATTCGTAATAGAATTAGCACCGGGAATGTGACACCCCCAAAATAGGTATACATCACCCATCTTGAGTCGCCAAATACATGGTACAAAATTCAAATATAACTTAATAATACAACTTTCGTGTAAAATACGACAAAGCGTAAACTGAGAGTTTTAATAAGAATATTGTCATCTAGACAATATCCACACTCAAAAGAGTCGTCATTACATTTATTTTCATATTATTTAACAGAATAGTGAGAACTACTAATACTATCATCTGGATCGTCACTCCGTTCTCCGACTAGTCCCGGCTACGTTCTCATTTCCTAAAGAGAACAATGAAAGTAAAAGGGTGAGCTCAACTAGCCCAGTACGAAATATTATGACTAAGATAATGCATAATAAATTATCATTAGCCTTCAACAATGTTAAACTGATAAAATATAACAAACATCAAGTTTAACTGCAGCGAAACAAGCAATCCATGAAAAGAGTCAAGTAGAGAATAAAATCTACTATCTTTTATGATTTAAAAGGTTTTTCATCACTTTTATCGCCGAGACTCGACAATAAATAATCCACATCATCCACCTTTACTGACCAAGGATATTCATTAGTATCACAACCACAAATTATCCATGCACTACTGACCAAGAATATTCGTGTATTCATCAATGGTCATGATCATGCCAACAACTCGTCCATCAATGCACTACGGGCCAATGAGGACTTTTTTTCACATCATTTGTAACATTACGGCCCATGATTACATCGAATAATCCTCGGTCATAATCATACCAAGTCCATCTATGCAATACAGCCATAAATGACTTTCAACATAATATAAATGATGAGGACGATGACAATGATATAAGAATTCAATAAAACAAGTTCAAGAATTAATTTATCCGAGAACTAATAACGTCCAAATTGTCAACATGATACTTCTTTGTAGAGTAAAACTCAAGAATGCTCGTAAGAATATTTCCATGAAAAGATCTTTGGATGAAGCGCATATATCAAGGATATTCCACTAATTTCATGGAGTATAGAAGTCAAAACTTTAACCAACTAAGTATAATAAAGAATGGAATAACAAAAGAAATCACCAGGCATGCGATAAACCGAACAGACAGGTTATTCCAACATAATAATAAATAACGGAACCAGGTCATGCGTAAACGCACAGATAGGATATTCCAACAGAATAATAAATAATGGAACCAGGTCATGTGTAAACGCACAGCTAGGATGTTCCAACAGAATAATAAGTAATGGAACCAGGTCATGCGTAACGCACAGACATGATGTTCCAACAGAATAATAAAAATGGAATAATAGAAGAATTTCACCATGTATGCGGTACTTCATATAGACAGGTTATTCCAACATAATGATAAAGAATGGAATAACAGAAGAATTTCACCAAGTATAGGGTTGCCCGCGTATACAGGTTATTCCAACAGAATAATAAAGAATGGAATAACAGAAGTTCTCTTCATGAATAAGAAAGAAATAATACCCCTTACCTTAGAAGAAACTGGATATAGGAAAAGAGAGGTAGCAAACTTCTCTTCTTCTTTCTCTCTATAATTTTCTCTTTCTAGAGTTTCAGTGAATTCATAAGAAATAATGAAGGAATGAACTTTTATTTATAGGAGAATGGAAGGATACTATTTAGGAAAAATCACGGACGCGCAATATATAAATTCGAACGAAGTTTCACGAGTTTGGTGTTGGCCAATTAGAAGAGGAAAACAATTTATCACATGACTAGTTAAGGACTTTAACCAAAAAAGAAACTGGCTTTATTCGTAGGTTTGACAGCATTATGGAATTTTTAACCAATAATGTGCAAGCTTTGAAAAAATATTCCATCATGCCAAATTATTCACCAGGACCACCACCACTTCACCAACATGAATATACAAATATATATATATATATATATATATATATATATATATATTACCAATAATAGTACTCTCTACCGTGTCCATTAAATTCCCCCCCCCCCCCATTATCAACCCATGTGACAATTTTCTTATATATATAATACTTATATATATATACAAAAAAAACTGAGACAACTTTTCACCGATAAATTTAAAAAAATGGGTAAATGAGGGGTCCAAAAATACAACAAATACATCATAAAAATCACCTCAATATTATTAACAACATTTATCATCATTATTATAATTCATAATATTAATCGACCAGGTCATTCCCAGGAAAGAGGGGGCTTTCCAATAAGGATTTCTCCCTATTGGTGCGCAATTAGGTGACCAAACCTCTCTTTGACAGAACTTCTAGACATCGTTAATATTGCAAATAATAATATTAATAACTCTGTCGTCTCAATTATTGATTTAATAATATATAAAATATCGACAATAATTGAATCAAATAACATGAGATACTGTGCAACAATTACTATAACAATAATTGAACAAAACTAAGTGACTTCTCACGTAAGCATCAATAATCAATACCGTGTGCTACTATGCAACCACGCGTATTCCTGTACTTTTAACACCGGGTGTTTCAATAATTAATGGTAAAACTTCCGCCGTTATTTTCATAAAATATTTTTGTCATTTTCTCAATCCGACAATAATTCCATTGTGGGGTCCACCAATGATTGTGTCGTAGTACGAATATTCCCTGCTAAAATGAATATTCCCCGACCAATCGAATATAATATAACAACTTGCGTACTTTGCAAAATTTATAAATATTACCCACAACTATAACATTATTTCAAATTCAAACCTTAATATTTAAAAATGATATTTATAGAAAATTTATCTTTATTCATAAAAGTTAGGGTTTTAGAACCTCCCCTTCTTAAGAAATTTCGCCCTCGAAATTAGAGTACGTACCTGGTATGTCAAAGAGGTAAGGATACCTTGATTTCATTTCAGATTCAAACTCCCAGGTCATTTCTTCAACGTCATGGTTTCTCCATAAAACTTTGACTTGAGGTATAACCTTGGAGCATAGAATATGTTCCTTCTTATCCAAGATTTGAACAGGAACCTCTTCATACGTTAAATCTTCCGCTATTTCGTCCGGTTCTAACTCAATAATTTGGTTTGGGTCTTCCACATACTTACGTAACATGGATATGTGAAAAACATTATGAACACGAGACATACTTGGCGGTAAAGCGAGTCTATAGGCCATAGTTCCTACTTGATCGAGGATTAAAAATGGGCCAATGAATCGAGGATTGAGCTTTCCTCTCTTTCCAAATCTCGTAACTCCTTTCCATGGAGCAACACGTAACAACACATGATCTCCAATATCGAATTCCACGTCCTTTCGATGAAGATCAGCATAACTCTTTTGTCGATCGTGTGAGGTTTTTATACGATGTCGGATCGTTTGAATCTTTTTCGATGTCATACGTACCAACTCTGGTCCCAACAACGTTGCTTCACCCACCTCATCCCAGCATACTGGAGAACGACACTTTCTTCCATACAACGCTTCGAATTGAGCCATTCCAATACTTCCTTGATAACAATTATTGTAGGAAAACTCCACCAACGGTAAAAACTTGTCCCAACTTTGTGAGACCCCAGATTTTATGAAAAAAAAATTAATTTTCTCAAAATAATTTTTTTGATTATTATGGTGTGGATTTGATATAAAGTTATAGTTGTGGGTAGTATTTATAAATTTTGCAAAGTATGCAAGTTGTTGTATTATATTCGATTGGTCAGGGAATATTCTTTGTGTCGGGGAATATTCGTACGACGGCACAATCATTGGTGAACCCCATAACGGAATTATTGTCGGATTAAGAAAACGACAAAAACATTTTATTGAAAATAACGGCGTAAGTTTTATCATTATCTTTGTTGAACTACTCAAAGTAAAGAAAGTACAAAGTACTGCGCGTGGTTGCATAAGTAGCACTTTATTGATTATTAATGCTTACGTGAGAAGTCACTCGCTTTTGTTCAATTATTGCTATAGTAATTGTTGCATAGTATCTCACGTTATTTGATTCAATTATTGTCGATATTTTATATATTATTAAATCAATAATTGAAATGATAGAGTTATTAATATTATAAATTGCAATATTAACGATGTCTAGTAGTTTTGCCAATGAGAGGTTTGGTCACCTAATTGCGTGCCAATAGGGAGAAATCCTTATTGGAAACTCCCCTCTTTCCTAGGAACGACCTGGTCGATTAATATTGTGAATTATAATAAAGATGATAAATGTTGTTAAAATTATTAAGGTGATTTTTATGAAGTTTTGCTTATGGACCCCTATTTACCCATTTTTCAAAATAATCGGTAGAAAATTATTTAAAGGTGGGGCCCACATGTGGGGGCCCACATGTAGAACCCATATGTGTTGAAGAATTAATTTTGAAATGGGAGTTACGTAGATAGGGAGGGAATATATATATATATATATATATATATATGTTGTGTGTATATATATAATATATGTGTAAGTGGTAAATGGTGGGAAAGTTAGTATGATAGTGATGGGTGTAAGATGTGAGTGGGTGTGTGATAGTGAAAGGTGTAAGAGTGTAGTGAAAGTGATTTTGGGGGTATGGGGGATTGATGTTGGTTTTGGGGGGATAAAAATCAAGTGGTGGTTATATAATATTTTTATATATAAATTAAAAACATGTGTGGTTTATATATATATATATATATATATATATATTATATTGTTGCTTAATTCTTATTGGTTGAAGGATGAACTTTTTGCATGCATGAGATAGCAATATTTTTTCATCCGTGAATTTTTCTTACACAGTGCCCCTTCAATTCTCCTATAAATAGGATGCTTAGTTAGAATAGAAATCACACCAGAAATTCAGAGAAATTCTCTTCTATAATCTTGAGCGTATTTTCTTTAGAGTTTTAAGAAGCTTTGAGCGTAGATAAAGTTTTCTTAAAGAATATCCTCGCCCTACCAGTCGGAATATTTTTTTTTACACTGTGAGGGATATTATTTTTTTGTACTTGTAAGGGATATTATTCTTTTGTATTCATGAAGAGAACTTCAGTTATTCCATTCCTTATTATTATGTTGGAATAACCTGTATACGCGGGCTACCCTATACTTGGTGACATTCTTCTATTATTCTGTCTTTATATTCCGTTGGAATATCATGTACTGTGTTTTTACAAGGACTGGTTTCCGCCTCTTTGTTATTATTCTCATTGGAATATCACATGCATGTGTTTTACACCCACCGGTTCCGCCTCTTTGTTTATTATTCTCGCCGGAATATCACGTGCATGCGTTTTACTCCTAACTGGTTCCATTATTTATTATTCGCACTTATTATTCATTGAAACATCCTCGCTTTGTGAATTTCACTTGACCTGGTTCTGTTATTATTATTATGTTGGAATAACTTTACATTCAAGTACCGCATGCATGGTGATTTCTTTTGTTAATCCATTCGTTATTATACTCAGTTGGTTAAAATTTTGACTTCTATACTCCATGAAATTAGTGGAATATCCTTGATATTTGCGCTTCATCCAGTATTTTTCATGGAAATATTCTTCTGAGCATTCTTGAATTTTATTCTACAAAGCAGTATCATGTTGACAATTTGGACGTTATTAGTTCCTAAATAAATTAATTCGTGAACTTGTTTTATTGAGTTCTTATATCATTATCATCATCCTCATGTTTATATTTTTTTTAAAAGTCATCTATGGCTTGTAGAGCATGGATGGACTTGGTGTGATTATGACCATGGATTATTCGGTGTAATCATGACCGTAATGTAACAAGTGATGTGGTAAATGTCCTCATTGGCCGTAGTGCATTGATGGACAATTGTTGGCATGATCATGATCGTTGATGAATACACAAATATTGTTGGCCCGTAGTGCATGAAATTTGTGGTCGTGACCCTAATGAATATCCTTGGCCGTAGTGCAGGGATGATGTGGATTATTTATTAAGTTGAGTCTCAGCGATTAAAGTGATGAAAAACTTCTTAAATCATAAAAGATAGTAGATTTTATTCTCTACTTGACTCTTTTAATGGATTGCTTGATCCGCTGCAGTTAAACTTGATGTCTATTATATTTTATCAGTTTAACATTGTTGGAGACTAATGATAATTTATTCTGCATTATCTTAGTCATAATATTTCTTGTTGGGCTAGTTGAGCTCACCCTTTCTTTCACTGTTCTCTTTAGGAAATGAGAACGTAGCTAGGACGAGTCGGGGAATGGATTGATGGTCCGGATGATAGTATTAGCTAGCAGTCCTCACTATTCTGTTAAATAGTGTGACAATAAATGTAATGAGGACTTTTTTTTCTGAGGGTGGATATTGTCTAGAAGACAATATTTGTATTAAAACTCACAGCATGTATTTTCTCGTACTTTACACGACTGTTGTATAATTTAGTTGTATTTGAATTTTGTACCATGTATTTGGCGACTCAAGATGGGTGATGTATACCTATTTTGGGGGCGACACAAACTTCCCTTGAAGTCAAGGACACAGAGTCTTAATAAATCTTCAAGAGTTTGAATAGTCCTCTCTGATTGTCCGTCCTTCTGAGGATGATATGCCAAACTAAATCGTAAATCCGTGCCCATAGCTTTTTGCAAACTAACCCAAAATCATGAAGTGAATCTTGGGTCTCAATCAAAAACTATGGATACTGGCATACCTTGCAGTCTTACAATCTCATTTATGTACATACGAGCAAGACGTTCAAGTGTATAAGTTTCTCGTATTGGTAAGAAATGAGCAGATTTGGTCAATCTATCAACAATGACCCAAATTGCATATATGCCTTGAGAAACCTTGGGAAGACCAGTAACGAAATCCATGGTAATGTGCTCCCACTTCCATTCTAGAATTTCAAGTGGTTGCAATGGACCTTTTGGTACTTGATGTTCCGCATTGACTCATTGACAAGTTAGACATCTTGAGATAAACAGCGCTATCTCTCTCTTCATATTGCTCCACCAAAATGTATGATGAAGATCACGATACATTTTGGTACTCCAAGGATGGATTGCAAACGGTGTGTTGTGCGCCTCCATCATGATTTTATACTTTAAATTAGGGTCGTTAGGAACACAAAGTCAGGAGTTGACTTGAAGTATTCCTTCTTCATCGATTTTTGCTTCCGGCATAGCACCTTCTTGCACTTTCTTCCTTATACGCATCAGCTCCAGGTTTGTAGCTTGAGCAGCTTTAACTTTATTGATTAAAGTCGATTCTACTCGTATATTCACCATCATCATGTGGGTCCCTGGAGTCTTTATCTCTATCTCCATCCTTTGCAAGTCATACAAAATGGGCCTTTATACGACAATATTGCATTCAATGCAGTATATGATCTTCTACTCAATGTGTCAGCTACCACGTTCGCTTTTCCAAGATGGTATTGGATGGTATGATCATAATCTTTTAATAGATAAAGCCAATGTCGTTGTCGCATGTTGAGTTCCTTTTGGGTGAAGAAATATTTGAGGCTTTTATGATCCGTAAAGATCTCCACTTTCTCCCCATACAAGTAATGCCTCCAAATTTTAAGTGCAAAAACGACTGCTGCCAACTCTAGATCATGAGTAGGATAACTCCTCTCATATTCTTTGAGTTATCGTGAGGCATAGGCTATGACTTTCCAATGTTGCATGAGAACGCATCCTAACCCTTTGCCTGAAGCATCACTGTAGATGACAAATCCCTCAAAGCCAGATGGTATTGTCAGAACAGGTGCTAAAATGAGTCTCTTCTTGAGTTCTTGAAAACTCTTCTCACATTTTTTGCTCCTACCGAACTTTGTATCTTTCTGAGTCACATGAGTTAATGGAGTAGCGATTCGAGAAAATCCTTCCACGAATCTCCGATAATAACCAGTTAAGCCGAGAAAGCAACGTACTTCAGTCACTGATTTGGGTTGCTCCCAGCTTTGAATAGCTTCAATCTTTGCTGGGTGAACTGATATTCCATAACTTGACACTACGTGCCCAAGGAATGCTACTTCTTCAAACCAGAACTCGTATTTCTTCAACTTGGCATAAAGCTTATTTTCACGAAGCTTTTGGAGTATAAGCCTCAAAGTGTTGCTCATGATCTTCACGACTTTTGGAATAAATAAGGATGTCATCAATAAAGATGACCACAAAGTGATCCAAATATTCCTTGAATACTCGGTTCATCATATCCATGAAGGCAGCATGAGCATTAGTCAATCCAAAGGACATTACTAGGAATTCATAATGCCCGTACCGAGTCTGAAAGCCATCTTTGGAACGTCATCGGTTCTAATCTTCAATTGGTGATATCCAGAATGAAGATCAATCTTTGAAAAGAATTTGGCTCCTTGTATCTGGTCAAACAGATCATCAATACGTGGCAATGGGTACCTATTTTTGATGGTGACATGATTCAACTCCCGATAATCAATACAAAGTTGCATACTCCCATAATTCTTTTTCACGAATAGAACAGGAGCACCCCAAGGAGAAGTACTAGGACGAATAAAGCCAATGTCTAACAATTCCTGCAGTTGGGTCTTTAACTCCTGAAGTTCAATAAGAGCCATTCGATATGGGGCTTTGGAAATGGGTTTTGTACCGAGTTCAAGGTTGATACAAAATTCAATTTCATGCTCTGGGGGTAGGCCAGGAAGTTCTTCAGGAAATACGTCAGGAAATTTATTAATAATAGAAATATCATTCAAAACTGACGTATTTTTGTTTAGATCCGTGACATGAGCTAAGAAAGCTTGACATCCATTTTTCAATAAACGAATAGCTTTATGGCTTGAGATGACAGTGATTGATTTTAATGGTTTGGTTTCTTGAATTCGCATAATAGGTTGGTTAGGTATGAAAGCTAACAGCCTTACAAAAATAATCAATTTTTGCATGATGAGTAGTTAATCAATCAATCCCTAGAATTACGTCAAATGCAAGTATTTTCAATGAAATAAGATCGATAGGTAATGTGAGGGTACCGATTTGAACCAAACAAGACTTATAAACAGTGGATGTAATAAAGGTTTCTCCCAATGGAGTTTCAACAGATAAGTCAAAGTCCAATTTCTCCGGAGTCAAATTTAAACGTTGAGCGTAAGTAGGAGAAATAAAAGAATGGGTAGAACCGGTATCAAATAAGGTATATACTTCGCTAGAGTTTATGATAAGCTTACCCGTGATGACCTCGTTCGAGTTCCTTGCCTTCTGGGAGGTCACGACAAATGCTCTCCCTTGAACTACCGATTTTATCTTGTCTTGGACGGCCTTTGATGCCTCCATCCCAGCTGGTCTTGTCTTCGGTGCACGAAAAAATTGGGCCAGGTGACCTTCTCTTCCACAATTGTAATATGCTTTGGATGGCATCGCGCAGTTTGGACTGATGTGTCCCTCTCCTCCACATTTGAAGCATATGATAGGTGGTCGTTCTCTTTCCTTAACGACATGTGCTGATGCTGACGTCTTTCTATCATTGTTGAATCTCATCTTCTTGAAATGTCCATTCTTATTGTTTTGGCCATGATTACCACCGAAGTGGTTACCATTTCTCGCATGTTGATTCCCTCCACGCTTATTGTCACCGCTTCGATGACTGTTATCATTGGTATTATCATTTTTTCGGCTGCTATCTTTTGGTTGGGTTGACTCATTATCGCACTCCAATAACTGAGCCCTATTAACAACATCTGAATATAAACACAGTTTATGAGAGATAAGATATTGACGTATCTCGGGTTTCTAATCTCTTAGAAACATTTGCATCATTCTCTCCTCATTATCAACCAAATGAGACGCAAACCAGGACAACTTGGCAAACTTGGCTTCGTACTGCGACACGGTCATGTTGTTTTGCTCCAGCTTGATGAACTCTACCTCTTTCATGTGACGAATACTTTCAGGAAAGTACTTGTCGTTGAATAGTTCTTGGAACTTCTCCTAAGACATCTTCAGTGTGGCAGGTTGAGTACGCTTTACAGATTCCCACAAGTAATCTGCCTCTGCCCGCAACATGAAGTTGGCAAAGGGAAACTTTTGCTCCTCGGAGCATCCCAAGACATCAAATATCTTGTTGGTCTGATTTATCCACATCTCCACCTTAAGTGGTTTTGGCTCTCCAAAAAACTCTGGTGGTCCCAGTTCCTTGAACTACTTAGCGATAACCGTCCGAGAGTTGCCAGTGTTTCCACCTGCATTTTGGACAGGAGCCGTTCTTGCCTGATGTTGCATGAATTTCATAAAGCCTCTGAACATTCCATCGTTCATCATCTAGTATGTGTTGTTATTTTCCTGAGGATTATCGCCTTTCTGATGCACATTATCTTGATTATTGATCTGTGGAGACTTAATGGTCTCCTGTGCTCCATTATTGTTCTCAACATTCTCGGATGTCATTTTCAAATATTGCCACAAAACAAGGGTTAATTAACATATCACATATTATCCCTATACTCTGACCGACCAATTAAATACCAAATAAACTTAGGTAGGTTATACTAGCGAAGGAATTCTCCGTCTCTCCCCTCCTAGTTCTTGTGTCACATCTTAGCCAGGGATCATATCCCTAAGCTTTAATACCAACTGTGACGTGCCCAAAATAGGTATACATCAGCCATCTTGAGTCGCCAAATACATGGTACAAAATTTAAATACAACTTAATAATACAGCTTTCGCGTAAAATACGACAAAATGTAAACTGAGAGTTTTAATAAGAATATTGTCATCTAGACAATATCCACACTCAAAAGAGTTCTCATTACATTTATTTTCACAATATTTAACAGAATAGTGAGGACTACTAATACTATCATCTGGACCGTCACTCCATTCCCCGACTAGTCCCAGTTACGTTCTCATTTCCTGAAGAGAATAGTGAAAGAAAGGGTGAGCTCAACTAACCCAGTAAGAAATATTATGACTAAGATAATGCATAATAAATTATCATTAGCCTTCAACAATGTTAAACTGATAAAATATAACAAACATCAAGTTTAACTGTAGTGGAACAAGCAATCCATTAAAAGAGTTACGTAGAGAATAAAATCTACTATCTTTTATGATTTAAAAGGTTTTTCATCACTTTTATCGCTGAGACTCAGCTTAATAAATAATCCACATCATCCCTGCATTACGACCAAGGATATTCATTAGTATCACAACCCCAAATTATCCATGCACTACGGCCAAGGATATTCGTGTATTCATAAATGGTCATGATCATGACAACAACTGTCCATCAATGCACTACGGGCCAATGAGGACTTTTTTCACATCATTTGTAACATTACGGTCATGATTACACCAAATAATCCCTTGTCATAATCATACCAAGTCCATCTATGCACTACAGGCCACATATGACTTTCAACATAATATAAACATAAGGATGATGACAATGATATAAGAATTCAATAAAACAAGCTCAAGAATTAATTTATCCAGGAACTAATAACGTCCAAATTGTCAACATGATACTTCTTTGTAGAGTAAAACTCAAGAATGCTCGAAGAAATATTCCATGAAAAGATCTTTGGATGAAGCGCAAATATCAAGGATATTCCACTAATTTCATGGAGTATAGAAGTCAAAACTTTAACCAACTAAGTATAATAAAGAATGGAATAACAAAAGAAATCACCAGGCATGCGATAGACCGCACAAACAGGTTATTCCAATAGAATAGTAAATAACGGAACCAGGTCATGCGTAAACGTACAGACAGGATATTCTAACAGAATAATAAATAATGGAACTAGGTCATGCGTAAAAGCACAGACAAGATGTTCCAACAGAATAATAAGTAATGGAACCAGGTCATGCGTAACGCACAGACATGATGTTCCAACAGAATAATAAAAATGGAATAATAGAAGAATTTCACCATGTATGTGGTACTTCACATAGATAGGTTATTCCAACATAATGATAAAGAATGGAATAATAGAAGAATTTCACCAAGTATAGGGTAGCCGCGTATATAGGTTATTCCAACAGAATAATAAAGAATGGAATAACAGAAGTTCTCTTCATGAATAAGAAAGAAATAATACCCCTTACCTTAGAAGAAACTGGATATAGGAATAGCAGACTTCTCTTCTTCTTTCTCTCTATAATTTTCTTTCTCTAGAGTTTCAGTGAATTCATAAAAAATAATGAAGGAATGAGCTTCTATTTATAGGAGAATGGAAGGATACTATTTAGGAAAAATCACGGACGCACAGTATATAAATTCGAACGAAGTTTCACGAGTTTGGTGCTGGCCAATTAGAAGAGGAAAAAAATTTATCACATGACTAGTTAAGGACTTTAACCAAAAAAGAAACTGGCTTTATTCGTAGGTTTGACAGCATTATGGAATTTTCAACCAACAATATGCAAGCTTTGAAAAAATATTACATCCTGCCAAATTATTCACCAGGACCACCACCACTTCACCCACATGATTATACAAATATATATATATATATATATATATATATATATATATATATATATATATATACAAATAATACTACTCCTCCAAGTGTCCATTAAATTCCACCCCCCATTATCAATCCATGTGACAATTTTCTTATATATATATATATATAAAACTGAGACAACTTTTCACCGATAAGTTTTAAAAAATGGGTAAATGAGTGGTCCAAAAACACAACAAATACTTCATAAAAATTACCTCAATATTCTTAACAACATTTATCATCATTATTATAATTCATAATATTAATCGACCAGTCGTTCCCGTGAAAGAGGGGGCTTTCCAATAAGGATTTTTCCTATTAGGCGCCGATTAGGTGACCAAACCTCTCCTTGGCAGAACTTCTAGACATCGTTAATATTGCAAATAATAATATTAATAACTCTGTCATCTCAATTATTGATTTAATAATATATCAAAAATCAACAATAATTGAATCAAATAACATGAGATACTATGCAACAATTATTGTACCAATAATTAAACACAACTGAGTGACTTCTCACATAAGCATCAATAATCAATACCGTGTGCTACTATGCAACCACGCGTATTCTTATACTTTTAACACCGGGTGTTTCAACAGTTAATGTTAAAACTTCCATCGTTATTTCAATAAAATATTTTTGTCGTTTTCTCAATCTGACAATAATTCCATTGTGGGGTCCACCAATGATTGTGCCATTGTATGAATATTCCCTGCTAAAACGAATTTTCCTCAACCAATCGAATATAATATAACAACTTGTGTACTTTGCAAAATTTATAAATATTACCCACAACTATAACATTATTTCAAATTCACACCTTAATATTTAAAAATGATATTTATAGAAAATTCATCTTTATTCATATAAGTCAGGGTCTTACAGGGCGACACCGATTTCGAAAGCTCCATATCGTATGGTGCCAATAGAAATGAAGGAACTGATGATACAAATTCAAGAGTTATTGGATAAGGGTTACATTCGACCGAGTGTGTCTCCTTGGGGAGCACCAGTGTTATTCGTTAAGAAAAAGGATGGATCGATGAGGCTCTGTATCTATTATTGAGAATTGAACAGAGTAACAATCAATAATAGATATCCACTATCGAGGATAAATGACTTATTTGATCAACTGAAGGGATCGAAATGTTTCTCAAAGATAGATCTACGGACACGATATCACCAACTAAAAGTGCGGGATGAGGACATACCAAAGACTACGTTTCGAACCCGTTATAGACATTACGAGTTTTTGGTAATGTCATTTGGTTTGACTAATGCTTCGACAACATTCATGGACTTGATGAATCGAGTTTTCAAGCCATACTTGGATAAATTTGTGGTGGTTTTCATTAACGACATTTTGATCTACTCGAAGACAGAGGAAGAACACGCCGAACATCTGAAGATTGTTTTGGAGGCACTATGGAAGAAGAAGATGTATGCAAAATTTTTAAAGTGTAAATTTTGGATGAAGAAGGTTCAATTCTTAGGACACGTGCTGGATAAGAATGGAATCTCAATAGACCCCGAAAAGGTTGAAGCAGTAAGTAATTGGGAACAACCGAGAACATCGACAGAGGTGAGAAGTTTCTTAGGGTTAGCTGGGTACTATCGAAGATTTATCCATGATTTTTCTAAGATAGCGACCCCGTTGACTAATCTGACGAGGAAGACGGTGAAATTTGTATTGACCGACGAATGTGAAGAGAGTTTTCAAGAGTTGAAGAAGAGATTAAGCGAGGCACCTGTATTATCATTACCAGATGATACGGGAGGATTTGTGGTGTATAGTGATGCGTCGCATAGAGGACTGGGTTGTGTGCTAATGCAACATGGCAAAGTCATTGCGTATGCGTCACGACAATTGAAGGATTATGAAAAATGATACCCTACTCACGACTTAGAGTTAGCGGCAGTAGTTTTTGCATTAAATATATGGAGGCATTATTTGTAAGGGGAGAAATGTGAGATATACACGGACCACAAAAGTCTGAAATATATCTTCACATAGACGGAGTTAAATATGCATCAAAGAAGGTGGTTGAAATTGATTAAGGATTATGATTGCGATATTCTTTATCACCCGGGGAAAGCAAATGTAGTAGCCGACACGCTAAGTACGAAAGGAAGGGAGAAGTTATTTCAATTGACGACTCAGGAAGAGTTAATCAGAGAAATGGAGAAATTGGAAATAGTGGTAAAGGGACCAGAGAGGTCTGAAGAGAAGTTATTTATAATAGAATCTTGTCCGACATTGTTGGATAGAGTAAAAGATGCACATGAGAAAGATGAATAATGTGAGAAGACTAGGGAAAGGATTACAGAAAATGAGGAAGAGAAATTTTGAATGGATAAAGAAGGTAACTTAAGATTCGAAGGAAGAGTGTGGGTACCAGCGGTAACCGAGTTAAGAGAGGAGATTTTGCAGGAGGCACACAATACAATGTATTTCGTTCATCCGGGAAGCACTAAGATGTACCGAGACTTGAGGCAACATTTTTAGTGGCCCAATTTGAAACGGGAGGTCGCAGAGTGCGTTAGTAGATGTTTAACTTGCCAACGCATAAAAGTAGAGCATCAGCGATCGAGTGGGTTACTACAACCATTGGAAATACCATAGTGGAAATGGGAGCACATTACGATGGATTTCGTGGTAGGACTTCCAGTCATGCAGAAAGGTTTTGATGCCATTTGGGTTATCGTGGATCGACTTACAAAGAATGCACATTTTCTACTGATCAAGATCCGCTACAACTTAAATCAGTTAGCAAATCTGTACATAAAGGAAATTTTTTCACAACATGGAGTGCCGGTATTGATTGTTTTTGACCGAGATCTGTGCTTCACGTTAAAATTCTAGAAAAGCTTACAAGAGGGGATGGGGACATAGTTAAGGTTAAGTACCTCTTATCATCCTCAGACAGACGAACAGAGTGAGTGAACAATACAAACGCTAGAGGACATGCTTAGACTTGCGTGATGGACTTCAAGGGAAATTGGGACGACTACCTACCCTTAGTTGAATTTTCATATAATAATAGTTACCATGCAAGTATCGGCATGCCACCGTACGAAGCTCTTTGTGGAAGGAAGTGTAGAACGCCATTATGTTGGGACGAAGTCGGAGAACGATGAAAACTTGGACTAGAGTTAGTACAACAAACCGCAGACGGCCAAGATTTTAAAGTTTGTAGTTTTGTATTCTTAAAAGTATCTCCATGGAAGGGAAAGATCCGTTTTGGCAAGAAAGGAAAACTGAGTCCAAGATTCATAGGACCATTCAAGATAGTGAAACGAGTAAGCGAGGTGGCATACAAAGTTGCACTACCACCCGATTTGGAGCACATCCATAATGTGTTTCAAATATCTGTGTTACGTCTATACAAACCTGACTACAGAGACATGATTTCGTCTGAACTCATTCAAGTGGAGAAGAACTTAGCGTATGAAGAAATTCATGTCCAAATTGTAGATAGGAAAGAACATACTTTAAGGAACAAAGTCATTTCTTCGGTAAAAGTACTTTGGCGTAACCACGATGTCGAGGAGGCTATGTGGGAGTTAGAAGATAGGATGATGAGGGATTATCCCCATCTATTTGTGTAACCTTGTAGCAATTCTGGGACAGAATTTTTATAAGGGGGGAAGATGTAATACTCGGGAATTTCCATGTCTTATGAATATATTAATGGGAATAAATAATCATTCGAATATAAATTATTTCGTGTTATGAGACGAGTTAACTCAATTATATTGAAGTGATTAATGTGGAGTTGTAACAAACTCGTTGAAATGCCTTGTGTGGCACCATGATGAGAAATAGAAGTGATTATATTAATTGATGATAATCGTTAAGGCAAACAATTAATTGATAATTATTAGAGAATATTAATTAATTGCATATAAGGAAATACACCCTTAAACTAGTAACATCACCAATATGACAGTTAATTTATGTTGTATAAAAAGATTGTGGAGATGGATGTTGGAACTAGCTTAAAGCTAAGCTAGTTTGGCATTGCCAAAATATTTGGCCATGTACACACCCTCCCAATGATACAAACAAACTCAAGCAATTGGTATGCTAATGATCGATTGGAGAAAAGTAATTTTCTACTTTAGAAATAAAATGGAACACTCTTGTTATATGTGTGACATTTATAAAACTTAGGATAAAAGTACATTATGTTAATATAAAGTACCTAGTAGTACAGTGAAATCATATGTAATTATAATACAGAAATGATTAAATATTTGTGTATTCTAAAAACTGAGAAAAGAATTAATAAACATTAATATTATTATAATGTGGTTATGTGAGTAGTAAAAATAATTATGGGGATACCCGGACAATAATGCCTAACTGCGATATTTTATTGCGTGTAATTAATGTACATGGATTATATGATGTGAGTATGTAACTAATCTTTAAATTCCTAATATGGTAGTAAATTTACCTTAATATTACATTATGGGAATTAAAGAAACCAAACCAAGCCTAGATAACAACATTGTTGAGATTTTTCTTTTGTCCCAAATTGAGTTTCACAAAGTATATGAATAGTGACTTGAAGCTAAAACACATATTTTCCAAAAAGGCTATGGAATAGGTGATCATTTGCTAGGAAGATGGCTAGTAAAGGGTGGTTGATCAACTCCTTAATAACCTTTGTCCCTTTCCATTACACCATGGACTCCAAGATTGTGTAATGACAATGTCTAGTCCAAGTTCTTTCTATAAATACAAGCTTAAATTCAGTTTTTGTGTTGCTAGAAGTTGTTTGATAGTCTAATTTGAGAGTTATAAGTTGTTGAGCTACTATAAAAGCATACTCAGAGTGTAGGGAGTTCAATTCAAGCTTGAGAAGGTATAAACCCTAGTTATGATCTTGAAATGGGTCTTGTGAAGTTCTTGAAATTTCTTGAATGTCTATATCAAGTGATATAAATTAACATGTTATAATGTGTTTAAGAAGTTTACTTGTAATGTCCACGAATTTGAAACTCCTTATTAATTAAATATGTGATTTAATTTTAATGAGTTAGTTTTGTGAGCCTATTTAAACCTTAAGTGGTTATGTGAATTTATGAAATGATTAAAGGGAGTCACTAATAGTTTATTTAAATTAGTGGACTAACCCTAAGAGTTTGATATTAAGGAATTGATAGATTTATTAATAATTAAATATTCAATTTATTTGAATATAGTAGCAAGATTTGAACATATTGGTTAATTTCAATTATGAGTAATTAATTGATAATGTGTTGAGAAATAATTATTGAGTAGGAGATTAATAAGTATAATATGATTATATGTTTACTTGATTAATTTGTGTAATATAGTAAACCTTTATTATATGGTAGTTAACTATATATTTTACAAGGTGGCACATTAATATGTCTATATATTATATATATAGACTATATAGTAAGAGTTATTTGCATTCATGTGAGTTGCATAATAATATTGTTATATGATATGAAGTGTGTGGATAAACATTCATGTACAGCCTATTGACATATAATAATATCACTTGTTAATTAATAATGATTTCACTAAGTTATTATGATAATAACAGTTATGGTAATGAAAATGTACATGAATTATATGTATGTGCACTACTTGATACCTTGTAATTAGGAAATACATTGTATGCTCTTTAAATCATTATAATCTATGTTATATGAAATGAATTGTGAGTGCATAATTTATAACCAAAGTTTATATTATGGGTATATATGGTATTAGCCAATTGTTGCATTCCATTTTGTGCAAATGCTTAGAATTGTTCTCCTGTCCCATAATAAGAGTCCCGATTCATTTTCCATGTGAAAAACTAGCAAGCCTACTCTATTCTTCATCTCAAATTCACCAATCTAGATCAATTAATAGATGGGGAGTGGGATTCATGATGGAGATTACCAACTCTCCCTTAACCCTTGTGCATTCTTGAAAGTAAATGGTTTGATTTGTGAGGTAATGGCATTATCTAGTTAACCATCCTTCTATAAATGAGACATTCATCCTTCCTTGCTGCAATTGCTGAGAATTAGTTGCTAAGGAGCTTATATAGAGTGAGTATAGAGCAACTGAATTAAGTCACAAAGGTATAAATTCCATTTCCATTCTTTATTTTTGATAAAGTGCTTAGTGAATTGATTCTTTGAATTAAGCATGTGATAGTTGATATTTGATTTGGGTTATGTTGCTTGGTGTTATACAAGCTTCTAAATGTGTTGGGTTATGTTAGGAACCCTTTCCATATGGAAATTTTGTGAGGAGTTGCTGAACTGGCGAATAAAGTAAGCTACTGTCTCTGATGCAGGCATGGCGCAATGCCACCCCTATTTGTACTAGGGGTGCAATATGCCATTTGTCACGTAACCCAAAATCAATTTTGTCTCTCAAGCATGCAGCAATTTGCGTCCCTAATTAGACTAGGTGCAACAGCAACTATGCTGACCTGCACTAACCTCGATGTTTTCTGCTAAGTTTTTGTTGTGCTAACTTGTTAGTATATGGTTAGAGTAACACTCACACATAAGCATATGCATGTAGTATGATCAAGTATAACAATATTAGTGCATATGGTGGACACAACACTTGTGGTTTTGAAATGAAAATTATAGTTCGAACGTGAACTTTGTCACGAATACATCATATGAGCATTCTAACTTTATGAGTAAGATAAAATGGTTTATGTGAGAGCCCCAAGTCCAGGTCCTAAATCACCGCGGATCTGGTATAATCATTCTACAACTATTTCGGAAGATATAAACATAAATTTTTTATACATTAAACTTACACATTATTTCTCCAAGGTCGAGTAACCTTAACTTATACACAATTCATAACCTATCTAACATATAACATTATTATCATGCAATACTATCACAAGCTTAACTGCACACATAAACTTAAAGATGGAACTATCTTTAACCTTTCCTTGTATCCGACGTATTCGCCTCAATCTACAATATTTATCATGATATAGCAAGGGTGAGCATATGTTTGCCCAGCAAGTATAATTTATTTGAGGATATATCATGATTGAAAGAGTTTGAATAATAAGCTGGCTATAATTCAACAATATAGTTGTGAATTAGCACGAACAAGCTTGCATAGCTGAAAAACCTTTTACATGAGCATATCGATTATATCTGGACCGAATGGTAATGAAGGTGATCAACCTTTCATACCTGATTAATACATGCAATATGTACATAGTACAATCTAACAATTCTAGACATGGCAATCAGTAATGATTAACCATAAGTATATTTAAATGTAACAACTCTAGATCGAGTTAAAGAAAACTTGCACATTAGATTAGATTCATTATTACGCAATTTATTAAGCTTTGTCTGAAGACCTAATATATAAATAATATCGATATACAAATTAGAATAATATCATCACAATATAATACTATTATATATATATATATATACATAAAATAACCTAAACACATAACACATAACTCTATCAGTCTACAACACACATAAGACTCGGTATCAAGTTAAACTATTTCAGTGTAAGTTGAATCTGACACAATTCTAACATCCCAACGGTCTAGTCGGACAAATATCGAGTTTAAGTTTAATTAAACTCCGCCTAAACACTTAACAATTATCTTAGATAATTTTTTATCAGTCAAAATATTTTTCATAGGCTCGTAAAAATTTTCAGATAATTATTATCATTTATCATGAATTTTCAATCATTAATATCATATTTATATGAATTAAATACCACATAATTATTTTATCATTAATATTTATTTAATACTAAATATTAATGAAATCATAACATATAATATTATAATATATCAAAGTATTTTTAATACTTTAATTTCTCATTTATATGATTTTTAAACTCAGAAATCTATTATCCGATAATTGACATTAATATTAAAATATTAATATTTTCATGATAAAATATCAAAAGTTATATTTTATAATTTAAAATATTTTTATAATACTTAAATTATTTTTATATTATTTTTAAAACATTAATTCTATTTTTCCATAATTTATTTAATATATTCATTAAATAAATTCAATACCATTAATATAAATTTATTAATGAAATTCATCACAAAACATCAAAAGTTATTAAAAATGTGACGCCCCCAAAATAGGTATACAACACCCATTTTGAGTCACCAAATACATGGTACAGAAACAACTATAACTTTATTAATACAATTGTCGTGCAAAATACAACAACACATAAACTGTGAGTTTAAATACAAATATTGTCATTTAGACAATATTCACACCCAAATAAGTCCTCATTATAATTATTGATACACTATTTTACAAAATAGTGAGGACTTCAAAAACAACTTCCTAGTACTCGCTACATTCTCGCCTCCTGAGAAGAAAAATGGAACAAAAAGGAAAATGGTGAGCTCAACTAGCCCATTAAAGAAATTATGACTAAGATAATATAGAACAAATTATCGTTAGTCTTCAACAGGAAAAAATCTGAGAGAATATAATAGACAACAAGTTTCAGATCAATATTCGCAACAGAAATAATAATTCATAAAAGAGTTACGCAGAGAATGAAATCTACTATTATCTATTAATTTAAAAGTCAATCATCAATATTATATCCCTATAACAACAATCAATATACATCTTGAATCAAATATTCATCTTTGCACTACAGGCCAAAGATATTCATCAGTTGGTCATGTTCATCTCAACACATGTTCATCTTTGCACTACGGGGCAAAGATATTCATCAGAAAATCATTCATCTTTGCACTACAGGCCAAAGATATTCAGTAATATAATCATTTAGGACTGAGAATGATGAAAAATATTTTAAAGAAAACGAATCCAGTGAAACAAAAGAAGAAATATTAAGGATTCGTATTTAAAACAATCCTAGTTCAAAAATACTTCATAAATAATCATAGTGGAATAAAATTAAAGAATGATCAAAACATGGATACAATCAAATCTAGTATCCATAATAGATATCTTGGACAAAAAATGAAAATTTAATTTTTTGTGAATAATGTCGATTCGTGAATAGTCAGAGTATCGTGAATAATCTAAGATACGTGAATAGTAACCCCAACACTAAAAGACAAGAATTTCACAAGAAAAATCTTACCAATATTTCTACATAATGATATTGAAATAAATAATATCATTTATAAAAAATAGCATCCCTTACCTCGAAAAAGACAAGATTTACATTGGAATACTAGATATAGTCTTTGAAGGAACTTGCAATCGAGTATAGCAACACTCAAAGTATCAAAATACTCACAAGAATACGCTCGATAATATACAGAGAGAAATCTTTAGTTTCTGGTGTAATTTTTAATTCTAACCTAAGCACCCTATTTATAGGAAATTATTTAGAACACCAAAGTAGAAAATTTAATAAAATATTAATATAATTATATAAATTTCCTACGCACACCAAGAAAACTGAATTTAACATGTTTACCACTCATGTGGGGCCCACCCAAGTGTAAAAAATGTTTTTCTTTTAAAAAGAATTTAAAACTTTAAAAAAATAATTATTTCGGAACTTAGGAACTTTAATAATTCATAATAAATAGCTCTTTTATCAGAAAAATTCAAATCTTATGTCCATTCCATTGGAAATTTAATTCTCTACAACTTTGCAGAAGAAAGTTTTTCCAAATTACAAACAGAAATTGACCGAAATCCACATATGGACGATTTTGCAAGCTATAATCAAATTTCAGTCAAGAAATGGGGTCCACCGACATGTTTATCATATTTTTAACATTTTTTGTAACAAAAACACTCTTCCTCCTCATTTATTCATATATCACACATTCATTGTAAAAATATCACTATTATTATATTATTATAATATAATTATATATTTAAATGAATTATTTTATCAGAAAAGATAAAATATCAATTTTTCAACAATTGTCACTTTAAAATTTTCTCCATCTATATCTACATAAAATGAATATTTTCCTTATCATATAAATCAATAATTAATTATTCACAAATAATATTATAGAATCACAATCATCGGCAACTAAGTAGTTCTCTTGAAATAGGGGGCTTTCCAATAAGGATTTCTCCTTACAGACGCGCAATTAGGTGACCAAACCTCTCATTAGATGTAACTTTCTAGACATTGCCAATAATGATATCTAATAATATTATTCAAATAATATGAATTATTATCAGATAATGGAAAATCTTTGTGTAGTGACAATTATTGAAACAATAATAATATAAAATATCAACGTAGCAATTATTGAATCAATAAAATAAAGTATTGAACACTAATTACTCGTAACAATTATTGAGTAAAGCCTTCACGTACGTAAGAATCAATAATTGGTGCAATCTGGTAAAGCTTCTTGTGTTTTAACCACAAGAGTATTTTAACAATATTAATTGATGAATCAGTTATTTATAAACAACTTATACTTGTCGTTTTCTTCATCCAATCGCTTTTCGTTATGGGTCCCACACAAGGCTGCACCGTCGTCCGAATATTCCCCGATAGTAAGAATATTCCACGACCAAACGAATATTCCCCGACAACTATGAATATTTTATAACCACTTACTTATTTAAGATATTTGCGCATTTTACCCATAACTAACCACATTAATCAAATCAACCCTTACTATTTCAAAATAATAAATAGAGGAAATTCAATTTCATTTAATAATAAGTTGGGGTCTTACAAAAAATAACTTAAAATATTTTCTTATACCATAATATAATTTTTCATGATTTTTCAAGTATTAAAATTATTTTTAAATAATTTATTTAATATTATAATTAAATAAATTAAATACCCTTTATATTCCAAAAATATTAAATATTTATGAAATATACTCAAAATAAATAAAAACTAATTTTTGGACTTTAAAATAATTTTTAGGAATTTATTTTGTATTTTTTCATATTAAATCATTTTTCTCTATTTATTAATTAAAATAATTAATTTTAGAAATTCAGTGTCGCTATAGGGGCTTTAGGCGACAAATCTGTCGCTGTTGGTGTTCTTGAGCCTCAAGAACATTGACAGCTCAGTGTTCAAGGGTCAACGTTTGACTGCATGTAATTTTCAATCCATACATGTTCTGTGCAATATTTAACCTTGATTTTGTAGTGTTTATGTAACACTACAAACATCAACCACAATCTAGATTATATCACATAACACCATCAAGATTCAAGCCCTCAAAGTCACTGTCAGAAGGTTTCTGGGTTTTCCAAAAACCTAGAGCGCTTTGATTTGGTCATCTTAGGATCGATTATAAACATGTTCTGATCATTAAATAGGTGGTTTCTTGGTTCATAGATCTAGTACATATGTCCAGGAACAACTAAATATCTTTATTGCAGTCCAACAACATCACATGTTCCAAATATATCTCGGTCAAAGGATGTCAGAAAGCTGTGTTCTTCATGTTTCTGGAAATCCCCAGAAAAGCAAGTCATGATCAGATGGTCAAGTTTGACCGTCCACTACATTTGATCAGTTGATGATTTAAGGTATCTAAATGCCAGAATCTATAGTCCATCTAGCAAGCTACAAGTTGGATACAACACATCATCAAAACAAAAAAATAACTGACAGATCAAGGAGCTTAAATATGTTGTCAGACGCTGTTCATACTTTCTGGGTTACCCAGAATTCTACTCGGTCATGTTCGGTCAACCGACTTTGATCGATTATAACTCGAAATCTGGACATTAAATGACTGTGCTTTCACTTCCAGATCAAAGACAACATGACAAGCTACAGAATACAACTTGAAAACAACAAAACTCACAAACACAGAAAGATCTAGAGCGACTGACATTAACTTGTCAGAAGACTGTTAAGCTCAAGAACAGTTTTGAAAATCCTTACTTTTAAAGTCATTTGATGCTATGGATCTATGGTATATCACCATAGATCATCATAAAACATCCCCTAACACATAGATAAACACATAAACATGAAAATTTTCTAAGCATGTAAGATCTAGGTTGAGTTTAAGGTTATACCTTCTCTTGCTAAATCTTTAATCCTTGCTCTCCAAATCTATTCTTGGTGTTCTAGGGACTGATAATGTGACTGATCTACTTTAGAATTTCGGAGGTCTTGGTGAGAGAAAAAGTTGGTGAGAGCAAGAGAGAAAATGAGCAAGTTTTTGTGATTTTTCTCTTTCCCAAATATATATATATATATATATATATATATATATATATATATATCAAGATATATTACTTAGATCTGATGTTGGGTATCATATAGAAATTTGAATTAACATGTGTTTAAGTTATTAAGTCAAGATAGTAGGTTACCAACTAAAGTTGTTGGAAAATTTTACAAGTTACCAAATAAAGAAAGTAAAAAGAGCATTTTGGTCATTTGCAAAATAATTTTAATGGCATTCTTGACATTGTCCAAACACTTAGGGTTAAAACCTAAGGTTCGAAAAATTAATTTTCTAGGATTTTCAACTTAGGCTAAAATTGGAAATTTAAGCTTTCTAAAAATGTAATTTAAGGTTTTCTAATCACATTAAACTTGGAAATTAAGTTTAAAATTTACAAATTAATAACAAACTTGCTAAAGTAGTGATTAGGGTTCCTAATTTAGCAATTAAGATTTCCAATTAGAAATTAGGGTTTCTAATTTACGAAGTAGGCTTTTCTAACTAATTTGTTAGGTTTTACCCTAATTAAGCATTTGAATTCCCAAATTAGGTTTTTAATAATCCGAATTAGGGTTTCAAATTCCCGGAACTGAAATTAGGGTTTCCAGAACTGATTTTAGGGTTTCTTATAAATCGTAAGAAATTTCTAGCTGAATGTTGACATTCTTAATATAATATTAGGGTTTGACACTAATATATCTTATCTGGTCAACCCTTGACCCGTAACCACATTCTGTACACATATAATACCATATTCTCCGAACACATACACATATACACTTAATCCTAAATAATTCACCAAAGTCTTTCACATAATTTTGAAATCCTCAAAATTCCTTCCCAAAAATATCAAACGCATACACTTATTTTTTGTCTAGGTTCTAATATTGAACCTTAAATCTATCATTTATGATTTTAATAAATTGTCTAATTTCTCAGGTTGTCACATTTTATATTGACATGAAATGCAAGACTAAAGTGATTAAACACACTAGCATACATGATTGAAAGATTAGACAATTTCAAAGATAAGAAACTTAAGACTTTTCAAAGTGAACTTGACCAAAACTTTTATCTAATAAGTTCTGATCATTTGAGCGTACATATGTGACTTTAGTATATGTGTAAATGCATGAGAGTTATATGCTAATATGCCTTGTATATGCTAAGTTGACTTAGTGTAAAATTCAAAGAAAATTAGAATGAGAAAGCTAATGTCATCAAGAAATGAGTAAAGTACGTTATGACCATGCAAGCATGTATTTTAGGACACATTATGCCTATGGATACATTGGCATGTACATCGTTTGGTTAATGTATGGTTTTCACCTATTCACACATAGTCATAAAAAGGAAATTTCTAAAATATGAACTATGTGAGTAAAGTATACATGTGTTGTCTATATACAAGCATGACTACTGAGTATCGTATGATCAAGTTGTGAGGCACAAATGATTACATGACCTTTTTATGTTTTAATGACATATAAATTGTAAGTTAAACTTGTTTAAGTAAACTCAAGTATGATCATGTCTTATATGTGAAACTCTAGCATGAATGTATGTTAATATGTATGTATAGGTGTATGTTAGAGTTGGACTTAAGTCAGGAAGTGCAAGGCTCAAACTTGGTCTGGCCAGGGGACAGCGTAGAATCTGGCCGATCCTAAGCCTGAGACCAGCCAATGCTCTGGCGAATCTGCGATCTTGCCAAGATTTTATTTTTGGTTCTGAAATTTAAGGCATGCTTACATGATCTCTTTACCTTGTAATATATGATCAATATGCCATATAATGTGTTGAGAAGCATGCTATGTGACGATGTGATTCTTTTAAGTGTACACTCGTACTAGTTTACACATACTAATTTAGAAGACCGACTTGTTAATGTTAGGTCGTTTCAACGCAAGTTAATTAAAGCTAGTATTATACTATAGCAGAGCAAACAGGAAAGTTTCCCTAAACTTACTCCAATTATTATTGAGCAAGTTTCCTAACTTACACAAACTTTGGATTTTGTGCAAGTTCTTGAATTTCATAAGATTCGTCTGTTGAATGCAAATTTCCCTAAACTTACTCAAATTTATATTGAGCAAATATCCGAACATAATTTTATTGCGTTCCAATGTTTCTTAACTTACAAAACTTTGTTTGTTGTGAAAGTTTCTTAACCTTCTCATATTGTATTGAGTAGGTTATTGTTGAATTGAAAGTTATTCATTTAAGCTTGAATCTTATTTCCAAGCATGCTATTAAGTGGTTTAATTACTTTAGAATTATTCCACATCGATATTATTGATATTCACACTTGGTGCACGTGAGTTCGTACAGTCTTTGACTTGTACATCATTTAAAGTTCAATAATTCTTGAGTTATGTTAAATAGATTCTGAACCTTTGTTCGGTCAGACAAATGAATGAAATTTTATAAAAGCTATCCAAACCAATTGATGGTAAGGATTCTTAGACTGAAAGAACACCCCTTTTATGATAGGGGAGTACCCCAGGTATCAAATATAGGATACATAGAGTAGATTTAAATGTTATGCATATACGTAGAGTATGTGAGGCTGATCCCCTCAAGTACTTATTTTGTAGCCAATAACCAAAGGGTCAATTAGCTATTGATTCCATTGGAGTATTATAGTTCAAAGTCTACTTGACTAGCAGTTATTCTAAAAGCAAATCATTATCTTTGCTTATAATATTCATATTGTTGAATCCATTGCAAGATATTTTTCCATTCATCATGATATATCCTTATTGTTGTATTTAAACTTGTTGAGCAAACTTGTTGCTCATCCTTGCTATATCATGAATATATTGCAGCTAAGCCCGAGACCTCAGAAAGATGTAGAATAGTGGCAAGGAGCAGACTTTACCTTGCACTTAGTTTAAATTACTGCTATATAATATGAACCCTAATGATTATTTTAGGGTATGTTTGTAAGACGATAGTAAGGTTATCGTATCTTGGGACTAGTAACAACTTTTGAATGAACGAAGTACGTTTATTATATTCTGCATTTTAGTTATCGTATGTTTTTTAGAGGTGGATGTTAGTATTTTATCGTGATGACCGAACCGGGGTCAGAGGACTCGGATTTGGGGGATTCATAAGTTGGTATCAAAGTCGTAGGTTATAAACGTTAGGAATACGAAACCTAGGTTATAACCTTAGTAGAAAACTCAAGTAGAGTATGTAAGGATGGGTTGAGGAAATTCATCGAGTTTTATTGTGATACTGAAGTTGTTTATTTAAATCAAAATGATTAATAGACGTCTTAAAGTTCTTAATGCTAACATGAATAGCATATCACATAAATCCTAATAATTTTCTTCCTTTCCTCAGATCATGTTGCCTAGAAGAAATCTGCGGAATCAGAGGGACGAAAGATTTGTTAACAATGGTGGAGGGGCAAATGTCGATCCAATGCAGAGCTTTGTTAACCTATTAACGGAGGAAATGCAAAACAGACCCCCACCAGCAGCAGGGAAGCCAAGACAACCCTTGGCTAGCTTTAAGGACTTTAAATTGGTAGGACCACCGGAGTTCCGAGGAACCCTGGACCCAATTGAAGCCCAGACATGGATAGAAGTGATGGAAAATGTGTTTGAGGTTGCACGCGTGGCCGAAGCACAGAAGATGAGTTTTGCCACTTTCATGATGAAGGGCGAAGCTAACTATTGGTGGAAAGCTAATAGGGACGAGAAGACGAATGAGTTATTCCTTGGGATAGATTTAAGGAGCTATTCCTCGAGAATTATTTCTCGGAGAATACGCAATAGGATATGGAAGTTAAGTTTCTAGAACTGAAGCAAGGTAGTATATCTGTCGTAGAGTACGCAACAAGATTTAATAAGTTAGCCCGATTCGCTCCACATCAGGTTGACACGGAGGCTAGGAAGGCAAGGAGGTTCGAATTAGGACTGAAACCATGGGTACAAAAAGAAGTGGTTGTATTAAAGATTAAGACTTACTCTGATCTTTTGGAAAGGGCTATCATTGCCGAGGGAGGCAATGAAGCCATTGCTCGATTCAAATAAGAAAAGAAGATCGATCAGGAGGGACAAAAAGGGGGAAGGAGCGGAGGCAGCAACCCCAATAAGCGTAAATGGACAAAAAGCCAATCCTCTAGAGGTAATAAGTCCCGGTGAGAGGCTAAGAAAAGTATGAAGTGCAACAACTGTGGGAGGAATCACTCGTGGGAGTGCATAAAGGGAAAGAGTGTTTGTTATCGTTGTGGACAACCGGGGCACATAGCTCCTCGGTGTCCAAATAAGCAGAAGGGAGGATGTTTCTCGTGTGGAGCCACGGATCATCAAATTAAGGACTGTCCAAAGAAAAAGGGCGATGTAGCTAGCGGCAACTGCAACAACAACAACAATGGACTGGACATTAGATGTGACGCCCCCAAAATAGGTATACATTACCCATCTTGAGTTGCCAAATACATGGTACAAAATTCAAATACAACTTAATAATACAATTATCATGTAAAATACGACAAAACATAAACTGAGAGTTTTAAATGAATATTGTCTTCTAGACAGTATTCAACTCAAATGGAGTCCTCAATACATTTATTATCACACTATTTCATAGAATAGTGAGGACTACTAATGCTATTATCTGGACCGTCACTCCGTTCCCCGACTAGTCCCAGCTACGTTTTCATTTCCTGAAGAGGACAATGAAAGCAAAAGGGTGAGCTCAACTAGCCCAGTAAGAAATATTATGACTAAGATAATGCAGAATAATTTATCGTTAGCCTTCAATAGTGTTAAACTCATAAAATATAACAAACATCAAGTTTAACTGCAGTGGAACAAGAAATCCATTAGAAGAGTCATGTAGAGCATAAAATCTACTATCTTCTATGATTTAAAAGGTTTTTCATCACTTTTATCGCTGAGACTCAGCTTAATAAATAATCCACATCATCGAATCACCCCTTCACTATGGCCAAGGATATTCTTTAGTATCACGACGACAAATTATCCATGCACTACGGGCCAAGGATATTCGTGTATTCATCAATGGTCATGATCATGCCAACAACTATCCATCAATGCACTATAGGCCAATGAGAACTTTTACCACATCATTTGTAACATTACGGTCATGATTATACCGAATAATCCCTGGTCATAATAATACCAAGTCCATCTATGCACTACAGGCCATAAATGACTTTTAACATAATATAAACATGAGGATGATGACAATGATATAGGAATTCAATAAAACAAGTTCAAGGATAAATTTTTAAAGATTTATAATTTAATTTATCCAGGAATTAATAACGTCCCAATTGTCAACATGATACTGCTTTGTGGAGTAAAATTCAAGAATAATATTGCACCAAAAATAATTTGGACCGAAAACAAATCAATTTTTATCATGAATAGTACCCCGGGTGAATAGTACTCAAGTGAATAGTACCCCATGAATAGTACTTCAGGAATAGTAACCCCGTAAATAGTACTCCGGCATGAAAAAGTTAAAACTTATCAAGAATGCTCAGAATCAGAATAATATTTCCATGAAAAGATACTGGATGAAGCACAAATATCAAGGATATTCTACTAATTTCATGGAGTATAGAAGCCAAAATTTTAACAAAACGAGTATAGAATTCAAAATCTGAAACGAAATAATATTACTTATATACTACAGAGTATGGAAAAAAATATTATTTTAAGCGAATATTGAACAAAAATAACATTCCTTACCTTGAAAAGAAGAGTATTCCAACTGGTATAGCGGGGATATTCTTGAAGAAAACTTTTACTATTTTTTACGCTCAAAGCTTTCTAAAATTCGAAAGAAATACGCTCTAGATTATAGAAGAAGAATTCTCTGATTCTGGCGTAATTTTCAATTCTAACCTAATCGCCTATTTATAGAAAAATGCTAGAACGCCATAGGAGACTAAATAATAAAATAATATTAATTTTTTTTCTACGCACATTTTTTTGACCAAAAACTCAGCCACCACTAGTGGGCCCCACCAATTTCAGCAACTTTCCACACCAACCAAAAAGTGGGGTCCACCATGTTTTTAATAAAAATATTTAATTTTCAAAACTTCAATAATTTATAATAAATAGCCCTTTTATCAGAAAAATACAAATTTTATATCCATTCCATACGAAATCGAATTCTATACAACTTTGTAGAAGAAAGTTTTTCCAAATTCCAAATAGAAAATATCCGAAATCCACAAACGGATGATTTTCAACACATCTTAAAATTCATAACAAATCATACGCTAATTTTTAACGGTTCAAAATTTATGGACATATAATCAACTTATATATGTATAACATATCCAAAAATCACAACGATCCAACGATCGGATCAAAATTATAACTCACGCAATAGAGCTTTAAGAACACCTATTTGATTTTTTTAATACCTCCAATCCGACAAAATACTAATAAAACACCTCAACATTAATTCCTTCATTTATAACCACATAAAATAAATATTTTCCTATCCATCATTTATGTCCACATAAAATAAATATTTCCTTATCATATTAATCAATAATTAATTATTCACAAATAATATTACAGAATGACAATAATGATAACCCGGCCATTCCCAGGAAAGAGGGGGATTTCCGATAAAGATTTCTCCTTACTGGCGCACAATTAGGTGACCAAACCTCTCCTTGATAGAACTTTCTAGACATTGCCAATAATGATATCTAATAATATTATTCAAATAATATGAATTATTGATTTGATATTGACAAATACTGTGCAGTGACAATTATTGAAACAACAATAATATAAAATATCAACGCAAAGAATTATTGAATCAATAAAATAAAATATTGAGCAATAATTATCGTAACAATTATTATTGTAGTGCCTTCTTTACGTAAGAATCAATAATTCAAAATCTTCATGCGATCTGCAGGTAATATCAGCTTTGCGCAACAACGCGTATTCATTTGTATTTTAACCACCGGGTATTCCAATAGTGTTAACGGTAAGAACTACACCGTTATTTATATAAAAGATATTTTTGTCGTTTTCTCAATTCGACAATAATTCCGTTGTGGGGTCCACCAATGATTGTGCCATCGTACGAATATTCCCTGACCAATCGAATATAATATAACAACTTGCGTACTTTGCAAAATTTATAAATATTACCCACAACTATTACATTAAATTCACTCCATAATATTCAAAAATGATATTTATAGAAAATTTATCTTTATTCATAAAAGTTGGGGTCTTACATTGGAGGGTCAGCTAGTCAAGATAACAGATCAACGGCAAGAACGTTCAACATGACCGTACAGGATGCGGTGGAGTCTAAGGACGTGGTGTCAGGTATCATTCCGATCAATGATATAGATGCATACATGCTATTTCATTCGGGTGCTACCTGCTCTTTTGTTTTCGAAGAATTTGCTAAACAGTTAGACTTACCCCGTGAGAGATTAGAACACCCTATGAACGTAGAAGTAGCGAACAAGGAAATTATCCCCTATAGAATACA
Organism: Panax ginseng; assembly: GCA_020205605.1. Classification (NCBI taxonomy): domain Eukaryota; kingdom Viridiplantae; phylum Streptophyta; class Magnoliopsida; order Apiales; family Araliaceae; genus Panax; species Panax ginseng. The sequence goes on along the minus strand of CM035131.1, from coordinate 75,233,637 downwards.
TTAAAAGGAATTGTTATACCGAATTGCGAGGATTTAAGCTCAAAGTGGATTTGATACCGATTCATTTGGGGGAGTTCGATGTAATACTTGGAATGGATTGGTTATCAGTTCACGAAGCAGTTATAGACTGTAAGAAGAAGTGTGTACACCTTAAGCCTCCGAATAAGTCGAAGGTGGTATTTTATGGTAGTAAATCGCCGAGACAATCTCATTGTCTAACGATGGTGCAAGCGCGAGATTGCTTAGGAAGGGTTGTATAGGTTATTTGGCTCACGTGGTTGATACTCGAGGAGTCGAAGGTGAACTGAGTCAAATACCTATTGTAAGGGATTTCATTAATGTCTTCCCATACGAGATTCCGAGATTGCCACCGGATAGAGAGATTGAGTTTGTCATTGATTTGGCACTAGGGACAACACCGATATATAAAGCGATGTATCGTATGGCACCGATAGAGATGAAAGAACTGATAGCTTAATTACAAGAGTTGTTAGATAAGGGATACATTCAACCAAGCGTATCACCATGGGGAGCAACAGTCTTATTCGTAAAGAAGAAAGATTGGTCGCTAAGACTTTGTATTGACTACCGAGAGTTGAACAAGGTCACCATTAAGAACAAGTACCCATTGCCCAGGATAGATGATTTGTTTGATCAGTTGAAGGGGACAAAGTACTTTTCGAAGATTGACTTGAGAACTGGTTATCACTAACTAAAAGTGATGCCGAAGGATATTCCAAAGACAACATTTAGAACTCGGTATGGACACTTTGAGTTTCTGGTAATGTCATTTGGTTTAACGAACGCGCCAGCAACATTTATGGATTTAATGAATAGAGTGTTCAAGCAGTATTTGGATAAGTTTGTTGTTGTATTCATCGATGACATTCTAGTGTATTCAGAAATGGAGGAAGAACATGTCGAGCATCTTCGGATAGTGTTGGAAACATTAAGGAGGGAGAAGCTGTATGCAAAATTCTCCAAGTGTGAGTTTTGGTTGTAAAGAGTGTAATTTTTGCGGCACGTTATTAACAAGAATGGTGTTTTGGTGGATCCAGCGAAGGTAGAAGCGGTTATCAATTGGGAGCAGCCAAAGACGCTGACAGAAATCAGGAGTTTCTTAGGATTGGCGGGATACTATCGAAGATTTATCAGGGATTTTTCAAAATTAGCATCAACGTTGACCAATCTTACTAGAAAAATAGTTAAGTTCGTTTGGACGGAGAACTGTGAAGAGAGTTTCCTATAATTGAAGAAGAGGCTTAGTCAAGCACCTGTGTTGGCCATACCGGATAACATGGGAGGGTTTATAGTGTATAGTGATGCGTCACACAAGGGTCTTGGCTGTGTACTGATGCAACATGGAAGGGTCATTACGTACGCTTCACGTCAGCTAAAAGATTATGAGAAGGGATATCCGACTCATGATCTAGAGTTAGCAGCGGTAGTTTTTGCCTAGAAATTTTGGAGGCATTATTTATATGGCGAGAAGTGTGAAATATATATAGATCACAAGAGTCTGAAGTATATCTTCACGCAGAGAGAGTTAAACATGAGGCATCACCGATGGCTAGAATTGATCAAAGATTATGATTGTGAGATTCTGTACCATCCAGGCAAAGAAAATGTAGTGGCAGATGCCTTGAGCAGAAAAGGAAAAAATAAGTTATTGAAGTTGACCATTCAAGATGAATTGGTGAAAGATTTTGAACGACTAGACTTGGAGATTAAGTATCCGATAGAGACCAACGAACAATTATTTACCGTGACAACGACTCTGACTCTATTGGATAAGGTTAAAGAAGCACAAGAATAGGATGAAGATTGCAATAACATCAAGAAGCGATTGACTGAAGGTGATGAGTTGAAATTTAAGATTGATAGAACTGGACTGCTAAGATTTAAAGGACGAATTTGGGTACCGTTAGTACCAGAATTGAGAGAAGAGATTTTGCAAGAAGCGCACAGTACGAGATATTCGATACACCCAAGAAGCATGAAGATGTACCAAGATTTGCGTCACCACTTCTGGTGGCCAAACATGAAGAGAGAAGTTGAGGAATGCATAAGTAGATGCCTAACTTGTCAGAGAGTCAAGACAGAGCACCAACGACCAAGTGGGTTATTACAACTATTAGAAATTCCAGAATGGAAATGGGAGCACATCACAATAGACTTTGTGGTGGGACTTCCGGTAACGCAGAAAGGGCACGACGCCATATGGGTAATTTTAAATCGTCTTACTAAGTCAGCTCACTTTTTTTCGATTAAGATTAAGTATAGTTTGGACCAGTTACCCAAATTGTATGTTAAGGAAATTATCTCGAGGCATGGGGTGCCGATATCTGTTGTATCAGATAGAGATCCGCAATTCACGTCAAACTTTTGGAAGAGTCTTCAAGAAAGAATGGGGACACAACTACGGATGAGTACCGCATATCATCTACAGACCGATGGGCAAAGCGAGAGAACAATTCAAACACTTGAAGCCATGCTCCGAGCTTGTGTGATGGACTTCAAGGGTAGTTGGGAGGATCACCTTTCATTAGTAGAGTTCGTATATAACAATAGTTATCACACCAGTATTGGAATGCCACCGTATGAAGCACTGTATGGGAGAAAATGTAGAACACCCTTATGCTGGGATGAAGTTGGAGAACATCGACTGTTGGGACCAGAATTGGTACAACAGACGGTGGAGATCATCAGGGTGATAAGAGCTCGACTAGTAGCAGCTCAAGATCGCCAGAAGAAGTATACAGATTTACATCGCAAGAAGAGAGATTTTGAAGTAGGAAGCTATTCATTTCTAAAAGTATCTCCCTGGAAAGGGAAGATTCATTTTGGGAAGAAGGGTAAGTTGAGCCCTAGGTTCATAGGACCGTTCGAGATTTTGAGGCGAGTTGGTGAAGTGGAGTACGAGGTAGCATTACCTCCTGAACTTGAGGACATTCACAACGTGTTTCATGTGTCAGTATTACGGCCATATAAATCGGACTACAAGCATGTTTTCTCCTATGAACCAATTCAAGTTGAGAAAGACTTATCATACGAGGAAGTTCTTGTCCAGATACTAGATAGGAAGGAACAGAAGCTGAGGAATAAAATTATCCATTTCGTTAAGATTCTCTAGAGGAATCACGCAGTAGAAGAAGCTACGTGGGAGCTAGAAGAGAAGATGAGGGAGAATTATCCATTTTTATTTGAGTAACCTTATTTTTGCAATTCTGATGACGGAATTTTTATAAGGGGGGAGGGATGTAATGTCCACGAATTTGAAACTCCTTATTAATTAAATATGTGTTTTAATTTTAATGAGTTAGTTTTGTGAGCCTATTTAAACCTTAAGTGGTTATTTGAATTTATGAAATGATTAAAGGGAGTCACTAATAGTTTATTTAAATTAGTGGACTAACCCTAAGAGTTTGATATCAAGGAATTGATAGATTTATTAATAATTAAATATTCAATTTATTTGAATATAGTAGCAAGATTTGAACATATTGGTTAATTTCAATTATGAGTAATTAATTAATAATGTGTTGAGAAATAATTATTGAGTAGGAGATTAATAAGTATAATATGATTATATGTTTACTTGATTAATTTGTGCAATATAGTAAACCTTTATTATATGGTAGTTAACTATATATTTTACAAGGTGGCACATTAATATGTCTATATATTATATATATAGACTATATAGTAAGAGTTATTTGCATTTATGTGAGTTGCATAATAATATTGTTATATGATATGAAGTGTATGGGTAAACATTCATGTACATCCTATTGACATATAATAATATCACTTGTTAATTAATAATGATTTCACTAAGTTATTATGATAATAACAGTTATGGTAATGGAAAATGTACATGAATTATATGTATGTGCACTACTTGATACCTTGTAATTAGGAAATACATTGTATGCTCTTTAAATCATTATAACCTATGTTATGTGAAATGAATTGTGCATGCATAATTTATAACCAAAGTTTATATTATGGGTATATATGGTATTAGCCAATTGTTACATTCCATTTTGTGCAAATGCTGAGAATTATTCTCTTATCCCATAATAAGAGTCCCAATTCATTTTCCATGTGAAAAACTAGCAAGCCTACTCTATTCTTCATCTCAAATTCACTAATCTAGATCAATTAACGGATGGGGAGTGGGATTCATGATGGAGATTACCAACTCTCACCAACTCTCCCTTAACCCTGGTGCATTCTTGAAAGCCAATGGTTTGATTTGTGAGGTAGTGGCATTATCTAGTTAACCATCCTTCTATAAATGAGACCTTCATCCTTCCTTGTTGTAATTGCTGAGAATTAGTTGTTAAGGAGCTTATATAGAGTGAGTATAGAGCAGCTAAATTGAGTCACAAAGGTATAAATTCCATTTCTATTCTTTATTTTTGATAAAGTGCTTAGTGAATTGATTCTTTGAATTAAGCATGTGATAGTTGATATTTGATTTGGGATATGTTACTTAGTGTTATGAAAGCTTCTAAATGTGTTGGGTTATGTTAGGAACCCTTTCCATAAGGAAATTTTGTGAGGAGTTACTGAACTGCCGAATAGAGTAAGCTACTGTCTCTGATGCAGCCTATTTGTACTAGGGTATAGCGCAGCTGCGCCATAACCTAAAATTAATTTTGTCTCTGGCATGGCGCAGCTACGCCCTAATTGTACTAGGGTGCAGCGCAGCTACGCCAGACATACACCAGCTCTAATATTTTCTGCTAAGTTTCTGTTGTGCTAACTTGTTAGTATATGGTTAGAGTAACACTCACACATAAGCATATGCATGTAGTATGATCAAGTATAAAAATATTAGTGCATATGGTGGACACAACACTTGTGGTTTTGAAATGAAAATTATAGTTTGAAAGTGAACTTTTTCATGAACACATCAAACGCATACACTTATTTTATGTCTAGGTTCTAATATTGAACCATAAATTAATCATTTACGATTTTCATAAATTGTCTAATTTACCGGGTTGTCACAATTTATATTGACATGAAATGCAAGACTAAAGTGATTAAACACACTAGCATACATGATTGAAAGATTAGACAATTTCAAAGATAAGAAACTTAAGACTTTTCAAAGTGAACTTGACCAAGACTTTTATCTAATAAGTTCTGACCATTTGAGCATGCATATGTGACTTTAGTATATGTGTAAATACATGAGAGTTATATACTAATATGCCTTGTATATGCTAAGTTGACTTAGTGTAAAATTTGAAGAAAATTAGAAAACTAATGTCATCAAGAAATAAGTAAAGTACGTTATGACCATGCAAGCATGTATATTAGGACACATTATGCGTATAGATACATTGGCATAATCATCGTTTGGTTAATGTATGGTTTTCACCTATTCACACATAGTCTTAAAAAGGAAATTTCTAAAATATGAACTATGTGAGTAAAGTATACACGTGTTGTCTATATACAAGCATGACTATTGAGTATAGCATGATCAAGTTGTAAGGCACAAATGATTACATGACCTTTTTATGTTTTAATGACATATAAATTATAAGTTAAACTTGTGGAAGTAAACTCAAGTATGATCACGTGTTATATATGAAAGTCTAGCATGAATGTATGTTAATATGTATGTATAGGTGTATGTTAGAGTTGGACTGAAGTCAAGAAGTTCAAGGCTCAAACTCGAATGCAAGCCACGGGAGACGGTAGCAATTGCAGCAGGCCTAAGCCTTAAGCCGGTAGCACTCAGGCAAATCCTACTTCCCGCAATCTTGTCGAGATTCTGTTTTTGGTTCTGAAATTTAAGGCATGCTTACATGATCTCTTTACCTTGAAATATATGATCAATAAGCCATATAATGTGTTGAGAAGCATGCTATGTGATGACATGATTCTTTTAAGTGTAGACTCATACTAGTTTACACATATTAATTGAAAAGACCAACTTGTTAATGTTAGGTCGTTTCAATCCAAGTTAATTAAAGCTAGTATTATACTGTAGCTGAGCAAACAGGCAAGTTTCCCAAAACTTACTCCAATATTATTGAGAAAGTTTCCTAACTTACACAAACTTTGGATTTTGTGCAAGTTCTTGAATTTCATAATATTCGTATGTTGAATGCAAGTTTCCCTAAACTTACTCCAATTATTATTGAGCAAGTTTCCTAACTTACACAAACTTTAGATTTTGTGCAAGTTTTTGAATTTCATAAGATTCGTATGTTGAATGCAAGTTTCCCTAAACTTACTCAAATTTATATTAAGCAAATATCCGAACACTATTTTATTGCGTTGCAATGTTTCTTAACTTACACAATTTTATTTGTTGTGAAAGTTTCTTATCCTTCTCATATTGTATTGAGTAGGTTATTGTTGAATTGAAAGTTATTCATTTAAGCTTGAATCTTATTTCCAAGCATGTTATTAAGTTGTTTAATTACTTTACAATTATTCCACATCGATATTACTGATATTCGCACATGGTGCACTTGAGTTCGTATAGTCTTGGACTTGTACATCATTTAAAGTTCAATAATTCTTGAGCTATGTTAAATAGATTCTGAACTTTTGTTCGGTCAGATAAATGTATGAAGTTTTATAAAAGCTATCCATACCAATTGATGGTAAGGATTTTTAGACTAAAAGAACACCCCTTCTATGATAGGAAAGTACCCTAGGTATCTAATATAGGATAAATATAGCAGATTTAAATGTTATGCATATACATAGAGTACGTGAGGCTGATCCCCTCAAGCACTTATTCTGTAGCCAGTAACCAAAGGGTCAATTAGCTATTGATTCCATTGGAGTGTTACAATTCAAAGTCTATTTGACTAATAGTTATTCTAAAAGCAAATCATTATCTTTGCTTATAATATTCATATTGTTGAATCCTTCAGATATTCATATTGTTGAATCCATTGCCAGATATTTTTCCATTCATCATGATATATCCTTATTGTTGTACTTAAACTTGTTGAGCAAACTTGTTACTCATCCTTGCTATATCATGAATATATTGCAGCTAAGCCCGAGATTTCAGTGAAGGACAAGGGTAAAGGAAAGATGTAGAATAGTGACAAGGAGCAGACTTTACCTTGCGCTTAGTTTAAATTATTGTTATGTAATATGAACCTTAATGATTATTTTAGGGTATGTTTGTAAGATGATATTAAGGTTATCGTATCTTGGGACTAGTAACACCTTTTGAATGAACGACTTACGTTTATTATATTCCGCAATTTAGTTATCATATGTTGTTTAGAGGTAGATGTTAGTATTTTATCGTGATGATCGAACCGGGGTCAGAGGACTTGGATTCGGGGGCGTCATATTACTTACATGTATGAACACTTTAATGATGGTTTAGAACAAGTTTAAATTGATGGAAATTAAGTTGACTAAGACTCTGTAAAAAAAAGTCTGCTTCTGTTCCTAAACTCGATATGGCGCAGCTGCGCCAGCCTCTGAGTTCAGTTGTGTTTTCTATTTTCAAATTTGATCAATGTTAGTCAATTTCTATGACTTAAACTAGCATGCAATCATGTTTAATGTGTATACACAAGTATATTAACCTAATATGAGCATGTTTTACTAGATTAGCATACATGATTAACAAAGTGTATGGTTTAAATGAATGTAGTACTTTAGAAATGAGCTTGATAGGTATGTATGCCATGTTCATATATTGACTTTGCAAACATGTTGGTATGATTTAGAAATGCATGAATAACCCGTTAACTTGTGTTTATATGATTCATAAGGGAGCATTAACATTTGGAAATTATTAGTATTCTTTCCAAATGAAAATAAGAATTGTGAACATGAATATTAACATGCTACCTTGAGGGTTAGAATATGATATTGTGATCATGTTTGGGAATATTCTTAGACTCACTCATGTAGCATATATACCATGCTTAAGTATCGTAATTCAAGTGAAGCATAAACGAAGCATATTTTTAACCAAAACGATGCTAAATACACATATGTGTTATGAATACTCACAAGCATGCCTAATATGAGTTATAGGACTACCTTGTGTGTTTAGAAGGCAAGTATGTTAGACTTTGTGGTTACATGACCTTGAATAACTTAAAATTGTTGAAATGTTCAACTTAGAACCATGTTATGAAAGAAGGGACCTAGACTGACTTAAGAAGGACCTTGACATAATAATATATTATGTATGAATGTTGTGTTTAAGTTTTACAAAACCACAAGGAAACAAATTGAGTCTTGGCTTGGCCGAGAACAAGCAATCAAGATCGACCCTAGGCTTAGCCATGGCACAGCTGCGCCAGTCTGGAATCTAAGATCATGCAATCTGATTTTGGACAGTTAACTTATATGATGCCTATATTGCTAAAAGTGGTTTAAAACCTATTGATACATGTATATATGTGATGATTAAGTAATATGATGGTGTTTGCCTTGTATAAGGAAAGTCTATGGGTAAAAAGGTCTTAACCTTGAGCATTGCAAATTTGCTTATAAAGTAACTAGATACTTGACTTCATGATAAACCTATGAGCTGATTTTGTACCATATGTGCGTACTTAAATCATGTTAAACTTGAATAAAGAATGTGTTAGCTAATGAGCATCTTGTACTTATAATACGCTATAAATAGGATTCAAAAGTGTTGATTTATTAACGTGGATAAACTACGCTTAAGGCAAGTATCCTAAACCCTTGCATTACCTTATTCAACGGATATCGTAAGCAAGTATCTAAACCTTATCTATTTGAATGCAAGTTAGCTTACTTATTCGTTCAATTAAACAAGTATGTTTAAACTCTCATGCAAACTATTATTCATGTTAAAGTTGGTATTGTTCTTGAATATTGTGAAAGTGTCTATGCCATTGATTCGTCTAGACTATATGCATGTTTATAAAACTATCCAAACCAATTGACTGGTGCGGAAATCTTAAAAACTGAGTTGAACAACCCTTATGGTAAGGGGAATGTATGTTGTTGGAAACCCCAACACATGACTGGATATTACTGTTGTGTTATGCATAACATAGAGTATTATAGATTGATCATCTATAGTACGTGATTCTTTTGGGTTATCAATTTAATATTGGTAATTCTAGTAGATGTTCAATAGTCCTTAGTGATTGCTCAGTATAAATTATTTAATCCAGTTGGATACGTTGATAGTCTTTGAATTCATATATATCTGTTGATCTATATTGAATTATCATTTCATATCCCAAAGATTTGATTCGAGAATTATTGATACTCATTGTTCATGATATTGTTCTAAGACTCTAAGATTATACCTTGATATATATAACTCGTGATTTAATACTTATCAACTTTGTTGTATATTACTTGTTGGGCAATTTGTACTCATTCTTGCGTATTTAAAACCTTTCAGTTAAGGCGGAACAAGGAAGTGTCTCTAAGAAAGACAAGGGCAAGGGCAAGGCTACCGACTAGCTTGTTCCTTTATGGATTAAAATTATTATGTGGTATTAAGACTGTTTTCAGACTATGTTTAAGCTTAAGTAGGATTATGTAATAAGTCTTTATTTGATATTATTATGTAATCTATTAAGTACTGTAGGTTGCGAGACTTGGGGGAATAATTATAATAAAGCATTGTATATTATTCTAAATTAGATCTTCAAATGTGAATGTGTGATTTTTGTTATTATTATATTACCATGAGCACGTGATGAACCATATTGGAGTGACCAAGTGGTGGTCCGAATTTGGGGACGTCATAGTCTTCTTCTTGCTGGGACACTTGTTGAATCCATGACCCGTTCTCCCACATGAAAAACACTTCCTCATATTCAGCTTAGGACAATGTAGGGCAATATGTCCTTCCTGCTTACAATTGAAGCACACGTTCTTCCACATCATTCATTCTCCCACATGAGTCTTTCCATACTTGCTATAGACTTGCTTCTTCTTCGGGTTTGAATTTTCAGAATTATAACTATTGTGGTCCCTCTTTCTCTTATTCTTGCCCTTCTTGATTGTTCCTTCATACGATCCACCAACTTCAGTCTTCATCCTTTCCACCTGCACCTTCAACTCATTCCTTTCTTCAGTCATCTCGCGTAACGCTCGCTCCGTCTTCCACAACTCCTCCAAGAGAAATACTTTACTCTGAACTTCCTAAATTTCTGCAGATTCTTGATCTTTTTCTTCAACTTTAGTCTTACTCTTTGACTCCACCTTAGCTTCTTCGCACTCTGCCTCCTCATCTTTATTCAAATACATCTCGAGATAATCATCATGATCACTCCACAGATTCACCATGGGTTCATCTTTGCCCACCTCCTCAACTGACTCGCTCTGCGCAGACACCTCGACTACTAGCACTGGTGTAATAGCCGCTAGCATCTCCGTACTCATTTCATCTTCTCCTAACATCCTACAATAAGTTTAAACAACTTGATTAGTACTTCACCAGTACGAACTTCTCACACTATGTGTCCACATATCTCACTATCGATACGCTTTATCAATCTCTCACTTAGTACTCTAAATGAGTATTCTCTATCTCGCTTATGGTTATAATCCTAGGATTTTTTCCCTCCCCACTTAAGGTTTATAACCTACATCTTTGATACCAACCTGTGACGCCCTCAAATTCGGGTTACCTGACCCCCGAGTTTGGTGCTCACGATCCACAATATAATTAACATCTAACTACCCATTCATTTATAGATAACAATACATATCTCATTAACAGATATTATTAATACATTCATCCTAGGTTATCTAACCTTAACAAACATACCCTTTAGATATACAAAAAGGGTTTACAAACATAACATAATAATAATATTAATCATAACTATTCCAGCATAACCTTTGCCTTTGTTCTTCACAGCACCTCCTGCCACTTTGTCCCTAGCTGAAATGTTTTATTTAGCAAGGGTGAGCAACAAATTTGCCCCGCAAGTTAAGACATACAATGAATGTATAAGAATTAAGAAAAACAGACTATCTATTTTGATAGAATGACACCAAAGTTTGGGAAACTTTGAAATAGCTGAAAAATTCGTTAATCACTAACAAGTCTTCTTGCATCCTATGCAACACAATAATTTGATAATGAAAGAGTACAACACTTTCACAGTTTCTATGATATTCAATTGAATAACAAGATGGAAATATTTTCCAAAGTTTATGCTGAGTGATTCCTAAGGATCTTGAACTTCTCTTCTCGAGTAACTATCAAAGATTTACTTTGATATACCCAGATGTATCAGATAAATATAAAGATTAAATCATACCCCCAACAAGTACTTAGAGCGGCCATGTGACGATTTGATTGTTTGAATTGTGATTCTAGGGACAGAATCCTTGTAAGGAGGGAAGGATGTAACGATCCGAAATTTTAAAGTGTAATTTAAATATTTATTGAGTTATATAAATATTATTTGAGGTGTTATTGTTAAATAAATATTTTATTGATGTGATGGTTGATGAATCTAAATGTATTAGGGAATTTTCTAAATTAAATTAATTTATAATTTAGAGGTTTGTATTATTACATGAGGTATTATGTTGTTGTGTTGATTTAATAATTTAGATTATATGTTAAATTATTAAATAAAGTTATAATGAAAATTATAATTTAGTGATATTTGCTAAAAGGCTATATTTAATTAAAATATAGTATGTGATTAATTTAATGGGTTAATGTTGGATATGAAAATAATATGTGATTATAGTTTATAAACTAAAGTGTTTATTAAAATAAATTAAAAAGGATTTAAATTAGTTTTTGTCAAACAAGGCTTAAGTATTTTAACTCTTTAAAATTTAAATGGTTTGTCAAACAAGCCTTATGGCTTTTGGGATTTCTAGATTTTGAAAATCAAATAAAATAAATAATATAAATTAAAATAAATAAATAAAATAAAATAAAATAATTAATATATTATATATGTTATTGGTTATAACTAATGAGGCTTATTATGGCCCTATCAGTTTTATATCTTTGTTATTACGCATACTAGTTGGTCTGTTGAATATTGGCAATATTGAGAAGAGAGTTCAGAGAGTTGATAGAACTTGACAGTGAAACTTAGAGAGAGTTGAGAGGAAACTTGAGGATTTTGTAGCGATCATCAGTGTGTTTAGCAAGAATTTCTGTCAAGCAACAAAAGGTATGTTTATAACTGTGATAATATATATGTGTATATACATGTTTCATGGCAAAAATTTTCTTATATTCTGTAAAATTAATTGTTGAACTATGGACATATATAGTTGATAATTGTGGTTATACATGTTTGTAATGCTGGAGTAATGTTCAAACAAGGAAATTGCATGCTAAATTGTTCGACAGTAGGAAAAATATGATGTCAGTGTCTGTGTTCTTCATATAGTCTGAGTAAGTATCAATTTTATTGGCCAATTCGTATGTGAAATTATAAATTGAAGTTTATATATGTTAGTTCATTGAGATACGAACATAATGTAATTTGAATGAGATGATTTGAGCATGTAATGAATTCACAGTGATGATTTTTGGGATGAATATCAAAAATTGGAGTTCTACATGAAAAACATGAAATTTGAGAAATTACAGTAGTGTAATTGCTGTTAAGTTGTTCTATATTGAAATATAAGTGAAGAAACATGTTGTAATGGTGTTGTATCATTTGTATATGTTAATTTTACTGTTTGATGGGTGAAATTCGTGTTAGTTGGCTTACGAAAAGTGTCAAAGCTCTGTTTTGAAAAACTTGGTTCTCGCAAGTTTCGCTGGCGTAGTATTTTTAAGCCTTGGCGCTATGACATTACCATATAAAACCTCTCACGGCCCGCATGCGAAAGTGCCCATTTTCGAACATTAATCAAGTTTGTTTTTATTCTGCAGACTTTGGTTGTTCGTTGTAGCTTAGCTTAAGGTTATGGAATGTGAGAATCATGTAACAACGAGGTTAAATAGAGTCATATTATGTGGTTTATGAATTCAAAATCTTAAAAAAATGATTAGCAAATCGAGAATACATTATGTGGTAATTTAGTATACATAATGAAAGTTAGACAAGTGTTGCGAAGTAAAACACTTAGAGTTTCTAAAATGTGAATGGTAATGAACATGTTATGATATGTTAGCATGTCTAATAGGTATTGTGGTTCTAAAATTATGTGTAGGTGATCGTGAGTTTAACTTTATAGCTTACGCTCAAGGCAAGTTTTCTAACTCTATATTTACATTGAGTAAGTCTCTAAACTCTATCTTTTACATTGAGAAAGTTTCTTAATTCTTTATTTTTGTTGAGCTAGTTCCATTATTACATTATGATGCTCTATTCTTTGATTGAGCAAGCTTTTTATTTCAACTGTTGATTGAATAAATCAATCATCCTAGTTCATTCGAACTAACTTTGACTCTAATGTTATTTGAATCCTCATTTTGTTGATTCATTCTAAATTGTTTATAGTTAAGCAAGTTTCTTGAATTCTATTATTGTATAATGAACGCAGTTTTTTTTTTGAATTCTCGTTTCTATTATTGAACTGTTTTAATCCTTGCATGAATTTAATATCATGATGGGCAAGTTTTTAGTTCCAGCTTGCTATTAGTTATTGTACATATAGTAAATTCATTTCCAATGTTATAAGACTCTAACCTTAGCTTATTTATTGTTCAAGCAAAGGTTAACCATTTTAGTCATTTTATTGAATACTTATGCTCTATAGTTATTTCAAGCATGAGTTTGATATGTATAACTAGTTCATTTATGATTCGCAATTGTTCTATGTCATGTTGGTATTAAACCCCTGTTATGATTCTCAAACACTATTAATTCAACTAGTCCTCTAGTTGATGTTCGTTAAACTTCAAATTACCCTTGATAGCTTATCCAAACCAAACTTTCTTTGGTGCGGACTTGCACTCTAAATACTAAGATGAACAACCCTATTATTATTAGGGGTTAACTTACGCGTAACGTTAAAATGTTTGTGCACAATACATTGTGCGAAGGGCTGATCCCCCTAAGTACGAGGAGTCCTTATAGTCTTATGACTGTTAAAGTTAGAGTTGAAAGATTACTCGCAACTGTGGACATGGTTCATGGTCTTATGACCCTCAGTTATGTTTATCCCATATTTTGGATTTTCAGTTCCTGATTATCATTGATAGAGTACTATTCAGTCTTGATGAGCCTATTATTGGCAGTTATTATTATTATACTCTTGTTGATTTATTGTTATATTCAGTGAGCAATTGTTTTGCTCACTCTTGCATATTTATAAATTCATTGCAGCTAAAGTGGAGAAGGTAGATGAACCTTCAACTAGCAAAGGAAAGGGAAAATTATACAAGTGATGCTGATTTGTACTTTTATTTATTATGATGATCTTAGACTTTATTTTAATGATGTTATGTAATAATTTAATTCTGCTTTTGAATGTTGTTTTAAGGTTAGATAACCTGGGATGTTTTTGAACTTAATGATGTAACCCTATTTAAGGGAAGGTTTTATGATTTAAATATTATTTTATTTGGGTAGATAGTATGAATGCTTGATTAGTGAGCACCAAATTTTGTGGGAATGAAGTACCTAGATTTGGGGGTGTCACAGGCCAACTCTTTGTCCCCTATATTATCCATAATACTTACAAGCGCGCAAAGGCCGAATATACGACCAAAAATGTTCCCTTTGTATAAAAGGTTATTCTTCTCAATCTTAGAATCAGAATTTGATTTAATAATGAAATACAATGATTTCAATATATAATCACTTCTCTTCTCTTCTCAAACTTATCCAGTTTACTTTCATGATATAGCCGAAACAATTAGCATCGATCTGTCAATAATAATTGAATTCTCTTATCTTCTCGTCTCTATCCAGTTTTAACAAATGCTCGTCTTGCTAGAACAATTGGCTACGACATTTCTCAACACGATTCAACAAAAGACAGGAATTATCTGTACTAATTGCAATCAATAATAACTTCTACGGATGTAATTATCTAATAACAATTATTCTCTAAATATATATTCTCAGAATCACTAATTCAATTTGAATTAATAAGCATGCACTAACTGCGAATAATCAACAATGACTTCTCAGGCGTGGTCTAATTAACAATAATTAACCACCATAATATTTGAACAGATATAACTCAAGGTTGAGTTAAGAAAACTTGCCTTCCGCGTTGATTACTGCTACACAAAATACTTATCTGCGTTCGAAAGACCTATAAATAATAATATCGATCTCACAATTAGCACAATAATTTATAACACGTATTACTGTAATTTATAGTCAATCTTTCTCCTAGGCACACTACCACATAGTCACATCATTGTTTATAACCTATATAAACACTCATCAAGTCTGACTAGTTCGGTCTGGTTGGACTTCGGTCTATTCTCGGTGTACTGGTCACCCTATCCAATAATTAACACTTGTATTGTAAACTAATCTTGGTCTCAAAGCTTCAATATTAAATTAGATAAGTCAAATATCATTAATAATATTTTTCAGAAGCTTTTAATAATTTTCTAACAATTATGATAATTTATAATAATTTTTCAAACACCGAATTATTTTTAAATGATTTAAATACTGATAAACCCATCATCATTAATATTTAATAATATTTAAAATATTAATGGCATACTTGTCAAAAATATTAAAGTTATATATAATAACTTAAAATATTTTTAAATCACCAATAGTCTACTTAAATGATTTTTAAAGTAATTAAAATCATTTTTAAATCATCACCATTAATATTTAAATATTAATAAAATTCTCACCAAAATATTAAAATTCATTAATTATAACTTAAAATATTTTTAAATCATTTTTCTTATTTTTAATTAATTTTTAAATCAATAAAACCATTTTCCATCATTTATTTAATATAATAATTAATAAAATCTAATATCATTAATATTAATTTATTAATGAAAATTCTCCAAAAATATTAAAAGTTACATTTTATAACTCAAAATATTTTCTAACACTTTATTCTTATTTAAAATGATTTTTATAATATTAAAATTATTTTTCTCTAATTTATTTAATATACTAATTAAATAAATTAAATATCATTAATATTCAAATAAACATAAATATTAATGAAAAATATCCCAAATTATCAAAAGTTATTTTTCATAACCGAAAATAATTTTAAAACCATTTTGTAATTTTAGAATTTACTTTCTATTTTTAATCATTTTTACGGAAATTGAAAATAAAATTAATAAAACCGTCATAAGCTATAGGCTATAACGACAGTAACCATCGTTGTTGGTGTTCTTGGTGCTCAAGAACACTGACATGCAGTTATCATGGCTCTAAGTTTGACCCACTTTGATTCTCAGCTCAAGCATGATCTGGGCTAACTAAGGTTCATAACTCGTAGTACTAATGTAATATTACATTTTCCTATAACCAGATATGTCATACAACAAAGTACTAAGAAGATTTGAGCCTTCAAAGTCATTGTCAGACATTTCCTGGGTTTTATGGGTAACCAAGAAACCTAGGCAGTTCATGGTGCCATTTTCTAGCTCAAATCTCTATACGTTTAGGTCATAATTTAAGTGTTTTCTTGGTCCAACTCTGTAGTACACATATCAAGGAACACATAGGAATCAACAGATCAGCCCGAGTACATCACACATTCCAGATTCAACTCGGTCAAACCTTGTCAGAGAGCTAGTTCATACAGTTTTTGGAAATTCCAGAAAATAGAAAATATGACCGGATGGTCTACTTTGACCATCCACTACATCAATCCTGTTGATTATTTAAGAGATATAAGGACATGGATCTAGAGTCCATCTAACAGGCTACAAACTGGGTACAAACACATCATCATAACATCTAACGTCTGATAGATGTAGGCCTTAGAAAATCTTGTCAGACTCGGTTTAAGGATTTCTGGGTTACCCAGAAATCACTCGGTCAACCGACTTTGACCAACAATATCTTATAATCTGGACATGGTATAGCTATGATTCCACTTCAAGATCACAGTCCTCATGTTAGACTACAGTTCTAAACCATAAAATAACAAAAATCATAAATAGAGAAGAATCTAGAGCCACTGACATTAGCTTGTCAGAACATTTTTAGGGTTCATGGACAGTTTTTGAAAAACTTCATTTTTAAGAACTATGATGTTATATATCTATGATGTATCATCATAGATCATCATAAAACACCTTCTAGCATGAATCTAAACACATAAACAACACTTTGGTTCAAGCATACAAGATCAAAAGGGGACTTAGGGTTTATACTTTCTAGTTCCAATCTTTGATCTTTGATCTACTATATTGATCATGATGTTTGAGAGGCTGAACTAGTGGCTGAAACACTTAATTATTTCGAAGGTTTGGAGAGAGAAGAGGTTGGTTGAGAGATATATAACAAGTAAGCAAAATTCATGAACTTTCTCTCTCTATAACTCTTATAAACACTTGACGTAATGAATATTGCTGGCATAACTGCCAAGAAATAGCTGATTGCTGATATTTTTAGTCACAAAGAAAGTCAAAGTTGGTGAACAACTTTCACTTTGGCAAGAATTACAAGTTAGCTAATAAAGAAATATAAAAAGGGTATTTTAGTCTTTTTGCTAGTAATTTTAATGGATTTTTAGTCATTTGTCCCAACCCTTAGGGTTTAACCTTAAGGTTTTACAACATTAATTTCAAGAATTTTCTAATTAAGGTTTTAAAATAAAAAATTAAGATTTCTAAATTATAATTGGGGTTTCCTAATTATATTAAGGTTTACTAATTACATTAGGCTTGCTAATTAGGATTAGGGACAAGGGCTTAGGATTCCTGAATTTAAAATTAGGGTTTTCCGGCATTCGATTAGGGTTCTTAACTATGCGTTAGGGTTTCTAAACCTGAGATTAGGGTTTCTAATCCCTTATTAGGGTTTACTAAGTTTATACCCTATACGATCAACCACTGATCACAAATTCTATACAGTACAAACACGTACTCATCAATACAATTATTATAATTTTATTTTCTACCGAAACACTATTCATAACTAGAGTTAGGGTTTCTATTCTCTGTTAAGCACAACTCTACTCGTATTTCTCAGTCAATACACAAATTGACCACATCTCTAAACTAATATCATAGATACTCAGCACAATATTGATAGTCAATATCAATATTAAATAAATAAAAATTATTCGTAAAATTCGAATTATTCGAAATCCCGGGTTATCACAAGAGTGCAATTTTTAGGACATGTTATTGATAAAGATGGAATTTTTATGGATCCAGTCTGGGGTTAGCGGGATACTATAGAAGGTTCATTTAGGTTTTCTCTAAAATAGCTACTCCGTTGATGAATTTGACAAGGAAGTTAGTGAATTATGTGTGGATTGAGAAATGTGAGAATAGTTTTCAGGAACTAAAAAGGAGGTTAAGTGAGGCACCTGTATTATCCTTACCAGATGATATGAAGAAATTCATAATTTATAGCGATGCTTCGCATAGAGGACTGGGTTATGTGCTCATGCAATATAGCAAGGTCATTGTGTATGCGTCACGCTAGTTGAAGGATTATGAGGAGGTGTATCCTACTCATGACCTAGAATTGGCAGCTGTAGTTTTTGCCTTAAAAATATAGAGACATTATTTATACGGGGAGAAGTGTATACACGGACCATAAAAGTCTGAAATATATCTTCACACATAAGGAGTTGAATATGAGGCAGAGAAGGTGGTTAGAATTGATAAAAGATTATGACTGTGATATCTTATATCATCCAGGAAAAGTAAATGTAGTAGCCGACGCATTAAGTAGGAAGGGTAGGGAAAAGCTATCAATGTTAACGACTCAAAATGAGTTAATAACGGAGATGGAAAGAATGGAGCTAGAAGTTAAATTAGCGAGTGAAGTGGTAGAGATGTTGTTCACAATGGAGACTCAACCAACCATAGTGGAACGAGTTAAAGAAGTACAATTAGGTAATGAGGACTGTGAACGAATAAAGAAAAGGATGGAGGATGAAGAGAAGACTAAGTATAACCTGGACAAAGAAGGATTACTTCGTTTTGAAGGAAGAATTTGGGTTCCAGATAATTCCAAGTTAAAGGAAGAAATAATGAGTGATGCTCATAGTTCAAGGTACTCGATACATCCTGGTAGTACTAAGATGTACCAAGACCTTCGACAGAACTTTTGGTGGCCGAACATGAAAAGAGAGATAGCAGAATATGTTAGTAAGTGTTTAACTTGTTAGAAAGTTAAGGCTGAACACCAAAGACCGAGTGGATTATTGCAATCATTAGAGATTCCATAGTGGAAATGAGAGCATATGACAATGGACTTTGTGGTGGGACTTCCAACGACAAGGAATGGATACGACGCTATTTGGGTAATAGTGGATCAGTTGATAAAATTGGCTCACTTCTTACCAATAGGAGTTATGTATAACCTAGATCAATTGGATAAACTTTATGTCAAAGAAATTATTTCGAGACATGGGGTACCAGTTTCGATTGTGTCAGATCGTGATCCATGGTTCACATCAAATTTTTGGAGAAGTTTGCAAGAGCAACTAGGAACGTAGTTGAGGTTGAGCACAGCGTATCATCCTCAGATGGATGGACAAAGTGAACCGAAAATTCAAATGCTAAAAGATATATTAAGATCTTGCGTTATGGATTTCAAGGGGAGTTGGGACGAACATCTGCCTTTTGTAGAATTCGCTTACAATAATAGTTTTCATGCTAGTATAGGCATGGCCCCTTACGAAGCGTTATATGGGAGGAAGTGCAGAACTCCACTGTGCTGGGATGAAGTAGGTGAACGTCGGATGTTGGGACCTGAGATGGTACAACAAACGGTAGACATGGTAAAGTTAATACGTACTCGATTGGTAGCGTCTCAAGATAGACAAAAGAAGTATGTAGATCCTCACTGTGAGAAGAGGGAGGTTGAGGTAGGGTCGTATGTCTTTCTTATGGTATCTCCTTGGAAAGGGAAGATACATTTTGGAAAGAAAGGGAGTTAAGTCCAAGGTTTATAGGACCTTTTGAAATTTTAAGAAGGCTAGGAGAGGTATCTTATGAAGTAGCTTTACCTCAAGAGATGGAACAAATACACAATGTGTTTCATGTGTTTGTATTGCGTCCATATAAACCGGACTACAATCACGTAATAGAGTATGAATCGATTTAGATAGAAAAAGACTTAACATATAAAGAATTTCCAATTCAAATTATTGATAGGAAGGAACAAGTCTTGAGAAATAAGATAATACCTTCGGTGAAGGTAATTTGGAGGAACCACAATGCCGAAGAAGCAATGTGGGAACTCAAAAGTAAAATAAAGGAAAATTTTCCCCATTTGTTTATGTAATTGTATCAAGATTCTGGGGACAAAATCTTTATAAGGGGGGAGAATGTAACGCCCGAGAAAATCAGATTTTTATGTGAATTAAATTTTATTTGATTATTTGAATTAAATGAATTTAATTGTTTATTTATGTGAGTAAGTTGTTTGAAGGTTGTTCTATAACCTAGAATGTGCGGATGTGGTTAGGATTCTGGCTATGTGGTAGGATTGATTGTTTTGAATTTCTAAGACAAAAATAAAAGTTTTCCGAGAAATTTTCGTAAAAACACTATTCATCAGTTTCTGCTCGGGAATTTAATTATGAATTTCTAAGAAATGTGTAATGATAGAATTCTAAGATGTGATGGAATATCCAATAATATTTTAGTTATGGAAAATGAAGTTTTTGCCCGCGGACATAAAACCTAAGGGTTAGGGAAAGTGAGTTTCGAGAATGAAATAATTTTGTATAATGATTAGGGTTATTATACATGAGAAATATGAGTATGATACTAGTTATTATACGAGTATAATATAAAGAATATTGCGACGTATAATACGAATATCATATGAATAGTATACGAAGAGAATACAAGAATTATATGAGTAGAATACGATTAGTTCTTAATGGACTCTTAGTAATTGGACTTTGTCAATTCCAATTGGACTTGAATTATATTAAGCCCAAGGTTATGTAAATTAAGCCCAATTCGATTTAACCCTAAGCCCAAACCAAGAAACTGAGCTGCGGATCGACCTGATGGATCACCACATGGGTAAAACCCATGGGGGAAACCCATGTGGGACCCAAAAGGCCATGTGGGCCAGCCACTTAGTGGCCAAGTAAAGTAATTTTACTTGGTGGCTAAGCTATGAATAGTAAGGAGGTGGATCGAATGACAATTTTTCCCTCTATTTCGAATTTCTATATAAGAAAAGTTTGTGTGGTTCATTATTTGTTTTATAAACTTTGACCAACATATATTGCGAGAGAGAAAAGAGCACTAACAAGTAATCAAAAGAGTTCAAAGCAAAACATCCAAGTTTTATCCAAGAATGCGAAGAACGTTAAGGTAATAATACGTAAACCTTTGTCTTCGATCCTTTTCTATTTATTTTTAATAGAGATGTATGAATTGGTGGAGCATGTCTCTTCCGGAGTAATAAGGATGGCTATTAGTGAATTAAAACAATGATAAGCCATGTATAAGTAAGAATTATAAGCGTTTATGTGAGTTTAATCGAAGAAAACCATTATGTGTTGACTTGGTTGTTGATGGACAAATTAAAAACCATCATGTATAGGGTATGTGCATATTTCTTGGTTAGGTGATAGACAATGAATCAATGGATTGGTTCCATTTGATTTGTCGTATAAAACTCTAGTAACAAAGTTATGGCAAAATTTACGAGATTAGGCGTTAAACGTTGAAATCGTAGAATTTCCAGATTAGTAGTCAAAAGTCGTCGTTTAATTCGGTAACCCCAATTTTTGATGGCGTAACATAGAACAACATATTTAAGAGTCGCGGACTCAAGAATTTTCAAATTCTGACTTAAAACGAAGAAACGAGTTAAACGAACACATAATAGAGCGTTAAATAGTGAATTCACTGTTAACGGATTTAAAAACTACTTTTATTCAGATGAAATCGAAGTACATGATATGTGTAAGATAACGGCTTTCGAATGGGCTAATTTTGTTTTATAACGACTAAGTTACGAGTCCGGAAAGAATTAAATTGGAAAATATAAAAATAATTGGAGAGGCTCGGGGTAGGTAATATACCACCGGGGCTTATAAATCTCGTCTTCACAACAATGGGGTAGGGGAATTAGCTTCTCGCTTTCAATGGCGCCGCAGAGCCACTTATATATAAGAAGTCTTAAATGCAAATAATGAGACGAGGTTGCCCTCTCGTTAGTTAGCGTCATGGCCCAATGTTGGGCATAAGGATGGCGTACCAAGTGTACTGAGAGAGGAAAAATGTTGACCAAGTTACTTTTGAACCCAATTGTTTACTCAACAATGATGGAGCATGTATATACTTAGTATACATAATGAGACCATTCCTATATAATATATGTAATAACCCAATATTTTCAATAAGAAATTTTGCGAATAATTTTTTTTATATATAAAGGTGGGAATATGTTCAAAGTAAAGTATATGTATATATGTGATAAATAAAATTATTTATTAGATGTAAATAATTTCTTTTAGAATTATTGATCATTATAGATTATATTCTTATAATAAATTAATTTTGTAATAAATATATTTATTATTTATTTTCCATGAAATTATGATTATGGTATATATGATATGATTATTATGATATGTATTTTATTATATTAGCTACGTTAATTATTTTAACTTAATTAATAATGGTATGCATGAAGGTTATGTCAGATATGAATTCAAAACCCTAAGTCTGGATTTTGAATAAGGAATGAGAATAATAATATAATATTATTTATATTTTAATGTTATAAATAAGCATGATATGTGTGTAATATTAATTTGTAGAACAGTTATAGTAAAACAGTATAAAACCCTAGCATTACTGATAAACTATAGTACAAAAGTCAATTATGACTGTAAGATTTGTTAAGTAGTGTGTTATGTAATTAATGACCATTATTATATTTATTGTTAATTAGGTAAACACTAATTAATATTTAGAAACCGTAATTACTAAATTAGAACCCTAATTGCTAAGTTATAAACCCTAATTATTAATTAGCAAGCTTAATGGTAACTAGTAATTTATAAAGCCTAATTGATAAGTCCTAAGTAATTAGGAAATCCAATTTAATTAGGGAACCCTAATTCACATTTTTAGAAACTAAGATTTCCATTTTTACCCTAATTAGAAAAGCCTAGAAATTTAATTTGTATAATCTTAGTGTTAAACCCTAAGGGTTAAAACCTAATAGTTGTGAGAAATTACCAAGTTGCCATTAACTTTATAAGTCAAATGACTAAATTGCCCTTTTGATTATTTTAATAAGGTGGAGTGTAAATCTAGCCCTAGTAAGTAATTGGTGACCAACTCTAGCTAGCCATATGGTTTAGTAATAGCCTTTAATCAGCCAAAACCTGCTCTCATGATCAGCCATAAGCATTGCATCAAATTCTATATAGATTGAGAGAGAGAGAATGCTCACTTAACTTTTCATATTCACCAAAGCCATACTCTCTCTCCCATCCGAAATTTTTGAGTGAGAGTGAGTAATAAGTTAAGCCAAGATCATGTGTTAGCTTGCCAAGATCAAACATCAAGGATCAGATTCAAAGATTTGGCATTCATAAGGTATAAACCCTAAATTTCAAAATCTTTATAGATTTATGTTAATGTTATGTTTTGTTGTGTTTAGGAATGTTATTTAATGATCTGGGTTGTTGGATCATAGATCCATAACACTTAGATGCATGCAAATAGCATTTTTAGAAATATGGAAAAGTTGAAAAATTAGGCTTGACAGTCTAATGTCAGGGCCTCTAGATTCTTCTGTGTTAATGATTTATGGTGTTTGAAGTTTTTTATGTGTAGTATGCCATGTAGAATGTGATCTAAAATTAGAAACAAGGTCATAGCATGTCCAGATCGTAAGTTATATGCAGTCAAATCTCATTGACCGTTCACGAGGACTGAGTTTTTGGGCAACCCAGAAACCCAGATCTCGTCTGACAACGTTTTCTGAGCTCCAGATCTTGCTGTTACTAAGTTGTTATGTCATGATGTTGTATTAGACTTATATACTGGTATATAGGCTACACATTAAAGCCATTAGAACACTTATATTCATTCTAGAAATAAAGTTATGAGCGGTCAAACCTAGGTTGACCATCAGCTTTTGAATTTCTGGAAAACCCAGAATACGTTCAAGTTCATGTTTTCTGTCAGAGTTTGACCGGCTTTGATTTCTTAAATGTGTTGATGTTATGATGATCTAAAGGTATAAAGTTGTTCTTTGACATCTCTACTTCAAGTTTAAACCTTTATAGCACACAAACAAGACCTAGACTGAAATCTATAAGGATCTAAATATAGCACCCTGAACTGTTCTTCATTTTCTAGAAAACCCAGAAAATAAAGAACAACTTTGTCAGACTTTTCTGAAGCTTAGATCTCCCTGATAAGTTGTGTAATGGCCATGTAAATTGTTTAGACTTGTTTTACCGCCCCGAAATCTGGTCTATCTTCACACCCGGATTCCGTACGTCACGATCCCATCTTCCTCCAAATATACATCATTATATACCGAAATATAACAACATACACTCTCAAATCCTAGGTTCTAAAAACCATATAACCTTTTCATTATAAATAATGACAATTACATTATCCTTTACATCTTACACGAGTGACTTTCATCCGCCACTAAGGATACATAACAGTTCATTAAACTAATCTAAAGTTCTTTTAACTTATTTTATATTACAAGTCTTCACTTGATCTTCTCGCTCATCCACATTCTAAATGGCACTTCATCTGGATACCGTCAGCTTGATCATTATGGAATCCTTAAATTCTTCTAACATCGTTCGCTGAAAATGTTTTTCATTTAAAGCAAGTGTGAGCATTCAATTACCCAGCAAGTCATCATAGTTGAACAAACATCTTCAAGAATTCAAACATTCTTTTAAGACTTCAATAACCGAACAAAGGTTATAAAGCAGCTTGAATAATAGGAATAATCTCGATTCCTATCATTTTAAAACAATATTCACTTTCATTTTAAAATACTTTCATTCTTCTACCTTTTTCATACACATTACGTAAAAGCTAGAATCATTAGCATGAGACTTAACAATAACGGATCATGTATAAACAGAGCATTCTCTTATTGAACAGTTAAATCACAGAACGGTTCATTTCATAGAAACACCGAAGTGTTCACATTATGGCTCAAGGCCTCATACGTTCTACCACCTTGTACAAATATCGCACATTAGCACGTAGACGGAACTTCTCAAGTTCAACATCTGAGAAGTTTAAGAAACTAGCATTCATTTGAAATATGAATGAAGTTAGGAAACTTGCCTTTACGCCCATTCGACTTATCTTTGATGCGAATCGCTTTCATCTCAATTCCTATATAACACATAAGAAAACACCACATACACCAATTAGTTATGTATATTTAACTTATGCATTAGTTTTGATTAACTTTACTTCTTAGGGTTCGCGTTCTTGCAACCTAAGTTTACACGACCACTTTCATTACCGTTCTACAGCTTCATGACATACGAAAATGTCTTACTTTTACGTTCATCATCTTTGATGTTTTACATCTTATCTTCTTCTTATAACTTCTCTAGGACTAAGCACACATTGTTTCTCTGCTAGTAGTCCATATGGTACTCTGAGTGGTTTCCCACAAACAACCAACAAACAAGTTCCCATCTCGTCTACACTGCTCATAACAGTGAGTTAGATCGGTTGCTAGTGTTGTATATACCTTCACTATCTGAAGGAATTGTTTAGCCCAGCTCCCATATGTCAACCATCAAAGGTTACGATTGTACTACAACTTAACTTATCTTAAATTATCCGAACTATTTAAACTATAATCTTTGTTAAGTTAATTTCTCATTTCTTAAGGCTTCCTGGCAACTAAATGCCACACCTCATGATTCTCTCTTTATCGTCTAAGTTATACAGTCTTTTGTATACTCAAAGCGATCATTCCCTTTAATCCTTAACTCGGCTTCGTTACGTTAAACGTTATTATCTTTAATTCAACTTCTTTACCATTCACGGTTTAATCATTGATCTTCATCATCTTACGGTCAAACCATACACGGGGTGTAGGTTCTATCCGTTTAATATTTACGTACCCTCAACCTTAACGCCGGTTATAGTGTTCAACGCATACATTTTATTCTAACGTTCTCATCCGACTCACATTCGGCTTCCATTAATCTTATTACCGTTCATTATGGATTCTTAATACCATTCATATCTTACTTATTACTTTCGTTATCCATTACTTGAACCCCATGTTCATTAGTCATTCTTAATGCCCAAGCCATACCGTTCGTTGTATGCTAAGACCGCTCGTTTATCGTAACAGCGTTGTATTTGCAGCGTCTATACTCTTTACACTTATCTCTCACTATCATGACATAACATCAAAATGTTATTCATTACCATCGTCGCTTAATGTTTAAGGAATCACAACCATAGCAATCCTCCACGTTCGTTTATCGTAACTACGATCCCTGGATATCGGTTTCGTAACTCACGTTTACATTCTTTCTCTTTTACTCTCATTTAATCTTTTCGTCGACCTTCATTAGAGGTTTAATTCACTTGTTTAACTGTTATATTAGTTGAACATTATGTTCTTTATCTTCCCATACGTTTCCCCCAAGAGTTAAGCAGTTAAAAGCTCTTCTTTGGCTTTTTCCCTACTTTGGCCATTTGCCTTTCTCTCCTTCTATCTCTCGCTTGCATGGCGTGAGTTTGCGATGCCGGCTCCACATGCAGCGTTGCAGAGCCACTTTACAAGGCATGGTTGGCGCTGCGGCGCCAAGCCCTAATTCTTGATAATTTCTTGTAAGTGTTAACTTCATTTTGAGACGCTACTTCCCGATCTCATAACTCCTTCGTTATAACACCGAATGAGGTGATTCCAAAGCCATTCTCTTCCTTATCTTACGTACTTCAATCCCCCTCAGACAAAAATTCATTCTAAATCCATTAACGTGCCATTCGATTGGCTTGATCTTCACCCTTTGTTTATTTTACGTTTTTAACGCTGTTTGTTTGTTCGTCCGTAATTTGGTCATCCAAACTCGGAATTCCTTTGTTCTTGAGTCCACAACTCACATTTTCTATGTTCTTTTACATTCTTATGAAACCCTACACGTTCAGGTTAATTTACTAACTTTCTAATTCTCATTTGTCTTTTACAAAAATTTTGCCATAACTTCGTTATAGCTAAGTTTTAATCCGTTCTTCATGAATGTTTCTACCGTTCCTAACCAAGCAATATGCATCAAACTTATACACGATGGTTTTAAACTTGTCCATCAACAAGAAATATCCTACGATGGTTTTAAATTTGTCCATCAACAACGTTCTTCGTATTCTTCACATGTTCTTCGTGTTCTTCGCTCGTTCTTCATTTTAATCGATATTTTGGATTACGATTTCATTTTTTATTGGAATTTGATGTTATAGATCATCATTCCTTACTTATTACACCTACTTATTGATATAATCCACTCGGATCGTTCTAATTCATTACGAATCTTATACTTCCTTAAGAAATTTATTTACTAAACTTCAAATTCTTATTTTCATTATTTCTCATTATTTCAACCATATGAAATCATTCCTAACATCATCTACTTGTTATCTTCATTAAGTTATGTTTTAAACATATAAAACTTTAAAGAAAATCTAACATAGAAGTTAGGTTTTAATACATTTCCTCTATATTTTTATTCCGCTAGACAAAACCGGCGATTTTTTAGCTTTTCCATTTCACGAACATTTTCGATTCGATCAATCATGCTCATGCTCTTCCTCATCTCTCTCCATCCGAATCCTCTCTCTCACTCTAGTGTAGGATTTTTCAAATCCCATTTAAATAAAATCTAGCTTCCTATTTATAGATTTTCCAAAGCTAGGGCAAAATAGTCATTTCACCCCTAACCTCCTTACTATTCACACCTCCTTACTATTCATGACTTAAGTGTTAAGTTAACTTAGCCCTTAAGTTTACTTACCCTTTAAGTTACATGATTCCGTCTTTCGGGTTTTCGTCCGACAGTTTTAAAAACTGCGATTCTCAGAATCCAAATATTTTTGGATAATTCGTCTTTCCTTTACCGATTAAATTTTACTTATTCTTCGGATTCCTGAAAAACTGAAAAACACTTTTTGGGGTTAAGAGTTTTCCTTCATGTTTTACCCTAACGTAGCTAAACGAATGAAAAGTACACAACAGTACTTTTCGTCATTTTTATTTTGTCCAATTTCTGCACGTTTTTCGAGAAAAACTTGTATCGGCTTTCTTAACTTTTCAAGATATATTATCATTAAATATTTCGACGGAATGTCATTTCGGCATACCGAACTCTCAGAACGGCTTAGGTTATTCAAACCCTAACCCTTAGGTTTTGTTGGGTGAATAGTGCCTATTTCGTCTTTTTCCCCGAAAATATTTTGTTCCCGAAATTTTTTTATTTTCGTCTTGAAAATTCTTACTCGTTCAATATAGATCGTAGCAAGAATCCTCCTAACTTATAATCATTCTCGGTTCTAGAACGATTAATAAACACATATCACATAATATTATTAATAAAAATTCATTTTATTAATAACTAATTCTTTAAACTTAAATTCTGGAAAATCCGAATTTCCGGGTCGTTACATTTGTAGTACTATATCAATACTACAACATTATCTCATTAGACAGCCCATGAACAACAAGGAACATAGATCAAATGCTAGTCAAACATACCACCTACATGAATCGAGTTTGAATTTACTCAAGAGCTCAAGAACATGAAGAACACCTATAGCGACGGTTACATCCATTATCGCACTCTTTAATGGCGCTTTCTTTATAAAATTATTATTTTATTTAATAAATAGAAAAAAATAGTTTTTAATTATTAAAATACAAAATAAATTCCTAAAAATTATTTTAAAGTCTAAAAATAGGTTTTAATTATTTTGAATATATTTCATTAATATTTATTATTTTGGAATATTAATGGTATTTAATTTTAATTATTATAGTAAATAAATTACTTAAAAATTATTTTAATACTTGAAAAATCATTTAAAATTATATTATGGTATAAGAAAATATTTTAAGTTATTTTTAAAGACTTTTAATATTTGGTGATGAATTTCATTAATAAATTAATATTAATGATAATTAAGTTAATTAATAAATATATTAAATAAATTATGAAAGATAGAATTAATGATTTAAAAATTATATAAAAATGATTTAAAGGCTATAAAATATTTTAAGTTATAAAATATAACTTTTGATATTTTGTCATGAAAAATATTAATATTAATGATATTTGATTTATTTAATAAATATATTAAATAAATTAGTTTAAAAATGATTTTAATATTATAAAAATCATTTTAAATGAAACTAAGGTGTTCAAAATATTTTAAGTTATAAAATATAACTTTAAATATTTATAGGTAAAATTCATTAATTATTTAATACTAATTGATATTTGATTTATTTAATAATTATATTAAATAAATAGTTTAAAAATGGTTTTTTTGATTGAAAAATCATTTAAAAAGGATATAAATGGTTTAAAAATATTTTAAGTTATGATATGTTATTTTAATCGATAGAACAATCTTATGCAGTAGATCAGGCAAGTATCTAAACCTTACGCACTACCTTTATTTTATGCAAACAGGTATATATTTATGCAAGTTTCTAAATCCTTACTCTTTTATTTGAGCAAGTATCTTTACCCCTTGCATTTACTTTATGCAATGGACATGTATAGGCAAGTTTCTCGAACCCTACTTTTATTGTGCAAGTATCCTAACCTTTGCATTTACTTTATGCAATGGACATGAGTAAGAAAGTTTTAGAATTATATTATCGTTATGCCATATTATTAACTCTATTGTTATAAATTATGTATCTAACCATTCGTATTCATGCAAGTTCTCAAACTTTATTCGTTCATTGTTTATCAGTACAGTATTATTGAATAATCCAGATATTTATTTTGTTCGTTAATCTCTAAATATGGTTATACAAGTGTCCCCACTTGGATAATCATTGTATTTAATCACATGTTAATACATACCTATTAATTTTCGGTATGTATATATTAATTAAAGGTCGTCTAAGCTATTTGGCTCAACTAGACACAGATTTAGAAATATCGTTGAACGTGATAGAACTTTATTGTATCCAACCGAATCGTTTTGGTTCGGATTCCCGACTAAGTATGAACATCCCGAATCTGGGAAACTTTTATTCGCCTAAGGCGGATGTGTTGAACAAAAATATCATTCTTGTATGTAGTATTGATCAATCTGAGGCACATTAGGCGATCACCCTCGTGCTGTAAAGTTATGACAGATTCTTGGATGAAGTTCTGCTAAACCTTAGCAAAAATAAAAAATAATGTTCATAGTCTGTCAACTGATCTTCATTTATAATAAGTACGTAATTTCAAAAATTTGAAATATAATTGTAATGTTGTTTAGTGTTGCTTCAGTTTACTTCACAACTATTGTTTCGTTGTAGAAGTGTCATTCAAAGAAAACATTTAATCCATTCAGCTAATGTTTATTGTTTACTATTACTTGTTGGGCACTCAAATGCTCATCCTTGCTTAATTTAAATGTTTTCAGTTAAGTATGATCAGCCAAAGGGCTCTGCCAAGAACAAAGGGAAAGGAAAGCTATCAGAATAAGTTTGTGTTATCTTATGTAATAGCTAGACTTAAATAAGATGATTATATTTATTATCTATCATGTAATGAAATGTTTTAAGGTCGCGTACCTGGGATTTAGACAACTCTTATATGTAAATTAAGTTTGATATTTATGACAATATTATTATTATTTCCGCTCATAGAAATGGTAACGTAAAGCAGTGAGTTCGGGTTTCAAGTACCTAAATTTGGGGGCGTTACAATATATATAATGATGACTTTAGGAAATGTACATTGTTTAATAGAAATTAAACGAAGAATGTAAAGTATGAGAAAGTAAATAGTATTCAATTACTATGGTAGTTAACCAAGGGTATTTGAGTATTGATTTAGGGACATGAGAACGTTAACAAGCCTTAAGGAAGAATAGTAATGTGAATCGAGTTTTAGTAATGAAATAAATTCGATTAAGTTATAAAAGAGAAAGAAGTTGGTAAAAACAGTATGATTAGATTGTTTGGTAGCTAATTACAGTGTGCTATGTGAATATATCATGTAGGAATTGTAAAGATCAAGAACTGTTGAATTTAATTTGAAGACGCTTGAAGGCAAGTTTTCTTAACGCTTGTCTAACCTTCGTGTTAGCCAAGTTTTCTGTGATTCATGTTCTGAGATGCATGAATTGTTTTATGAAAGTGTCGATGCTAGTTTTAACTCGGCTAGACTAATCCTAAGAGTTTGATTGATTTGTTTACAAGTTTTTTGATATAGTATTGTTAACGCTATCATATGCCAATTATTTGGTACAGATTCAAAGGTAAGCTTGAGTATGAACAAACAAATGTATTTTACATCGAATATTCGATGGGCATGAGAGGTTGCCAAAACTTAAACGTAGATACATTTAACGGATGAGTGTTGATCAACATAAAGTACTATAGACTGATCACCTAGAAGTGCTCATAAGATATATCGGACTTACGGACTTAGCGCCGGGTTGTCTTTTTTCTTGAATGAAAACCAAAAGAGGATGTTCATGGTCTTTTGACTTACTCAGAAATCCTAAGTTACTATATGTACTATGGAATTGATTTATGAAATGAAAAGTGTTATTTTACTGTTTCATAGTAATTCATAACAACTTGTTCAATTGATGAAGAATAATCATATAATTCTCGACGTGGTATTTGTATTATATATTACTAAACTTGCTAAGCTAGTTATGCTCACTTCTTACTTGAATTATATGATTGCAGCTAAGGCTGAGCGAACTGAGGGTTCTAGTAAAGATAAAGGAAAGGCTAAGATGGATAAGTAGATTATCCTGTAATAGATTAGTAAGTTTGTATGAGTTATACTATGACGAACAAAGAATGTATTTGGTTAAAAGAACTTGGGAAATGATTTATTATTATTGTAATAAGAATGTAGTAAATACAATCATTTTGATGTTGTTTCACTGGAATGAATGTATAGTTATGAGTACTGTGTAACACCATATCTGAGGGTTAAAAGTACCCGAATTTGGGGACATCACATTTCAACAGTTAACGGTAAAAGTTTTGCCGTTATTTTTATAAAAAATTATTTCTGTCGTTTTCTAACTCTGACAGTAATTCTGTCGTGGGGTCCACCAATGATTGTGCCGTCATACGAATATTCCATTATAAAACGAATATTCCCCAACCAAACGAATATTTTATGACAACTTGCTTACTTTGTAAAATTTGTAAATATTACCCACAACTATAACATTATATCAAATGCACATTTTATTACTCAAAATGATACTTAGAGAAAATTAAATCTTTATTCATAAAGGTTGGGGTCTTACAACCTCCCCTACTTATGAAATTTCGTCCTCGAAATTGGTGTACATACTTGGTATGTCGAAGATGTGAGGATACCTTGTTTTCATTTTAGATTCTAACTCTTATGGTATAACCAAGCGTAGAATATGTTTCTTCTTATCCAAGATTTTAACAAGTACCTCTTCATACGTTAATTCTTCTTCTATCTCGTCTGGTTCTAATTCAATAATGTTGTTCGGGTCGTTCACATATTTACATAACATAGATATGTGAAAAACGTTATAAACACGAGATATACTTGGCTGTAAGGCAAGTCTATAGGCCATAATTTCTACTCGACGAGGGTTTTAAATAGACCAATATATTGAGGGTTGATATTTCCTCTCTTCATCGATTCGTGCTTCTGAAATAGCACCTTCTTGCACTTTCTTCTTCATATTCATCAGCTCCGGGTCTGTAGCTTGAGCGACTTTAACTTTATCGATCAAAGTCGATTCTAATCATATATTTGTCATCTTCACGTGGGTCTCTAGAGTCTTTAACTCTATCTCCATCATTTGTAAGCCATATAAAATAGGTCTTTATGTTAACAACATCACACTTGTACCCACATATGATCTTCTACTCAATGCATCAGCTACCACGTTCGCTTTTCCGAGACGGTATTAAATGGTATGGTCGTAATCATTCAACAGCTCGAGCGAACATCTTTGGCGCATGTTATGTTCATTCTGGGTGAAGAAATAATTAAGGGTTTTGTACCGGGTTCAAGGTCAATACAAAATTCAATTTCACGCTCTAGGGGTAGGCTAGGATGTTCTTCAGGGAATACGTCAGGAAATTTATTAACAATAGAAATATCATTCAAATTTGACATATTTTTGTTTAAATCTGTGACATGGGCTAATAAATCTTGACATCCATTTTTCAATAAACGAATAGCTTTATGGCTTGATATGACAATGATTGACTTTAGTGGTTTGATTGCTTGAATTTGCATAATAGGTTGGTTAGGAATATTAAAGCTAAAAACCTTACGAAAAGAATCAATTTTAGCATGATGAGTTGATAACCAATTAATCCCTAAAATCACATCAAATGCAAGTATTTTCAAAGAGATGAGATCAACAGATAGTGTGAGGGTGCCGATTTGAATCAAACCAAATTTATAAACGGTGAATGTAATGAAGGTTTCTCCTAATGAAATTTCAACCGATAAGTAAAACTCTAATTTCTCATGAGTCAAGTTCAAACATTGAGCATAAGTAGTGAATAAAAGAATGGGTAGAACCGGTATCGAATAAGGTATAGACTTTGCAAGATTTTATGATTAGCTTACCCGTGATAACTTCATTCGGGTTCCTCACTTTTTGGGAAGTCACAAAAAATGCTCTCCCTTAAACTACCGACTTTGACTTGTCTGGGACAGCCTTTGGTGTCGCCATCCCAACTGGACTTGACTTCACTTCATGAAAAAATTGAGCTAAATGACCTTCTTTTCCACAATTTAAACACACTTTGGGCTACTACGTATAGTTTAGACGGATGTGTCCCTCCTGTCTGCATTTATAGCATACGACCGGTGGTCATTCTCCTTCCTTGGAAATGGGTGTTGGTGCTGATGTCGATGTCTTTCCGTCATTATTAAATATTCTCTTCTTAAAGTTGTTCCCACTTAGTTCACCTTTCCTATTATCTTGGTCATGATTACCACCGAAGTGGTTACAATTTCTGGCATGATAATTTCCTCCACGATGGTTATCATTGTTCCGATGACCGTTGCCACCAGTACAATTATTATAGTGTTGTTGGTCGTTATCTTTTGGTTGGGCTGACTCATTATGGTGCTCCAATAACTGAGCCCTATTCACAACATCTGAATATAAACAATGTTTGTGAGAAATGAGGTATTGATAAATTTTAGGCTTCAAACCTCGCAGAAACATTCGCGTCATACGCTCCTCATTATCTACCAAATGGGATGCAAACCGGGATAACTTCGTAAAATTTACCTCGTATTGCGATACAGTTATATTGTCTTGTTACAGCTTGATGAATTCCACCTCCTTCACGTGACAAATACTTTCAGGAAAGTACTTGTCATTGAACAATTCTTGGAACTTCTCCCAAGACATCTTCAATGCGGAAAGATCAGTACGTTTTACAGATTCCCCACCAATAATCTGCCTCTCCTAACATAAAGGTGTCAAAGGAAATCTTTTACTCCTCGGAGCATCCCAAGACATCAAATATCTTAGGGATCTGCTTAATCCATGCCTCTGTCTCAAGTGGCTCTAGCTTTCCCAAAAACTCCGGTGGTCCCAGCTGTAACGCCCGAGAAAATCGGATTTTTATGATAATTAAATTTTTATTTGATTATGTGAATTAAATGAATTTAATTGATTTATTTTGAGAGTAAACTATGTGAAGGTCGTTCTATGACCTAGAATGTGCTAATGTGGTTAGTAATCTGGCTACGTGCTAAAATTTATTGTTTAGAATTTCTGAGATGAAAATAAATGTTTTCCGAGAAATTCCCGTAAAAACACTATTCATTCGTTTCTGCTCGGGGAATTACTTTGAAATTCCGAGAAACGCGTAATAATAGAATATTAAGATGAGATGAAATATCTAATAATATTTCATTTATGGAAAATGAAGTTTTCACCTGCGGACTTAAAACCTAAGGGTTGAGTATATTGATTTTCGAGAAGGAAATGAAACACGTAGAAGGAATTGCGTTATTACTAGAGCTTGTGTTATGCAAGTATGATACTATTTAGTGTCTATGTATAATACGAAGAATTAATACGCAGTACAATACGATCATCGTATGAGTATTATACGGAGAGAATACGTGATTTATATGTGTAGAATACGATTGGTATTATGGAATTAGGTTAAGACTTAAGGTGAATTCATGAGATTTGGATTATGTCTAGTCCAAAAAATTGAATATGTAAGCCCAAGGAATTAATTGGTTAAGCCCAAGCTAAAGCCCAATGTTAGAATGATTAAGCCCAATCCAAGAAAATCGAACCAGTGGGTCACCGAATGGGTAAAACCCATGGGGATGACCCATGGGTATTGTGGGCTGGCCACTTGGGGTGCAAGGCAAGAAAATCACCTGGTCACCAAGTATTTTACTTGGTGACAAAGTATGGAATAGTAAGGAGGTGGGGAATATTGACCTAATTGCCCTCCATTTCATTTGCTTATAAATAAAAGGCTAGAGTTGGTCATTTGAAGGTTTTTCAAGTTGCCAACCTATATTTTGAGAGAGAGAAAGAGCTAGATCATTAAGGTAATATTCCTTAATAATAGTTTATATCTCTTTTGATTTCTTTTAGTATGAGGAATCATAAATTGGTGGAGTATGCCTATTATGGAGGAATAAGGATGACTTGTTATAGATAAAATCTTTATAAGTCATGAAGACATAATAATCATAAGGATTGATGTAGGTTTAAATCATGAAAAATATTGATTGCTGAGGTTGATTGTTTGTGAACAATTGAACTCCATCAATACTTAAATATGTGCATCTTGCTTGGTTAGGATATAAATATGAAATCCATGGAGTATTCCATGTGATTTGGCTTAGAGAACACTAGTAACGAAGTTATGACGAATTTTACGTAATTAGACGTTAAACGTTGAAAATGTAGAAATTCCGGATAGGTGGTCGAAAGTTGCTGTGAGACTTGAAAATGTTGTTTTTAAATGTCAACACGTGAGTTAGAGTATTTAAGAGTCGTGGACTCAAGAAT
Source organism: Panax ginseng (assembly GCA_020205605.1). Taxonomy (NCBI): domain Eukaryota; kingdom Viridiplantae; phylum Streptophyta; class Magnoliopsida; order Apiales; family Araliaceae; genus Panax; species Panax ginseng. Next base: position 75,197,321 of record CM035131.1, on the reverse strand, counting down.
CGTTGGATTCTGACTTAAATCAAAGAAAACGAGCATTGAACGCTCATTAACATTTAATGAACGCTTAAAATGAACTTAATAGTGAATTTTGAATTAACAGATTTGAAAGTGTCAAATTCTTATATGAATGTATAGAGTATGTCATTTATGATGTGTAGGCTTTTGAACAGACCAAATCGAACTTATAATGAAGAAGTTATGGATCCGAGAAACTCACTAAAAATTTTTGAATGTTAAAATTTTACAGGTTTTGAGGTCTGCAGCCATGCTGCTGATAATGCTTTAAAGTGCTTGGCGGCATCGCTTGCAGACAAAGTTATTGCTTATCGCTTGCAGTGTGCCACCGCAACACCACTCATGTGAAGAGTTGTCGCGCGTGCGGCCTTGACCGGTTCGATCACTTATAAATCGGCGCCATAACGCCAATGTTAGGCTTAAGTGTCATGCCATGGCCTTGACAGTAGTTTTGTTAGAAAATATAGATTTTGAATTTCAGTTGTTCTGAGACCTATATGAGTTGAGTTTATATACTCAATGAATGTACTAATACTATTCCTAGGTTGCATATACTAATGTATATGGTAATGAACTTAGCAATTGAATGCATGTTATTAATTATGAACGAGGAACACAAAGTGTTATTAATGAACCATAATCGGTAAACAACATTGGTACTTCACCAATGATGATAGAGTCCGGTTAATGATGGGAGATTGTTAATAAGCCGGGATGAAGGGTAATAAGTCGAATTGACTTTATTAATGAAATAAAGCTAACTAAGACATAAAAGAGAAAGAAGTTGGTAGGAACAATGTGAGTAATTGTTTGGTAGCTAATTACAGTGTGCTATGTGAATATATCATGTAGATTCTGTAAAGGATGAGAATAGTCGATTAAGTTTTTGAAGACGCTGAAAGGCAAGTTTTCTTAACGCTTGTCTAACCTTCATGTTAGCCAAGTTTTCTGTGATTCATTGTAATGAGTTGCATGAATGATTTCAAAGAAAGGGTCAATGCCAGTTTTAACTCGACTAGACTATTCGTAAGATATAGATTGATTTGTTTACATATCTTTCTATATAGAAATGTTAACACTATCTTATGCCAAGAAATTGGTACGGATTTGAAGGTAAGGTTTGTCTATGAACAAACAAATGTATTTTTCATCGATTATTCGATGGACACGTGAGTTTGCCAAAACTTAAACGTAAATATGTTTAACGGATGAATGTTGATCAACATAGAGTACTATAGGGTGATCACCTAGAAGTGCTCGTAAGTAATGCGGATGTACAACCTTAGTGTTGTGATGTCCTTTTCAAGTATGAAAACAGAAAGCTACTGTTCATGGTCTATCGACCGGTTCAGAATTTCTAATCTATTCTATACTTTGGGAATTGATGTTATGAATTGTTAAAGTATTACTGTTTTATAATACTTCATAACTATTTGTTCAGTTATGTGTGATTGGTCATATAATTAACGAATGTGGTGTTAATGTTATCTTTTGTTAAAACTTGCTGAGCTTGTTATGCTCACTTCTTGCGTGAATTATATGATTGCAGTTAAGGATGAACGTACTGAGAAAGCTAAGAGAGATAAGGGCAAAGCTAAGATGGATAATTAACCATCGTGTAATAGACTAATATGTTTGTATGTATTATACATTATGAACAACAAACAATGTAATCGGTTTATGAACCTGGGAATGGATTTCACTTTGATTGTAATAAAAAGATAGTAATTACATTCATTATGTTGTATTTCAATGGAATGATTGTATAGTTATGAGTACTGTAAGACCCCAACTTATTATAAATGAAATTGAATTTTCTCTATTTATTATTTTGAAATAGTAAGGGAATATTCTTACTGTCGGGGAATATTCGTACGACGACGCAGCCTTGTGTGGGCCCCATAACGGAAAGCAATTAGATGAAGAAAACAACAAATATAAGTTGTTTATAAATAACGACGTAGTTGTTACCGTTAATACTATTGAAATACTCTATTGGTTAAAAACACAAGAAGCTTACCAGATTGCACCAATTATTGATTCTTACGTAAAAGGCACTTTACTTAATAATTGTTACGGTAATTACTTATTCAATATTTTATTTTATTGATTCAATAATTGCTATGTTGATATTTTATATTGTTGTTGTTTTACTAATTGTCATTTGCACGCAGATTTTCCATTATCGGATCAATAATTCATATTATTTGAATAATATTATTAGATAACATTATTGGAAATGTCTAGAAAGTTCTGTCTAAGGAGAGGTTTGGTCACCTAATTGCGCGCCAGTAAGGAGAAATCTTTATTGGAACGGCCTGGTTGTCGATATTGTGATTTTGTAATATTATTTGTGAATAATTAATTATTAATTTATATGATAAGAAAAATATTCATTTTATGTGGATATAGATGGAGAAAATTTTTAATGTGACAATTGTTAAAAATTGATATTTTATCTTTTCCGATAAAATAATTCATTTAAAAATATTATTATATTAATATAATAATGGTGATATTTTTACAATGAATGTGGGATATATGAGTGTATGAGGAGGAGTATTTTTGTTACTAAAAATATTTAAAACATGATTTTCATGTTTGTGGACCCCATTTCTTGACTGAAATTTGATTTTAGCTTGTAAAATCGCCCGTTTGTGGATTTCGGTTAATTTCTATTTGGAATTTGGAAAAACTTAAACTTATAAAGTTGTAGATAATGGAATTTCCTATGGAGAAGACAAAAGATTTGAATTTTTCTGATAAAAGGGCTATTTATTATGAATTATTGAAGTTCTGGATTAATTGATTATTATTTTTTTTGGAGTTTTAAATGACTTTTATTTGAAAAATGTTTTTGTTGCTTTTATTGAGTGGATGGCTGATGTTTGGATTCAATTAGTGTGCGTAGGAAGTTTTAGAAAAATAATAATATTATTTATTAAATTTTCTGCTTTGGTATTCTAAGCAATTTCTTTTAAATAGGGTGATTAAGTTAGAATTCAAAATCACACCAGAAACTTAAATCTTCTCTCTCTATATTATTGAGCGTATTCTTGTGAGCATTTTGATACTTTGAGTGTTGCTATATGGTGCAAGTTCCCTTCAGCACTATATCCAGTATTCCAATCAGAAGTACTGTCTTTCTGAGGTAAGGGATATTATTTTTTTTATAAATGATATTATTTCTTTCAATATCATTATGATGGAATATTGGAAAGATTTTTCTTGTGAAATTCTTGTCTCTCAGTGTTGGAGTTACTATTCACGTATACGGCACTATTCACTTATACGACACTATTCACGAATACGACACTATTAATAGAAAACTTAAATTTTCAATTTTTGTCCAAGATATCTATTATGGATACTAGTTTTGATTGTATCCATGTTTTGATCATTCTTGAATTTTGCTCCACTATGATTATTTATGAAGTATTTTTGAACTCGGATTGTTTAAAGTACGAATCCTTAATATTTGTTCTTTTATTTCATTGGATTCGTATTCTTTAAAATATTTTTCATCATCCTCAGTCCTAAATGATGATTTTACTGAATATCTTTGGCCTGTAGTGCAAAGATTAATGATTTTCTGATGAATATCTTTGGCCCATAGTGCAAAGATGAACAGGTGTTGAGATGAACATGACCAACTGATGAATATCTTTGGCCTGTAGTGCAAAGATGAATATTTAATTCAAGATGAATATTGATTAATGTTACAGGGATAAAATAATGATGATGGACTTTTAAATTCATAGATTATAGTAGATTTCATTCTCTACGTAACTCATCTATGAATTATTATTTCCGCTGCGAATATTGATCTAAAACTTGTTGTCTATTGTATTTTATCAGATTTTTCCCTGTTGAAGACTAACGATAATTTGTTCTATATTATCTTAGTCATAATATTTTTTACTGGGCTAGTTGAGCTCACCCTTTTCCTTTTTGTTTCATTTTTCTTCTTAGGAGGCGAGAATGTAGCGAGTACTAGTCGGGGTATGGAATGAAGGTCTTAGAAAGTTATTTTAGTAGTCCTCACTATTTTTATAAAATAATATATCAATAATTGTATTGAGGACTTATTTGAGTGTTGATATTGTCTAGAAGACAATATTTGTATTTAAACTCACAGTTTATATGTTGTATTAATAAAGTTGTAGTTGTTTATGTACCATGTTATTGACGACTCAAAATGGGTGATGTATACCTATTTTGGGGGCGTCACAGTTGGTATCAAAGCTTTGCGATATGATCTCTGGCGGAGATCGGGGAATAGAACTAGGAGGGGAGAGACGAGTAAATCCTTCGCTAATGTGTCCTACCTAAACTTATTTGTTGGTTGGTCAGAATATAGGGATATTATGTGATATGTTAATTTCTTTAATTAACCCTTGTTTTATGGCAGTATTTGAGAATGGCACCTGAGAATGTTAACAATGGAATAAATGAGACCATGGAGACACCTTTACTTACCAACGAGGAGAACGTGCAACAGGCTGACAATGTTCCTCCTGTAAACAACACCACTGATCAGATGATGAATGATGGGATGTTTAGAAGCTTTTTGCAGTTCATGCAAAATCAGACGAGGGAGACTCGTGTTCAAAATACAGGTGGAAATGATAGCAACGTACGGTTTGTCACAGCCAAGCAGTTCAAAGCCGGATCCGATTAAGGCAGAAACGTGGGTCAAGCAAATTACCAAGATATTCGATGTCTTGGAATGCACGGAGGAATAGAAGGTTCCATTCGCCACCTTTATGTTCCAGAATGAGGCGAGATTCTTGGTGGGAATCATGAAGTGTACCCATCCAATCAAGACTCAAAGATGTCTTGGGAGACATTTCAGAAACTGTTCAATGACAAGTACTTTCCTGAAAGTATTCGTCATATGAAGGAAGTGGAGTTTATTAGATTGGAACAAAACAACATGACGGTGTCCCAGTACGAGGCGAAGTTTGTAGAGTTGTCAAGGTTTGCACCTCATTTGGTGGAGAATGAGGAACGTATGACGCGGATGTATCTGAGAGGGTTGAAACCCGACATATGTTAATATCTCATTTCTCATAAATGTTCTCTTTATTCAGATGTTGTCAACAGGGCTCAATTATTAGAGCGAGATAACGAGTACGTTCAACCGAGGGACCACAACCAAGATCATACCGGTGACAGCAGTCATCAGAACAACGATAACCAGCAGAGAAAGAAAAATATGGACAAAGGCGATAACCACTCTGGTGGTAATCATGGCCATGAAAATAGAAGAAGCGAGTCGGGGGAGATTTTAAAAAGAGAAGATTTAACAATGATAATACAAAGACGTCAGCACCAGCAACAACTGGTTCTAAGGGAAGAGAACGACCACCGGTCGTATGCTATAAATGCGGGAAAGAGGGACATATCAGCCCAAACTGCCCACAACAGTTCAAGGTATGCTATAATTGTGGAAAACAAGGACATATGGCTCGAGATTGTACGGTAGCGAAACCAAGTCCAGCGGGGATGGTGACTCAAAAGGCTATCCCAGAAAAGTCAAAGTCAATGATTCCTGGAAGAGCGTTTGTCGTGACTGGTCAAAATGCCAGGAACCCAAATGAGGTGATCACGGGTAAGCTAATCATAAATTCTTGCGAAGTTTATACCTTACTAGATACCGGTGCTACCCATTCATTTATCTCAACTGTTTGTGCTCAACGTTTAAACTTAACTCCGGAGAAATTAGACTTTGATTTATCTGTGGAGACTCCGTTAGGAGAAATTTTCATCACATCCACTATTTATAAATCCTTTTTGATCCAAGTTGGCACCATCACATTACCCGTTAACCTTATCTCTTTTAAGATACTTGCTTTTGATGTGATTTTAGGGATTGATTGGTTAACTACTCATCATGCCAAAATTGATTGTTTTTGTAAGGTTGTTAGTTTTCATATTCCTAACCAACCTGTTGTACGAATTCAAGAAACTAAACCATTAAAATCAATCATTGTCATATCAAGTCATAAAGCTATTCGTTTATTGAAAAATAGATGTCAAGCTTTCATAGCCCATGTTATGGATTTGAATAAAGATACGTTGGATTTGAATAATATTCCTGTTGTTAGTAAATTTCCTGACGTATTTCCTGAAGAACTTCCCAGTCTACCCCCAGAATATGAAGTTGAATTCTTTATTGATCTTGAACCTGGTAAAAGCCCATTTCTAAAACCCCATATCGGATGGCTCCTATTGAACTTCAAGAGTTAAAGGTCCAACTACAGGTGTTGTTGGACATCGGTTTCATTTGTCCAAGTACATCTCCTTGGGGTGCTCCTGTTTTATTTGTAAAGAAGAAAGACGGGAGTATGCGACTTTGTATTGACTACCGAGAATTAAACCATGTCACTATCTATAATAGGTATCCGCTACATCATATTGATGACCTGTTTGACCAGTTGCAAGGAGCACAATTCTTTTTAAAAATCAATATTCATTCTGGATATCATCAGCTGAAGATTAGAACTGAGGATATTCCAAAGACTGCCTTCAGAACTCGGTACGGGCATTATGAATTCTTAGTCATGTCTTTTGGATTGACTAATGCTCATGCGGCTTTCATGGATATGATGAACCGGATATTCAAGAAATATTTGGATCAGTTTGTTGTTGTCTTTATTGATGACATCCTCATATATTCTAAAAGCCGTGAAGATCATGAGCACCATTTGAAGCTGGTACTCCAAAGGCTTCGTGAAAACAAGTTGTATGCCAAATTGAAGAAATGCGAGTTCTGGATTGAGGAAGTAGCATTCCTTGGGCACGTGGTATCAAAACATGGAGTATCTGTTGACCCGACGAAGATTGAAGCAATACAAAGTTGGGAGCAACCGAAGATGGTGACCGAAGTACGTAGCTTTCTGGGCCTAGCTGGTTATTATCGGAGATTCGTGGAAGGATTTTCTCGAATCGCTACCCCGTTAACTCAACTGACTCGAAAAGATACAAAATTCGTATGGAGCGAGGAATGCGAGAATAGTTTTCAAGAGCTTAAGAGATGACTCATTTCGGCACCTGCTCTGACAATACCATCTGGTTCGGATGGATTTGTTATCTACAGCGATGCTTCGGGCAAAGGGTTAGGATGTGTTCTCATGCAACATGGGAAAGTCATAGCCTATGCCTTGTGACAACTTAAAGAATATGAGAGGAACTATCCTACTCATGATCTAGAGTTGGCATCAGTCATTTTCGCGCTAAAGATCTGGAGGCATTATCTATATGGAGAGAAAGTTGAGATATATTCAGACCATAAAAGCCTCAAATATTTCTTCACCCAAAAGGAACTCAACATGCGGCAACGACGTTGGCTCGAGCTGTTGAAAGATTACGACCACACTATTCAATACCATTTTGGAAAAGCAAACGTGGTAGCTGACGCGTTGAGTAGAAGATCATATGCATGAACAAGTGCGATGATGTCAAGTATACGTATAGAACTAACTTTAATCGATAAAGTTAAAGTTGCTCAAGCCACAGACCCAGAGCTGATGCGTATGAAGAAGAAAGTACAAGAAGGTGCTATTCTGGAAGCGAGAATCGATGAAGAAGGAATACTTCGAGTCCACTCCAGACTTTGTGTTCCTAACGATTCTGATTTGAAGTACAAGATCATGACGGAGGCACATAATACACCGTTTGCAATCCATCCTAGAAGTACCAAAATGTATCGTGATCTTCGACATATATTTTGGTAGAACAATATGAAGAGAGAGATTGCAAAGTTTATCTCAAGGTGTTTAACTTGTTAACGTGTAATGGTGGAGCATCAAGTGCCTAAGGGTCCATTGCAATCACTTGAGATTCTGAAATGGAAGTGGGAACACATTTCCATGGATTTCGTTACGGGTCTTCCCACGGTTTCTGAAGGCATAGATATGATTTGGGTTATTGTTGATAGATTAACTAAGTCTGCTCATTTCTTGTCGATACGGGAGACTTATTCCCTTGAATGTCTTGCTCATATGTATGTAAATGAGATTGTGAGATTGCATGGCATGCCAGTATCCATAGTTTCGGATTGTGACCCAAGATTCACTTCACGATTTTGGGTTAGTTTGCAAAAAGCTATGGGCATGGATTTACGATTCAGTCCGGCATACCATCCTTAAACTGACGGACAATCAGAGAGGACTATTCAAACTCTTGAAGATCTATTGAGACTCTGTGTCCTAGATTTCAAAGGGAGTTGGGATAAGTATTTACCATTGGTGGAATTCTCCTACAACAACAGTTATCAGGCAAGTATAGGTGTGGCTCCATTCGAAGCATTATACGGATGAAAGTGTCACTCTCCAGTATGTTGGGATGAGGTGGGTGAAACAACATTGTTAGGACCAGAATTGGTACGTAGGACTACAGAAAAGATCCAAATGATTCGACAACGTATACAAACGGCACAAGATCGACAAAAGAGTTATGCGGATCTTCATCGAAAGGACGTGGAATTTAGTATTGGGGATCATGTATTGTTGCGTGTTGCCTTATGGAAGGGAGTTACAAGATTCGGGAAAAGAGGAAAGCTCAATCCATGATTTATTGGTCCATTTCAGATTCTTGACCGAGTAGAAAATGTAGCCTATAGACTCGCGTTACCTCCAAGTATGTCTTGTGTTCATAATGTTTTTCATATATATCTGTGCTTCATAAATATGTGAAAGACCCGAACCACGTTATTGAGTTAGAACCGGACGAGATAGCCGAAGACTTAACGTACGAGGAGGTACCTGTCAAGATCTTGGATAGGAAGGAGCATGTTCTACGCACAAAGGTCATACCCTAAGTCAAAGTTTTGTGGAGAAACCATGCTATAGAGGAAATGACCTGGGAGTTGGAAACGGAAATGAAAGTGAGGTATCCTCACCTTTTCGAAATACCAGGTACGTACGTCAATTTTGAGGACAAAATTTCATAAGGAGGGGAGGTTTTAAGACCCCAACTTATTATAAATGAAATTGAATTTCCTCTATTTATTATTTTGAAATAGTAAGGGTTGATTGGATTAATGTGGTTAGTTATGGGTAAAATGCGCAAATATTTTAAATAAGTAAGTGGTTATAAAATATTCATTGTTGTCGGGGAATATTTGTTTGGTCGTGGAATATTCTTACTGTCGGGGAATATTCGTACGACGGTGCATCCTTGTGTGGGCCCCATAACGGAAAGTGATTGGATGAAGAAAATGACAAATATAAGTTGATTATAAATAACGGTGTAGTTGTTACCGTTAATACTGTTGAAATACTCGGTGGTTAAAACACAGTAGCACACGATATTGCACCAATTATTGATTCTTACGTAAGAAGGCACTACTCAATAATTGTTATAGCAATTACTGTTCAATATTTTATTTTATTGATTCAATAATAGCTACGCTAATATTTTATATTGTTGTTATTTCAATAATTATCGCTGCACAGTATTTTTCATTATCAGATCAATAATTCATATTATTTGAATAATATTATTAGATAACATTATTGGCAATGTCTAGAAAGTTCTGTGTAAGGAGAGGTTTGGTCACCTAATTGCGCTATAGTAAGGAGAAATCCTTATTGGAAAGCCCCTCTTTCCTCGAACTACCGGTTGTTATATTGTGATTCTGTAATATTATTTATGAATAATTAATTATTGATTTATATGATAAGGAAAATATTCATTTTATGTGGATATAGATGGAGAAAATTTTTAATTTGAAAATTGATATTTTATCTTTTTCGATAAAATAATTCATTTAAAAATATTATTATATTAATATAATAATGGTGATATTTTTACAATGAATGTGGGATATATGAGTATATGAGGAGGATGAGTATTTTTGTTACTAAAAATATTTAAAACATATTTTTCATGTTTGTGGACCTCATTTCTTGACTGAAATTTGATTTTAGCCTGTAAAATCGTCCGTTTGTGAATTTCGATCAATTTCTATTTGGAATTTGGAAAAACTTAAACTTATAAAGTTGTAGATAATGGAATTTCCTATGGAGAAGACATAAGATTTGAATTTTTCTGATAAAAGGGCTATTTATTATGAATTATTGAAGTTCCGGATTAATCGATTATTATTTTTTTTGGAGTTTTAAATGACTTTTATATTAAAAAAAAAATTGTTACTTTTATTGAGTGGATGGATGATGTTTGGATTCAATTAGTGTGCGTAGGAAGTTTTAGAAAAATAATAATATTATTTATTAAATTTTCTGCTTTGGTGTTCTAAGCAATTTCCTTTAAATAGGGTGCTTAAGTTAGAATTCAAAATCATACCAGAAACTGAAATCTTCTCTCTCTATATTATTGAGCGTATTCTTGTGAGCATTTTGATACTTTGAGTGTTGCTATACTGATGCAAGTTCCTTTCAAAGACTATATCCAAATTTCAAATCGAAATCTTGTCTTTTCCGAGGTAAGGGATATTTTTTTTTTTATAAATGATATTATTTCTTTCAATATCATTATGATGGAATATTGGAAAGATTTTTCTTGTGAAATTCTTGTCTTTCAGTGTTGGAGTTACTATTCACATATACGACACTATTCACATACTATTCACGAATACGACACTATTCATAGAAAAATTAAATTTTCAGTTTTTGTCCAACATATCTATTATGGATACTAGCTTTGTTTGTATCCATATTTTGATCATTCTCGAATTTTGCCCCACTATGATTATTTATGAAGTATTTTTAAACCCGGATTGTTTAAAGTATGAATCCTTAATATTTGTTCTTTTGTTTCACTGGATTCGTTTTCTTTAAAATATTTTTCATCATCCTCAGTCCTAAATGATGATTTTACTGAATATCTTTGGCTTGTAGTGCAAAGATTAATGATTTTCTGATGAATATCTTTGGCCCGTAGTGCAAAGATGAACAGGTGTTGAGATGAACATGACCAACTAATGAATATCTTTGGCCTGTAGTACAAAGATGAATATTTAATTCAAGATGAATATTGATTGATGTTACAAGGATAAAATAATGACGATGGACTTTTAAATTCATAGATTATAGTAGATTTCATTCTCTACGTAACTCATCTATGAATTATTATTTCCGCTGCGAATATTGATCTACAACTTGTTGTCAATTGTATTTTATCAGATTTTTCCCTGTTGAAGACTAACGATAATTTGTTATATATTATCTTAGTCATAATATTCTTTACTGGGCTAGTTGAGCTCACCCTTTTCCTTTTTGTTTCATTTTTCTTCTTAGGAGGCGAGAATGTGCGAGTACTAGTCGGGGTATAGAATGAAGGTCTTAGAAAGTTATTTTAGTAGTCCTCACCATTTTTATAAAATAATATATCAATAATTGTATTGAGGACTTATTTGAGTGTTAATATTGTCTAGAAGACAATATTTGTATTTAAACTCATAGTTTATATGTTGTATTAATAAAGTTGTAGTTGTTTTTGTACCATGTTATTGACGACTCAAAATGGGTGATGTATACCTATTTTGGGGGTGTCACAAGTACCGTGTAGCACCAACTTTCGGGTTGGAAGATACCCGAATTTGGGGGCGTCACAAGTTGGTATCAGAGCATTAGGTTATAAAACTTAAGGGGGAAAGAACCTTAGGCTAATAACCTCATAAGGAAGGTAAAGTCCGAAGAAAGAAATTTGAGTCGAATGAATTAATAAGGTATTAAGAAAACTCGGTACTGAAAGATTTAAAAGATGAAAAGTAACCTTAAATAAATTAAATGTGATTTGTGCTTATACTATTGTGTATTATGTATTAATCAACTTGTTATGTGCTTATACTATTGTGTATTATGTACTAATCAACTTGTTATGTGCTATTGTAAATGCAATGAGATCATTGTATTTGGTATTGTTGGATAGGAATGTGCATATGCGCACGGTGGTGTAGACACAGAATGAGGAGATAACTGCCTTGTATGAGGCGAAGGAATCTATAGAGGTGGATTTTAAGTCAGAGCACGATGAGAAAGTGCTTATGACGGATAAGGTAAGTCACTATAAGGAAGAGGCCATAGAGCTTCGAAAGAAACTGGTTGAGAAAGACCAGAAAATAGCTAGGATATCGTACATCCACAAATGTGCTCATGAGGATTTCAAGCTAAAAATTACTTGTTATTCTATTAAGTCAGGGCAGACTCGACATACGATTAGTCGAGATATTGTTTCGATTCTAGCGAATCAGAAACATGAGAATGTCGTAAGGCAGTGTTAGGAGATCGTTTGATCTTTTTGTATATGTATAGTGACGTAAAACCCTATTTTGTATAATTAAGGGTAGTCTTTTTGTAAATCCCAATTTTTGTAGAACTCAATCGTGGGATAGTAATGTAATAGCTTTTTGGCTAAGGATGCAAAGTGTAAATAGTTTTGACTATAAAAGCGTATTAATATAATGAAGTTTTTATTTAATGTGTTTGTTGTGGTATGAGTTGTTATTTGAGAATGATAACTAAGCAGTTAAATAGATAATAATGAAACTTTATTTATTTAATCAGAATTATGCCGCCAAGAAGGAGACAACGTAACCAAGAGGCCGAGTCTCATAATGAAAATCAGGGGGTCCTAATAACCCTATGCAAGAGTTCGTTAATTTATTAACGAAAACATTTAACCAAGTTGGGGGAGGAATTCATGTAGCTCCTGGGGTAGTAAGAACAACTACCTTTAAGGAATTTAAGAGTGTGGGTCCTCTGGAGTTCCGAGGAACGACGGACCCCTTAGAGGCCCAGACATGGGTAAAAGAGATAGAGTAGGCGTTTGTTATTATTAACGTAAGTGAGGCGCAAAAGACTTCTTTTGCGACTTACATGATGAAGGGGGAAGCCAACTACTGGTGGGAGGCTCACCAGGGTGGGGCTAGAACAGAAGCAGTTACATGGGAACAGTTTAAGAAAGTATTTTTTGAAAACTACTTCCCTACTAGCATGCAGGGTCGGATGGAGATTAAGTTCTTTGAACTTAAACAAGGGGATATGACTGTTCCCCAATATGCAGCCAAATTCAATGAATTGGCAAGATTTGCTCCACATCAGGTGGACACAGAAGCGAGGAAGGCACGTAGGTTTGAGTAGGGCTTGAAACCCTGGCTCTATAGTAGCATTTTAGTGTTTTAGAGTGCTTCCTACGGAACCATTCTGGAAAAGGCAATTATTTCCAAAGGTGGTGGTGAGGCGTTGTCTCAATACCACAAGGAAAGGAAGAATAAGAATAAGAGTGAGGGAGGAAATAAGGCAAAGGTTGCCAGTGGGAGTGGCAACATGCCTAAGAGGAAGAGTTTCAACCCTGGGGATTCTAGGGTAAAACAGGGAGATCTTAAGCGTAGGAAGGAGGCATGCAAGACATGTGGAAAGACTCTTATGGGAGTCTGTTTAAAGGGGAAATCAGTTTACTACAACTGTGGGCAGGAGGGACATCTGTCACCCAACTGTTCTAACCCTAAGAAAAACCATGGATGTTTTGTCTGTGGGTCGTTGAATCACATGGCAAGAAATTGCCTGAAGAAAGGGTTAGAGGGAAATAAGGGTTCTAGTAGTGGTAAATTAGTTATTACTGGGCCAACACCATCAGTGGGTTGCATCAACGGATGTATTAGCAAGTATCATTCCAGTCAATGATATAAATGCTTATGTGTTATTTGACTCGGGTGCTACTTGTTCTTTTATATCATGTGGATTCGCTAAGAGATTAGGTTTAATCCCTGAAAAGTTAGCAATACCTTTAGACGTTAAGGTAGCAAACGAAGAGATAATCCCCATTGAACATATTCATAAGGATTGTTGCGTAGATATTAGAGGGAATAAGTTATCGGTAGATTTAGTACCGATAAGGTTAAAAGAATTTGATGTAATTCTTGGTATGGATTGGTTGATTAACCATAAGGCTATAACAAATTGCCATAGGAAAAGTGTGAACCTTCAGCTTTCTAAGAAAACCAAGGTAGTGTTCTTCGGTAGTAAATCACCGAGACACTCTTGTTGTCTAACGATGACACAAGCTAGGAAGATGTTGAGAAAAGGATGTGTAGGTTACCTATGCCATATGGTGGATACCCAAAGAGTGGGGACATCCTTGGACCAGATACCTATAGTGCAAGAGTTCGCGAATGTATTTTCGTATGAATTACCGGGTATTCCACCGGACATGGAGGTTAAGTTTGTAATTAATCTGTTACCGAGTACGACACCAGTTTTAAGGGCACCATATCGAATGACGCTAGTAGAGATGAAGGAGTTAATGGTTCAATTACAGGAACTATTAGATAGAAAGTACATTCAACCGAGTGTGTCTCTTTGGGGACCACCGGTAATGTTTGTAAAGAAAAAGGATGGGTCGTTAAGACTTTGTATCGACTATCGAGAGTTGAACAAGTTAATGATTAAGAATAAATACCCGTTACCCAGGATCGATGATCTATTTGATCAGTTGAAAGGGGAAAAGTATTTTTCTAAGATAGATTTACGCACGGGGTATCATTAGTTAAAAGTAAGGAAGGAGGATGTACCTAAGACGGCGTTCAGAACTCGTTATGGTCTTTCCGAGTTTCTAGTGATGTCGTTTGGGTTGGCTAATGCGCCAGCCACATTCATGGATATGATGAACATAGTGTTCAAGTAGTATTTAGACAAGTTCGTCGTAGTGTTCATTGATGATATTCTAGTCTATTCTAAGACGTCAGAAGATCATGCCGAGCATTTAAGAATAGTGTTGAAAACACTACGGAAGGAAAAGTTGTATGCGAAATTCACAAAGTGTGAATTTTGGCTTGAGCGAGTGCAGTTTCTAGGACATGTTATTGATAAAGATGGCATTTCTGTGGATCCAGCAAAAGTAGAAGCAGTTAATGAGTAGGAGCAATCGAAAATGCCAACTGAGGTTCAGAGTTTTCTTGGGTTAGCGGGATACTATAGAAGGTTCATTCTGGACATTTCTAAAATAGCTACTCTGTTGACGAATCTGACAAGAAAGTCGGTGAAGTATGTGTGGACTGAAAAATGTGAAAACAGTTTTCAGGAACTGAAAAAGAGGTTAAGTGAGGCACCTATATTGTCCTTACCAGACGATACAGGGAACTTTGTAGTATATAGCAATGCTTCGCATAAAGGAATGGGTTGCGTGCTCGTACAGCATGACAAGGTCATTGCGTATGCGTCACGTCAATTAAAGGATTATGAGAATGTCTATCCTACTCATAATCTGGAATTGGCAGCTGTAGTTTTTGCCTTAAAAGATATGGAGGCATTATCTATATGGTGAGAAGTGTGAGATATACACGGACCACAAAAGTCTGAAATATATCTTCACACAGAAGGAGTTGAACATGAGACATAGAAGGTGGTTGGAGTTAATAAAAGATTATGACTGTGATATTTTATATCATCCGGGGAAAGCAAATGTAGTAGCCGATGCGCTAAGTAGGAAGGGTAGAGAGGAACTATCAATGTTAACAACTCAGAACGAGTTGATAATAGGGATGGCAAGAATGGAGTTAGAAGTTAAGTTACCGGAGGAAGCGATGGAAATGTTATTTTCCATGGAAACCCAACCGACCATTGTGGAACAGGTTAGGGGAGTACAATTAAACAACGAGGAATGCAAGCAGATGAAGAAGATGATAGAAGATGAAGAAAAGACTAAGTATAACCTCGATATGGAGGGATTACTTCGTTTTGAAAGAAGAATTTGGGTTCCCAATGATCCCAAATTAAAGGAGGAAATAATGGTGGAGGCCCATAGTTCGAGGTACTCGATACATCCCGGTAGTACGAAGATGTATCAAGACCTTCGTCAGAACTTTTGGTGGCTGAATATGAAGAGGGAGATAGCAGAATATGTTCGTAGGTGCATAACTTGTCAAAAAGTTAAGGCTGAACACCAACGACCGAGCGGGTTGTTGCAACCGTTAGAAATTCCAGAGTGGAAATGGGAGCACATCACAATGGATTTTGTAGTGGGACTTCCAATAACAAGGAAAGTATAACATGCTATTTGGGTGATAGAGGATCGATTGACGAAATCGGCTCATTTTCTACCAATAGGAGTTAGGTATAACCTAGAACAATTAGCTAAGCTGTATATGAAGGAAATTTTTTCCAGACATGGAGTACCTGTTTTGATTGTGTCAAATCGTGATCCACGATTCACATCGAACTTTTGGAGGAGTTTGCAAGAGCAAATGGGAACACAGTTATAATTGAGTACGGTGTATCATCCTAAGAGGGATAGTCAGAGTGAATGGACAATTCAAATGCTTGAAGATATGTTAAGATCTTGCGTTATGGATTTCAAAGGGAGTTGGGATGAGTATCTACCGTTGGTGGAATTCTCGTACAACAATAGTTTTCACGCTAGTATAGGCATGTCGCCTTACTAAGCATTGTATGGAAGGAAGTACCGAACTCCATTGTGTTGGGATGAGGTGGGTGAACGTCAGATGTTGGGACCTGAGATGGTACAGCAAACGACAGACATGGTGAAGATAATATGTGCTCGATTAGTTGCGGCCCAAGATAGGCAGAAGAAGTATGCAGATCCTCATAGAGAAAATAGAGAATTCGATGTAGGATCTTTGGTTTTCTGAAAGTATCACCTTGAAAGGGGAAGATACATTTTGGAAAGAAAGGGAAGTTAAGTCCAAGGTTTGTAGGACCTTTTGAGATATTAAGAAGGGTAGGAGAGGTAGCTTATAAAGTAGCCTTACCTCCAGAAATGGAACGCATTCATAATGTGTTTCACGTGTCTGTGTTGCGTCCTTCTAAACCGGACTATAAACATGTAATAGAGTATGAATCTATCCAGATAGAGGAAGATTTATCATATGAGGAACTTCCGATTCAAATTACTGATATGAAGGAACACATTTTAAGATTTAGGTAGTACATTCAGTGAAGGTGTTATGGAGAAACCACAATGCTAAAGAAGCAACGTGGGAACTCGAAAGTAAAATGAAGGAAAATTTTCCTCATTTGTTTATGTAATTATAAGGTAGATTCTGGGGACAAAATCCTTATTAGGGGGAGAGAATGTAATGCCCGAGAAAATTGGATTTTTATGATAATTAAATTTTTATTTGATTATGTGAATTAAATAAATTTAATTGATTTATTTTGTGAGTAAACTATGGGAAGGTCGTTCTATGACATAGAATGTGCTAATGTGGTTAGTAATCTGGCTACGTGCTAAAATTAATTGTTTAGAATTTTCGAGACGAAAATAAATGTTTTCTGAGAAATTCCCGTAAAAACACTATTCATCAGTTTCTGCTCAGGGAATTATTTTGAAATCCCGAGAAATGCGTAATGATAGAATATTAAGATGAGATGAAATATCTAATAATATTTCATTTATGGCAAACGAAGTTTTCGCCTGCGGACTTAAAACCTAAGGGTTGATTATATTGATTTCCGAGAAGGAAATGAAACGCGTAGAAGGAATTGCGTTATTACTAGAGCTTGTGTTATGCAAGTATGATACTATTTAGTGTCTATGTATAATACGAAGAATTAATATAAAGTATAATACGATTATCGTACGAGTATTATACGGAGAGAATACATGATTTATACGTGTAAATACGATTGGTATTATGAAATTAGGTTAAAACTTAAGGTGAATTCATGAGATTTGGATTATGTCTAGTCCAAACAATTGAATATGCAAACCCAAGGAATTAATTGGTTAAGCCCAAGCTAAAGCCCAATGTTAGAATGATTAAGCCTATAACGCCCCAAAATCTGGTCTATCTTCACACCCAGATTATATACGTCGCGATCCCATCTTCTTCCAAACATAAATCCTTATATACTGAAATATAACAGCAAACACTCTCAAATCCCAGGTTATAAAAACCATATAACCTTTTTCATTATAAATAATGATAAATAAATTATTCATTCCATCTTACAAGAGTGACTTTCATCCGCCACTAAGGATACATAACAGCTCATTAAACTAATCTAAAGTTCATTCAACTTATTTTATATTACAAGTCTTCACTTGATCTTCTCGCTCATCCACATTCTGAATGGCACTTCATCTGGATACCATCAGCTTGATCTTTACGAGATCCTTAAGTTCTTCTAACATTGTTCGCTGAAAATATTTTTCATTTAAAGCAAGTGTGAGCATTCAATTGCCCAGCAAGTCATAACAGTTGAACAAACATCTTGAAGAATTCAAACATTATTTTAAGACTTCAATAACCGAACAAAGGTTATGAAGCAGCTTGAATAATAGGAATAATCTCGATTCCTATCATTTTAAAACAATAATCACTTTACTTTAAAATACTTTCATTCTTCTACCTTTTTCATACATATTCTATCTAGCTAAAATCATTAGCACAGACTTAACAATAACGGATCATGTATGAACATAGCATTCTCTTATTGAACAGTTAAATCACAGAACATTTCACCTCATAGAAACACCGAAGTTTTCACATTGTGGCACAAGGCCTCATACGTTCTACCACCTTGTACAAATATCTCACATTAGCACATAGACGGAACTTCTCAAGTTCAACATCTGAGAAGTTTAAGAAACTAGCATTCATTTGAAATATGAATGAAGTTAGGAAACTTGCCTTACGTACAGCTACAACTTACACTGAATTTCTCATTCCAGTTCCTATGTAGCACATAAGAAAAACAACACATACACTAATTAGTTATGTATATTTGACTTATGCATTAGTTTGCTTAACTTTACTTCTTAGGGTTCGCGTTCTTATAACCTAAGTTTACGCGACCACTTTCATTATCGTTCTACGGCTTCATGACATACGGAGATGTCTTAATTTTATGTTCATCAACTTTGATGTTTTACATCTTATCTTCTTCTTATTACTTCTCTAAGACTCGGCACACATCGCTTCTCTGCTAGTAGTCCATATGGTACTTTGAGTGGTTTCCCACAAACAACCAACAAACAAGTTCTTATCATCTCTGCCTTACCGCCCATAACAGTGAGTTATATCGGTTGCCAGTTTTGTATATACCTTCGCTCTCTGAAGGAATTGTTTAGCCCAGCTCCAATATGTCAACCATCAAAGGTTACTATTGTACTACAACTTAACTTATCTTAACTTATCCGAACTATTTAAACTAAAATCTTCGTTAAGTTAATTTCTCATTCCTTATGGCTTCTTGGCAACTAAATGCCACCCCTCAGGATTCATTCTTATACGACTCACCTTCAGCTTTCATTACTCTTATTATCGTTCATTATGACTTTCTTGATAATTCATGTCTTACTTACTACCTTTGTCAATGTCTAGGTCATACAACCAGGGTATACTTAGAATGTTCGTCCGAAGCGAATACGATTCACGAGGATCGTTTACATATTCAACATTCACGTTGCTCGTCTTTTAATCTCTCATTCAACCTTTACTCAAGGTTTTAATCATTTTGGATCGTTATCCATCCCATGAACCTCATGTTCATTATTCTTTGTTAATGTCGAAGCCATACTGTTCGTTGTATGCTAAGACTGCTTGCAACTACGTTACGTTTACGTTTACGTTTATTCTCTTCTTGATCATTTAATCTCTTTTGACCATTTTGTTCAACCTATACTAAAGGTTTAATTCACTTGTTTAAGTGTTATATTAGTTGAACATTATGTTCTTTATCTTCCCATACGTTTCCCCCAAGAGTTGAGCAGTTAAAAGCTCTTCTCTGGCTTTTTCCCTACATCGGCGCTGCGGTGCCATTATCCCTTTTATTTCTCGCGCTGTTGCGTGAGTTTGTAGTACTTGAATCCCACCTTTCAAGGCATGGCTGTTGCCGCGGCGCCAAGCCCTAACCCTAGAAATTTTCTCTAAGTGTTAAATCCAATTTGAGACGTTTACTTCCCGCTTTCATAACTTCTTCGTTATAACTCGGAACGAGGTCATTCCAAAGCCATTCTCTTCCTTATCTTATGTACTTCAATACCCCCCAGACAGAACTTCATTCTGAATCCTTTAACGTGCCATCTGATTGGCTTGATCTTCACCCTTTATTCGTTGTACGTTTTTAACGCTCTTCGTTTGTTCATCCGTAATTCGGTCATCCGAACTCGGAATTCATTCGTTCTTGAGTCCATGACTCACGTTTTCTATGTTCTCTTACATTCTTATGAAACTCTACATGTTCGGGTTCATTTACTAACTTTCTAATTCTTGTTTATCTTTTACGAAATTTTCGTCATAACTTCGTTATAGCTAAGTTTTAATTCGTTCTTCATAAACGTTTCTACCGTTCCTAACCAAGCAATATGCATCTAACTTATACACAATGGTTTTAAACTTGTCCATCAACAACAAATATCTTACGATGGTTTTAAATTTGTCCATCAACAACGTTCTTCACATGTTCTTCGTGTTCTTCGTTCGTTCTTCATTTTAATCAATATTTTGGATAACGATTTCACTTTTTATTGGAATTTGATGTTATAGAACATCATTCCTTAATTATTACACCTACTTATTGGTATAATCCTCTCGGGTCGTTCTAATTCATTACGAATCTTATACTTCCTTAAGAAATTTATAAAGTAAACTTTTACTTCTTATTTCTTCATTTTCTTACGATTTCAACCATATGAAATCATCCCTAACATCATCTACTTCTTATTCTCATTAAGTTATGTTTTTAAACATAAAAACTTAAAGAAAATTTATGAAAGACTAGGTTTTGGATTACCGTTCTCATTTAATCTCTTTCCGTCAGACAAAGGTTGCTCCCGAGCAAATTTTTCTACTTCCTTCTCCTTCCCATCCTCCCATCCGAACTCCCTCTCTCTCTCTCTCTTTCAAAGTAGAGGATTCTCAAAATCTCAATTAAAAGAAAGTTAGCTTCCTATTTATAGAAAATCTAAAGCTAGGGCAAAATAGTCATTTCGCCCCCCTTAACCTCCCTACTATTCATGGTTTAAGGACTAAGTTAACTTACTCCTTAAGTTTACTTAACACTTAAGTCTACTTAGCCTTTAAGTTTGCTTAACTCTTAAGTTTACTTAACACTTAAGTTTATTATTTCCACCTCCTTAGTTAACCTCCTTACTATTCACGAAACTTATCCTGTAAGTTTCGTGGTTCCGTCTTTCGGGTTTTGTCCGACAGTTTTAAAAACAGTGATTCTCAGAATCCAAATATTTTTGGATATTTCGTCTTTCCTTTACCGATTAACTATTACGTATTCTTCGAATTTCTGAAAAATTGAAAAACACTTTTTGGCGTTAAGTGTTTTCCTTCACGTTTTACCCTAACGTAGCTAAACGAATGAAAAGTAGATAACAGTACTTTTCATCATTTTTATTTTGTCCGATTTCTGCACGCTTTTTAAGAAAAACTTTTATCGGCTTACTTATTGTTTCACGATATATTATCGTCAAATCTTTCGACGGAAACTCATTTCGACATACCGAACTCTTAGAAAGGCTTAGGTTATTCAAACCCTAACCCTTAGGGTTTCATTAGGTGAATAGTGCCTATTTCGTCTTTTTCCCCTGAAATATTTTTTTCTCGAAAAATTTTCATTTTTGTCTTGAAAATTCTTAATCGTTTAGCCTAGCTCGTAGCCAGAATCCTCCCGACTTATAATCATCCTAGGTTCTAGAACGATTAATAAACACATAGCACATAATATTATTAATAAAAATTTATTTTATTAATAACTAATTCTTTAAACATAAATTCTGGACGATCCGAATTTTTGGGTCATTACACTTTTCCCCTCTTATAAAAATTTCGTCCTCGGAATTTCTTAAACCACACCCTTACTCGGGTCATCACATTCACCCCTTCTTCATAGAATTTTGTCCTCGAAATTTTAGCCTACCCCTCTTCTCAACTTCTCTTCAAAGAAGTATAATGAACAACGAGGAATATAAGAATTCCTTTAAAATATTTCATACTTTTGCTGTGGGGTCAAATCGACCATGAACTCTTACTATGTTTAATAGCATAACGTCGTAACCTTTCTTCCACGGTCAGTTTACAATCACAAAGAAAGCAAACTACCTCTTACCCATAGTATACCCCATTTCGGGATATGTTCACCTCAGACTTAATCATTAGATTCTGCACCAAAATAATTTGGTTTGGCACAACATCTTCAAAGAAAGCTCGATTTTCTTTTAAACATGACATAACATTTGTCTAGCCAAAACAAGTAGCTTAGACCATACCAATAAATTGGATATCAACATGAAACATTCATCTAGTCAACTCAATTGACATCGACTACTTCTGTAAATTCTTTTCGCAATACATCAAAACGTTTTATGACGTCATGATACTGTACTTTTCACAGTACGTTGAGGACTTCGTTAGTTTGTGACTTCGTCATTATACATCATACCATAGCGGGTTGTTGATCCTAAGATCACATCCAACACCAGGTTCAATTGCATTAATAACTCCATTTTTTACCATCCTTGCATCAAATGCACTGATGATATAAAATTCATTTTGATATTTTAAATCAATTTCTGTGTAGCTGAAACAATTAGCATAGACATACCAAGAATAGTTCTTTTAAAAATCTATTGGTTCTAAAAGTTGAACAAATTCTTTCATTTTCCAAAATACGAACACATAAGCACGATTTTAATAAACTTCGAAATCTAGCATAGCTAGATGACTTGGAATATCTTATTCTCCATCTTCCTTCATTGTCTTACTGCGACAATACTTAATCTTCTCTAGCACCTTCAATACTAAGCCTACTGAAAATAACTTATTTTCAGTCTAAACATTCTTATACCTTAGTATAGTCCATTAACTTACCACACATTATGAGTTCAGGAACTTTCCACAATAATACGAGTTTAAGAACCATCCCAGACAGACCATAAGCGTCCATTCGCTGAGAAGTTCAAAAACCTACCATATCATTATGAGTCACAAATGTACCAAAAGTATGAGTTTCAAGAACTCGCACCTACCTTATCGTTCTCTACCTACCAAGTATATATATGAGAAAAGATTCACCTTCTCGTCATATACATCTTGACAACGCGACCAATTCCAATGATTATCACTATAATAAGCTAAGCAGTTGTTACACCAAGCACAAACCTCTGCCCATAACAAAGGTTCGTACAACTCAGCTATCACATGAGTCCTCAATTGAAATTTTAGAACTTCTAACTTTCTCTTTACTTGATACGAATTTTTTTAATTTGTATGCTATTCTTTACATCTCAATCTAAGTTCTTCTTACCGTACTACTTTTTAGTACTATAAATCATTCATCGTTTAACAGCTCGGCTATTACTACGATTCACTATGATCACGTGGTGATCTTCTTATCCCTCTCTCTACGATTATAGTCTTAGATACTCTTACCTAAGATTTATAACCTATCAGCTCTGATACCAATCTGTAACGCCCCGAAACCCGGTCTATCTTTACACCTGGATTCCGTACGTCACGATCCCATCTTCTTCCAAACATACATCATTATATACTGAAATATAATAACATACACTCTCAAATCCCAAGTTCTAAAAACCATATAACCTTTTTCATTATAAATAATGATAAATACATTATTCATTCTATCTTACAAGAGTGACTTTCATCCGCCACTAAGGATACATAACAGCTCATTAAACTAATCTAAAGTTCATTCAACTTATTTTATATTACAAGTCTTCACTTGATCTTCTCGCTCATCCACATTCTGAATGGCACTTCATCTGGATACCATCAGCTTGATCTTTACGAGATCCTTAAGTTCTTCTAACATTGTTCGCTGAAAATGTTTTTCATTTAAAGCAAGTGTGAGCATTCAATTGCCCAGCAAGTCATAACAGTTGAACAAACATCTTCAAGAATTCAAACATTCTTTTAAGACTTCAATAACCAAACAAAGGTTATGAAGCCGCTTGAATAATAGGAATAATCTCGATTCCTATCATTTTAAAATAATAATCACTTTAATTTAAAATACTTTCATTCTTCTACCTTTTTCATACACATTCTATCTGGCTAGAATCATTAGCACAGACTTAACAATAACGGATCATGTATGAACATAGCATTCTCTTATTGAACAGTTAAATCACAGAACATTTCATCTCATAGAAACACCAAAGTGTTCACATTGTGGCACAAGGCCTCATACATTCTACCACCTTTTATAAATATCTCATATTAGCACATAGACGGAACTTCTCAAGTTCAACATCTGGGAAGTTTAAGAAACTAGCATTCATTTGAAATATGAATGAAGTTAGGAAACATGCCTTACGCACAACTACAGCTTACGCTGAACTGCTCATTCCAGTTCCTGTGTAGCACATAAAAAAAACAACACATACACTAATTAGTCATGTATATTTAACTTATGCATTAGTTTGCTTAACTTTACTTCTTAGGGTTCGCATTCTTGTAACCTAAGTTTACGCAACCACTTTCATTACCATTCTACTGTTTCATAACATACAGAGATGTCTTACTTTTACGTTCATCAACTTTGATGTTTTACATCTTATCTTCTTCTTATTACTTCTCTAAGACTCGGCACACATCGCTTCTCTGCTAGTAGTCCATATGGTACTTTGAGTGGTTTCCCACAAACAACCAACAAACAAGTTCCCGTCTCGTCTACACTGCCCATAACAGTGAGTTAGATCGGTTGCCAGTTTTGTATATACCTTCGCTCTCTAAAGGAATTGTTTAGCCCAGCTCCAATATGTCAACCATCAAAGGTTACGATTGTACTACAACTTAACTTATCTTAACTTATCCGAACTATTTAAACTAAAATCTTCATTAAGTTAATTTCTCATTCCTTATGGCTTCCTGGAAACTAAATGCCACCCCTCAGGATTCATTCTTATACGTCTCACCTTCAGCTTTCATTACTCTTATTATCGTTCATTACGACTTTCTTGATAATTCATGTCTTACTTACTACCTTTGTCAACGTCTAGGTCATACAACCAGGGTATACTTAGAACGTTCGTACGACGCGAATATGATTCACGAGGATCATTTACGTATTCAACGTTCACGCTGCTCGTCTTTTAATCTCTCATTCAACCTTTACTCAAGGTTTTAATCACTTTCGATCGTTATCCATCCCATGAACCACATGTTCATTATTCTTTCTAATGTCGGGCCATCTTTATTTAGATTGTATGCTAAGACGCTTAAATCATTGTTACGCTTACGTTTACGTTTATTCTCTTCGTGATCTTTTAATCTCTTTCGACCATTTCGTTCAACCTGTACTAAAGGTTTTATTCACTTGTTTAAGTGTTATATTAGTTAAACATTATGTTCTTTATCTTCCCATGTGTTTCCCCCAAGAGTTGAGCAGTTAAAAGCTATTATCTGGCTTTTTTTCTCCTACATTGGCATTGTATTATCCACTCTCTCTTTTTCTCTCTTGACCATGATAAGAGTTTGCGTGCAAACTCTCAGTGCATACCATAAAAATAATAACCTTTAAGGCATGGTATGGCACCATGGCGCCAAGCCCTAACCCTACAAAATTTCTATAAGTGTTAAATCTTATTTGAGACGCTTACTTCTCGCTTTCATAACTTATTCGTTATAACTCATAAAGAGGTCATTCCAAAGCCACTCTCTTTCTTATCTTACGTACCTTAATACCCCCCAAACAGAACTTCATTCTGAATCCGTTAACGTGCCATTTGATTGGCTTGATCTTAACCCTTTATTTATTTTACGTTTTAACGCTCTTCGTTTGTTCGTCCGTAATTCGGTCATCCAAACTCGGAATTCATTCGTTCTTGATTCCACGACTCAAGTTTCTATGTTCTCTTACATTCTTATGAAACCCAACATGTTCGGGTTCATTTTACTAACTTTCTAATTCTCGTTTGTCTTTTACGAAATTTTCGTCATAACTTCGTTATAGCTAAGTTTTAATCCGTTCTTCATGAACGTTTCTACCGTTCCTAAACAACCAATATGCATCTAACTTATACGCGATGGTTTTAAACTTGTCCATCAACAACAAATATCCTACGATGGTTTTAAATTTGTCCATCAACAACGTTCTTCGTGTTCTTCGCATGTTCTTCGTGTTCTTCGTTCGTTCTTCATTTTAATCGATATTTTAGATTACAATTTCACTTTTTATTGGAATTTGATGTTATAGAACATCATTCCTTACGTATTACACCTACTTATAGATATAATCCTCTTGGATCATTCTAATTCATTACGAATCTTATACTTCCATAAGAAGTTTATAAACTAGACTTTTACTTCTTATTTCTTCATTTTCTTACGATTTCAACCATATGAAATCATCTCTAACATCATCTACTTCTTATTCTCATTAAGTTATGTTTTTAAACATATAAACTTAAAGAAAATTAATAAAAGACTAGGTTTTGGATTACCGTTCTCATTTAATCTCTTTCCGTCAGACAAAGGTTGCTCCCGAGAAAACTTTTCTGCTTCCTTCTCCTTCCCATCCTCCCTTTCGAACTCCCTCTATCTCACTTTCAAAGTGTAGGATTCTCAAAATCACAATTAAAAGAAAGTTAGCTTCCTATTTATAAAAAATCTAAAGATAGGGCAAAATAGTCATTTCGCCCCCCTTAACCTCCTTACTACTCATGGCTTAAGGACTAAGTTAACTTACTCCTTAAGTTTATTTAACACTTAAGTCTACTTAGCCTTTAAGTTTGCTTAACTCTTAAGTTTACTTAACACTTAAGTTTACTATTTCCACCTCCTTAGTTAACCTCCTTACTATTCACAAAACTTAGCCTGTAAGTTTTGTGGATCTGTCTTTCGGGTTTCGTTCGAAAGTTTTAAAAACTGCGATTCTGGGAATCCAAATATTTTTGGATATTTCGTCTTTCCTTTACCGATTAACTTTTACGTATTCTTCAGATTTTTGAAAAACTGAAAAACACTTTTAGGCGTTAAGCGTTTTCCTTCACGTTTTACCCTAACGTAGCTAAACGAATGAAAAGTACATAACAGTACTTTTCGTCGTTTTTATTTTGTTCGATTTCTGCACGTTTTTCGAGAAAAACTTTTATCGGCTTACTTAACTATTCACGATATATTATCATCAAATCTTTCAATGGATTATCATTTTGACATACCAAACTCTCGAAAAGGCTTAGGTCATTCAAACCATAACCCTTAGGGTTTCGTCGGGTGAATAGTGCATATTTCGTCTTTTTGCCCGGAAATATTTTTGTTCCCGGAAAATTTTCATTTTTGTCTTAAAAATTCTTAATTGTTTAGCCTAGCTCGTAGCCAAAATCCTCCCGACTTATAATCATCCTAGGTTCTAGAACGATTAATAAACACATAGCACATAATATTATTAATAAAAATTCATTTTATTAATAACTAATTCTTTAAACTTTAATTCTAGACGATCCGAATTTCTGGGTCGTTACAAAGCCCAACCCAATAAAATCGAACTGGTGGGTCCCCGAATGGGTAAAACCCATGGGGCAACCCATGGGGATGACCTATGGGTATGGTGGGCCGACTACTTGGGGTGCAAGGCAAGAAAATCACATGGTCACCAAGTATTTTACTTGGTGCCAAAGTATGGAATAGTACGGAGGTGGGGAATATTGACCTAATTGCCCTCCATTTCATTTGCTTATAAATAGAAGGCTAGAGTTGGCCATTTGAAGATTTTTCAAGTTGCCAACCTATATTTTGAGAGAGAGAAAGAGCTAGACTCAACCAAAACATCTACCTTGAAGCTTTTTCTTTAGAAGTTTATCAAGAACACAAAGATCGTTAAGGTAATATTCCTTAGTAATAGTTTCCATCTCTTTTGATTTATTTTAGTATGAGGAATCATAAATTGGAGGAGTATGCCTATTATGGAGGAATAAGGATGACTTGTTATAGATAAAATCTTTATAAGTCATGAAGACATAGTAATCATAAGGATTGATGTAGGTTTAAATCATGAAAAATATTGATTGCTGAGGTTGATTGTTGGTGAACAATTGAACTCCATCAATACTTAAATATGTGCATATTGCTTGGTTAGGATGTAGATATGAAATCCATGGAGTATTCCATGTGATTTGGCTTAGAGAACACTAGTAACGAAGTTATGGCGAATTTTACGTAATTAGACGTTAAACGTCAAAAACATAGAAATTCTGGATTGGTGGTCGAAAGTTGTCGTGAGAATTGAAAACGTTGTTTTTCAATGTCAACAAGTGAGTTAGGGTGTTTAAGAGTCATGGACTCAAGAATCGTCGGATTCCGACTTCAATAGAAGAAAACGAGCATTGAATGCTCATTAACGTTTAATGAACGCTTAAAATGAACTTAATAGTGAATTTTGAGTTAACGGATTCGAAAGTGTGGAATTCTTATATGAACGTGTAGAGTATGTCATTTATGACGTGTAGGCTTTTGAACGGACCAAATCAGACTTATAACGAAGAAGTTATGGATCCGAAAAACTCACCAAAATTTTTTACCTTAAAAATTTTACAGTCTTTGAGGTCTGCCATGCCATGCTGACAGGTGCTAAAAGTTCCATAACAACGCACGCGCACAAGTGTCATTGCTCTTTGCAGTGGCGTCGTAGCGCCACTCATGTGAAGAGTTGTCGTATGTTGTGGCCTTTTGACGGTTCATCATCGCAAATGGCGCCAAGAACGCCAATCAGTTAGGCTTAAGTGTCACATGCCATTGCCAAGCAAGTAGTTTTCTTAGAAAAGCTAGGTTTTGAACTTCAGTTGTTCTGAGACCTACATGAGTTGAGTTTATATACTCAATGGATGTACTAATACTATTCCTAGGTTACATATACTAATTTATATGGTAATGAACTTAGGAATTGAACGCATGTTATTAATTATGAACGAGGAACACAAAGTGTTATTAATGAACCATAATCAGTAAACAACATTGGTACATCACCAATGCTGATAGAGTCCGGTTAATGATGAGAGATTGTTAATAAGCCGGGATGAAGGGTAATAAGTTGAATTGACTTTATTAATGAAATAAAGTTAACTAAGACATAGAAGAGAAAGAAGTTGGTAGGAACAATGTGAGTAATTGTTTGGTAGCTAATTACAGTGTGTTATGTGAATATATCATGTAGATTACAGAAAAATTTGAAACGATCGATTAAGTTATTTGAAGATGCTGAAAGGCAAGTTTTCTTAACGCTTGTCTAACCTTCATGTTAGCCAAGTTTTCTGTGATTCATTGTAATGAGTTGCATGAATGATTTCAAAGAAAGGGTCAATGCTAGTTTTAACTTAGCTAGACTATTCGTAAGATATAGATTAATTTGTTTACATTTCTTTCTATATAGAAATGTTAACGTTATCCTACGCCAAGAAATTGGTACGGATTTGAAGGTAAGGTTTGTCTATGAACAAACAAAAGTATTTTTCATCGATTATTCGATGGGCACGCGAGTTTGCCAAAACTTAAACGTAAATACATTTAACAGATGAATGTTGATCAACATAGAGTACTATAGGCTGATCACCTAGAAGTGCTCGTAAGTAATGCGGATGTACTGCCTTAGTGTTGTGATATCCTTTTCCAAGTATGAAAACAGAAAGCTACTATTCATGGTCTATCGACCGGTTCAGAATTCCTAATCTATTTTATACCTTGGGAATTGATGTTATGAATTGTTAAAGTATTATTGTTTTATAATACTTCATAAGTATTTGTTCAGTTATGTATGATTGGTCATATAATTCACGAATGTGGTGTTGATGTTATCATTTGTTAAAACTTGTTGAGCTTGTTATGCTAACTTCTTGCGTGAATTATATGATTGCAGTTAAGGATGAACGTACTGAGAAAGCTAAGAGAGATAAGGGCAAAGCTAAGATGGATAATTAACCATCGTGTAATAGACTAATATGTTTATATGTATTATACATTATGAACAACAAACAATGTAATCAGTTTATGAACCTGGGAATGGATTTCACTTTGATTGTAATAAAAAGATAGTAATTACATTCATTATGTTGTATTTTAATTGAATGATTGTATAGTTCTGAGTACAGTGTAGCACCAACTGTCGGGTTGAAAGATACCCGAATTTGCGGGCTTCACACCAGCTCTTTGATTTACTTAGCAGTGACCAACCGTGAGTTACCAACGTTTCCACCTACATTTTGAACAGGAGTCTCTCTCGTTTGGTTTTGCATGAATTCTAGAAAGCTCCTAAACATACTGTCGTTCATCATTTGGTCGGTGTTGTTGTTTACATGAGGATTATTGCCTTCCTGATGCACATTATCCTGGTTATTGATCGGCGGTGACTTAACGGTATGTGCTCCATTGCTTATCTCAACATTTTTAGATGCCATTTTCAAACACTGCTACAAAACAAGGGTTAATTGACATGCCACATATTATCCTTATATTCTGACCGACCAATTAAATAACAAATAAGCTTAGGTAGGTCATACTAGCGAAGGATTTACCCGTCTCTCCCCTCCTAGTTCTAGCCTCAAATCTCAGCCAGGGATCATATCCCTAAGCTTTGATACCAATTGTGACGCCCCCAAAATAGGTATACACAACCCATTCTGAGTCGCCAAATACATGGTACATAATTCAAATACAAACTTAATTTATACAATTATCAACTGTCATGTAAAATACAACAAAACGTAAGCTGAGAGTTTTAAAACGAATATTGTTTCGTAGACAATATTCAAACTCAAATGAAGTCCTTAATACAATTATTATCACACTATTTTCTAAAATAGTGAGGACTACTATAGCAACCATCTCGGACCGTCACTCCATTCCCCGACTAGTCCCAGCTATATTTTCATTTCCTGAAGCGAACAATGAAAGAAAAGGGTGGGCTCAACTAGCCCAATAATTAATATTATGACTAAGATAATATAAAATAAATTATCCTTAGCTTCAACAGTGTAAAAACTGATATAATACAATAGACAACAAGTTTAACTACAACGGAACAAACAATCCATTAGAAGAGTGAAGTAGAGCATGATATCTAGTATCTTATATGATTTAAAAGTTCATCATCAATATTTTATCTTTCTAACACATCTCAATAAATAATCCACATCACTGAATTATCCATGCACTACGGGCCAAGGATATTCGTTAGTATCACATCCACAAATTATTCATGCACTACGAGCGAGGGATATTCGTTAGTATCACCAATGGTCATGATCATGCCAAATAACTTTCCATCAATGCACTACAGGCGAATGAGGACTTTTACCACACATTATTTGTAACATTACAGGTCATAATTATATTGATACATAATTCTTGGTCATAATCATACCAATCAATAGTCGATCTATGCACTACGGGCCAAAGATGACTTTCATCACAATTTAAGCATTAGGATGATGATAATGATATAAGAATTCAATTAAGTGAGATTAAGGATAAATTTTAATGATTTATAATTCAATTTATCCAGAGTTCAAGAATGTCCAAATTGTCAACATGATAACTACTTTGTGGACTAAAATTCAAGAATAATATTCATGTATCAAAAATAATTTGAACAGAAAAAAAATTAATTTTTGTCGTGAATAGTACCCAGGATGAATAGTACCCTATGAATAGTACTTCATGAATAGTACCATATGTAGTACCGTATGTATGAATAGTGCCGTAAGTATGAATAGTACCCATGAATAGTACTCCGGCATGAAAAGATTAAAATTTAACAAGAATGTCCAGAAAAATATTTCAGTGAAACGATACTAGATGAAGAGCAAATTTCAAGGATATTCTACTAATTTCAAGGATTATAGAAGCAATACTTATCAAAATAAGTGTAGAATTAGGAATATGAAGCGAAATAATATTACTTACATACTACAGAGTATGAAAGAAAATATTATTTCGTACGAATATTGAACAAAAATAATATCCTTACCTTAAAAAGAGAGTAATTCTGACTGGTATAGACTGGTATAGCAAAGAAATTCTTGAATAAAACTTGCATTATTTGCAACACTCAAAGTTTCCTTAAACTCAAAAGAAATACACTCTATATTATAGAAGAAGAATTCTCAGATTCTGATGTGATTTTCTTTTCTAAACTGAGCATCATATTTATAGGAGAATGGCAGGGAACTATTTAAAAAGAAAAATCACAGACTGCACAGTACATTATCATGGACGAACCGACGAATTTTCTAATTTTACTATGCAGTACTATACAAACACTATACAAGCACTATGCAGTACTATACAAACACTATACAATAATATGCAAACACTATGCAGCACTATGCAATATAATAAAATATAATATATTCTATTTATTAAAAATATTCTATTTTATATAAAAAGTTTTCTATTTTATTACTATTATAATAATAGTAAAACAAAAACTGAGATAATGTGACACCCCAAAATCTGGGTACTCCATTCCCACAGGATTTGGTGCTCACTATCAAAAATAATTATTTCTAACTACCCATAATAAAGGATAAAGACATAAAATAACTTAAATAATAATCTTTCCCCTTAAAGAGTTACATCATCATAAAAACAATCCCATGTAATCTAACCTTAAATTAATACAAAAGTTTGTGGAATACATCACAAAATAAATTAAGTATTATAACATAATTCATCCTAAGAAATTCACATAAATCTTCAACACTTGGACATCTTGCCCTTTCCTTTGCTAGTAGATGGCTCATCGACTTTCTCAACTTTAGCTGTAGTGTTAATTGCAAGAGTGAGAAAACAATTGCTCACTGATATAAAAATAATAATAATAATAATAACCTGAGTTTGAAAAATGAATGGTGAATAATGGTGAACTTGTTCTACGGATCAAAAATAGAAAACAAGTACGAACTTAATATCTGAGGGTCTTAAGACCACGAACTATGCCCCCGATAATTAGGTATTATTACATCAACCTTAACAGTCATTTAGACTATACAGACCCTTCTTAACGTACTTAGGGGGATCAACCCTTTATATCATGTATTGTGCACAAACATCTAAACGTTACACGTACAAAATACCTTATGTTAGGGTTGTTCATCTCAGTTTGACTTCAGGAATCCGTACTAAAGAAAGTTTATCTCGGAGCTAACTTATCAGTGGTTCTAGAATTTTAGAACATTATTCAATTATAGATTAGTTCAATCAACACGAGTTTGCTTGCTACTTGAAGGTTCAGTACAATAATATAGGATTAAACAAGGTT
Source organism: Panax ginseng (assembly GCA_020205605.1). Taxonomy (NCBI): domain Eukaryota; kingdom Viridiplantae; phylum Streptophyta; class Magnoliopsida; order Apiales; family Araliaceae; genus Panax; species Panax ginseng. The sequence goes on along the minus strand of CM035131.1, from coordinate 75,164,091 downwards.
ATTTAAGTCAAAGATGGAATAACAACAATATACAATTGAATAGACATAGTATATATGCAAAGTACTACATTCAAAAGAGTTAGAACAATCTCATTTGAATCATTGAATTTAAACAATATATGCTTTTAAATAGCAATATCAAGAATTAGGAAAGTGAAACTCGCTCGATGTAACTAACTAGATTACAAGAGCTTATAAAATTATGCGCAAGATAGATTAGGCTTGCTCAACTTTAACATAGAATTTAGGAACTTGTACAATGATAATTTAGGAATATAAAGCTTGATTGACATAAAATATAACGTAGCTATGAAACTTGCATTCATTAATAAAAGAATGAAGTTATAGAACTTGCCTTGTATTTAAGATACACAAATATAATAATGGTCGCCAATTACCCTACACATATCATTGAAATCGCAATCACAATTAGTTATATTAATATTAGCTTTATGGGTTTAACCCATCATTTAAGTCATAACCTTAACTTAATGTCTAACGATGTTGATTAACCTTCCTAACGAATCTGAATCTCACTATAGTCTAACATAAACTTTATCATTCATCTCTAACTCTTGTAAACGTCAATTTTTATTCATTACATAACTTGTTTAAATGATAACTTAAAATTTTCACATTTGGTATCACCACCCATAACTAACTATTATAATGTCTTATGTTATGATTTAACATGTTTATCATGCATGCCATACACGATTAGGTCTTTATTTTATAGTCTATAAATAATCAGAACTCACTGCCTAGGTTCAGGGCATGGCGTAGCTGCGCTTCCCCAAGCCTTGGCACCAATATAGCTTATGGCCGGTGCTCGACTTCAGAAAGTCATATGGCCTTGCAATGCGCAAGTTTACTTGTGGTAATGCAAACAAGACACCGCCGTCTGTGAGATAGAAAGCTGCAGTTTGCAAATTTCTTTTGCACCAACAACAAACTCAACCCAATTCCACTGAAATTCACAAAACCTAGCAACTAAAACATTGTAATAACATCTATAAACATGATATTCATCATTCTAACTATGTAAACATTACATATATTCAATTTTGAAGAATCAAAACCATAATTTTCCCAATTTCTTCACTTTTATCACTTTTAGCGAATTTGATCGCCACGACTTTGTTGCTTAACCAATTGACACGATTCAAACTACGTTGTTTTTGTTTCTTGCCCTATTAACACAATCCAACATCAATTTGCAGATTACATCACATATTAGACATTAAATTTGTACTTTCTTAAGCCATATTACATGAACATACACGGATATTTCAATTTCTTCCTACAATCCAATTTCATGTATTTGATTGCTAACCCTTATATATATATATATATATATATATATATATATATATATACATGATAATAACAGATTCTACAATATTATCATACACACCCATAACCCATATCTTACAATCAACACTTATCAAAATCCCAACTCCAGAGAATGAAAATTACAATACTGAGAATTAGAATTAGGGGTAGATTATACCATAAACCCTTGATTATTTGCTAGCAAAAGATGATGTCAAGGCTTAGAAATTCCTCTCCTTCCTCTAGACAATCTCAAAGAACTCAATATCATTGTGTTTTTCTCTCTTGCTTTCTCCAACTCTTTTAGTTAGCCTTAGAAAAAAAGGAAAGCGTCGATATAAACTGGCTAAATTGACTCTCACGTACGTCAGTTATTAATCCTAATAGTCTACATCAGTTAAAATAAGCCAAAGGCCACAAGGCCTTGTTTGGCTAAACACAATTTCCCCCTACTAGATTATTTCAATAATATTTATATTATATGATTTTACTTGTCACACATGTAACCATTATAATAATTATAATTAATTTTTTTTATAATTATACTTATGATAAATAAATAATTATATATCTAATTTAATTATTAAATTAGGTTGGAACATCATTTTCTTTAATTTAATTATTTTCTTAAATATTAAATAATTCATTTAATTTAATTATTTCATTAAATTAAATCTTCAGATAATATAATTACCATCAATCAATTTAATTACTAAATTAATGCACCATAATTTCATCAATTATTTATTTTTCTCAATAAATAAATTATTTTAAAATATTTATTTAATTCAATAAATATTTAAATTAAATTTCTCGATCGTTACATCCTTCCCTCCTTAAAAGGATTCTGTCCCCAGAATCACGACTCGATAAATTTATTCATTACATTCTTCCCTCCTTAATAGGATCCTGTCCCCAGAATTGCTATACAAGATTAAGCAAATAACTAAGGATAATTTCTCATCATAACATCTTCAAGTTCCCACGTAGCTTCTTCAGTATTGTGGTTTCTCCAGATTACCTTAACAGAAGGTATCACTTTATTCCTTAGTACTTGCTCTTTCTTGTCTATAATTTGAATAGGGACTTCTTCATAGGATAAATCTTTCTCAAACTGTAAGGGCTCATATTCTATTACATGCTTATAATCAGGCTTATATGGTCTCAATACCGAGACATGGAAAATGTTATGAATATGCTCCAATTCCGGAGGTAAAGCTACCTCGTACGCCACTTCACCAACTCGTCGGAACACTTCAAAAGGTCCTATAAACCTTGGGCTTGATTTTCCCTTCTTGCCAAACCGAATTTTCCCCTTCCAAGGAGATACTTTCAAGAAAACAAAACTACCAACATTGAATTCCCAATTTTGTCGATGTTGATCGGCATATTTCTTCTGTCTATCCTGTGCAGCTATTAATCTTGCTCAAATCACCTTAATAATCTCGACAGTTTGTTGTACCAATTTTGGACCCAATAGCTGACGTTTACCTACCTCGTCCCAGCATAACGGAGTTATGCATTTCCTGTCGTACAACGCTTCGTAAGGTGGCATATCAATACTTGCGTGATAACTATTATTATAGGCAAATTCAACCAATGGTAGATGGCCATCCCAATTTCCCTTGAAATTTATGATACATGCTCTAAGCATATCCTCTGGTGTTTGGATGGTTCTCTCACTTTGTCCGTCAGTCTGAGGATGGTACGCTGTGCTCATTCTCAGTTATGTTCCCAAGCATTCTTGTAGTAGTTTCCAAAAATTAGATGTGAAACGTGGATCTCTATTTGATACAATGGACACCGAAACACCGTGTCTTGCAATAATTTCCTTCTTGTACATTTTTGCCAATCAATCTAGGTTAAATCTAATCTTGATTGGCAAAAAGTGTGCCAACTTCGCCAATCGATCGATAATCACCCAAATAGCGTCGTAACCTTGTTGAGTCGTTGGAAGACCTACCACAAAATCCATTGTGATATGCTCCCATTTCCATTCTGGTATCTCCAATGGTTGCACTAATTTGATTGGCTTTTGATGCTCAGCTTTAACTTTCTGACACGTAAAACATTTCTCCACACACTCAGTCACATCTTTTTTCATATTCAGCCACCAAAAATGATGTCTAAGATCATGGTACATTTTCATACTCCCAGGGTGAATCGAATATCTTGAGTTGTGGGCTTCACTCAGAATTTCCTCCTTAACTTCCGGTACTTGCGGAACCCAAATTCTCCCTTCAAATCGAAGTAACCCTTCCGAATCGATTTTAAATTTGTTTTCCTCACCTTTAGATACTTTATGTCTTATCTTTTCACAGTCTTCATCCTGAAGTTGCGCATTCTTCACCTTATCTACCAACGTTGAACCGTTTCCTATATGGAACAATTTTTCGTCTGATTCTTTCAGAATTTTAATTTCCAACTCCATCTTTGCCATTTCTGACACTAGCTTCTCTTGAGCAGTCAACATCATTAACTTCTCCCGTCCCTTACTAGTTAAAGCATCAGCAACAACATTCGCCTTTTCGGGATGATAGAAAATCTCGCAGTCATAGTCTTTAATCAATTCCAACCATCTTCTTTGTCTCATATTCAAATCTTTCTATGTAAAGATATACTTCAGACTTCTATGGTCGGTATATATCTCACACCTCTCTACATAAAGATAATGTCTCCAAATCTTTAGGGCAAACACCACCGCGGCTAACTCTAAATCATGAGTCAGATACCCCTTCTCATAATCTTTTAATTGGCGTGATGCATACGTAATAACTCTGCCATTTTGCATAAGCACACAACCTAGTCCTTTATGTGATGCATCACTATACACCACAAAATTCCCTCTATCATCAGGCAATGACAACACGGGTGCTGAACTCAACCTCTTCATTTAATTCTCAAAAACTTTCTTCACACTTCTCCGTCCAAACAAACTTAATCGATTTTCTAGTTAAATTCATCAATAGAGTTGTGATCTTGGAAAAGTCTTGAATAAAATGCCTGTAGTAACCTGCCAATCCTAAGAAACTCTTTACTTCTGACTGTGTCTTCAGCTGATCCCAATTTATTACAGCTTCCTCTTTTGATGAATCTACCAAAATCCCGTCCTTATCAATAACGTGCCCAAGAAACTGTATACGTTCCAACCAAAACTCACATTTTGAGAATTTAGCGTACAACTTCTCTTTTCTCAATGTCCCCAATGTTACCTTTAAATGTTCAACATGTTCCTCCTTGGTCTTAGAATATACCAGTATAGCATCAATAAACACCACCACAAATTTATCTAAGAATGGTTTAAACACCATGTTCATTAAATCCATGAACGTTGCAGGTGCATTCGTTAAACCAAAAGACATAACAAGAAACTCGTAATGACCATACCGAGTTTTGAATGCAGTCTTCGGTACATCTTCTGGCCTCACCTTCAACTGATGATAACCACTCTTCAAGTCTATCTTTGAGAAATATCTTGCACCCTTCAGTTGATCTTATAAGTCATCGATTCTCGGTAACGGATACTTATTTTTGATCGTGACCTTATTCAATTCTCGATAGCTAATGCAGAGCCTCATCGATCCATCTTTCTTCTTAACAAACAACATCGACGCTCCCCATGGCCACACACTCGGTTGGATATACTTTTTGTCGAGCAATTCTTGCAACTACACCATCAACTCTTTCATCTCTATTGCGGCCATTCTGTATGGTGCTTTAGATATCGGGGCGGTTCTTGGTAATAAGTCAATCACGAACTCGATTTCTCGATCTGGCGAAAGTCCCTACAAATCGTCTAGAAATACGTCTGCAAAATCTCTTATGATCGGTATCTCTTCGAACTTCGCACTCTTCTTCTGTGTATCGACTATGTAGGCTAAGTATCCTACATATCCTTGTCTCAACAACTTCTTGGCTTGCATCACTGTCAGACAACTTGCTTGTCGTGGTGACTTGCTGCCATAGAACACAACCTTTAACGAAGGCATAAGGTTAACATACTTCTTTTGGAAATCATTTACTGCCTCATGATTGAATAACCAATCCATTCCCAGTATAACATCAAACTTACTAAGTCTAATTGGTATCAAATCTACCATCATCTTGTGATCCTTTATAACCACTCTAGAATTCCTATATATGAATCTAACAGGAATCACTTCCCTATTCGCAATCTCTATGCTCAAAGGATAATCTAATTCTTCATGAGGCAAATCTAAGTTCTGAACAAATTCATCGAATCAAATAACACAAATGTGACACCCCCAAATCTGGGTACTCCATTCTCACACGATTTGGTGTTCACTATCAAAAATAATTATATCTAACTACCCATAATAAAGGATAAAGACATAATTTAAATAACTTAAACAATAATCTTTCCCATTAAAGGGTTACATCATCATAAAAATAATCCCAGGTAATCTAACCTTCAATTATTACATAAGTCTGTGGAATACATCACAAAATAAATTAAGTCTTATAACAGAATTCACTTAAATAAATTCTCATAAATCTTCAACACTTGGACATCTTGCCCTTTCCTTTGCTAGTAGATGGCTCATCGACTTTCTCAACTTTATCTACAGTGTTAAATGCAAGAGTGAGCAAACAATTACTCACTGATATAAAGAGTAATAATAACAATAGGAGAATGAACAACCAATGCTGAATAATGGCGAACTTGTTCTACGAATCAAAAATAGAAAACAAGTTCAAATGCAATATCTGAGGGTCATAAGACCACGAACTATGTCCCCAGTAATTAGGTATTATTACCTCAACCTTAACAGTCATTTAGACTATACAGACCCTTCTTAACGTACTTACGGGGATCAGCCCTTTGTACCATGTATTGTGCATAAACATCTAAACATTAAACGTACAAAATCCCCTATGTTAGGGTTTTTCGTCTCAGCTTGAATTTAGAATTTCCGCACTAAAGAAATTTTAGCACGGAACTAACTTATCAGTGGTTCTAGAATTTTAGAACACTATTCCATTATAGACTAGTTTAATCAATAAGAGTTTGCTTACTATTTGAAGGTTCAACACAATAATATAAAATTGAACAAGGTTATCAAAGTCAATGATCGAATAACAGAAATGTAAAATTGAATAGACATAGTATATATGCAAAGTACTACATTCAAAAGAGTTAGAACAATTTCATTTGAATCATTGAATTAAACGGTATATGTTTCAAATAGAAATATCAAGAATTAGGAAAGTGAAACTCGCTCGATGTAACGAACTAGATTACAAGAGCTTATACAATCATACACAAGATAAATTACGCTTGCTCAAATTTAACATAAGATTTAGGAATAGAAAACTTGCTTGACATAAAAGATAATGTAGCTATGAAACCTTTAGAGAATGAAGTTAAGGAACTTGCTCAATAAAAGTTTAGAATAAGGAACTTGCTCAATAAAAGTTTAGGATAAGGAACTTACCTTGTATGTAAGTTACACAAGTATAATAATGTCCGCCAATTACCGTACACATATCATTGAAATCGCAATAACGATTAGTTGTATTAACATTAGCTTTATGGGTTTAACCCACCATTTAAGTCATACCCTTAACTTAACTTCTAACCATGTTGGTTAACCATTTTAGCGAATCTGAAATCTCATTATAAACTAACATAAATATTATCATTCATCTCTAACTTTTGTAAACACCAATTTTTATTCATTACATAACTTAATTAAATGATCACTTAAAATCTTCACACTTTATATTATATCACATTACAATCTATTATTGTAGTCCACATTATGTTTTAACATCATTATCATGCATGCCAAACTAGATTAAGTCCTTATATTACAACCCTCAAATAAATGAACTCACTTTGCTTAAGGCTCGAGAGCACGCACGCTTGGTGCTGCATACGCTTCAAACCTTAGCACCGGCACTAGCTTCTAACCGCTACCGGTGCTCGACTTCGAAAAACCATACTGGTAGCATTGCTAACAGACACAAACAATGAACTGCAATTTGTAACTTTGTTACATGACTGACTCCAAAAATCAACCCAATTCCACAGAATTCACAAAGCTTATCATCTAAAACTTTGTAATAACATCTATAAGCATGATATTCATCATTCTAACTATATAAACATTACATATACTCAATTTTGAAGATTCAAAACCACAATTTTCCTAATTTCTTCATTTTTTACACTTTTAGCGAATTCGATCACCACGACTTCATTTCTTAACCAATTGACACGATTTAAACTACGTTGTTTTCGTTTCTTTCCCAATTAACACTATCCAACAACAATTTACAGATTATAACACATATTGAACATGAAATTTTGTACTTTCTTAAGCCATTTTTCATACATATAACACTATTTTTAAAATCTTCTATTACAAACCAAATTTCATGTATTTAATCATCAAATAACACTCACATATGATGATTGACAGATTATAAACCACATACATATATGTATCAATCCAATGTGATTTAGCAATTTACAGTAAAATATCATAGAAACTCAAAATATAAATATTAAAAGTAGAATATACCTTTAGTTCTTGATGTAAACAAAGTTTTAGAAACCTTCTTCTTGGCCAATTCACAGCAAAACCCTCAACTCTCTCTGTGATTCTCTCTTCTTACCAAGCTCTCTCTATACTCTGTTATCTAACCTTAGAAAAATAAGACACATAGAATAAACTGAAGCTACCCACGTACTCACGTACTTTGATTATACAACCCATACAGGTTGCGTCTATTAAGTTAGACCAAAGGCCACAAGGCCTTGTTTGGCTACCAAAAATTCCCATTTCTCAATTTATTTAAATAATATTTATATCATATAGTTTTACTCGTCACACATGTAACTAATTTAAATAACTTACAATTATAATTATAATAATTATAATTTTTTATTATAATTATACTTATGATTAATAAATAATTATATGTCTAATTTAATTAATAAATTAGACTTAAACATTACTTTATTTAATTTACTTATTTTCTTAAATATTAAAAATTCATTTAATTTAATTATTTCATTAAATTAAATCTTCAAATAAAATTACCATTATTCAATTTTTTAACATTAATCAATTTAGTTACTAAATTCTTGCACCACAATTCCATTAATTATTTATTTTTCGTCATAAATAAATTTAATAAAATATTTATTCAATTCAATAAATATTTAAATTAATTTATAAAATTTCTCGATCGTTAAATCATAAGCATTAATACCATTAATTGGAATGATACCGGACACCACATCCTTAGACTGTACAACATCCTGTACGACCATGTTGAAAGTCCTCGCAGTAGGTCGGCTTAATTGTGCTGGACCATTGATAGTCAATGTACCTCCACTGTTGTTTTCTTTTCCTCCACTTGCACTTCTCACTGGCTTTTTAAGGAAATCACGAGCCATGTGATCCTTCGAACTGCAGGTAAAATATGCTCCTTTCGTTGGGCTAAAATAGCTCAGTTCAATGTCACGCTCCGAAATCCGGTCTATCTTCACACCCAATTTCTATGTGTCACGAGTACATCATTCTTCCCAAACATACATCATTATATAGTTAAATATAACAACATACATTCTCAAATCCCAGGTTCTAATACCTTATAACCTCATTCATTACAAATAATGATAATTACATTATTCTTTATCTCTTACAAGAGTAACTTTCATCTGCCACCAAGGATACATAACCGTTCATTAAATTATTCTATAGCTTAATTACATTATTCTTCTACTCGTACGCTGAAAATGTTTTTCATTTAAAGCAAGTGTGAGAATTCAATTGCTCAGCAAGTCATAGGAGTTGAATAAACAACCTCAAGATTTTAAACATTCCTTTAGAACTTCGATAACCGAACAAAGGTTATGAATCATCTTGAATAATAGGAATAATCTCAATTCCTTTCATTTTAAAACATTAGTCACATTCACTTTCAAATACTTTCATTCTCTACTCTCTTTCATACACATTTTGTCTGGCTGGAATCTTTAGAACAGACTTAACAATAATGGTTCATGTATAAACAGGACATTCTCTTATTGAACAGTTCAATCATAGAACAGTTCATCTCATAAAACACCGAAGTGTTCAAATTGTGGCACAAGGCCTCATACGTTCTACCACCTTGTACAAATATCACACATTCGCACATAGACAGAACTTCTCAAGTTCAACATATAAGAAGTTTAAGAAACTAGCATTCATCTAAAATATGAATGAAGTTAGGAAACTTGTGTTACACACATCTACTGCTTATAGTTTACGCTGAACTGCTCATTCCAATTCCTATATAACATATAAGGAATACATACACCAATTAGTCATGTATATTTGACTTATGCATTGGTTTACCTAACTTTCCTTCTTATAGTTCACGTTCTTACAAATTAAATTTACGCAATTAACTTTCTTTATCGGTATACGGCTTCATAACATACGGAGATGTCTTACTCAATACGTTCATCATCTTTAATAATTTACATTCTTATCTTCTTCTTATAACTTCTCTACGACTCATCACACATCGCATCTCTGTTAGTAGTCCATATGGTATTCTGAGTGGTTTCCCACAAACAACCAATAAAAAAGTTCCCGTCTCATCTACACTGCCATCACAGTGAGTTAGATCGGTTGCCAATTTCGTATATACCTTCACTCTTTGAAGGAATTGTTTAGCCCTGCTCCCATATGTCAAGCATCAAAGGTTACGATTGTACCACAACCTAAACTTATCTTAACTTATCCAAACCATTAAACTATAACGTTCATTAAGTCAATTTCTTATTCCTTATGGCTTTCGGAAAACTAAATGTCATACCTCAGGATTCATTCTTATCCGACTCACATTCGACTTTCATTAATCTTATTACCGTTCATTACGGCTTTCTTGATAATTCATATCTTACTTATACTTTCGTTATTCATTACATGAACCCCACGTTCATTACTCGTTCTTAATGTCGAAGCAATACCGTTCGTTGTATGCTAAGACTGCTCGTTCATTGCAACAACATTGCATTCACAGCGTCTATACGCTTTACACTTATCTCTCATTACCACGACACAACATCGAAATGTTATTCATTACCCTCGTCACTCAACATCTAAGGAATCACAACCATAGCAATCCCCCACGTTTGTTTATCGCAACTACGGTCCCTGGATATCGATTCCGTAACCCGCGTTTACATTCTTTGTCTTTTAATCTCATTTAATCTTTTAATTTAACCTTTACTAAAGGTTTAATTCACTTTGATTAAGTGTTACATTACATGAAATACACGTTCATTAGCTTTCGTTACCTTTCCCCCAGGATTTGAGTAAAAACTCATCACTGGGCTTTTCCTCTGCAAGCCATTTACTACGGTCGATTCCTCTCACTATCTTCATTTACTGCAAACACCACTATGTAGTCTTTGGACATCCTAGGTTGGCGATGCGGTGCCACCCTCCCTACTATTTCTCGCGCTGCGACATGAGTTTGCAGTGCCACCTTACAAAGCATGGCTAGCGCTGCGGCGCCAAGCCCTAATTCTTGAAAAAATTTCTAAGTGTTTACACTTATTTGCGACGGTTACTTCACAATCTCATAACTTATTCGTTATAACCCAGAACGAGGTCGTTCCAAAGCCATTCTCTTTCTTATCTTATGTGTGACACCCCCAAATCTGGGTACTTCCATTTCCGTAGAATTTGGTGTTCACTGAACAAATATCATCTATCTATTTACGCATAAATAAAAGCAAACCATGCAATAGATATAATTAAATAAATAAATATCCCCTTATGGGGTTACATCATCTACATAAAATACAATCCCAGGTCACTCTAACCTTAAACATCTGTGCGAAATCATAAACAATAACAAGTCTTAAATAACATCAAGTCTGTAAATAAATACATATCAAGTCTTAAATAACAACAAGTTTTCCTCATTTGTTAATCTTGCCCTTGCCTTTACTAGTGGAAGGATTGTCTGATCTTTCGTTCATAACTGCAATGTTATTATTACGCAAGAGTGAGCACGATTGCCCACAAGTATAATAATATAACAAAGAAATAATAACATGCGAATAAATTAAAGGCTACTAAAACATGAAAAACTCAACTTTTGAATCAAGAATGAATAACAAGAAACAAAAGAACTTCTGAGGGTCATAACACCTTGAACTATGTCCTAGGTTGTTAAGTGTTAATACTTGAAACATTTAACAGTCATAAGACTATGGACTCTTCTTCTCGTACTTAGGGGGATCAACCCTTAGTACCATACTGTGCACAATATCTTAACGCTAATGCATAAGTAATCCCCTATACCGGGTTGTTCATCTCAGTTTGACATTAGAGTCCGCACCAAAGGAAGTTTGGTTTAGATAATTCATTAAGGGTTCTGAAATTTAGAATGCTCATCAACTGTGGACTAGTCGAATCATTAAGGGTTCACTAGTCTAAGAAAGTTCAACAGTAACTGATAATTTAAAATTGAATAGCAATTTCAAAAGGTATACAATAGAATAATTATTGTATAGCAGAATCATACTTTGAAGGATTAATACATTTTAATATAATAAAATGTACTTGATCAATAATAACGAGAATTTGCTCGATGTAAAGAGACAACTTATAAGCTCATATAAAGATAATAAGTAGGGTTAGGAAACTTGCCTCGTGCGTAGATTACACGTTAATTATACTCGTTCCTTGACATAATCCTACATATCATTTACGTTCACAATACCAGTCAATTATAATGTAACTAATCATCATACGTTCATTCTTTTTGTCTAACTCGAATTATGACTATACTTAGTTAATTACTATACTCATTGTCACATAATTTACACTTCATGAACAATAAGCTAAATATGCGTTCAATCTTTCAATTCACACATAAATGTGTTATTGACATGTTAAGAATTTATTTTAACATCTCATTATACGTTTAACCTAATTTTATATTCATTAGATTAAGTTACTATTACATTCCCAGACTTGAGAAATGAAAAATCTTATTTTCTGGACAATCTGCTAAGTGGTGTTGCGGCGCCACTGTTAGGCTTGTTCTTGGCACTGCGGCGCAGTGGCGCTGCGACGAGGACTTTGGCGCTGCGATGCAGTACATAAGGCAGGAGTTGGCGCCGCAACGCGAAACTCCAGTTTCAGTTCTGCAATTCGCAAAAATTGTAGAACATGGCCAAAAACCTCCAATTAACTTATTTTTACACGGATTTAGACATACCCAAACATTGTAATACACAAATAACTAATTCTAAACCCTTCTAGCATGATTTTAACAAGTTAAAACACATAATTTACGAAATCAACACATGAAATTTCACTGTTCTTGATGTTCTTGAAGGTTTTGAACATAAAACATAAAATTAACACTACAGATTTGTTATAACACTAAATCCATCCATTCAAGGTTTGTTTTCTTCATTTTAACATGCATAATTATATACGAGTGTGAATTTTACAAAATAATATATGTTTGACATATTAAATTTACGTATAAGGGTCATATGGCCATATTTCTATACTCTGTAAATTTTGAAGCAATAACATACATTATAATATTATAAAACTGATGATATGGAACCATACAATATATAGTAAAACACATTATAACAACATCTTATCACATATATACACATAATTATTACTCTTTCCAATTACATGAATTTAACAGAAACCTGAAAGCCAAAAACTTAAACAACGTAAGTTTGAGATTTGGGGAAAAAGAGATTACCCTCAATCAATCCTTCTGATTCTTCAATAACACAATTTCCTCTAACTCTCTCTGAAATCTCTCTGAATTCTCTGACTCTCAGGTTGAACACTTAATTGAAAAATACGTAAAAACAAAACAGATTGATCATTTATGCGCACAGTTGAGGTCAGTTAATCCATACATGGTTTAACTGCACCCAACTCCTCATAAGGCCTCATTTGGCTTGAAACATAAATAACCTTTATAATTATTTTAATTAATCTCCTATACTATTGTTTAATAATGTCACACCCAATTAAATAATAAATCAAATATCTTGTTTAATTTATTTTAAATAACATATAATAATTTCTCATTAATTCACATAGTCACATAATTAAATTTCTCATTTATTAATTATGTCAATTTTATTAATTCTCTAATTAATTATTAAATTAATTAAGGTAACATTAGGCTTATTAAATATTCTTTTAATTCAATAAGCTCACAGAAATACATAGTTCGAATAATAAAAATTCTCCACATTAATTTAGTAAATATAACACATATAATTAAATTAATCTATCATAACTTTATCAATTAATTATTTAATCTAATAATTGATTCATCAAAAAATATTTATTTAATCCAATAAATATTAAAATTGAATTACAAAATCTCGGTTGTCACATCTTTCCCCCCTTAAAAGGATTCTGTCCTCAAAATCACGACTCAAACAATTCGTCCCGTTACATTCTCCCCCCACTTACAAAGATTATGTCCCCAGAATCGCTTTATAATACCCTAAGTAAATAAATGAGGATAATTCTTTATCATATTCTCTTCGAGTTCCCACGTTGCTTCTTTAGTGTTGTGGTTCCTCCAAATTACCTTAACAGAAGGTATTACTTTATTTCTTATAACTTGCTCTTTTCGGTCGATAATCTGAACAGGAATTTCTTTATATGATAAGTCTTTGTCAAAATGTAGGGGTTCATATTCAATCACGTGCTTGTAATCGGGTTTATAGGGTCGTAGAACTGAGACATGGAAAACGTTGTGGACATTCTCGAGAGTTGGAGGTAAGGCTACCTCATACGCAACCTCCTCGACCCTTCATAGTACTTCAAAGGGTCCAATGAATCTTGGGCTTAATTTCCCTTTCTTTCCGAACCTGATCTTTCCCTTCCAGGGAGAGACCTTTAAGAACACATAACTACCCGATTCAAACTCAACATTTTTACGGTGTGGATCGGCGTATTTCTTCTATCTATCTTGAGCTGCTATCAATCTTGTTCGGATCACTTTGACTATTTCTGCTGTCTGTTGTACCAATTTTGGGCCTAGTAATTGTCTTTTGCCAACTTCATCCCAGTATAGCGGAGTTCTGCACTTTCTGCAGTATAACGCTTCATAAGGCAGCATGCCAATACTAGCATGGTAACTGTTGTTGTAGCCGAACTCTACGAGCGGTAGATGGTCATCTCAATTTCCTTTAAAGTCCTTTATACAAGCTCTTAACATGTCTTCTCTGTCTGAATTGTTCTTTCACTCATCCATCTCATGCATGGGTGATATGACGTGCTCATTCACAACTGTGTACCCATGCATTCCTGTAGACGTTTCCAAAAGTTCGACGTAAAGCGTTGATCTCTACTAAGACAATTGACACTAGGACTCCGTGCCTCAAAACAATCTCTTTCACATATAACCTTGCCAACTGATCTAAGTTGAATCTAATTTTGATCGGAAGGAAGTGTGTAGATTTCATCAATCGGTCAACAATAACCCATACTGCGTCGTAGCCTTTCTGAGTTGTCGGTAAGCCAACCACGAAATCCATTATAATATGTTCCCATTTCCATTCTAGAATTTCTAAAGGTTGTAGTAACCCACTCGGCCTCTGATGTTCTGCTTTCACTTTCTAACATGTCAGGCACTTGGCAACACATTCTGCAGCCTCTCATTTCAAATTTGGCCACTAGAAATATTGTCGAAGATCTTGGTACATCTTGGTACTACCAGGGTGAATTAAATAACGTAAGTTATGAGCCTCGCTCAAAATTTCTTCTTTAATCTCTAGTACTAGCGGTACCCAAATTCTATTCTCAAATCTCAGTATTCCTTCCCTATCCATCTGGAATCTTGATTCGGTTCCTTCAGATATCTTCTTTTTAACCGTTTTACATTCGTCATCCTGAAGTTGAGCCTCCTTAACTTTATCAAGTAGAGTTGTACCAGATTGCATTTGGAACAGCTTCTTGTCTATCTCCATAGGACACTTCACTTCCAATTCCAGTTTTTCCATAGCTGAAATTAACTCCTCCTGATCGGTCAACATCATCAATTTCTCCTGACCCTTTCTACTTAAGGTGTCGGCAACCACATTTGCCTTACCCGGATGGTATAGAATCTCACAATTGTAGTCCTTAACTAACTCCAGCCACCTTCTTTGGCACATGTTCAAGTCTTTTTGTGTAAAAATATATTTCAGACTCTTGTGGTCTGTATATATTTCACACTTCTCCCCATAGCGATAGTGCCTTCAGATTTTCAAAGAAAAAACCACTGCAGCTAACTCCAAGTCGTGGGTCGGATACCCCTTCTCATAATCCTTCAATTGTCGTGACATATACGCAATGACTCTACCATTCTGCATGAGCACACAACCAAGTCCTTTATGCGATGCATCACTATAAACCACAAAATTTCATGTATTATCCGGAAGAGATAACACAGGTGTTGAACTCAACCTCTTCTTTAATTCTTGAAAGCTTTCCTCACACTTCTCCGTCAAAACAAATTTCACCGATTTTCTAGTAAAATTCGTTAACGGAGTTGCGATCTTGGAAAAATCCTGAATGAATCTTCTATAATAACTTGCCAATCCAAGAAAACTTCTTACTTCTGATGGCGTCTTCGGCTTATCCCAGTTAATCACAGCTTCGACTTTGGAGGGATCCACTGAAATTCCATCCTTATCTATCATATGTCCAAGAAATTGTACTCTTTCAATCCAGAATTCACATTTTGTAAACTTGGCATACAACTTCTCCCTCCTCAATGTCTCTAACGTCACCCTCAAATGCTCTTCATGTTCTTCCTTGGTTTTCGAATATACCAAAATGTCATCTATAAATACCACTACGAATTTGTCCAAAAACGGCTTGAACACTCCATTCATTAAGCCCATAAATTATGTAGGAGCATTCGTTAGACCAAATGACATTACCAAAAATTCGTAGTGACCTTATCGTGTTATGAACGCTATTTTTGGTACATCCTCTAGTCTCACCTTCAGTTGATGATAACCACTTCTCGAGTTTATCCTTGAAAAGTATCTTGCTCCCTTTAACTGATCGAATAGGTCATCGATTCATGGTAATGGATATCTTTTCTTGATCGTGACCTTATTCAGTTCTCTATAGTCGATGCAGAGCCACATTGTCCCATCCTTCTTCTTTACGAATAAAACCGGCGCTCCCCACGGTGATACGTTTGGTTGGATATACTTCTTGTCTAGTAATTCTTGTAGTTGAACCATTAGCTCTTTCATCTCTACCAGTGCCATTCGGTACGGTTCCTTCGATATTGGAGCCGTTCCTGGAGCCAAATCAATCACAAATTCAACTGATCTATCTGGTGGAAGTCCTGGCAAATTGCCCGAAAATATGTCTCTGAAATCCCTCACTACTAGTATCTCCTCTATTTTCGGATTCTCTTTACGACTATCGACTATGTAAGCTAGATATCCTGCACAGCCTTTTCTTAACAACTTCCTGGCTTGCATCATTGTCAGACAACTCGCTTGTCTAGGTGACTTACTACCATAAAACACAACCTTTGATGGAGTCATAAGGTTAATACGCTTCTTCTGGCAGTCAATTACCGCCCCATAATTGGATAACCAGTCCATGCCCAAGATAACATCAAATTCTCCAAGTCGAATAGGGATAAGATCTACGTTCATGATATTACCCTTAATATCCACTCTACAGTTCTTATGCACGTACTTAACAGGGATTATTTCTCTATTCGCAATTTCTATGTTCATGGGGTATTCTAACTCGTCCTTAAGCAATTCTAAGTTCTTAGCAAAGTTATCGGATATAAATGAACAAGTAGCACCCGAATCAAATAATACATAAGCATTAACTTTATTGATCGGAATGATACCTGAAACCACATCGCGAGACTGCACTGCATCCTGCACTGTCATGTTGAATGTTCTAGCGGTCAGTCGGTTGGTTGCAGTTGGTCCTGCGATAGTCAGAGTGCTTCACCGCTGTTTCCTCTATTCCCTCCTGATCTTGTCCCTCCAGATCCCTTATTAGGACAATCCCTTGAAAAATGATCCTTTCAGCCACAAGTGAAACAGGCACCCTTCTTTGGGTTAGGACAGTTAGGTGTTATGTGGCCTTCCTGACCACAATTGTAGCACACTCGTCTTCCCTTCATGCAAACTCCTAAATGAGATTTTTCGCAGGTTTGGCACGCTTCGATCTTCTTCTTCTGTCCTCCTTGTTGATTTCCAGCTGACAAGTTATCAAACCAATTTCTCTTCTGATTATTACTACTTCCTGTGCTACTTCCACCAGTCTTGTTAACAGCTTCATTCTCGCTCTTTTTCTTCTTCTAGTCCTGATTATATTTAGTTACCGCATCGCTTCCACCCTCAGTGAGTATGGCCTTCTCTAACACTCCAGCAAAAGTGTTCAATTGTAACATTGACATCTTGCTATACAACCAGGGCTTTAGTCCCTACTCGAAACGTCTTGCCTTTCTCTCATCAGTATGCACTTGATATATGGCGAACCTAGCCAATTCGTTAAATCTTTCTACATAATCTGCTACGGACATATTCCCCTGTTTCAATTCCAGAAACTGAACTTCCATTTGGTTTTGCTAGCTGGTTGGAAAGTACATCTCAAAAAACATCTCCTTAAATCTCTCCCAATTTATTACACCTTCTCCTCCCCGTACTTTGTTTGCCTGCCACCAATAGCTGGCTTCAGACTTCAGCATGAATGTTGCGTATGCGATTTTCTGGTCTTCTCTTACTCTAGCGACATCAAACACCTTCTCCATCTCCATAACCCAGGTTTGAGCCTCGATTGGGTTTATGGAACCCTTAAACTCTGGCGATCCCACCTCCTTGAAATCCTTAAATGATGTGTTTGGTGGAGCTTGTGGTTGATTATTAATTGCTCCGGCTAATAGGTTCACCAATTGCTGAACAGGGTTAGCATTGGCGTCGTTGTTGTTATTCATCGGTTCTCCTTGAGCTTGTTGTCGATTTTATCTTCTTCTAGGCGACATATTTCTGTTAAGAATATACGCTTATTAAGTCTTTATTCAATCGCTTAAACATTTAAGGCTTAACTAAAACATTTAAGGCTTAACTAAAACATTTAATTATAATTCACTTAACACATTATTTCGAATAAACTCTGACATTTTATTTAAATCAAAAGTTTTAACATCATACTATAGCATCACTGCTATTTACATCAACTATCCCGAGATAAAGAATCTACAGGATTTAAAGCATTAAAATATTCCTTTGTTTATAAACACATCGGAATTTACATCTTTAACTACCAGATAGGTTTCACATAAATAAACTAATCTTATCATTGCCTATTAAAGCACTGAATAGCCTTGCTACGTTCCTCTTCCATGATGTGGGACATCGTCCCTTTTCGTTACTTGTTCTTTGGTGTTCTCATGTTAATGTGATATTTGTTTGAAAAAACAAGTGAAAAAGGTCCGACATGTATAATGTCGACGATTTGACTTTAAGAGTCGCCAGTTGGTGTATTTAACTGGTTGCACCAACGCAACCGAAAAGGTTTGCACATTGACCCAGTGATTTGACACTCAGCTAGACGGGTCTGTAAAACCGAGATTCATTTTGGGTCCGAGGGCTGGATTATGCGGAGGGAAGGTGTTAGGCACCCCCCGACATCCGTGTTACCATGGTGACCGCCATTTTTCAAAGAAACTATTATATGAATATGCGTGTGTGTGTGTGTGGATCAATGTGCAATTATTTGGAAGTAGTGTTGTACCTCGTTTGCACCTATATACATAGGGTTTAAATTTATAGAAAAATTCAGTTTTAAACAAGATATAGCAATGAAGTTTTATAAAAAGAGGTTTTTCAAACCCTGTGCTCAATAGCAATTGAGGCCTTTGATACTTCCATTTTATTATTAAATGTACGGCTTGTTTGCTTTTATTTTTGAGATGCGAAGCATTCTCAAGAAAATAATATACAACAGTGTTGAACTCCTTATGGGCATGACAGCCATCCAAGGAAATTCAGACACTGTACAATAATGTACAAGTTGCTTATAAATTTGAAAATGTCCATCATAGGAATCAATCTAGATTCGATGAGATCAATCTGTGATCACATGATTCCTAGGCTCACATGATACTGCAATTTGTATGGAAAGCAGTAAGCAGTTATATATATAAAAGTTGTAAATATATATAAAGGCATGATCAACCACCACGAAGCAACTCCACGGGGGATCGGAAATGTAAATATATAAAAGCGGTATATATATATATATATATATATATATATATATATATATATATATATGGACATGATCAACCACCACGAAGTAAACTCCAGGTGGGACAAAATGTAAATAAAGTTGTAAAAGCGATCAACTGCCACGAAGTAAACTCCAGGCAGGACGAAATGTAAATAAAGTTGTAAAAGGTAACGAAGTAAAATCCAGGCCTGATAGAAATGTAAATATATATATATATATAAAAGCAGTAAACGCACTGGATGTGAATCCATGCTCATCAGATATGTCCGCAACAGTTATATATATAAGTATATATATATATAAAAGCAGTAAACGCACTGGATGTGAATCCATGCTCATCAGATATGTCCGTAACAGTTATATATATAAGTATATATATATAGCAGCGATACGATATTTGGATGTAAATCCAGGCTCATCGGATATGTTCGATAATAGTTATATATATAAGTATATATATATAAGCAGTAAATGCTCCGGATGTAAAATCCAGGCTCATCAGATATGTCTGACAACAATTATATATATAAGTATATATATATATAAGCAATAAATGCTCCAGACCGAAGTTTAGGCTCAATCGAGGCATAACTCGATAATGTTAGTCCATATATGAAATATATACAGATATAAGTATATATATATAGATAAAAATTAAAACCACGAACCGAAGTCCGGGCAAACGCACACAACATGACTCTCAATAAGTATAACAGTGTGTACTAATATGAGAAGAAGGCTTTATATAATGTGAGAAGGCTTACAGTGGGCTGCCAATGTAGACTTCTATGACTTTAAATGGTTAAACACTCAGCTCCCGCCAGATAAAAGATAGCTATATGTGAGCTAACAAGTGTTTAAAGATGAGGAAACACTCAAAAGATGTGTATATAGAGTAAAATGGACAGGGCTTCCTCGCCTTTTTCTCTCCTTCTCTTCTTCAAATGGCTGACCCCAAGGCTCATATTTATAGACTGATGGTCGCACGTACACCTGCGGTAGCCGTGGCTGTACCTGCGGCTGGTCGTGGTGCATCTGAGCCTCGCGGGTCCTGTCATCTCGAAGTATATGCACTGATCATGCACTGTAATGTCCGCTCGAACTTGCAGAACTTCAATCCGAGCATTCAAACGAGGTATATCTGACCTTCTTCGGACCGCTTGTGTCAAGAGTTATGCAATGCCATAGATTAGAGGTTATACGAAGTCAGGAAGAGGGGTCTATGGCCATGGTCTTCAAGCTTCAAATTCTATCCTAAGTACTACCACATGTAATAGTCACTCGGGATTGTAACTTCTCAGTTCTTGGGGGAAAGCAGACGTTGCTCAGGGTTACATCTGAGATTGGACTGCTTGTTTGTATGCCTCATTGTCATCTGTGGGTGTGCCTGTCTTCCCGTTGTTAGCTCCGGGTCTGAGGTATGAGTGCCTTGGCAGGAGGTATGAGCTTGAAGCTGATCGCATGTGGTTGAAACAAGCATTTCCAGAGTTATCACCAAAACTGCAATGGCATCCCTTGGGGCTATCACCAAGGGTGGAGTCGCTACTCCCAGTGTTGTCTTTGGGACTGGAATTGAACGTCGCGGTGTTATCGCTGAGACAGAGCTGTCCTCTCTGGTGTTGTTGTCGGTCTTTTGATCTGCATACCTCGGGGTTATCTCCGAGATTGGAAATGACACTCTTGGTGTGTGTTCCAGGTTTTGAGATGAAGTTCCCGGTTTGTGTTTCGGGTTGAAATTGAACTTCCGGTAGTATCCAGAATGGATGTAAGTTGTCTTCCAGGGTTATCTCCGAAAGACGAATCTGTCCTCCTGCAATGTCAGTAACATGCGTGTAGAAAATTTCGAGTGTCTACAGATGCCCCTCTTTATTATATTCATGCAATGCAAGGCATGGATATGATAAAGAATCCTAGACACTTGAAATGCAAGCAAGGTAAACATGATGCTATATGCAGCAACATGATGCAAATGTATGATGCGTAATTGTCAGGTAATCCTATTGGGATGACAATCAGTGATGGCTTGGACATACGATCCAAGTCTCCAAGGATGTTGACGTTGGGGCTATCACCAAAGTCTTGAATCCTAGACACTGGCTTATATTCCATAGAGGTACCTCTTGTGTGTAAGAGATCTGTGGGGATAAAGCTTTGTCTATTTGAGGATGTGTATAACATATTTCCTCAGGGTTGCCCGACCTTCGTTGATGTGTGTATTACTGGATAGATCCCTGATGGGTGCATTGTCAAGGTTGCTTGACCTTCATTGATGTATGTGTTAATGGTAGCATTGCGTTGTAAACCCCGCCGGGGATACGTAGATGAGTTACTTGATGGTTTTACTTGCCATCGGCTAACATGATGTCAAGGTTGCTTAACCTTCATTGATGTGTGTATCAATGGTTGCATTGTGTTGTAACCCCCACTGGGGATACGTAGATGCCTGAAAGATGTACGTTGTGATCCCCGCCAGGGATACTTTATTAGTTTGTAACTTCAGCGTTGTAACCCTCGTCGGGGAGGTTTGGTATTTCATGGTTTTGCGTTGTAACCCCCACCGGGGAAGTTTAGGGTTGTGACCCTGGAAATGACGACAGCAAACCTTTGTGGGGTATTGCTGAGCATGATCTGTGAAAGCTGAGCTCATTGGTATAGTATACCCTGCATTCAGGCGAATACCATTGAGACGGCCGGAGTTTAACTCTAACCGACAAGAAACAAGGATTTCATGCTATTCCGCTTATTCGCGTAACTTTTTTATTCCTGATTTGGCCTTTTCAGCTTGTGAGACCTCCTTTGCAACTCTAACTGGAGCGAGCCGGAAGTGTGGGACCCATGTAGAATTGCCGCAGTATATACCGTAGGAGGCATGAGATGAGAACTTATGCCAACCGTGCTTCACGATATGAGCCAATGGTTGCTTTCATAAGTCATTTTCAAGTTGCGCAGCGAAGGAAATCTAAGAGCTTTTCTTCAGATCTGCAGAGTTCGGGCAACTTTCTGCATATTCTGCCACCGTAGAAGCATTCTTCACTGTCCTGGTAACGTATGCATGTATTTTTTTTCCAATTTCTATCCGTTAGAAAATGACTTATCACATGAAATGCATTTAGACACATAGTAGTGAATATGCATGCTGATATGACTTGATAAAAAAATATTAAACATAGTAAATGTTAGTATTAAACCATGTTGAACATAATGATGTGAAAAAATTTAACTTTTAAAACAGTCAAATTGGCACCTTTTACTGTCATTTCTTATCCTATCTGAGGACAAATGAGTAAAAGGATAAAAGTAAAATAATCCTGGTAACTAGAATACACTTACGAATTTTTACTGTGATGTGATTAATGCATGTAGGATGTATATGACTGTGTATAGGTGTGCTACTGAATGGCCACCTAGTCATGCCTATGTGCATGTGGATAGTCCCATTTACAAAGAGGGCTATGGAAAAATTTTCCCAAAATGTAGGTATTGGGTAATCATGCATTTTTAACTCTACTGTAGATGTATGTTAAAACAATGCATTTTGAAAAGCTCCAGGTAAGAAATTACCACACCCTTCCTGAGGTGATTTGGAGACTTGTTGTCTAGATATTATGGATCCGGATCAGCCGAGTAGTTCCCGCAGGACCACTTCTGGTGTATGGAGGAGGGCTTCTGAAGAGCCTCAACGTCGTTCTATCAGACAGCCTCGTCGTTTAGTGGAGGCGGTGATACGTCATATTCGGGTTGAAGTGCCGAATGTCGAGGATGAGGATTAGGATGTACCGATCGAGGTTCCTGCTCCTGCTGTACGTGTTCCCCGTAGGGAATTGCCAGGTATTCAAGTGGCAAACCCAGATCTTCTAGGTGACTTGAGTAGGCATCCTTCAGTATACTTGCACGCAAACGAGGTATGAAGTTAGATCTTTAATCTTCCTTTTTTTCCTATTGATAAGGAGTCAAGGATTCTGATGTTGATCTGCATTTGATGCAGGTTCCCGGCTTCACACAGCCTCGAGGGAACTTGTTCAGCATCCACTCTATGTATCAGGCTTTGCATGATGACTACAGAGTGATTGTCCATGGCTGGGTATTCGGGATGTTCTTCTCCATTCTACCCCGTCGCTGTCCCTGGGGTTACCTCAGGGCATTATCTGAGTGGTGGTTTCACCAGACTCAGTCACTCCACTTGTTGGACTTTGAGGTGATGATGATGCCGATGGATTGATGGTTTATCACAGGTATGGAGTTTGGAGGGGAGCCGGTGCCTTACACGGCGGATATCACCCCTACTGCTGTCAGATCCTTGTTGGGAGTTCGACGAGGCGCTGGAGGGCGTGGCTGCTCGTCAGAGTCCTTTGAGCGTAGATGCTATGAAAGGTTCATTGAGTGAGCCCATACCGGATGATGGGAGAGTCGGGGATCGCATTCTTGGCGATTGTTCCTGATAATCATTAGGGGCTGCTTCATAGCAGATAACTCTTCTACAATGTCCTTCGCTTTGATCTGCGCCACTCAACACGTGGATCGTATAGGAGAGTATGATTGGGGTTCCTACACCTTTGCCTACTTCCTCAGGGGAATACGCATGCGATCGCAGGGCTTGACCGAGCGTGGTTAGGAATCTACCCATTTCTGCTGGAGAGTGTTTCTCTTGTCTTTTCCCATGTATAGGTTAAGAGTGTTGACTGACAGCAGATGTTTGCCTTTGTGTTGGCAGTTTTGGGCCTATGAGAGGCTTCCCTGTTTGCATCCTCTGAGCGTGTTAGGTTTAGATACCTATCCACAAGGATGGAGATGACATCATTCTATACTCTGTTACTGAGGGTTTCACTCATTGTCGCCTACAGATGGAGTTGTTGACAGCCGATGTCATCACATGGATTCCCTACTCTGGAGAGCATTTGGGAGTTAGATTTGAAGATGGGTACCCGACTGGAATAGAGTACGTCATTTCCACCCGCAGAATTCCTCTCTTCATAGATGGAGGATGAGAGCTCTATTTAGGAGAGCGTGCTATTAGGAGCACTATAGGAGAGATCTGTATGCCGATCTTACCTCCTGCCTGGCGTTATTGGCCTGTTTCGCAGTCACCCATCATTGACATCCCATTGTTGGGGATTGATGGTTTTACATTGTCAGAGGGCTCCTGGTCTCAGGAGATGTTCCAGCATTGGTGGATCCCTCGTACTATTGGAGCTCAAACTCGCGCCACACAGTTTATGGGGGATATGGTTCTAGGATCTGTGATGATGATGGATTGGCTAGCCTGTGTCAGAGATCCGACTCATATGACACAGATTGACAGATTGACCCGGTATTTGGACTGGACACATCTTTTCATTCAGCATTTGGGCAAAGATCCTTCAAAGGTAGATACATTAATCCTTCCAGCTCTGGCACTGGCCCCTCAGGTGACCCATATTGCTATGCCGGTGCAGATCCTCCATTGTATCGGCCTGACATCCCTATAGATAGAGATCTAGTGACTCACGAGGAGTTACATCAGGTGGACAGTATCGATGATGTAGACATCGATACCATTGACTTTTTCTGATGTATTTCTCGTTATATCTTTTGATAAGCCTCTGTTAGCAGCTGGGTAGCTTCACCACATTCTCGCTATATCTTTTGATAGGCCTCTATTAGTTGTTGGGTAGCTTCGCTCCATTTCCCTATATTTTAGCTGTATAGAGATGTATTAGATGATGATATACTTAGGAATGTATGTACAGTTTTCCATCCCCTATATCATATTGCCATCTATTGTATCATGCAAGTTATTATGTTATGCATATGTATATATGTCCACATATATTCAGCATTGACCCCTGGATGGTCTTATGACATGGCCCGTACAATTGTCTTCTTCGACAATTAGCCATATTGATCATACCCCACCATTTTCGGTGGTATCTGGTATGCGTTCATGGTATGATAGTATATCACCATCAGACATGGTGATCGTAGATGATTTGCTGCAGCATACTATGACCCTATTGATGTTTCAGGTTTCCCTAGGATTTGTAGAGGGTATGGTAGAGCACTGGGTATCGGAGAGGCAGGTATTTCGATTTGAGACCCAAGAGTTGACTCCTACTTTGGAGGAGTATGCACAATTGACGATGCTGCCGCTGGACAGACCTTGAGTGCATATGGATATTGGAGACATGAGCAGACGGATCATGACCCTCACCGGATTGAGACGTAGAGTGGTACTGGATGAGATTATTGTAACGACCGAGAAATTTGGATTTTATGGTAAAATGATTTTATTAAAATAAATAAAAATAAAATCATATTTTATGTGATATCAAGATGGTTGTCATTCTATAACCTATTGATGTTGGAATGTCGTAGTATTTTAGCTACGTGAAGGAATTAAAGTGTTTGAATTTCTAAGACGAAAATAAAAGTTTTCCGAGAAATTTTCCAAAAAACACTATTCATCGGTATTTGCTCGGGAATTATTTTTGAACTTCCGAGAAATACGTAATGATAGAATATCAAAGTAAGATGGATTATGTAATAATAATCTAGTTATGGTATTAGTAAGTAAGTATTAATTGTATGATACTTAGGTATTGTACAAGGGAATGAAAACGAGTATAATACGAAGTATTATACGAGTTTGTGTGAAGGAAGGAATATCGTATATAATGAAGTGTTATACGATGTATAATACGAGAATAATACATAGACAATGTGTATATGTATTAAGTAATGTTAATGAACTTGGATGATTGGTTAACAATTGGTACAAGCCCAAGTGAATTAAATGTTAAGGCCCAATATTAATTAATGAACAAGTTAATTAATGCAAGCCCAAAAGATAGGTTAATCTAAGCTAAATTAAAGTCCAATGGATTACTATGACCCATGGGGCAAACCATACTAATATGGTTAATATGTGATAACCAAGATAAGCGGGGACCAAGTTAATGTGGTAACCAAGTTATCTAATGACCAAGTTAAATGAGTAATGACCAAGCAAAGGATAGGTTTTGTGCCTTGCAAGTAATGAATAGTAAGGAGGTGCAAAAGGAGGTGGGATGATTGAATTTACTAAATTGCCCTAACCTTAGGAATTCTATAAATAGTGAAGGTTGGCAAGTCATTTAATAGTTGTTCAAATAATCCAAACACTCTCTCAAAGTGCTTAATTGGTAGAGAGTTTAAGTTGCAAATAAGTCACTTACATAAGAAGAAGAAGAAGAAGCTACTTACCAAGACTTCTAAAGTAAGACTCCTTCTCTACATTATCTTCTATCTCTATTCATGATAGGTTGATAAACAAAGATAGATTAAGGAACATGGATGTTAATAAATAAGAAGAATGTGTAAGTAATGAACTTAAGCCACATAAGTTGGTAATAAGTCATTTAAGCTAGCATAAGTTATAAACTTATGTGAAAGTATTATGAACTTGTAATGAGTTTATGAATAAAAGTAATATGAAAGTAAGGAATTTGTATGTATATGAATCATATATACATGAGTGGAACTATATGTGAGAACATATATGCATGATGATTAAAAGACTAACTTTCTTAAGTTAGAAACAATAAAGTTATAAGTAGTTTATAATGGAATAAGTTATAAGCTCGTGAATGAAATAAGTCAAAGTCCAACAATGAAAATAAGTTGTTGTATTAAGTATTTGAAGATGTTTATAGAATGAAATGAATGCAAGTGAAGTAATGAACAAATCATAAGTAATGAAGCTTTGCCGGAAATCGCACGATTGGACGATAATCGTCGAATTCGTGAAATTCCCGGATTAGAAGTCAAATTTTGAGTTTGAACTTGGAAATGTTATTTTCCAATGGAGACAAGTCATATTCATCATTTTAGAGTTGTGGACTCGAGAATGATCGAATTCAGACTTATAACAAAGAAACGACCGTTGAACGTTCATGAACGTTTATCGTTTACGTTAAAAATGAACCAATAGGTAAATTTTTAGCAAACGAAGTCAAATAGATAAAATTTTTACATAAACGCACAGATTATGTAATTTGTGAACTGTAGGCTTTTGAACGAGCCAATTCGGACTTATAATGAAGAAGTTGTGTGTCTGGGAAGTTCACAAAATTTAAAGTTTGAAAAAAGTTTACGGTGCAGAGTTGGCCATGCTGGTGCAACCCTAGTATAAATGATGAAATACAATACAGTAAAAGTAAACCGAGCATATCGAAACTTAGCTGGCAGTCACGAACTATAGTACAAATTATGGCGCCATGTTGCTACGTATACTGATAACATGACCTTCTGCAGAGTGGTATGCATGACTCGGTAGACACTAACTCGAGGACTCGCATCACAGCCACGCCAGTCTCAGAACATGGATAGTGATGAATGTTTATAAGTACAAAGAAAGAATGGTAATTGATTTAAAAGTAAACATACTTTAAGGAACATAAAGTAACATTGTTTAAACTTTGTTAAACCTTAAGGATGTTGTGTAAAGGTTGAGATAACCTAGTCGAATATTGAATGCAAGTATAATGATAAACTAGAACGAATAGTAAATGAATCCAATACACAATTAGATTGAGATGAAGGGTAAGATAGTCATATACATACTTGATTATATATAACCTAATGTGGGGCATTATGTGAATATGTATTGTAGAGACTTGAAAGATTCACTCGTAAAGTAATTGCACCGTAGCCGACGCTAAAGGCAAGTATTCTAACACTTGTCTCAGCTCAATTTGAACAAGTTTTTGAAGTAAATGTATCCTTACACATGAATTAACGTACGATGAAGTTAAAGCCAATTCTTTTGGCTAGACTTGATATATTGAGTGGAATATTGATAATCTATTCATCTGTTATCAAATGTTGTTATCTTTTGTCAACTACTTGTTATGGTTTTCAAAAGAAGACTGGAATGTTAAACAAATGTTTTGTCGGTAAACGACAAGCACGTGAGGTTACCACAATTAAACGTACATACGTTTAATGAATGTAGTGTTGATCAACATAGAGTACAATAGGCCGATCACCTAGAAGTACTCATAAGTAATATCGGGCTTACGGACTTAGTTCTAGGTTGTCCTTTTCAAAGAAGAATGAAATGCTCAAGGTCTCTGACCGGAGTGAATGTTTTACTGAATATTGTTATTATTGTAAAACATTTTGAAAGGAAGATGAAGTGCTATTTTGAATCATCAATAGTACTTCATAACTATTGTTCAGTTATTGAAGATATACGATTCGTATGTATCAAGCATGTTGTTTATTGAAAATATCATACTTGCTGAGCTAGTTATGCTCACTCTTGCTTGAACCATATGAATGCAGCTAAGACTAAACGTCCCGAAGGATCAAATAAGGATAAAGGAAAAGCTAAGGCAGATCGCTAAACTGTCTATGTAATAGTATAGGTTATTGTTGTAATGTTATTGATATTATAACAAAGAACCTTTGTAATTGGTTTAGAACTTGGGACAATGTAAATATTATTTTGATAATATAGAAGAGATGTTCGTTCTTTTAAGGCTTTTCAATTGAATGAATATATGAATGTTAAGACAAAGATATAACACCATCCATCTTCAGTTGGAAGATACCCAGATTTGGGGCGCTTCTGAGTTGGTATCAAAGCCTAGGTTATAAAACTTAAGGGAGATTAGAACCTTAAGTCATAACCTTAATAACGAAGTAAAAGATGAAAGATAACCTTATAAAAATGCATTATATTATGTTATGTGTTTTTATTATTTTACTAACGTGTACTAATCAAACTATATTGTTTTATTGTAGATGTTAGGAGAAAATGATATGTATAGAGATATACATGTAGTGAGCGAGGATTCGGTTAATCTAGTAGAGATACTACCCAATCCCGTAGCAGTAGAACCAGAGGTTGTGACAATCGAGTCTGGAGACTCGAATGATTTAGACTACATTTCTATTTTCGATGGCATGCTAGAGGAAGAGGTGGATGTGATGTCCTTTGATCAGGTTCCACCTACAGAAGAATTAACTACTAAAGAGTCAATGAAAGCACTGTTCATGTCAGTTCTGGATAGAAACGTCCACTACTGTCAAGAGGTGAATGAGTTGAAAGAGGAACTCCAAGCTGTCCGGGAGGACAAATTAAGTATGGAGGGTATGTGGGAAGAGGAACACGATGATCGTGTTTTAGCCAAGGACAAGGACCATGAGCTGAAACACGAAGTCTTTGAGCTCAAGCAGGAGCTAAAGACTAAACAGCAGAAGATGGAAAGGATGTCCTATATACATAGGAGTTCTCATGTGGACTTCCAGCAACAATTAGCTGGATATCCAGTGGAAGCAGGGCAGACCTGACATACCATTAGTCGAGATGTCATAGCCGGTTTGGCCAAGAAAGATTTCGAGAATGCCATTCGGCAGATGTAATATAGTTATAGCTAGAATAGTTTAGATATGTAAATATTATGTATCTAGTAGTGACGTAAAACCCTCTTTTGTATATCAAGGGTAGTCTTTTGTAAATCCCAATTTTTGGAAAGCAATTGCGGGATGGTAATGTAATCTGCTAAGCCTGAGTAATGTAAAACAATGTAGTGTTATACTACAAGTTATGAATCAATATAAGTCTTTTTATGGAACATATTGAGTAATGGTTATGAGTTATTGTTTTAGTATAAATAATAACAAAACAAGAAGAAGAAAGTAATAATGAAGCATTGTTTTCTTCATAGCAAAATGCCGCCAAGAAGAAGACAACGGAATCAAGATACTAATGTTGAGCAACCGGAAGAAGGTCTGGTTAATCCAATGCAAGAGTTCATTAATCTTTTAACAGCTGCATTTAATAGAACTGGGGCTAATGTACCCATAAATCCTGGAGTAATACGAGCTACTACTTTTAAGGATTTCAAAAGCGTCGGTCCGCCGAAGTTCAAAGGAACTACGGACCCAATAGAAGCCCAAACATGGGTGAAAGAAATCGAGAAAGCATTTGTTATATCAAATGTTTGTGAAGGTCAAAAGGTTGCTTTCGCAACCTATATGATGAAAGGGGAGGACAATTTCTGGTGGGAGGCAAACCAGGCTAGGGCCGGAATAGAAAACTTAACGTGGGTAAGGTTCAAGGAGATTTTCTTCGAGAACTACTTTCCCACGAGTATGCAGGGGAGGATGAAAATGAGGTTTCTTGATTTGAAACAAGGGGATATGACTATTCCCCAATATGCTGCCAAGTTTAATGAACTGGCATGATTTGCTCCACATCAAGTGGACACTGAAGTAAAAAAGGCTAGACGATTTGAGCAGGGCTTGAAACCCTGGCTTTATAGCCGAATCTCTGTGTTCCAAAGTACTTCCTTTGGAACCATATTAGAATAGGCAATAATTACCGAAAGTGAGAATGAGGCTCTCAGCCAGTACCACAAGGATAAGAAAAACAAGGGCAGGGTTGATGGAGGAATAAAGACCAAGGGAGCCAGTGGTAGTGGCAACGGTCAAAAGAGGAAGAGTTTTAACTCTAGGAATACCGGAGTAAAGCAAGGGGATCCTAAAAGGAGGATGGAGGCCTGTAAAACCTGTGGGAAGACTCATTTAAGAGTCTATCTCAAGGGTAAGACAGTATGTTATAATAGTGGCCAGGAAGGGCATATTTCGCCTAACTGTCCCAATCCAAAGAAAAACCATGGATGCTTTGTATGTGGATCAACTGACCACATAGCAAAGAACTGTCCAAAGAAGGGGGCAGATGGAAATAAGGGCACTAATAGCGGTATGTTAGCTATTAGTGGTCTAGCTCAGCCGGGTAGATCAATGGCACGCACTTTTAATATGACGGTCCAAGATGCGGTGGCATCAGGTGATGTAGTTGCAGGTATTATCCCGATCAATAACATAAATGCGTTCGTGCTATTCGGGTGCTACTTATTCGTTTATAGCATGTGATTTTTCTAGACGATTAGAATTACTTTCAGAAAAGTTGCTTATACCTTTGATTATTAAGGTAGCAAATGAAGAGATAATTCCTGTTGAAGATATTCATAGGAATTATTGCGTAGATATAAGGGGTTGTAAATTATCGGTAGATTTAATACCGATAAAGTTGGGAGAATTCGATGTAATTCTCGGAATGGATGGTTGATTAACCATTAGGCAATTATAGATTGTCGGAAGAAATGTGTGAGTATTAGGACGTTGAAGCAACCTCTTGTAGTATTTTACGGTAATAAATCGTCGGGACGCTCGTGTTGTCTTACGATGACACAAACTAGAAAACTTTTAAGGAAGGGATGTATGGGTTACTTGTGCCATGTTGTTGACACCCAGCGAGGGGGAGCAACCATGGAACAAATACCTATAGTAAACGAATTCAAGGACGTGTTTCCAAGTGAGTTACCGGGGTTACCACCGGATAGGGAGATCGAATTAGTAATAGACATAGTGCCAGGAGCGGCACCAGTCTCAAGGGAACCGTATCGTATGGCGCCTGTGGAAATGAAAGAGCTAATGGTTCAGTTACAGGAACTATTGGATAGAAATACATTCAACCGAGTGTTTCCCCATGGGGTACACCGGTATTGTTTGTCAAGAAGAAAGACGGATCGTTAAGACTTTGTATCGACTATCGAGAGTTGAACAAGTTAACGATAAAGAATAAATACCCATTGCCCAGGATCGATAATCTTTCTGATCAGTTAAAAGGGGCAAAGTATTTTTCTAAAATAGATTTGCGGACGGGGTTTCATCAATTAAAGGTTAGGAAGGAGGACATACCAAAGACGGCATTCAGAACTTGTTATGGTCATTACGAGTTTCTCGTAATGTCATTTGGGTTGACGAATGCACCAGCTGCATTTATGGATATGATGAACAGAGTGTTCAAACCATATTTGGACAAGTTCGTTGTAGTATTTATCGATGATATTCTAGTCTATTAAAAGACACAAGAAAATCATGCTGAACACTTAAGATTAGTGTTGGAGACACTAAGAAAGGAGAAGTTATATGCAAAATTCACTAAGTGTGAATTTTGGCTAGAGAAGGTACAGTTTTTAGGTCATGTCATTGACCAAGAAGGGATTTCAGTGGATCCAGCAAAGGTAGAAGCAGTAATGAGCTAGGAACAATCGAAATCACCGACGTGCGGAGTTTCCTAGGGTTAGCGGGATACTATCAAAGATTTATCCAAAAAAATTCAAAGATAGCTACTCCGTTGACTAACTTAACAAGGAAGACGGTGAAATACGTATGGACGGATAAATGTGAAGACAGTTTTCAAGAACTGAAGAAAAGATTAAGTGAAGCGCCTGTTTTGTCATTACCCGATGACACAGGAAATTTTGTAGTTTATAGCGATGCTTCGCATAGAGGACTTGGTTGCGTACTCATGCAGCATGGAAAAGTCATTGCGAATTCATCACGGCAGTTGAAGGATTATGAGAAAGTTTATCCTACTCATGATCTGGAACTGGCCGCGGTAGTGTTTGCCTTTAAAGATATGGAGGCATTATCTTTATGGGGAGAAATATGAGATATATACGGACCATAAGAGTCTTAAGTATATCTTCACTCAGAAGGAGTTGAATATGAGACAGAGAAGATGGCTAGAGTTGATAAAGGATTACGATTGTGAAATCCTATATCACCCTGGGAAAGCCAATGTAGTTGTCAATGCCTTAAGTAGGAAGGGTCGGGAAAGGTTATCTATGTTAACGACTCAAAATGAGTTAATAACAGAGATGGCTAGGATGGAAATAGAAGTGAAGATGCCAAGTGACTCTAGGCAGATACTTTTTACGAAGGAGATGCAATCTACCATCGTAGAGAGAGTCAAGGAGGTATAACTCAAGACTGATGAGTGTAACCAAATAAAGAAGCGGATATCTGATAAGGAAGATACTAAGTATAGTCTTGATAATGAAGAATTATTGAGATTTGAAGGAAGAATTTGGGTTCTGAATGAGACGGAATTAAAGGAGAAAGTGTTATAAGAAGCTCATAGTTCGAGGTACTCGATACATCCTGGTAGCACTAAGATGTATCAAGACCTTCGACAGAGTTTTTGGTTGCCGAACATGAAGAGAGAAATAGATGAATACGTAAGTAGATGCTTAACTTGTCAAAATGTTAAAGTTGAACATCAAAGACTAAGTGGCTTGTTACAATTATTAGAGATTCCAAAATGGAAGTAGGAGTATATCACGATGGACTTCGTGGTGGGACTTTCGACAATGACAAAAGGGTACGATTCGATTTGGGTAATAGTCGACTGATTGACAAAATCAGCTCACTTTTTACCAATTAGGGTCAAGTATAACTTAGACCAGTTAGCTAAACTTTATGTCAAGAAAATTATTTCCAGACATGGAGTACCAGTATCGATTGTGTCAGATTGTGATCCACGATTCACATCGAACTTCTGGAGAAGTTTGCAAGAACAGCTGGGAACACAGTTGAAGTTAAGCATATCTTATCATCCACAAACTGATGGGCGGAGCGAGTGGACAATTCAGACATTAGAAGACATGTTAAGGTCTTGCGTCATGGATTTCAAGGGTAGTTGGGATGATCACCTACCACTTGTAGAGTTTGCGTATAACAACAGTTATCATGCAAGCATAGGCATGCCGCCTTATGAAGCTTTGTACAGAAGAAGGTGCAGAACACCATTGTATTGGGATGAAGTGGGAAAATGTCGGATGCTAGGACCAGAATTGGTGCAGCAGACAGCGAATGTAATAAAGTTAATTCGGATGCGTCTTGTTACAACTTAGGACAGACAGAAGAATTATGCGGACTCGCATAGATTAAATCGAGTGTTTGAAGTAGGCTCGTATATATTTCTAAAGGTATCTCCCTGGAAAGGAAAGATACGCTTTGGAAAGAAAGGGAAGTTAAGTCCAAGGTTTATAGGACCTTTTGAGGTATTAAAAAGGGTGGGAGAGGTAGCTTATATGATAGCATTACCTCCAGACCTAGAAAGAATACATAAAGTGTTTCATGTATCTGTATTACGTCCGTATAAGCCGGATTATAAGCACGTAATCGAATATGAGCCAACTCATATTGAGAAGGACTTAACCTATGAAGAATCGCCGATTTAAATTATTGATAAAAAAAGAGCAGGTTCTGCGGAACAAAGTAATACCATCGGTAAAGGTATTATGGAAGAACCACGATGCCGAAGAAGCAACGTGGGAATTAGAAGAAAAGATGAAGAAAAATTTTCCTCATCTATTTGATTAAAGTAAGATGAGATTCTGGGGACAGAATCTTTATAAGGGGGGAAGAATGTAACGACCGAGAAATTCGGATTTTATTGTAAAATAATTTTATTAAAATAAATAAAAATAAAATCATATTTTATGTGATATCAAGAAAGTTGTCATTCTATAACCTATTGATGTTTGTATGTCGTAGTATTTTATCTACATGAAGGAATTAAAGTGTTTGAATTTGTAAGACGAAAATAAAAGTTTTTCGAGAAATTTTCTGAAAAACACTATTCATCGGTATTTGCTCGGGAATTATTTTTGAACTTCCAAGAAATACGTAATGATAAAATATCAAAGTAAGACGGATTATGTAATAATAATCTAGTTATGGAAAATTTAATATTTCGCTTGTGGACTTAATTCGAGAATATTAAGGAGAGCGAAGTATTAGTAAGTAAGTATTAATTGTATGATACTTAGGTATTGTACAAGGGAATGAAAACGAGTATAATACGAAGTATTATACGAGTTTGTGTGAAGGAAGGAATATCGTATATAATGAAGTTGTATACGAAGTATAATACGAGAATAATACATAGACAATGTGTATATGTATTAAGTAATGTTAATGGACTTGGATGATTGGTTAACAATTGGTACAAGCCCAAGTGAATTAAATGTTAAGGCCCAATATTAATTAATGAACAAGTTAATTAATGCAAGCCCAAAAGATAGGTTAATTTAAGCTAAATTAAAGTCCAATGGATTACTATGACCCATGGGGCAAACCATACTAATATGGTTAATATGTGATAACCAAGATAAGTGGGGACCAAGTTAATTTGGTAACCAAGTTATGTAATGACCAAGTTAAATGAGTAATGACCAAGCAAAGGATAGGTTTTGTGCCTTGAAAGTAATGAATAGTAAGGAGGTGCAAAAGGAGGTGGGATGATTGAATTGACTAAATTGCCCTAACCTTAGGAATTCTATAAATAGTGAAGGTTGGCAAGTCATTTAATAGTTGTTCAAATAATCCAAACACTCTCTCAAAGGGCTTAATTAGTAGAGAGTTTAAGTTGCAAATAAGTCACTTACATAAGAAGAAGAAGAAGCTACTTACCAAGACTTCTAAAGTAAGACTCCTTCTCTACATTATCTTTTATCTCTATTCATGATAGGTTGATAAACAAAGATAGATTAAGGGACATGGATGTTAATAAATAAGAAGAATGTGTAAGTAATGAACTTAAGCCACATAAGTTGGTAATAAGTCATTTAAGCTAGCATAAGTTATAAACTTATGTGAAAGTATTATGAACTTGTAATGAGTTTATGAATAGAAGTAATATGAAAGTAAGGATTTTGTATGTATATGAATCATATATACATAAGTGGAACTATATGTGAGAACATATATGCATGATGATTAAAAGATTAACTTTCTTAAGTTAGAAACAATGAAGCTATAAGTAGTTTATAATGGAATAAGTTATAAGCTCATGAATGAAATAAGTCAAAGTCCAACAATGAAAATAAGTTGTTATATTAAGTATGTGAAGATGTTTATAGAATGAAATGAATGCAAGTGAAGTAATGAACAAATCATAAGTAATGAAGATTTGTCGAAAAATCGCACGATTGGACGATAATCGTCGAATTCGTGAAATTCCCGGATTAGAAGTCAAATTTTGAGTTTGAACTCAGAAATGTTATTTTCCAATGGAGACAAGTCATATTCATCATTTTAGAGTTGCGGACTCGAGAATGATCGAATTCCGACTTATAACGAAGAAACGAGCGTTGAACATTCACGAACGTTTATCTTTTATGTTAAAAATGAACCAATAGCTGAATTTTTAGCAAACAAAGTCAAATAGATAAAAGTTTTACATAAACGCGTAGATTATGTAATTTCTGAACAGTAGGCTTTTGAACTAGCCAATTCGGACTTAAAACGAAGAAGTTATGCGTCCGGGAAGTTCACAAAATTTAAAGTTTGAAAAAAATTGCATTGCAAAGTCAAAGCCATGGCGTAACAACCCTAACCTAAAAAATGATGGCGCCAATTGCCATAACATTAATAGCATAATCGAAAACTTCGCTACCGTAGAGTAAATCAGTAGTATAAATCATGGCGCCGCAACGCCATGTATGCGAGCATGACCTTCTCATAGAGTGGCAAGCCATATACAAGACACTAACTGAGGACTCGCGCCACAGTGCCAAGTCCAGAACCTCTCCACTATTAACTCACGCCGCAGCGTGAGGTGTAGCTATATAACTGGCATCGCAGTGCCAGTCTCAGAACATGGATAGTGATGAATGTTTATAAGTACAAAGAAAGAATGATAATTGATTTAAAAGTAAACATACTTTAAGGAACATAAAGTAACATTGTTTAAACTTTGTTAAACCTTAAGGATGTTGTGTAAAGGTTGAGATAACCTAGTTGAATATTGAATGCAAGTATAATGATAAACCAGAACGAATAGTAAATGAATCTAATACACAATTAGATTGAGATGAAGGGTAAGATATTCATATACATACTTGATTATATATGACCTTATTTGGGGCATTATGTGATCATGTATTGTAGAGATATGAAAGATTCACTCGTAAAGTAATTACACCATAGCCGACGCTAAAGGAAAGTATTCTAACTCTTGTCTCAGTTCAATCTGAACAAGTTTTTGAAGTTCATTTATCCTTACGCATGAATTGATGTACGATGAAGTTAAAGCCAATTCTTTTGGCTAGACATGATATATTGAGTGGATTATTGATAATCTATTCATCTGTTATCAAATGTTGTTATCTTTTGTCAACTACTTGTTATGGTTTTCAAAAGAAGACTGGAATGTTAAACAAATGTTTTGTCGGTAAACGACAAGCACGTGAGGTTACCACAATTAAACGTACATACGTTTAATGAATGTAGTGTTGATCAACATAGAGTACAATAGGTTGATCACCTAGAAGTGCTCGTAAGTAATACCGGGCTTACAGACTTAGTTCCGAGTTGTCCTTTTCAAAGAAGAATGAAATGCTCAAGGTCTCTGACCGGAGTGAATGTTTTACTGAATATTGTTATTATTGTAAAACATTTGAAAGGAAGATGAAGTGCTATTTTGAATCATCAATAGTACTTCATAACTATTGTTTAGTTATTGAAGATATACGATTCGTATGTATCAAGCATGTTGTTTATTGAAATTATCATACTTGCTGAGCTAGTTATGCTCACTCTTGCTTGAACCATATGAATGCAGCTAAGACTGAATGTCCCGAAGGATCGAATAAGGATAAAGGAAAAGCTAAGGCAGATCGTTAAACTGTCTATGTAATAGTATAGGTTATTGTTGTAATGTTATTGATATTATAACAAAGAACATTTGTAATTGGTTTAGAACTTGGGACAATGTAAATATTATTTTGATAATATAGAAGAGATGTTCGTTCTTTTGAGGCTTTTCAAATGAATGAATATATGAATGTTAGTATAGTATAGCACCATCTGTCAGGTTGGAAGATACCCGGATTTGGGGGCGCTACAATTACATCCGCCCACGTGATATCCTAGTGTTTCCTGTTTGATAGGTTTGCCTCTGAGGATAGCTATGCACGGCATTCCTGGGATTTCACCACACTGAGGACCATTGGCGTACAGCCAGAGTAGATGTACTACTTCTATGCGTATTGTCATACGTCTTCATGTCGTGGTACATGGATGAGCTTGATATCAGCGTCATTATGGTAGTGAGAGTTCTCATGGAGGGTCATACCATTGTACCGATGATCATTGCAAAGACTTTGAGGTCAGCTACATATTGTTGCACTTATCCGGCAAGAGTGTTTATAGGTAGCTTAGTCATGCTGTATGTGTGGTTTATGTCACACTTGAGACCGATTGGCACATTTAGACGGCAGGGGTTTTGCTTCACCCATGAAATAGCCATGTCGTACTCCTTCCAGCCTACGGAGTGTACAGATGCTGCATCGTGGTCAGTTTTCCTGGCAGGGATTAGAGATCCATTTGCTATATTATCGTGTTCAGGGCTTAGCTCACCCTACAGCTTCATTACTCATGCTCCAGGCATGGATTATCTCCCTCTAGCTGGTTTGAGGGGCATGATCACTTACCACCCATTGGTCGTTATGCGTCAGTTTGACCAGTTTCAAGATTTTCATCAGTGTAAGGGGGCAGTGAGTCAGCGCTTCGCTTCACACCATTTATCAACGGAGGACAGATCCAGGTTATATGCCTGCTGGGATCAACAAGGGCTGGCTGAGTTTTATGTCAGTCATCCAGGTTGTTCTGCAGAGTATTCCGCATGGATGGAGACAGAGATTGCATCATCTGCGGTAGTATCCACAGTGCAGGGGATTGATTCTGACGATGAGGAGCCTATATAGGAGGCTATTATTCCCATCGATGATTTGACTGCTGTGCTGCCAACATTTGTGATGGATTCTCCCACCTTGAGTGCCACTGTTACTCAGTATTCGGCACAGCATTTGGAGCAGAGGTTACATCTGATGACCTATGATAGAGATCGGGCTAGGGTCGTGATGTTAACAGCTCTTGATGAGAGAGACGCCGCTCTGTTAGAGAGGGATGAGGCTATATTAGCCAGGGATGCATTAATTGGGGAGCGGGATGCCGCCTTATCTGCTAGGGATGTGGCCATTGCAGATAGTACTTCCGTTAGATCCTAGATGACTGTCAGTCTTGCCGACATGAGTGCTTACATTGATGAACATTATGCCACCATGTAGTTAGCCTCTGATCTGTTATCTCGTGTAGATACCCTTGGGCAGGAGCTTGCAGCGCTACCTCCGTCTTCAGAGAGGGATTCTATGTTAGTCTGATAGTCCGCATACATACAGATCTGTAGATAGCTTTGTGTTTTCCTGCACAGACTAGCTTAGCCATTTTGTCATGTACAACACATATGTATATATTAAACAATATTATTTATGGTAAGGAAATATATTTTGATTCACTTCCCTTTTAGTTATGCCTTGATACTTGCTTGATATTTGCCTGCTTCTTCAGGGCCTTGTGATCTTGATGCATTCTAAACTTATCCTTGATAGATGGACATTGAGACGTCGCAAGATCTCTCAGAACGGATCATTAATTTCTATAAATCCCTACCATCTTTGGTGTCTTGAGATTGGTATATGTATGTAAAAGTGGAGAGGAGGGTGGTTTCTTCCTCTCTGAGATTGACCGCACCACAGATGGTCGCCAGTACTTCTATTTGTGAAAAGCCTAGTTAATTCCATCTCTTATGGGTTGGTATTGCTCTTTGAGGCACGATGGCAGCTTAAATGGTCACTGAATCTTCTATTTGTGAGAAGA
Organism: Panax ginseng; assembly: GCA_020205605.1. Taxonomy (NCBI): domain Eukaryota; kingdom Viridiplantae; phylum Streptophyta; class Magnoliopsida; order Apiales; family Araliaceae; genus Panax; species Panax ginseng. Next base: position 75,123,919 of record CM035131.1, on the reverse strand, counting down.
GGTTGGGTAATTCCATCCCTTTGATCTGAAACTGATGAAATATGGCGAATTAAAGGCTGATCCCAATATCGTGTGAAAAGTAATTTTGTTCTGGTAGGGGTTAGACTGAACCATGAATGGCTGCCTACAACTCCTATTGAAGAGGAGATCAAGTTTGCGTAGTTCGAACCTAGTGTAGGAGGTTCAACGTTGAATGTGAAAGGCAGATGAGTGTAGAGATGTTTTTTTTTTGTATAGAAAGGGCAGAAATGTTTTTGTTGTTTTTTTTATTACGACCGGGCCATATAGAATATGGTTGCCTCACGCACTCGGGTATCGTGGAGATCAAGTCGACGTAGTTAAGCCTCAATGCGAATCGCAATTTGAAAAAAGCGTGAATCCCATGTGCGAAGCTATATCATGGGAAAGAAAGTTTAATCCCATAATGGGGATAAACTGCAAGTGTGGAAAAAGTTTGATCCCGTCCTCAGGACAAACTGCAAGCGTATAAAAGTTTAATCCCTTCTTCAGGATAAACTGCAAGTGTGAAAGGTTCAATCCCATCTTCAGGATAACCAAAATTGTGAAAGGTTTGAAATGAAGTGATACCAGGCTGCTGGTTTGAAGTGTATGTTTCCTTGAGAGGAAGAAGAGTATACAAAAAGGAGAGGGTTCAAAACCAGAATGACAGGTGATTTTATGATCAAAACCAGGATGTTTGTTTGATGGTAACTTCAGACATAGTACCATTTCGCGGTGCCCGAGTTGATAAGCTGTGGAAATTCATCGCCATCCATTTTCTGCAATCTGAGAGCACCTCCTATCAATACCTCCTTGATAACAAATGGGCCTTCCCAGTTAGGAGCGAATTTTCCCTTAGATTGATCTTGGTTGTCAATTATCTTCTTCAAAACTAAGTCATGTTGTTTGAATTTCCTTAGTTGGACTTTTCTGTTGTAGGATCATGCGATCCTTTGCTGATATAATTGACCATGGAAGATAGTTGCGGATCGCCTTTCGTCTACTAGAGACAATTGGTGATACCTGTCTTGTACCCATTGGTCTTCACCCAACTAAGCATCCATCAATACTCTGAGGGATTCCATTTCCACCTCTATGGGGAGCACTGCTTCCATCCCATAGACTAATGAGTAGGGGGTTGCCCCAGTGGAAGCACACATGTATGTTCTGTAGGCTAAGGTCAGAGGCAAGAGGTCAGGCCATCCTTTGTGATTAGCGAACATTTTCTGCATAAATTTTTTGATGTTTTTATTAGCCGCTTCAATAGCACCATTCATCTTTAGATGGTAAAGGACAGAGTTGAGGTGTTTGATGTGGAATTTTCTGCATACCTCCTCCATCATTTTGTTATTGAGGTTCTTAGAATTGTCTGACACAATGATCTCTGGTTGTCTATATTGACAAACAACATTGTTTCTGATGAAAGCAATAATAACTTCTTTAGTAACCCTGGGGAAGGAGGCTGCTTCTACCCATTTGGTGAAGTAGTCGATCATGACGAATATAAATCGATGTCCATTACTGGCTTTGGGCTCAATGGGCCTGATCACATCCATTCCTCACATTGAGAAGGACCATGGCGAAATCATATTGTGGAGTTCCCTTGGAGAGGCGTGGATAGTATTCTCATGAATCTGGCATTGATAGCACCTCTTGACGTGATCATCACAGTCAGCTTTTAGTGTAAGCTAATAATGCCCCATTCTGAGGATCTTCTTGACAAGTAGGGGTCCACTCATGTGAGGGCCACATACTCCACCATGGATCTCATCCATGAGTCTCTGAGATTGGTCTTTATCCAAACATCTGAGGAGACCTATTCCTGCATCTCTTTTATAAAGTGCATCTCCGCTCAGATAGAATTTCATAGCAAGTCGATGAATCTGCCTCTTCTCAGTTAGGCTTGCCTCAGCAGGTGTAGATCCATCTCGTAGATACTCCTTGATGTGTTGATACCAAGGGTTGTGGATGGGAGGTAGTTCATCTGATACTTCTCCAACGTAATTCCCATAGACTGGGGCTTTTTGCAGAGTAAACGTGATGCTTGGCATGTTTTCCTTATCCGGTAGGTAAACCAAGGATGCCAACGTTAATTCATCTGCAAAATCATTCCTATTACTAGGAATGTGTAGAAAGGAGATTTCTTCGAACTCCAAAGCCATCTGTAGAACTTGCCGATGGTAAGGCAGTAAATGTAATTCTTTGGTTTGATAAATTTTTGTGGATTGCTTGATTACCAATTCGGAATCCCCAAAGACAGTTAACCGCCTAATACCCATTGAACGGGCAAGTTTTAGCCCCATGATACAGCCTTCATACTCAGCTGTGTTGTTGGTGCCGACAAACCGCAATTTGACTACGATGGGATATTGTTCCCCGTGATGATATTAGAACTGCCCACGGCCGTGAGCCTTCGTGTTATGACTCCATCAAAATACATTCTCCACGTACGGCATGTATCGTACTGATGTTGTAGCTGAATGGTCATTATCCCTTCATCGGGAAAGTATGTTTTCAAGGGTTTGTAGTCCCCTGAAGGTGCGGCGGCCAGTTGATTCGCAATTCCTTGACCTTTGACAGACTTTTGCATCACGTAAACGATGTCAAATTGCTGTAGGATCAACTGCCATCTTGACAGTCGACAATTTAGTATGGGCTTACTGAACACATACTTGAGAGGATCCATTCAGGATATGAGATGGGTTGTGTGACCATGGAGGTAATGATGTAACCTCATGGAAGCCCATGTTAAAGCACAACAAGTCTTCTCAATCAGAGTGTACTTGTGTTCACTGATGCTGAATCTTTTGCTGAGGTAATAGATAGCTCATTCTTGGCCTCTATTGTCTTTTTGCCCCAGCATACAGCCCATGGCATTGTCATTTATGGATAGGTACATGAACAGGGGAACATCATCCTTGGGAGGTACCAAAATAGGAGCGTTAATCAGTTGCTCTTTGATTGTGAGGAAGGTTTTCTGACACTCATCATTCCATTTCATGGAGGAGTTCTCCCTTAACAACTTGAAGATTGGCTCACAGGTTGCCGTGAGTTGAGAAATGAATCTGCTAATGAAGTTGATCCTTCCCAAAAATCCTCGTATTTCCTTTTCTGTCTGAGGAATGAGCATTTCCTTGATGGCCTGGATTTTGGTAGGATCCAGTTCAATACCTTTGTGGCTGACTAGGAAACCTTGCAACTTGCCTGACTTAAAGTTGGCGGGATTCAACTTCAAGTTGTACTTACACAACCTGTTGAAAAGTTTTTTGAGATGGTCTAAGTGGTCTTCCTCCTTTTGGATTTGACAATGATGTCATCCACGTAGATCTCTATCTCTTTATGCATTAAATCATGGAAAAGAGCCATCATAGCTCGCTGATAGGTTGCCCCGGCATTGATGAGGCCAAATGACAATCGTTTGCAGCAAAAAGTTCCCCAAGGCATGATTAAAGCAGTTTTCTCACGATCTTCCTCAGCGACCATAATTTGATGGTACCCCGCAAAGCAATCGATCAAAAAGGAGTACATCTTCAGATTGAGCGAGATTATCAATAAGAATGTGGATAAAGGGCACGGGAAAGCTATCTTTTAGGAAAGCTTTGTTCAAATCTCGATAATCCACCCAGACTCGCACCTTTCCTCCTAGTTTAGGCACGGAAACAATGTTGGATATCCACTCCGGATATGTAGACACCATGATAATGCCAGCTTGAAATTTTTTCACAATTTCTTCTTTAACCTTTAAACTCCACTCAGGTTTCAATCGCCTGAGTTTTTGCCTGACTGGCTTGAATCCTTCTTTAATGGGAAGGCCATGAAGAACAATGTCAGTGGACAACCCCACCATGTCTTCATGAGACCATGCAAACATATCCTGGAATTGGGTTAATAGTGCAACCATGTCATTCTGCTGATTTGAGGTAAGGTCTGAACCAAGTTGGATTAGCTTAGGGTTGTCTAAGGTTCCAATATTGAAAGAAGTAGTTTGCTCAAGATTGGGTTTGGGTTTGTTTGTGACCCATTCCTTAATCTCTTGAGGTGTCTCAATGTCCTCTTGGATGTCCATCAAGTCTGAGTCCAACTTTGCATCAAAGTTACAGCCCTTGTAGAGAGAAGGCACCTCATCAGCAAGTACAGGCACATCTAAATTCAGAGTCCTAAAACAAAATATGATTTCACTTAATATATGCAACTATTCGATCATAAAAAAGTGTTAGCATGTACTTGATAAAATAACTGCTAGTACTGTAAAGGAAAGCAAGCAATTAAAGTTATCTACATGGTAGAGGGATTTTCTGCATATTTTACCCTCATCAACCAATGCATGGAGTGCTGCTCCAATTGTCGAGGGCAAAGTCCTGAAGGACTGCAGTGATGGAAGGATCGTCATTGTCCTCCTTTTCCCGAATGATAACCATGACATCTGGGCAATCATCGTTTGGGGTGTATCTGTTTGTATGTTCATCATGAACAATGACATGTATGCCTGCCTTCATCAAGGCAAGGTCATGTTTATGTTTCCGTTCCTTTTATTCCACCTCGGGATCAAGAATCAGCACCTCTTTTGCTTTGATTGGCACTGGTTTCGAAAACAAAGATAGCTGAACATGGGCCGAACCCTTCTTCGGAGATTGCATCAACTCATGAGGTAAAGGTATAGAAAATTGCATACAGCGGAAGCTTGAGGAACCTACTTGCGCCAGTGAGGATTCACTATGCAGAATCGGCGTAATATCCTAGCCCGGCTGTTCCAATTTAACTGGACATTTGGATAGGGTGCTTAATACCCTACTTATCTTTACCAAGCCCTTGTCCAGGTTGATGACCCGATAACATCATTTCTTGAGTGGCCAATATAACCTCGTCAGAAATCTTTGGTATGGGAAGTGGCGCTCCAATAGAATGGTATTGCGTGTTACTCACTTCCAGAGTATGGAAACTGGCCAGTTCAACTTCTAAATTGAAGCTGATAATTGGTAGAGTTCCTTGTTCAGGACATTCCGGCTCAGCGTTGACAGTGACTAGACTATTGTTGATAATGTATTTGAGTTGTTGATGTAAGGTGGAGGTAACAGCTCCAGCCATGTGTATCCATGGTCTCCCCAATAGCAGGTTATATCCAGAATCTATCTTGAGGACGTGGAACGATACATTAAATGTATTTGGACCAATCTCAATTGGCAATTCAATCTTTCCAACGGAATTTCATTGGGATCCATCAAAAGCTCTGATGACCGTATGGCTGCTTTGGATTCGCTTGAGATTGACATTCATCTTCACCAAGGTGGCATAAGGACAGATATGTATAGATGATCCTCCATCTATCAGAACTCCAGCTAGCATATACCCGGAAGACAAAACTAAAATGTGCAATGGCTTGTAGTGACCGGTCCCTTCGGGAGGTATGTCGTCATCAGTGAAGGATAACACATTGTTGTTGAAAATGTGATCAACCAAATGTTGAAATTTTTCCACATCCACTGACTTTGGAAAGTAGGCTTCTTCCAAAACCTTCAGTAAGATCTTCCGATGATCCTCAAAAGAGAAAACCAAATCCAGTATTAAAATCTGGTGTAGAGCTTCTCGCAAGCTTAAAACCACTTTGGCTTCATTGTGGCCCATAGTGCGGAGGAATTTTTCAATCTTCTCCATGGAAAACTTCCCCTTTTCTTCGCAAATAGGTTTAATAACCCGTTGAGGAAGATACAGTGGATTTTCCTTCGACACTGTAGCAGTAGTATGAGATGTGGATCCTTCAGCTTCTCCATAATTCCATGGAACATTGTGTAAGCTGACAACAGGATATTGTTGTCAGAAAGATAAAGAAATTGGCTCTGGTGCGGCCACTTTCAAAGGATTGTCAGCTCCTTTGAGTGGAATTGGTTGTATAGGAAATACTTTAACAGTCTCATCATCCACTTCGGATATAACTACTACTGATCCCTTCCATTTGGTAGGACATGCATTCCCACCCTTGAGTTGCATAGTGTAATCATCTGCTATTTGCAGGACACCGCTATCAATAAGATTCTGAATGAGATGGCGGAGTGCCCAACATTCTTCTATGTTGTGACCGCGAGAATGTGAATGATATTGACACACTTCATCAGAATTAAACTGTCCTGAATGGGGATTGATTGGAGGGAGAAGGAAGGTAATTCTTCCTTCGTTGATTAACATCTGCAGTATCTCGTTCACAGATTGGCCGAAATAGGTAAATTCCCTCTGATTGGCAAAATCCCGACGGGCTTTAGCATTTGCCCTCTTCGTAACCGTATCCTCCATATCTTCGCTTTCTGAAGGTGGTGAGGAAGCATTCATAACAAAAGGAAGGAGATAGGGATGCTCTTGCCTGATTAATTGGCGTGTGACTTGATGCTGGTGGGTCACCAGTTCTGCCAATTGCTCAATTTGTTTGCAAAGAGCTTTTAACTTTTGTTCCATGGTAAACTGGAACTTTGCATAATCCCATCTGTTAACATCGTCTTTGATGGTTTGGGATGTTTCGCCATTAGAATTAGAACCTTGTCCATTGCTCCAACTGATCATGTTGACCTCTTCTTCTTTATGTTGAGGAAGAGGGTTGTCTTGCACATGAGGTTGATCTGGTTTGGTAACCACGATCTCACCGTTGTCTATTAGATCTTGAATCTTGTGTTTCAAGGCCCAACAATCTTGAGTATCATGTCCAGGTGCTCCGGCATGATAAGCACACTTCTGAGTAGCATTAAAACCCCTCCCATTAGGGTTAGCTGGTGGAAGAAGATGTGTAATTTTCTTCTAAGCAGTTAGAAGAGCAAGAATATTCTCAAACGAGTCCCCTAATGGTGTGAACATTCGGGGTCACTTTACTTCTCCACTTTTAGGCAATGGAGGGTTCAAAGATTATGCTGGAAAAGGGGAGTAGTTTCTCCTCTGTATAGGCATGCTTTGATTGTCTTTTTGTCCTTGTAGTATTAAGGAAACTTCCTCCTCTTTCTTTTTATGGACCCTCCGGGGGTTGCTTCCATAAATTCTGGACTGGATGTGCTCAGCAATAGCTTTAAGAGCGGCTAGGTCTTGAATTTTACCAGATTTCAATCCCATCTTAGCCATCTCTCCGTGCTTTATCATTTCAGAGAATGGTTTGCCAATACCAGCTAGAAATCTTTCATAGAAAGGAGCTTCTTGTATATCTTTGAAAGTCATGACCATTTTTGATTCTGTCATGGAAGGAATAACTTGAGCAGCAAGGTGCCTCCACCTTTGAGCGTACTCTCTAAATGACTCGTTAGATTGTTTCTTGACCTTGGTGATTTGATACCGGTCAAGAGCATCTGAGATTGAAAACTATATTGAGTGAGGAAGGCGTGAGCCAGCTCTTCCCAGCTATGGATCTTTGAGTTGTCTAATCTGGTATACCATGAACGGGCTTCTCCAAATGACTTTTTCTCAAAACAATGACATCCCGAGCTTTTCATTTTCTGCATAAGATCCGAGTTCTCCAATGAACACCTTTAAATGTGTATAAGGATCCCCTAATCTGTCATATTTCTCAAAATCAGGGGTCTTGAATTTCTCTGGATAATGAACACCAGGAAATATGCAAAGGTCTACATATGAAACACTACCATGTGTTCCAATCCCTTTGAGAACACGAATAGTTTCCTCCATTTGAAGGAGCTTCTTCCTAATATCACCAGTGTCTGGATCTCCTTTGAGATGGGTGTTTTCAGGGTCTTTGTTGGTCGTATCCAACTGAGGTTCTGGAATTGTTTTTTTCAGACCTTAAACTCCTCCTTGTGTAGAGGATTCTGTATGTGTAGGTATCTTCGTACCCTGAGTGGACTGGTGCAATTCTTTCCGGTAGAAACGGCCAAGTCTCAGAATTTGTTTACTCAATCCGTCAAATTCTTCTCGGGAAACAACATTAGACTGGTTAGAAGAAGACATGATTGGTTGTAGGCTCGTAGCCTTTTTGGATTTTGAGCAGGTAACAGGCCCAATTGCTTCCCTACAAAAGATTTACGTAGTTTAGTCTTAGGGTAATGTAAATGTTATCATAACATGTCCGTTTTAGGAATTTTGTCCTGTAAAACCGGTTGTTAATTGATAACATGTCATGCATGCACAAATATTCTTCATATTTTTCATTACATATGGATGAACATGGAATAAAATTACAAGTAAATGCGTTTACAACTAATTGAAAATGGAAAGTATGAAGAGACTTTCCTCCGTGTTTGGTTTATCAGAGGTTGACCAATCTTAGGGTTTCTCTCGCGGCTTTTTGGCATGAAGGTTCCCAGATCATCGCAATTTACTTGACGGGAAGTTAATCCGGTCTTTCAACTGGAGCGAATCTGGGTGGTGCATTTCCTGAGCCTCATTGGAATTATTCTGCCTCATTGGAATTATTCTTCCTATAAGTCCAGTAATCAAACACCGATAGGATAGCCTCCTGATGGAGGAACCACACAACATACATTCACATACAACATGTCTCACCGTTTATGCAAAATGATGACATGTGCGAAACACTAATACCACAGATAGATATTTAGCAGTGCAGTAAATAAAAATGCATTTGTACACATTCATCAGAAATGTAAATGCAACATTCACACACAATCATATAACAATTTTGAAAAGCTTGTAATAGCGGCTTAAGCCCTCTTACTGGAGTCCCCAGCAGAGTCGCCACCTGTCGACGTCGGGATTTTTGAGTGTCCCTTTTCGTTACTTGTTCTTTGGTGTTCTCATGTTAATGTGAGATTTGTTTGAAAAAACAAATGAAAAAGGTCCGACATGTATAATGTCGATGATTTGACTTTAAGAGTCGCTAGTTAGTGCATTTAATTGGTTGCACCAACGTAACTGAAAAGGTTTGCACATTGACCCAGTGATTTGACACTGCTAGACGGGTCTGTAAAATCGAGATTCATTTTGGGTCCGGGGGCTTGATTATGCGGAGGGAAGGTGTTAGGCACCCCCCGACATCCATGTTACCACGGTGACCACCACTTTTCAAAGAAACTGTTATATGAATGTGTGTGTGTGTGTGTGTGTGGATCAATGTGCAATTATTTGGAAGTAGTGTTGTACCTCGTTTGCACCTATATACATAGCAATTGAGGCCTTTGATACTTCCATTTTTAAACAAGATATAGCAATGAAGTTTTATAAAAAGTGATTTTTCAAACCCTGTGCTCAATAGCAATTGAGGCCTTTGATACTTCCATTTTATTATTAAATGTTCGGCTTGTTTGCTTTTATTTTCGAGATGCGAAGCATTCTCCAGAAAATAATATACACCATTGCCGAACTCCTCATGGGCATGACAGCCATCCAAGGAAATTCAGACACTGTAAAATAATGTACAAGTCGCCATACAATTTGAAAAATGTCCATCATGGAGGCCGAATCTAGATTCAATGAACTAAATTTTGATCACATGATTCCTAGGCTCACATGATACCGCAATTTGTATGGAAAGTCATAAGTAGTTATATATATAAAAGTCATAAAAATATATATATATATATATATATATATATATATATATATATATATATATATATCTGAGGCATGATCAACCACCACGAAGCGACTCCATGGGGATCTAAATGTAAATATATAAAAGCGGTATATATATATATATATATATATATATATATATATATATATATGGATGATGATCAACCACCACGAAGTAAACTCTGTGTGGGACAAAATATAAATAAAGTTTAAAAGCGATCAACCGCCACGTAAGTAAACTCAAGGCGAGATTTAAATGTAAATAAAATATATATATATATATAAGCGATAGAAATATAAAAAGGCCACATAAGTAAACTCTAGGCCTAATGTGTAATGTATATATATATATATATATATATATATATATATAGATAACGATCGGATGTAAATCCGGTCCCAAATCGCCACTATATATATAAGTATATATATAAAAGCAAGATACTATTTCTATCACTATTATATATATAAAGATATAATATATAATATTATATATATATATTAAACTTTTGTACAATTCAGGCATCATTCCAATTATATATATAAGTATCTATATATAAGCAAAAACTTAACTTAATACATACATAACTTCAATATCTTATATGAAGATTTATATATACTATTTTCATCGTAAAACTCTCAATTTAATAAATTTAATAATACAACATAAAGAAACTTTTCACTTTGCGTATAAACATTTGCATTAAACTTTTACATCATTCCCCAAAGTCTTATTCAAGCCTTCATCTTAATCAAAATTTAATATTTAACATTTGATTTGTCTTTGCCTCTAGTCTTATTCAAGCCTTCATCTTAATCAAAAAATTATCATGCCCAAAGAAATTTTACATTTTACAAAAAGGAGATATATCATGATTGAAAAGAATGGTTAAGCTTTCAAGTTTTCAACAATATAATAATTGTGAAATAACATGAATCAATTTTTCAACGATTGAATGACCGAACCAATAATAATGGATGTCAACAATTAACATGAACAAGTTTAATCAAACATATATGTAATGAAGGTGATCACCTTTTCATACCGATGAACATATACAACATGCACAATGTGCGAATCAATAATTTATCGACGTGGTAAAATCAACAATGATTAACCACTAACATGCTTTGAATTAACAACTCAAGTTGAAAGTTAGGAAACTTGCACAATAATTAGAAGTTCAAGTTTAGAACTTGCCTCATCACTGCTGATTACCGCTAAGCAATCAATTTAATCTCTTATAAAAGACCTATCATTAATAAGATCGATCCTCCAATTAGCATAATACATTTTATCCCACAACACTATTACTCAAATAATAAATTAGCTAACATTTAGCCACATAATTAAACATTAAATAATTCTTTAACTCATTAGTAATATTATTATCCCTTAATAATATTACTATCACTTATCCATTATCTTAAACTTTTGTCTAATATTCTTTTATAGAATATTTATCATTTACAAATATTATTAATCATTTAATAATATTTAAATCCTTTACTAATATTATTAATCATTTAATAATATTGTAATCACCTTCTAATATTATTAATCATGTAATAATATTTTACTTGTTTCATAAATAATAAAGGTCTCACACATTTTAAGATGCAAATACTTTACATCTTGAAACTTAAACCATTTAAATTTCATTTTAGAAATATCTTTTACCTCTACTCGCAAATTCGAGTTTAAATAAATTAATGTATAGCTTTTATAGTAAAAATCAATTTACTACATTATTTCTTCACTTTAAATAACTTTTACTTCAGCTTTGTCCGCTCATGAGTCAACACCGACTATTGCCTCATATATAAACATTTTATCTCACTAGCACATTCGCTTTTATTATTATTATTATTATTATTATTATTATTATTATTATTATTATTATTATTATTATTATTATTATTATTATTATTTTTACGATTATTCGCATTTTTGCTTCACATTTAAATCTCAAATTTCAAAAACTTCATTTTGAGCAATCAAAACCTCAAAATATCATTTTTATGATTAATACAATATTTCAAAGGTTTTACATTCTTTGTTCCACCACAAAATAATTTTTTATAGGCAACTATATAAATATATATATATATATATTTCGCTTAAATATGTAATTTATATTTATTACATATTTTATTGCTTTATTTATGCCTCGAAAGAAAGTTTCTCAAGATAAAATATTACTTATAGTCAAATTTCGCACTATAAGACTTTATTAGATTATTATGACTTATTATTTCTCTATCATATGCCCAAACACATAATATACTTCATCAATATCAATTTCAACAATTACATTGAAAAATATCATAAATCTCTTATTAAATCTCCCGTCAATATTATTAATTATGCAATAATATTTTACGCTAAGGTTATCAACCTTTTAATAATATTCCAATCAAATACTACTAATAATATCTCAATACAATATTATTAGTCATATAAAAATAACTTAAGTCATTAATCACATAAATAAACAATTATTTCAATTGTTTTCCTTACCGTAAGTAATAAACTTGTTTAAACATTTTAAAATGTCATAAACATCACAACACCTTAAACCCGACCCAAAACTTCATTACAAACTTGCATAAGCCATGCTCACGGGTCTCACTTCATACATCGATTTTTTTTTCTATTTTTGGACACTTTTGATTTTCAAAATATTTTACCCAGCCTCACTAAAGCAGCCATAACTCTCAAGCTTTTTTTAAACATTTTTGAGCGATTCTTGAGCCCACGCCAAGATAACTTCCAGGGCTACAACTTTTGTCTCACGACATTTTTCCAAAATCATAACACATCAGTCCAGAAATTTACACAAAGGTGGCTGTTCGGAATTTGATTAACAGTTTTGATACACATCTCCTAACGCCATAACTACCTCATCCGAATCGGAATTAGTCCGCTCTGGAGTCTATGGAAAGCTAAATCAGAGTACTACAACATACCAAAAGCCCAGAATTTTTAAAACACAAAAATGGACGAAATTGCCCTTGCTACTGACTGCCCTGAATCTGCCCATTTTTGGTTATAAAACGGAACTGTTTTCACCAAATCAGTCACTACCCCATGTAAACTCAACATTTTTCAGGGCTACCACTTGGGTTAACTACTACACACATATATCTAACACCCCTCTTTGACGGTTCACAAAAAGAAGTCATAGATTTAAAACGGTGAAATTTCAAAGTACTAGGAAATTTCGGATTCAAAACTAGAAAATAAATTTTCTTTATTCTTTTGATTCCACCCAAATCAACATCAAAAAAATGAGTAAATTCATACATGAATCCATATATATCACATAGATCTTAGGGTTTTAAACACCCAAATCAAAAACCCCTTTCATCAATTTCTTAAAAAAATTAGAGAGAGAGATTATACCTTTTGCTTCTTCTTCTTCTTCCTTCTTCTTCTTCTTCTTCTTCTTCTTCTTCTTCTTCTTCTTCTTCCTTCTCTATTTCTTCCATCCATGGAGATCTTCCTTCTCCTTATCTTCCACAAGGGGGCTGCCCCTCTCTTCTTCTTCTTCTTCTTCTCCCGTTCTCTCCCTTTCTCTTTCTATTTCTTCTCCTTTTCTTTTCTCTTTCTCTTACTCTCATCCGTTCCTTTCCTCTTTTTTTTTTTTAAATTGGCCACTTGGCCTTCTTCTAGACACATGCTAGCTTCCCCTTTTTTTTTTTTTCTAAAAACATTCGGCCACTTGGCCCTCTAATTTGCCACATGTCTTTTTATTGCTTATTAAATGCATAAAATACCCATCACTAATTGGGTTTTAAAAATTGAGATATGTCCCATAATTGTTTGGGCTTTCTCACTTAATTTTTGGGCTATGTAGTATTAACATAATCCAATTCTTTCTATTTTTACCCACCCTAAATATTTAATTAGGTATCCATTCTAAATAATTAGAATTTAAATCCTCACTTTACTACACTAAATTTTATAACCCAATTAAGCTTGTTTTAATTAAGTTACAAAATTAATAACTGAGATAATAAAAATATATCTCTTAACTTAATATTATTTTAATATATTATTCTCCCACAAGTGGCTTAGCTTGGGCCTTTAATAATTCCATTGAGCTAGCCTTTTACTTGCTTACTTACTAACAAACTAACTTGGGCTTCCTCCCAAAATTTAATTGGGTCATTATAAAAAACTAGTCACATACATAATATGCTAGGCTAGATTATTAATTTAATCGCCTTTTAACCATAATATCTACAAGTCACACGCTTAAATAAATTAATTGGACTTGTTTAAACAATATAACCCCCATTAGTCCATTAAATCCACTTCTCTTGACTCTATTCAAATTAATTGGCTATGACCTTATTATAGTCCATTATTTTTAATTCTATTCCATTCTACCCTTTATCATTATATTAGGGTTTACATGCACTCAAGTGAAATAAAAATTTTACTTAAGTACATTTAATATCTTAACCTAATTAGACTTGCTATAATTAGGCTATAAAAGTAATTAACTGAGATGTATAAAATAAATCTCTCATAATTGGTATATATTCTAAATACCATAATTCTCTTTTCCCATAACCCTTAAGTTATTAAATCTTTCATTCCTAATTTATAATTAGATCACATTAGTTTCTTTTATTTGTTTATATAATAAACAAATATAAACTATCACATAATCTTCATATTCCTTTACTCACCTATTCTAACAAAATAATTTAATAAATTGGGACATGTTCCACAATTCACTTAAATTAGGTCACTAAAATAAAATATTAGGACCACTAAATAACGATAACCATTTAGGTTATTTAATTATCACACCTAATATATATATTAGGTTACATAACTTAATTCTTATTTCACTTTTATATACAAAATAAATGTATTCCCATTATATAATGTATATTTACTTACTCATATACATAATTCACATAATCATAACATATTTCACTTCACACTAATTTTGACTTTTCTCCATAAAAGTCAATCTGCTGACTTTCACCAAAAGTCAACCTTTACACATTTTGTGCTTATTGTCCATTCTCGACTAAATTCGACGCTCTAGACGCAAACCAAGCAAATTCATGCTTCAAAATTCTATCTCTAACTCAAATTTTGAGTTTTAAATTACTTCATTCTCATTACTAATCGCTTTAACTAACGACTTTATACTTATTCAAATTCTTATTTGTCACCAAGGCCAACACTCAAGCTATGTTAATTACTAACATAGTTTTATCTTGATCCTCATATCATTAACTTAATTCATCATTCCTCTTGCTAAAATATATATAGCACTTTACTAAGTATATATATATATATTTTCTATACATATACTCATCTTCGCTTAACCTCATAAAGATCTCTTCATGTGAAATCTTATTTCCAATAATAAAATTTCCATATGTACTTATATAACATTTCTTAGACTATTCAAATTCACATCGAATTTACAGTATCGTAATACCTTATTCTTGATATTCCTCCAAGTACATATTAATTCATTTCTAGGGTTTAGGAATTTTGTAATCCCATATTTTCTCTATTCTCATTCGAATAGCAAACCATATAGGTTTTACTTGAAAATTTTAAATAAATCCTCAAATTCTCATCTAGGTTTTATTCTTTAACCTTTATTCTAATCATTTAAGATTTTAGAAATTTTCGGTTATCACATTCACCCTTTCTTCTAAGAATTTCGCCTCTCTAAATTAAAGCATACTAATCTCTCGCTTATTCTCTTATTCATAACTAGGTTTTCAACTTAACCTTTACAATTTCCTCCTTTGAGGATTTCTTTTCTATCATCATATTTCACCATAACTACTCACTAGGAGTTTACATCTTCTAAACATTCTTCAAAACTAGGTTGTCGTAATAACCTTTATTCAATCATCTCGCATTCTACTCGCACACAACGAGTTTACATTATTTCATATCAATCATCACGCTCTACCACAACATTACTCAAAGGGTTTAAAAAAAACTTTTCATATCTCATTCGAGGGATCATAAAAATTTTGAACTCGAGGTTTAGGGTATTTCTACCGCTACCTCTTTCAATTAAGAAAGAAAGGTACTTCTACCTCTTAAACATTTCTTTAATAGGTATGTTTACAATCACGAAGAAGGTAAACTACCGATGCCGGTACTTTAGATGATCACCTATTGTACCTTAGTAATCCGAACGACTATATGCGCCCTTTTGATTGGAATATTTTATCCAATTAGTATATCCCCATTTTCGTGGTTGTTCACCTCGCACTTATCATAAGATTCCGCACCAAAAAATTTGGTTCGCATAAGCTTTCAAAGAATACTTTGAATTTCATAAACATTTGTCTAGTGAATCAAATAGCTTAGACACATATCAATAATTCAATTTCAATCGAAATATTTCGCCAAATTCAACTTGGCATAAATTATCTTTAAAATTTTTAAAATCATTTTGACGTTATGATACCGCATCAGAGATATATACAAATTCCGTTGAGGATTCCGTCATTTTATGACTTTCATCATACTACATCATACTATAGTGGGGTGATGATCTTTAGATCACATCCAACACTAAGTAATTCTCGCATTGATAACTCCATCATTTTTATCATCTTTGCACCAGTCGCATGATGCATTAATGATATAAAAATACATTTTGACATCTCAAATCATTTTCGCTTAGCCAAATCAATAAGCATAGACTCTTCTTTAAATCGCTCAAAAACTTTTGCAAATATGTTTTATCATCTCAATAGGCAACGAGGTGTTGGTAGTCTCAAGTCCACGATACACAATGGTCACCCTAATTGAGAATAAAATTTATTTTTCAAAAGCACATAGTGCGATTTAGCTTGATGTCAAAACTTCAAGTCAAGATAGCTAGAAGATTTGGAATACCTATGCTTCCATCATCAACTTCACTTTTTCTACCGATCCATTGCTTAATAAATCTATCTATTCTTATAATCCTCAATGCTCCATTCACAAATTTGCTATACCCCAGCTTCATCAAACTTACTACACATTATGGGTTCAGAACTTGCCACAATCATATGGGTTTAAGAACTTATCCTAGTCGCACTATAGGCGGCCCATTCGCTAAGGGGTTCAAAACATATCATATGATTATGAGTCATGAACTTACCATAAGTATGAGTTTTAAGAACTCGCAATTAACCTTATATTCTTTACCTATTCGTTATACACATAAGAAAAGAATCACCTTCTCAACATGCATATATCAAATAATACGACATTAGGTTCCAATGATTATCAATGTAAGAAGCTAAGTGGTTGTCAAACCAAACTCTACCACTAATCAATATAGAAGCTGTTTTACAATTCCCCGCCCATACAAAGAATTGGTCAACCTAACCACTATATCGACTGTGAAGCTAAGTGATTCTAAAACCAAGTACAAATTCCCCCCATACAAGGAATCATACAACTCAACTTTCGATATGAGTCCTCAATTGAAAACCCACATAATCTTAACTTTCTTTTTCTTAATAATGAATTTTCTTTAATCCGTATCTTAATATTTTCACTCTTTTCTCGAGTTTACATAGTACCATTTCATAGTACCTTCTCTTTATAAAGATCATGCTATATCATTCCAATCACTTAACAAATCATATGTTATTCAATGATTTAATCTGATCACGCAGTGATCTTATTTTTGTAATCATTTCTTCTTATGCTTACGATCGCTTTTATTTTACGATCTTCTTATTCTTCTCCTTAATCATATTATATTATGATTTTATTAGCACTTTTCCTCTTATAGACATCGCCTCATTTAGTATCACTTTTCATCTCTATTACGAGAGTCGTAACCTGCATTCTTATCCTTATAACTCTTTAAGATTCTTCTTCAATCTTCTTTATCTTCTTCTTTACTTAATGATGAATTTCCATAAATTCATCTCTTATCGCTTAAACTCTATTCGAGTTTATTACTTATCATCTTTGTGGTTATAGCCTAAGGTACACCTACCTAAGGTTTATAACCCATGCCTTTGATACTAATCAGAAGATCCTCGAATCCGGTCCCAAATCGCCACTTGATCCTAGATACTATTTCTATCACTATTATGGAAGATATAAACATAAATTGTTTATACATTAAACTTTTACACATCATTCCCCAAAGTCTACAACCTTAACTTAATACATACCTTCAATATCTTAGAAGATTTACAATACTATTTTCATCGTAAAATTTAATAAATTTAACTACAACATAAAGAAACTTTGCACTTTGTCTTTGCCTCTCGTCTTATTCAAGCCTTCATCTTAATCAAAAATTTTATCATGATATAACAAGGGTTAGCAAATAAATTTGCCCAAAGAAGTTTTACATACAAAGGAGATATATCATGATTGAAAAGAATGGTTAAGCTTTCAAGTTTTCAACAATATAATAATTGTGAAATAACATGAATCAATTTTTCAACGATTGAATGACCGAACCAATAATAATGGATGTCAACAATTAATATGAACAAGTTTAATCAAACATATATGGTAATGAAGGTGATCAAATTTTCATACCGATGAACATATACAACAAAGCACAATGCGCGAATCAATAATTTATCGACGTGGTAAAATCAACAATGATTAACCACTAACATGCTTTGAATTAACAACTCAAGTCGAGTTAGAAACTTGCACAATAATTAGAAGTTCAAGTTTAGAACTTGCCTCGCACTGCTGATTGACCCGCTAAGCAATCAATTTAATCTCTTATAAAAGACCTATCATTAATAAGATCGATCCTCCAATTAGCATAATACATTTTATCCCACAACACTATTACTCAAATAATAAATTAGCTAACATTTAGCCACATAATTAAACATTAAATAATTCTTTAACTCATTAGTAATATTATTATCCCTTAATAATATTACTATCACTTATCCATTATCTTAAACTTTTGTCTAATATTCTTTTTATAGAATATTTATCATTTACAAATATTATTAATCATTTAATAATATTTAAATCCTTTACTAATATTATTAATCATTTAATAATATTGTAATCACCTTCTAATATTATTAATCATGTAATAATATTTTACTTGTTTCATAAATAATAAAGGTCTCACACATTTTAAGATGCAAATACTTTACATCTTGAAACTTAAACCATTTAAATTTCATTTTAGAAATATCTTTTACCTCTACTCGCAAATTCGGAGTTTAAACAGCTAATGTATAGCTTTTATAGTAAAAATCAATTTACTACATTATTTCTTCACTTTAAATAACTTTTACTTCATTTTGTCCGCTCATGAGTCAACACCGACTATCATTTCATATATAAACATTTTATCTCACTAGCACATTCGCTTTTATTATTATTATTATTATTATTATTATTATTATTATTATTATTATTATTATTTTTTTTATTATTCGTTCGATTTTTGCTTCACATGTAAATCTCAAATTTCAAAAACTTCATTTTGAGCAATCAAAAACCTCAAAATATCATTTTTATGATTATTAATACAATATTTCAAAGGTTTTACATTCTTTGTTCCACCACAAAATAATTTTTATAGTAACTATATATATAATATATATATATATATATATATATTTCGCTTAAATATGTAATTTATATTTATTACATATTTTTATTGCTTTATTTATGCCTCGAAAGAAAGTTTCTCAAGATAAAATATTACTTATAGTCAAATTTCGCACTATAAGACTTTATTAGATTATTATGACTTATTATTTCTCTATCATATGCCCAAACACATAATATACTTCATCAATATCAATTTCAACAATTACATTGAAAAATATCATAAATCTCTTATTAAATCTCCCGTCGAATATTATTAATTATGCAATAATATTTTACGCTAAGGTTATCAACCTTTTAATAATATTCCAATCAAATACTACTAATAATATCTCAATACAATATTATTAGTCATATAAAAATAACTTAAGTCATTAATCACATAAATAAACAATTATTTCAATTGTTTTCCTTACCGTAAGTAATAAACTTGTTTAAACATTTTAAAATGTCATAAACATCACAACACCTTAAACCCGACCCAAAACTTCATTACAAACTTGCATAAGCCATGCTCACACGGTCTCACTTCATACATCGATTTTTTTCTATTTTTGGACACTTTTGATTTTCAAAATATTTTACCCAAATTTCACTAAAACAGCCATAACTCTCGCTGCTTTTAAACATTTTTGAGTTTATTCTTGAGCCCACGCGAAGATAACTTCCAGGGCTACAACTTTTGTCTCACGACATTTTTCCAAAATCATAACACATCAGTCCAGAAATTTACACAAAAGGTGGCTGTTCGGAATTTGATTAACAGTTTTGATACACATCTCCTAACGCCATAACTACCTCATCCGAATCGGAATTAGTCCGCTCCGAGTCTATGGAAAGCTAAATCAGAGTACTACAACATACCAAAAGCCCAGAATTTTTAAAACACAAAAACTGACGAAATTGCCCTTGCTACTGACTGCCCTGAATCTGCCCATTTTTGGTTATAAAACGGAACTGTTTTCACCAAATCAGTCACTACCCCATGTAAACTCAACATTTTTCAGGGCTACCACTTGGGTTAACTACTACACACATATATCTAACACCCCTCTTTGACGGTTCACAAAAAGAAGTCATAGATTTAAAACGGTGAAATTTCAAAGTACTAGGAAATTTCGATTCAAAACTAGAAAATAAATTTTCTTTATTCTTTTGATTCCACCCAAATCAACATCAAAAAATGAGTAAATCCATACATGAATCCATATATATCACATAGATCTTAGGGTTTTAAACACCCAAATCAAAAACCCTTTCATCAATTTCTTAAAAAATTAGAGAGAGAGATTATACCTTTTGCTTTTTCTTCTTCTTCTTCTTCTTCTTCTTCTTCTTCTTCTTCTTCTTCCTTCTCTATTTCTTCCATCCATGGAGATCTTCCTTCTCCTTATCTTCCACAAGGGGCTGCCCTCTCTTCTTCTTCTTCTCTCCCTCTCCTTTTCTTTCTATTCTTCTTTTTTTTTTTCTTTTCTCTTACTCTCATCCGCTCCTTTCCTCTTTTTTTTTTTTTTTAAATTGGCCACTTGGCCTTCTTCTGCTATTACATGCTAGCTTCCCTTTTTTTTTTTTTTTAGAAACATTCTACCACTTGGCCTCTAATTTGCCATACATTTTTTTTTATTGCTTATTAAATGAACAAAATACCCATCACTAATTGGGTTTTAAAAATTGAGATATGTCCCATAATTGTTTGGGCTTTCTCACTTAATTCTTTGGGCTATGTAGTATTAACATAATCCAATTCTTTCTATTTTTACCCACCCTAAATATTTAATTAGGGTATCCATTCTAAATAATTAGAATTTAAATCCTCACTTCTACTACACTAAATTTTATAACCCAATTAAGCTTGTTTTAATTAAGTTACAAAATTAATAACTTGAGATAATAAAAAATATATCTCTTAACTTAATATTATTTTAATATATTATTCTCCCACAAGTGGCTTTAGCTTGGGCCTTTAATAATTCCATTGAGCTAATTTTTTTACTTGCTTACTTACTAACAAAAACTAACTTGGGCTTCCTCCCAAAATTTAATTGGGTCATTATAAAACTAGTCACATACATAATATGCTAGGCTAGATTATTAATTTAATCGCCTTAAACCATAATATCTACAAGTCACGTGCTTAAATAAATTAATTGGACTTGTTTAAACAATATAACCCCTTTAGTCCATTAAATCCACTTCTCTTGACTCTATTCAAATTAATTGGGCTATGACCTTATTATAGTCCATTATTTTTAATTCTATTCCATTCTACCCTTATCATTATATTAGGGTTTACATGCACTCAAGTGAAATAAAAATTTTTACTTAAGTACATTTAATATCTTAACCTAATTAGACTTGCTATAATTAGGCTATAAAATTAATTAACTGAGATGTATAAAATAAATCTCTCATAATTGGTATATATTCTAAATACCATAATTCTCTTTTCCCATAACCCTTAAGTTATTAAATCTTTCATTCCTAATTTATAATTAGATCACATTAGTTTCTTTTATTTGTTTATATAATAAACAAATATAAACTATCACATAATCTTCATATTCCTTTACTCACCTATTCGAACAAAATAATTTAATAAATTGGGACATGTTCCACAATTCACTTAAATTAGGTCACTAAAATAAAATATTAGGACCACTAAATAACGATAACCATTTAGGTTATTTAATTATCACACCTAATATATATATTAGGTTACATAACTTAATTTTATTTCACTTTTTATATACAAAATAAATGTATTCCCATTATATAATGTATATTTACTTACTCATATACATAATTCACATAATCATAACATATTTCACTTCTCACACTAATTTTGACTTTTCTCCATAAAGTCAATCGTTGACTTTTGACCAAAAGTCAACCTTTACACATTTTGTGCTTATTGTCCATTCCGACTAAATTCGACGCTCTAGACGCAACCGAGCAAATTCCATGCTTCAAAATTCTATCTCTAACTCAAATTTTGAGTTTTAAATTACTTCATTCTCATTACTAATCGCTTTAACTAACGACTTTTATACTTATTCAAATTCTTATTTGTCACCAAGGCCAACACTCAAGCTATGTTAATTACTAACATAGTTTTATCTTGATCCTCATATCATTAACTTAATTCATCATTCCTCTTGCTAAAATATATATATAGCACTTTACTAAGTATATATATATATATTTCTATACATATACTCATCTTCGCTTAACCTCATAAAGATCTCTTCATGTGAAATCTTATTTCCAATAATAAAATTTCCATATGTACTTATATAACATTTCTTAGACTATTCAACCACATCGAATTTACAGTATCGTAATACCTTATTCTTGATATTCCTCCAAGTACATATTAATTCATTTCTAGGGTTTAGGAATTTTGTAATCCCATATTTTCTATTCTCATTCTCATTCTTGAAAATAAATAAACCATATAGGTTTTACTTGAAAATTTTAAATAAATCCTCAAATTTCATTCTCATCTAGGTTTTATTCTTTAACCTTTATTCTAATCATTTAAGATTTTAGAAATTTTCGTTATCTTCTAAACACATCATACTATAGTGGGGTGATGATCTTTAGATCACATCCAACACTAAGTAATTCTCGCATTGATAACTCCATCATTTTTATCATCTTTGCACCAGTTGCATGATGCATTAATGATATAAAATACATTTTGACATCTCAAATCATTTTCGTCTCAGCCAAATCAATAAGCATAGACTCTTCTTTAAATCGCTCAAAAACCTTTGCAAATATGTTTTATCATCTCAATAGTAACGAGGTGCTCGGTGGCCAAGTCCACGCATACACAATGGTCACCCGGAATTGAGAATAAAAATTTATTTTTCAAAAGCACATAGTGCGTATTTAGCTTGATGTCAAAAACTTCGAAGTCTAGCATAGCTAGAAGATTTGGAATACCTATGCTTCCATCATCAACTTCACTTTTTCTACTGATCCATTGCTTAATAAATCTATCTATTCTTATAATCCTCAATGCTCCATTCACAAATTTGCTATACCCCAGTTCATCAAACTTACCACACATTATGGGTTCAGGAACTTGCCACAATCATATGGGTTTAAGAACTTATCCTAGTCGTAACCATAAAGGTCCCATTCGCTAAGGGGTTCAAAACATATCATATGATTATGAGTCATGAACTTACCATAAGTATGAGTTTTAAGAGCTCGCAATTATCCTTATATTCTTTACCTATTCGTTATACACATAAGAAAAGAATCACCTTCTCAACATGCATATATATCAAATAAATGCGACATTAGGTTCCAATGATTATCAATGTAAGAAGCTAAGTGGTTGTCAAACCAAACTCGACCACTAATCAATATAGGAAGCTAAGCGGACAATTCCCCACCCATACAAAGAATTGGTCAACCTAACCACTATATCGACCAAGAAGCTAAGTGATTCTAAAACCAAGTACAAATTCCCCGCCCATACAAGGAATCATACAACTCAACCATCGACATGAGTCCTCAATTGAAAACCCACATAATCTTAACTTTCTTTTTCTTAATACCGGATCCGGTATACTATTTCTATCACTATTGCGGAAGATATAAACATAAATTGTTTATACATTAAACTTTTACACATCATTCCCCAAAATTCATCTCTTATCGCTTAAACTCTATTAACTTAATACATACCTTCAATATCTTAGAAGATTTACAATACTATTTTCATCGAAAAATTTAATAAATTTAACTTTAAACTTTTACATAAAGAAACTTTGCACTTTACATCTTTTGCCTCTTATCATTATTTTCATCGAAGCCTTCATCTTAATCTGAAAATTTTATCATGATATAGCAAGGGTGAGCAACAAATTTGCCCGGGTTAAGTTTTTGCATACAAAGGAGATATATCATGATTGAAAAGAATGGATAAGCTTTCAAGTTTTCAACAATATAATAATTGTGAAATAACATGAATCAATTTTTCAACGATTGAATGGTGAACCAATAATAATGGATGTCAACAATTAACATGAACAAGTTTAAGCTGAAACATATGGTAATGAAGGTGATCGACCTTTCATACACGATGAACATATACAACATGCACAATGTGCGAATCAATAATTTATTGGCGTGGTAAAATCAACAATGATTAACCACTAACATGCTTTGAATTAACAACTCAAGTTGAGTTAGGAAACTTGCACAATAATTAGAAGTTCAAGTTTAGGAACTTGCACATCTGCAGATTGATTCTGCAGCTAAGCAATCAATTTAATCTCTTATAAAAGACCTATCATTAATAAGATCGATCCTCCAATTAGCATAATACATTTTATCCCACAACACTATTACTCAAATAATAAATTAGCTAACATTTAGCCACATAATTAAACATTAAATAATTCTTTAACTCATTAGTAATATTATTATCCCTAATAATAATATTACTATCATTATCCATTATCTTAAACTTTTGTCTAATATTCTTTTTATAGAATATTTATCATTTACAAATATTATTAATCATTTAATAATATTTAAATCCTTCTTAATATTATTAATCATTTAATAATATTGTAATCACCTTCTAATATTATTAATCATGTAATAATATTTTACTTGTTTCATAAATAATAAAGGTCTCACACATTTTAAGATGCAAATACTTTACATCTTGAAACTTAAACCATTTAAATTTCATTTTAGAAATATCTTTTACCTCTACTACTAAAATTAGGAGTTTAAGCGACTAATGTATAGCTTTTATAGTAAAAATCAATTTACTACATTATTTCTTCACTTTAAATAACTTTTACTTGATTTGTCAGTTCATGAGTCAACACTTGACTATTGCCTCATATATAAACATTTTATCTCACTAGCACATTAATTTTTTTTTTATTATTATTATTATTATTATTATTATTATTATTATTTTTTTACGATTATTAGCATTTTTTGCTTCGTTCGTAAATCTCGACTCAAAAACTTCATTTTGAGCAAAAAAAATCTCAAAATATCATTTTTATGATTAATACAATATTTCAAAGGTTTTACATTCTTTGTTCCACCACAAAATAATTTTTATAGGCAACTATATAATATATATATATATATATATATTTTTAAACTTAAATATGTAATTTATATTTATTACATATTTTTTTGCTTTATTTATGCTGAAAGAAAGTTTCTCGGCATAAAATATTACTTATAGTCAAATTTACTTTCCATAAGACTTTATTAGATTATTATGACTTATTATTTCTCTATCATATGCCCAAACACATAATATACTTCATTGAATATCAATTTCAACAATTACATTGAAAATATCATAAATCTCTTATTAAATCTCCCGTCGAATATTATTAATTATGCAATAATATTTTACGCTAAGGTTATCAACCTTTTAATAATATTCAATCAAATACTACTAATAATATCTCAATACAATATTATTAGTCATATAAAAATAACTTAAGTCATTAATCACATAAATAAACAATTATTTCAATTGTTTTCCTTACAAATAAGTAATAAACTTGTTTAAACATTTTAAAATGTCATAAACATCACAACACCTTAAACCCGACCCAAAACTTCATTACAAACTTGCATAAGCATGCTCACGGGGTCTCACTTCATACATCGCATTTTTTCTATTTTTGGACACTTTTGATTTTCAAAATATTTTACCCAGCCTCACTAAAAGCAGCCATAACTCTCGCGTTTTAAAACATTTTTGAGCGATTCTTGAGCCCACGAAGATAACTTCCAGGGCTACAACTTTTGTCTCACGACATTTTTCCAAAATCATAACACATCAGTCCAGAAATTTACACAAAGGTGGCTATTCGGAATTTGATTAACAGTTTTGATACACATCTCCCGAGCATATAACTACCTCATCCGAATCGGAATTAGTCCGTTCAGGAGTCTATGGAAAGCTAAATCAGAGTACTACAACATACCAAAAGCCCAGAATTTTTAAAACACAAAAAACTGGACGAAATTGCCCTTGCTACTGACTGCCCCGAATCTGCCCATTTTGGTTATAAAAAGCGGGCTGTTTTCACCAAATCAGTCACTACCCATGTAAACTCAACATTTTTCAGGGCTACCACTTGGGTTAACTACTACACACATATATCTAACACCCCTCTTTGACGGTTCACAAAAAAAAGAAGTCATAGATTTAAAAGCGGTGAAATTTCAAAGTACTAGGAAATTTCGGTTCAAAACTAGAAAATAAATTTTCTTTATTCTTTTGATTCCACCCAAATCAACATCAAAAAAATGAGTAAATCCATACATGAATCCATATATATCACATAGATCTTAGGGTTTTAAACACCCAAATCAAAACCCCTTTCATCAATTTCTTAAAAAAAAGAGAGAGAGAGATTATACCTTTTGCTTTTTCTTCTTTCTTCTTCTTCTTCTTCTTCTTCTTCTCTTCCTTCCTTCTCTTCCATCCATGGAATCTTCCTTCTCCTTATCTTCCTCCATGGGCTTGCCCTCTCTTCTTCTTCTTCTCTCTTCTCTCCTTTTCTTTCTCTTTCTTTCTCTCTTTTCTTTTCTCTTTCTCTCTCTTTCTCTCATCCGTTCCTTTCTCTCTTTTTTTTTTTAAAATTGGCCACTTGGCCTTCTTCTGAGACACATGCTTAGCTTCCTTTTTTTTTAATTTTGAAACATTAGGGCCACTTGGCCTCTAATTTCTTTCATGTCTTTTTATTGCTTATTAAATGACCAAAATACCCATCACTAATTGGGTTTTAAAAATTGAGATATGTCCCATAATTGTTTGGGCTTTCTCACTTAATTCTTTGGGCTATGTGTAGTATTAACATAATCCAATTCTTTCTATTTTATCCACCTAAATATTTAATTAGGGTATCCATTCTAAATAATTAGAATTTAAATCCTCACTCTACTACACTAAATTTTATAACCCAATTAAGCTTGTTTTAATTAAGTTATAAAATTAATAACTTGAGATAATAAAAAATATATCTCTTAACTTAATATTATTTTAATATATTATTCTCCCACAAGTGGCTTAGCTTGGGCCTTTAATAATTCCATTGAGCTAGCCCTTTTTTACTTGCTTTACTACTAACAAAAAACTAACTTGGGCTTCCTCCCAAAATTTAATTGGGTCATTATAAAACTAGTCACATACATAATATGCTTGAAATTAGATTATTAATTTAATCATCTTAAACCATAATATCTACAAGTCACGTGCTTAAATAAATTAATTGGACTTGTTTAAACAATATAACCCCTTTAGTCCATTAAATCCACTTCTCTTGGACTCTATTCAAATTAATTGGGCTATGACCTTATTATAGTCCATTATTTTTATTTTAATTCTATTCCATTCTACCCTTATCATTATATTAGGGTTTACATGCACTCAAGTGAAATAAAAATTCTTACTTAAGTACATTTAATATCTTAACCTAATTAGACTTGCTATAATTAGGCTATAAAAATAATTAAGCGAGATGTATAAAATAAATCTCTCATAATTGGTATATATTCTAAATACCATAATTCTCTTTTCCCATAACCCTTAAGTTATTAAATCTTTCATTCCTAATTTATAATTAGGATCACATTAGTTTCTTTTATTTGTTTATATAATAAACAAATATAAACTATCATCATAATCTTCATATTCCTTTACTCACCTATTCGAACAAAATAATTTAATAAATTGGGACATGTTCCACAATTCACTTAAATTAGGTCACTAAAATAAAATATTAGGACCACTAAATAACGATAACCATTTAGGTTATTTAATTATCACACCTAATATATATATTAGGTTACATAACTTAATTCTTATTTCACTTTTATATACAAAATAAATGTATTCCCATTATATAATGTATATTTACTTTACTTCATATACATAATTCACATAATCATAACATATTTCACTTCTCACACTAATTTTGACTTTTCTCCATAAAAAGTCAATTGTTGACTTTGACCAAAAAAAGTCAACCTTTACACATTTTGTGCTTATTGTCCATTAAACTAAATTCGACGTTACGGGCCTTGGCAAAGCGATCCATGCTTCAAAATTCTATCTCTAACTCAAATTTTGAGTTTTAAATTACTTCATTCTCATTCTTAATCGTTTTAACTAACGACTTTATACTTATTCAAATTCTTATTTGTCGATCAAGGCCAACACTCAAGCTATGTTAATTACTAACATAGTTTTATCTTGATCCTCATATCATTAACTTAATTCATCATTCCTCTTGCTAAAATATATATAGCACTTTACTACTAAGTATATATATATATACATATACTCATCTTCATCTTCGTTTAACCTCATAGCATCTCTTCATGTGAAATCTTATTTCCAATAATAAAATTTCCATATGTACTTATATAACATTTCTTAGACTATTAGGTTCACATCAATTTACGGTATCGTAATACCTTATTCTTGATATTCCTCCAAGTACATATTAATTCATTTCTAGGGTTTAGGAATTTTGTAATCCCATATTTTCTCTATTCTCATTGAATAGCAAACCATATAGGTTTTACTTGAAAATTTTAAATAAATCCTCAAATTCTCATCTAGGTTTTATTCTTTAACCTTTATTCTAATCATTTAAGATTTTAGAAATTTTGGGGTTATCACATTCACCCCTTCTTCTAAAATTTAGTCCTCGAAATTAAAGCATACTAATCTCTGCTTATTCTCTTATTCATAACTAGGTTTTCAACTTAACCTTTACAATTTCCTCCTTTGAGGATTTCTCTTTCTATCATCATATTTCACCATAACTACTCACTAGGGTTTACATCTTCTAAACATTCTTCAAAACTAGGTTGTCGTAATAACCTTTATTCAATCATCTCGATTCTACTCGTATACTAGCGAGTTTACATTATTCATATCAATCATCACGTTCTACCACAACATTACTCTGAAGGGTTTAAAAAAAACTTTTCATATCTGTCTGAGGGATCATAAAAATTTTGAACTCTGAGGTTTAGGGGTATTTCTACCTGCTACCTCTTTCAATTAAGAAAGAAAGGTACTCTACCTCTTAAACATTTCTTTAATAGGTATGTTTACAATCACGAAGAAGGTAAACTACCGATTTTTGGTACTTTAGATGATCGATCTATTGTACCTTAGTAATCTGAACGACTATATCGTCCTTAGATTGGAATATTTTATCCAATTAGTATATCCCCATTTTCAGGGTTGTTCACCTCAGACTTATCATAAGATTCCGCACCAAAACAATTTGGTTCGGCATAAGCTTTCAAAGAATACTTTGAATTTCATAAACATTTGTCTAGGTGAATCAAATAGCTTAGACACATATCAATAATTCGAATTTCAATCGAAATATTTCTGGCCAAATTCGGTTGGCATAAATTATCTTTAAAATTCTTAAAATCATTTTGGCGTCATGATACACTTGCTTATATATCACGGTCAGTTGAGGATTCCGTCATTTTATGACTTTGTCATACTACATCATACTATATAGTGGGGTGATGATCTTTAGATCACATCCAACACTAAATAATTCTGCATTGATAACTCCATCATTTTTATCATCTTTGCACGGGTTGCATGATGCATTAATGATATAAAAATACATTTTGACATCTCAAATCATTTTCGTTCTAGCCAAATCAATAAGCATAGACTCTTCTTTAAATCGTTCAAAAACCTTTGCAAATATGTTTTATCATCTCGATAGGCAGCGAGGTGTCGGTGGCAAAGTCCACGCATACACATGGTCACCGGAATTGAGAATAAAATTTATTTTTCAAAAGCACATAGTGCGTGTTTAGCTTGATGTCAAAAACTTGAAGTCTAGCATAGCTAGAAGATTTGGAATACCTATGCTTCCATCATCAACTTCACTTTTTCTCTTGATCCATTGCTTAATAAATCTATCTATTCTTATAATCCTCAATGCTCCATTCACAAATTTGCTATACCCAGTTCATCAAACTTACCACACATTATGGGTTCGGGAACTTGCCACAATCATATGGGTTTAAGAACTTATCCTAGTCGGACCATAGGCGTCCATTATTTAAGGGTTCAAAACATATCATATGATTATGAGTCATGAACTTACCATAAGTATGAGTTTTAAGAACTTCATGATTAACCTTATATTCTTTACCTATTCGTTATACACATAAGAAAAGAATCACCTTCTCAACATGCATATATCAAATAGCGCGACATTAGGTTCCAATGATTATCAATGTAAGAAGCTAAGTGGTTGTCAAACCAAACTCGGCCACTAATCAATATAGGAAGCTAAGCGGACAATTCCCCGCCCATACAAAGAATTGGTCAACCTAACCACTATATCGACCAGGAAGCTAAGTGATTCTAAAACCAAGTACAAATTCCCCGCCCATACAAGGAATCATACAACTCAGCTACTGACATGAGTCCTCAATTGAAAACCCACATAATCTTAACTTTCTCTTTTCTTAATCTGAATTTTCTTTAATCCAGTATCTTAATATTTTCACTCTTTTACGAGTTTACATAGTACCATTTCATAGTACCTTCTCTTTATAGCATCATGCTATATCATTCCAATCACTTAACAAATCATATGTTATTCAATGATTTAATCGATCACGTGGTGATCTTATTTTTTGTAATCATTTCTCCTTATGCTTACGATCGTTTTATTTTACGATCTTCTTATTCTTCTCCTTAATCATATTATATTATGATTTTATTAGCACTTTTCCTCTTATAGACATCGTCTATTTAGTATCACTTTTCATCTCTATTACTGGAGTCAGGGTAACTCCAGATTCTTATCCTTATAACTCTTTAAGATTCTTCTTTGAATCTTCTTTATCTTCTTCTTTACTTAATGATGAATTTCCATAAATTCATCTCTTATCGCTTAAACTCTATTCGAGTTTATTACTTATCATCTTTGTGGTTATAGCCTAAGGTACACCTACCTAAGGTTTATAACCTACAGCTTTGATACCAACTGTAGCATCCCCGAATCCGGTCCCAAATCGCCACGGATCCGGTATACTATTTCTATCACTATTGCGGAAGATATAAACATAAATTGTTTATACATTAAACTTTTACACATCATTCCCAAAAGTCTACAACCTTAACTTAATACATACCTTCAATATCTTAGAAGATTTACAATACTATTTTCGTCAGAAAATTTAATAAATTTAACTACAACATAAAGAAACTTTGCACTTTGTCTTTGCCTCTGTCCTTATTCAAGCCTTCATCTTAATCTGAAAATTTTATCATGATATAACAAGGGTGAGCAACAAATTTGCCCAGCAAGTTTTACATACAAAGGAGATATATCATGATTGAAAAGAATGGTTAAGCTTTCAAGTTTTCAACAATATAATAATTGTGAAATAACATGAATCAATTTTTCAACGATTGAATAGTGAACCAATAATAATGGATGTCAACAATTAACATGAACAAGTTTAAGCTGAAACATATGGTAATGAAGGTGATCGACCTTTCATACACGATGAACATATACAACATGCACAATATGCGAATCAATAATTTATTGACGTGGTAAAATCAACAATGATTAACCACTAACATGCTTTGAATTAACAACTCAAGTTGAGTTAGGAAACTTGCACAATAATTAGAAGTTCAAGTTTAGGAACTTGCATATCACGATTGATTCTTAGCTAAGCAATCAATTTAATCTCTTATAAAAGACCTATCATTAATAAGATCGATCCTCCATTAGCATAATACATTTTATCCCACAACACTATTACTCAAATAATAAATTAGCTAACATTTAGCCACATAATTAAACATTAAATAATTCTTTAACTCATTAGTAATATTATTATCCCTTAATAATATTACTATCACTATCCATTATCTTAAACTTTTGTCTAATATTCTTTTTATAGAATATTTATCATTTACAAATATTATTAATCATTTAATAATATTTAAATCCTTCTAATATTATTAATCATTTAATAATATTGTAATCACCTTCTAATATTATTAATCATGTAATAATATTTTACTTGTTTCATAAATAATAAAGGTCTCACACATTTTAAGATGCAAATACTTTACATCTTGAAACTTAAACCATTTAAATTTCATTTTAGAAATATCTTTTACCTCTACTACTTAAATTAGAGTTTTAAGCGATAATGTATAGCTTTTATAGTAAAAATCAATTTACTACATTATTTCTTCACTTTAAATAACTTTTACTTGATTTGTCCGTTCATGAGTCAACACAACATTGACTATTGCCTCATATATAAACATTTTATCTCACTAGCACATTAAACTTTATTATTATTATTATTATTATTATTATTATTATTATTATTATTATTATTATTATTTTTTTCGATTATTAGCATTTTTTTTACGTTACGTAAATCTCGACTCAAAAAAACTCATTTTGAGCAAAAAAACCTCAAAATATCATTTTTATGATTAATACAATATTTCAAAGGTTTTACATTCTTTGTTCCACCACAAAATAATTTTTATAGGCAACTATATATATATATATATATATATATATATTTTAAACTTAAATATGTAATTTATATTTATTACATATTTTTATTGCTTTATTTATGCCTGAAAGAAAGTTTCTCGGCATAAAATATTACTTATAGTCAAATTTCGCACCATAAGACTTTATTAGATTATTATGACTTATTATTTCTCTATCATATGCCCAAACACATAATATACTTCATTGAATATCAATTTCAACAATTACATTGAAAAATATCATAAATCTCTTATTAAATCTCCCGTCGAATATTATTAATTATGCAATAATATTTTACGCTAAGGTTATCAACCTTTTAATAATATTCAATCAAATACTACTAAATAATATCTCAATACAATATTATTAGTCATATAAAAATAACTTAAGTCATTAATCACATAAATAAACAATTATTTCAATTGTTTTCCTTCTACAAGTAAGTAATAAACTTGTTTAAACATTTTAAAATGTCATAAACATCACAACACCTTAAACCCGACCCAAAACTTCATTACAAACTTGCATAAGCCATGCTCACGGGTCTCACTTCATACATCGCATTTTTTCTATATTTTGGACACTTTTGATTTTCGAAATATTTTACCCAGCCTCACTAAAGCAGCCATAACTCTCTCGCGTTTAAAACATTTTTGAGCGATTCTTGAGCCCACGCGAAGATAACTTCCAGGGCTACAACGTTTGTCTCACGACATTTTTCCAAAATCATAACACATCAGTCCAGAAATTTACACAAAGGTGGCTGTTCGGAATTTGATTAACAGTTTTGATACACATCTCCCGAACGCCATAACTACCTCATCCGGAATCGGAATTAGTCCGTTCCGGAGTCTATGGAAAGCTAAATCAGAGTACTACAACATACCAAAAGCCCAGAATTTTTAAAACACAAAAACTAGACGAAATTGCCCTTGCTACTGACTTCCCCGAATCTGCCCATTTTTGGTTATAAAAACGGAACTGTTTTCACCAAATCAGTCACTACCCCATGTAAACTCAACATTTTTCAGGGCTACCACTTGGGTTAACTACTACACACATATATCTAACACCCCTCTTTGACGGTTCACAAAAAGAAGTCATAGATTTAAAACGGTGAAATTTCAAAGTGCTAGGAAATTTCGGATTCAAAACTAGAAAATAAATTTTCTTTATTCTTTTGATTCCACCCAAATCAACATCAAAAAAATGAGTAAATCCATACATGAATCCATATATATCACATAGATCTTAGGGTTTTAAACACCCAAATCAAAAACCCCTTTCATCAATTTCTTAAAAAAATTAGAGAGAGATTATACCTTTTGCTTTTTTATTCTTCTTCTTCTTCTTCTTCTTCTTCTTCTTCTTCCTTCTCTCTATTTCTTCCATCCATGGAGATCTTCCTTCTCCTTATCTTCCACAAGGGGCTGCCCTCTCTCTTCTTCTTCTCTCTCTTCTTCTCTCCTTTCTCTTTCTATTTCTTCTCTTTTTCTTTTCTCTTTCTCTCTTACTCTCATCCGTTCCTTTCCTCTTCTTTTTTTTTTTTAAATTGGCCACTTGGCCTTCTTCTAGACACATGCTAGCATCCCTTTTTTTTTTTTTTTAATTTTCGGCCACTTGGCCTCTAATTTCTTACCACATGTCTTTTTATTGCTTATTAAATGCACAAAAATACCCATCACTAATTGGGTTTTAAAAATTGAGATATGTCCCATAATTGTTTGGGCTTTCTCACTTAATTCTTTGGGCTATGTAGTATTAACATAATCCAATTCTTTCTATTTTTACCCACCCTAAATATTTAATTAGGGTATCCATTCTAAATAATTAGAATTTAAATCCTCACTCTACTACACTAAATTTTATAACCCAATTAATCTTGTTTTAATTAAGTTACAAAATTAATAACTTGAGATAATAAAAAATATATCTCTTAACTTAATATTATTTTAATATATTATTCTCCCACAAGTGGCTTAGCTTGGGCCTTTAATAATTCCATTGAGCTAGCCCTTTTTTTACTTGCTTTACTACTTACTAACAAACTAACTTGGGCTTCCTCCCAAAAATTTAATTGGGTCATTATAAAACTAGTCATACATACATAATATGCTAGGCTAGATTATTAATTTAATAAGCCCTTAAACCATAATATCTACAAGTCACGTGCTTAAATAAATTAATTGGACTTGTTTAAACAATATAACCCCTTTAGTCCATTAAATCCACTTCTCTTGGACTCTATTCAAATTAATTGGGCTATGACCTTATTATAGTCCATTATTTTTTTTAATTCTTCTATTCCATTCTACCCTTATCATTATATTAGGGTTTACATGCACTCAAGTGAAATAAAATTCTTACTTAAGTACATTTAATATCTTAACCTAATTAGACTTGCTATAATTAGGCTATAAAAAATAATTAAAGCGAGATGTATAAAATAAATCTCTCATAATTGGTATATATTCTAAATACCATAATTCTCTTTTCCCATAACCCTTAAGTTATTAAATCTTTCATTCCTAATTTATAATTAGGATCACATTAGTTTCTTTTATTTGTTTATATAATAAACAAATATAAACTATCACATAATCTTCATATTCCTTTACTCACCTATTCGAACAAAATAATTTAATAAATTGGGACATGTTCCACAATTCACTTAAATTAGGTCACTAAAATAAAATATTAGGACCACTAAATAACGATAACCATTTAGGTTATTTAATTATCACACCTAATATATATATTAGGTTACATAACTTAATTCTTATTTCACTTTTATATACAAAATAAATGTATTCCCATTATATAATGTATATTTACTTACTCATATACATAATTCACATAATCATAACATATTTCACTTCTCACACTAATTTTGACTTTTCTCCATAAAAAGTCAATTGTTGACTTTGACCAAAAAGTCAACCTTTACACATTTTGTGCTTATTGTCCATTACGACTAAATTCGACGTTACGGGCCTTGAACAGAAGCGCGATCCATGCTTCAAAATTCTATCTCTAACTCAAATTTTGAGTTTTAAATTACTTCATTCTCATTCTAATCGTTTTAACTAACGACTTTATACTTATTCAAATTCTTATTTGTCAGTCAAGGCCAACACTCAAGCTATGTTAATTACTAACATAGTTTTATCTTGATCCTCATATCATTAACTTAATTCATCATTCCTCTTGCTAAAATATATATAGCATTTTACTAAGTATATATATATATTTATACATATACTCATCTTCGTTTAACCTCATAGCATCTCTTCATGTGAAATCTTATTTCCAATAATAAAATTTCCATATGTACTTATATAACATTTCTTAGACTATTCAGTTCACATCGAATTTACAGGTATCGTAATACCTTATTCTTGATATTCCTCCAAGTACATATTAATTCATTTCTAGGGTTTAGGAATTTTGTAATCCCATATTTTCTCTTCTCATTCTCATTGAATAAATAAATCCTCAAATTCCATATTTTATTCTTTTTTATTCTTGAAAAATTTTAAATAAATCCTCAAATTCTCATCTAGGTTTTATTCTTTAACCTTTATTTCTCTTTCTATCATCATAACCATAACTACATTTTACATCTTCTAAACATTTTTCAAAAGGTCCCTTAGATCGAATATTTTATCCAATTAGTATATCCCCATTTTCGTGGTTGTTCACCTCGGACTTATTATAAGATTCCGCACCAAAACAATTTGGTTCTAAGATAAGCTTTCAAAGAATACTTTGAATTTCATAAACATTTGTCTAGCTGAATCAAATAGCTTAGACACATATAACATTTCTTAGACTATTCAGTTCACATCGAATTTACAGGTATCGTAATACCTTATTCTTGATATTCCTCCAAGTACATATTAATTCATTTCTAGGGTTTAGGAATTTTGTAATCCCATATTTTCTCTATTCTCATTCGAATAGCAAACCATATAGGTTTTACTTGAAAATTTTAAATAAATCCTCAAATTCTCATCTAGGTTTTATTCTTTAACCTTTATTCTAATCATTTAAGATTTTAGAAATTTTCGGGTTATCACAGAGAAGGCTTACAGTGGGCTGCCAATGTAGACTTCTATGACTTTAAATGGATAAACACTCAGCTCCCGCCGGATAAAAGATAGCTATATGTGAGCTAACAAGTGTTTAAAGATGAGGAAATACTCAAAAGATGTGTATACAAAGTAAAATGGACAGGGCTTCCTCGCCTTTTTCTCTCCTTCTCTTCTTCAAATGGCTGACCCCAAGGCTCATATTTATAGACTGATGGCCGCAGGTACACCTTCGGCAGTCGTGGTTGTACCTGCGGCTGGTCGTGGTGCATCCAAGCCTCGCGGGTCCCATTATCTTGAAGTACGTGCACTCATGCACTGTAATGTCCACTCGAACTTCCAGAACTTCAATCCGAGTGACCGAACGAGGTATATCTGACCTTCTTCAGACCGTTTGTGTCGAGAGTTACGCAATGACATGGATTAGAGGTTGTACGAAGTTAGGAAGAGGGGTCTATGCCCATGGTCTTCAAGCTTCAAATTCTATCCAAAGTACTGTCACGCGTAATAGTCACTCGGGATTGTAACTCCTCAGTTCTTGTGGGACATTGTTGGATGTATGTATGTATGAAGTGTTGAGACGATGCGTAAGTGTTGAAGGGACAAGATGATGTTTGACTCTTCACCGGGGTTATCCCCAAGCTTAGCCTTCTTCGCACGACAATCCTCTTCTTCAAGATCAGCACAATGTGACTCTCTTACCCAGCCCTCCTCTGCTATGGCCAGCCTTTCTGAGCTCTCTTTCAGATCCTTCTTCAACTTTTCTTTTTCTTTGGACTTCTCCTCAGTTTGACCCTTCTCGTGAACCAAATCCCACTCCACGTTTCCTAAATATGTGTGAAGAGTCACAATCTCCCTATCCTTTTGCTCGATGGTAATCTGCTGAATAACCGTCCGCTCAGTCAGATCATATACAATGTCACGTAACTCTACGTTACGGTCATATTACTCGTCGTACATCTCAGCATCAATGGAGTTCGGTGGGAACTCCTCTTCTTCCTTAGAATCCTCCTCTGGATCACTCTCAGGCTCATGCTCTCGACCAACAACAGTGATCAACAGAGATGGCTCTCTCTGTACCAACTACTCCCTGACGACATGAATGTCTCAAGGCTCCTCCTCTGTAGGTACTCGGGGTTCCTCATCCACAGCTCAACTAGCTCCTCCAACATCCGACATCCTGACAAGACAGTTTTAAGTTTTAGTTACTAATCGATACTTGCGAGCATATAAGTTTATCACATAAGCACATAAAGTCTTTTATTACCTTCAATGAATTAAGGAATTCATTTCTTAGAACTCGATAAGAGTTTACCACCACTACGTTCTCAATCTCCTATGAGGCTACTACCTAAGGTTGTTCCCCCACCTAAGGTTCATAACCTACGGCTCTTATACCAACATGTGACACCCCCAAATCGTGGTACTTCCATTTTTGCAGGATTTGGTGTTCACTGAACAAATATCATCTATCTATTTACCCATAAATAAAAGCAAACCATGCAATAGATAGAATTAAATAAATAAATCCCCCCTTATGGGGTTACATCATCTGCATAAAATACAATCCCAGGTCACTCTAACCTTAAACATCTGTGCGGAATCATAAACAATAACAAGTCTTAAATAACATCAAGTCTGTAAATAAATACACATCAAGTCTTAAATAACAACAAGTCTTCCTCATTTGTTAACCTTGCCCTTGCCTTTACTAGTGGAAGGCTCGTCTTATCTTTCGTTCTTAAATGCAATGTTATTATTCCGCAAGAGTGAGCACGATTGCCCACAATTATAACAATATAACAAAGAAATAATAACATGCAAATAAATCAAAGGCTTCTGAAACATGAAAAACTCAACTTTTGAATCAAGAATGAATAACAAGAAACAAAAGAACTTCTGAGGGTCATAAGACCTTGAACTATGTCCTAGGTTGTCAAGTGTTTATACTTGAAACCTTTAACAGTCATAAGACTATGGACTCTTCTTCTCGTACTTAGGGGGATCAGCCCTTAGTACCATACTATGCACAATATCTTAACGCTAACGCATAAATAATCCCCTATACAGGGATGTTCATCTCAGTATGACATTAGAGTCCGCACCAAAGGAAGTTTGGTTTGGATAATTCATCAAGGGTTCTAAAATTTAGAACGCTCATCAACTATGGACTAGTCGAATCATTAAGGGTTCACTAGTCAAACAAAGTTCAATAGTAACAGATAATTTAAAATTGAATAGCAATCTCAAAAGGTATACTATTCACACCTCCTTAATCCACCTCCTTACTATTCACGAAGCTTCGTGCTTCCTTCTTGTGAAATTCATTCGATAGTTCAAAAACTACAATTCTCGGAATCCAAATATTTTTGGATATTTCTTCTTTCCTTTACCGATTAACTTTTACGTATTCTTTAGATCTCCGAAAAACTAAAAAACACTTTTCGACATTAAGCGTTTTCCTTCACGTTTTCCCCTAACGTAGTTAAACGAATGAAAAGTGCATAACAATACTTTTCGTCATTTTTATTTCGTCCGATTTCTCCATGTTTTTCAAGAAAAACTTTTATCGGCTTACTTAACTTTTCACGATATATTATCATCAAATCTTTCGATGGAATGTCATTTCGACATACCAAACTCTCAAAAAGGCTTAGGTTATTCAAACCCTAACCCTTAGGGTTTCATCAGGTGAATAGTGCTTATTTCGTCTTTTTCCTCAGAAATATTTTGTTCCCGAAAATTTTTTATTTTTCATCTTGAAAATTCTTACTCGTTCAGTCTAGCTCGTAGCCAGAATCCTCCCGATTTATAATCATCCTAGGTTCTAGAACGATTAATAAACACATAACACAAAATATTATTAATAGAAATTCATTTTATTAATAACTAATTCTTTAAGTCTTAAATTCTGGACAATCCTATTTTCCGGGTTGTCACATTCTTCCTCCCTTATAAAAATTTTGTCCTAGGAATTTTTAAAACCACACCCATTCCCGGGTCATCACATTCACCCCTTCTTCACAGAATTTCATCCTCAAAATTTTAACCTACTCCTCTTGTCAACGTCTCTTCAAAGAAGTTCTTCTCTTTCAAACATTCCCTCATTTTCATAACTTATCAAGAATTATGAAGTAGAATGAACAACGAGGAATATAAGAATTCCTTTAAAACATTTCATACTTTTGCTGAGGGGTCAAATTGACCATGAACTCTTTCTAGGTTTAACAGCATGACGTCGTAACCTTTCTTTAATAGTCAGTTTATAATCACCCAGAAGGTAAACTACCTCTTTCATACGTAGGCGATCAACCCATTGTATAACCCCATTTTGGGGTGTGTTCACATTAGACTTAATCATTAGATTTCACACCAAAACAATTTGGTTTGTCACAACTTCTTTAAAGAAAGCTCAATTTTCTTTTAAACATGACATACCATTTGTCTTAGCCAAATCAAATAGCTTAGACCATACCAATAAATTGGATATTAACTTGAAACATTCGTCTAGTCAAATCAATTGACATCGACTATTTCTTTAAATTCTTTTGTAATACATCAAAATGTTTTATAACGTCATGATATCGTACTTTTCACAGTACATTGAGGATTTCATCAATTTATGACTTCGTCATTATACATCATACCATAGTGGGTTGTTGATCCTAAGATCACATCCAACACTAGGTTCAATTGCATTAATAACTCCATCCTTTTACCATCCTTGCACAAAATGCACTAATGATATAAAATTCATTTTGATATTTAAAATCAATTTTTGTCTAGCCGAAACAATTAGCATAGACATACCAAGAGTAGTTCTTTTAAAATCCATCAGTTCCAAAAGTTGAACCAATTCTTTTATTTTCAAAACACGTACACATAACACGATTTCAATAAACTTCGAAATCTAGCGTAGCTAGATGACTTGGAATATACTATTCTCTATCTTTCTTCATTGTCTTACTTGCGACAATACTTAATCTTCTGTAACACCTTCAATGCTAATTCTACTGAGAATACACACTTTCAGTCTACACATTCCTATACCTTAGTACAGTCCATCAACTTACCACACATTATGAGTTCAGGAACTTTCCATAATAATATGAGTTTAAGAACTTATCCCAGTCAGGCCATAGGCGTCCATTCGCTAAGAAGTTAAAAAACATACCATATTATTATGAGTCACAAACTTACCATAAGTATGAGTTTCAAGAACTCGCACCTACCTTATCGTTCTCTACCTATCAAGTATATACATGAGAAAAGATTCACCTTATCGCCATATACATATCGATAGTGTGACATATTACAATGATTATCACTGTAATAAGCTAAGCAACTGTTACACCGAAGCACAAACCTCTGCCCATAACAAAGGTTCATACAACTCAGCTATCACATGAGTCCTCAATTAAAATCTTACAACTTCTAACTTTTCTCTTTACTTAATATGAATTTTCTTTAATTCGTATGTTATCCTTCACAACTCAATCTGAGTTCTTCTTCCCGTACTACTTCATAGTACCATCCATTCATAGAATTAGCTATAAATCATTCATCGTTTAATAGTTCATCTGTTACTACGATTCACTATGATCACGTGGTGATCTTCTTCCTTAATCATTTAACTCAACGATCTTCTTATCATTCTCTCTACGATTATAGTCTTAGGTACTCATACCTAAAATTTTTAACCTATCAGAGATATCTTACTTAATACGTTCATCATCTTTGATGATTTGCATTCTTATCTTCTTCTTATAACTTCTCTAGGACTCAGCACACATCGCGTCTCTGCTAGTAGTCCATATGGTACTCTGAGTGGTTTTCTACAAACAACCAACAAAAAAGTTCTCGTCTCATCTACACTGCCATCACAGTGAGTTAGATCGGTTGCCAGTTTCGTATATACCTTCGCTCTCTAAAGGAATTGTTTAGCCCAGGTCTCATATGTCAACCATCAAAGGTTATGATTGTACCACAACCTAAACTTATCTTAACTTGTCTGAACCATTAAACTATAATGTTCGTTAAGTCAATTTCTTACTCCTTATGGCTTTCGGACAACTAAATGCCATACCTTAGGATTAATTCTTATCCGACTCACATTCGGGTTTCATTAATCTTATTACCGTTCATTATGGCTTTCTTGATAATTCATATCTTATTTAATACTCTTCTTATTCATTACATGAACCCCATGTTCATTACTTGCTCTTAATGTTGAAACCATGCCGTTCGTTGTATGCTAAGGTCGATCGTTCATTGCAACAAAGTTGCGTTCACAGTGTCTATACGCTTTACACTTATCTCTCATTACCACAACATAACATCGAAATGTTATTCATTACCCTCGTCACTCAATGTGTAAGGAATCACAACCATAGCAATCCCCCACATTCGTTTATTGCGACTACGGTCCCCGGATATAGGTTCCATAACCCGTGTTTACATTCTTTGTCGTTTAATCTCGTTTAATCTTTTCGTTTAACCATTACTAAAGGTTTAATTCACTTTGATTAAGTGTTACATTACATGAACTACACGTTCATTAGCTTTAGTTACCCTTCCCCCAGGATTTGAGCAGTTAAAAGCTCATCACTGGGCTTTGCCCTGCACCGACGCTGCGGCGCCGGTTCCCTTCACTA
This sequence comes from Panax ginseng, assembly GCA_020205605.1. Classification (NCBI taxonomy): domain Eukaryota; kingdom Viridiplantae; phylum Streptophyta; class Magnoliopsida; order Apiales; family Araliaceae; genus Panax; species Panax ginseng. The sequence continues at coordinate 75,081,450 of CM035131.1, read as the reverse complement.
TCTTCACGCTGCAGTGCCACTATGCAGTGCTGGACATAGTGGGTTGGCGCTGTGGCGCCACCCTCCTTACTATTGCTTTCATGGCTGCATGCAAGTTTGTAGTGGTGACTCCTGATGCAGCGCTATGGCGCCACTAAAAGCATGGTGGCCTGTATGGCCAAGCCCTAATTCATAAAAAAATTAAGTGTTTACACTGGTTTGAGACGATTACTTCACAATCTTATAACTTATTCGTTATAACTCGAAACGAGGTTGTTCCAAAGCCATTCTCTTTCTTATCTTACGTACTTCAATCCCCCTCGGACAGAACTTCATTCTGAATCCGTTAACATACCATTCGATTGGCTTAATCTTCATCATTCGTTCATTTTACGTTATTAACGTTCTTCATTCGTTCGTCCATCCATAATTCTGTCATCCAAACTCGGAACTTGTTCATTCTTGAGTCTACGACTCACATTTTCTACGTGTAAGGTTGTGTGAAAATCAAAGTAGCAATCAAATTGTAAAAATTAGCGGAAGCAAAATAAAATCAGATTTTAAAATTTTTCATAAACTAATTACCCGGATCATCCTTTTATGCATATTATTAATTAAAACGAAGAACAAAAATGTATGGAATCATACCCTTGTAGATACGAGCTTCCACATGTACGAGTTCACCTCCTACTTCTCTGCGATCTCCTTGAATCTCCAGGTAGATTCCTTCCTTTGATCAATGTTAGCCACCCAAGTGTATGGCCTCTAGAGGTGATCCACCAAGGAAGAAGATTTTTCAAGAAGAATGGTGTATTGGCTCAAACCCTAGTTTTTCTTATCTCTATAGAAAAAGGGGTGTACTCTCCAACTAATTGGAATTGCGTATATCTTTGATATCTGATATAAGACTCATCTTATAAAGATATCAAGTAACCCTATTTAATTAAAATACAGTATTATTTATTTAATTAAACTCTTTTAATTAAATGGGCTCCCTAATCTTATTTGGGATAATTAATTAAACTCCTTTAACTAATTTCCTAATCCTATTAGGAATAAATGAGAGTACTTATATTAAATTAATTTCTAAACTCTTTTAGAAATTAAAATATAATAATTGTAATAATATTAATAAGACTTCTCTTATTAATTTATATTTAATATTTCAAAATATTAAATAATACATATTAAGTTATTTAATTTATTCTATCACCATAGATTAAATTAAATATACTTAACATATTTTTACGATTATACCATTAACTTCTTAAATAATTATTCTTCCTATTATGGTGTGACCCTTTAGGTTCTCCATATTAAACCGGTTGTGAATAAATCAATTAGAACAATTCTAATCTTATTTAAATAAATAAATTAAATGATTAATTTATTTAAATAAATAATATTTAGTCTATAATAGGGATAAGCCTCCCTAGCGATCAACGACTTTCCAGATAATATATATTTTAACATTAATCATAAAACAACCTTTGAGTAAATAATTACCGTACAATTCAATCCTTCCACCATACAATGTCCCAATTAAATATAATACATGGAATTACTGTCAAGTCTTATTTTATTTAATTATATGTATTTCGATTCCTAAATGCACAACTCCTAATGAATGCAAATTAGAAATTACTTTCTACTTTCATTCCACCTTGGTCAAGGATTCTTGGGTTGTCATTTATCGAATCACATAGGACATTTTTCTTCTTTTACTAGAAGTGGTAGATTCTTTATTGATCATTCATTATCTTCATATATAACTTATTACACCCAAGCATACCCTTTGATATACTCTAAGAGTCTTAAGGAATAAGTCAAAGTGTAATTCATTATATATAAGATATTATGATGATCTCAAGTCTAAGGATCATTTGTACTACTATCACTACAAGAATTCCTATTGACAGGCAAGTAAAACTCCATTAGGTATTCCTTCATGAAGTCACGCTCAAAGGAACTTATTCTCTAATAAGCACCTACATACTAGCTTTAGTGTCTCCACACAAATGATCATGAGATCAATCATCCTCATCCAATGAGCAAGCAACGTATGTACCAATCTATCCGGATTTACTAATCCCCTTTTTAGTAATCTATTGAATGGGAACATTTTAGTTTTAAGCTATCTAAGAATTTAGATCTCATTAGCATGATCTCATCATGATTCTAAAAGCATTGCTTAAAACTATGGGTTTATCACATATTATTAAAACAATACCATGTAGATAATAAATACCTTTAATAAATAATTCTTTTATTAATAAATAAATAAGATTGATTACAAAGTATATGCTTTATAATCAAACATGATTGGCTTGTATGCATACTACTTTCAATCTCCCACTTGCACTAAAGCCAATCGCTGTGGTATCTAATACCCGTCTTCTCTAAGTGACGATCAAACTGTTGTTGTGTTAACGCTTTAGTAAATGGATCTGCAATATTGTCTTGAGAGTCCACACGTTCCAAGGTGACGTCTCCTCTTTCAATGATCTCTCTGATCAAATGAAATCGCCGCAACACGTGTTTGGATTTCTGATGAGACCTGGGTTCCCTAACCTGCGCAACAGCTCCAGTATTGTCACAGAATAAAGGCACTGGTCTGGTAATGCTAGAAACCACACCAAGATTGGTAATAAACTTCTTCATCCAAAAAGCTTCCTTTGCAGCTTCACTTGCAGCTATGTACTCTGCCTCTATCACTGAATCAGCAACTGTTTGCTGTTGGAACTCTTCCAACTCACTGCGCCATCGTTTAAGGTAAACACATACCCCAAAACAGATTTACCGTCATCTTGCTCTATTTGAAAACTTGAGTCTGTGAAGCCCTCTAGTTTCAATTCAGACCCACCGTAGAGAAGAAATACATCCTTAGTTCTTCTTAAGTACTTTAGGATATTTTTCACTGCCTTCCAGTGTTCTTCTCCTGGATTCAACTGATATCTGCTTGTTACACTAAGTGCATGAGCGACATCTGGTCTAGTACATATCATACCGTACATGATAGATCCTATTGTTGAAGCATAAGGAATCTTATTCATATGGTCTCTCTCCTCAGGTGTCTTTGGGGCCTGTTTCTTGGAGAGATGTATTACATGGCTCATCGGCATGAGACCTCTTTTGGAATCTTCCATGCTAAACCTCTTTAGGATCGAGTCAATGTACGTTTGGGACAAGCCAAGCATCCTTTTATATCTATCTCTATAGATCTTTATCCCCAAAATATATGATGTTTCTCCCAAGTCCTTCATCGAGAAGTGTGTAGATAACCAAATTTTAATTGATTGTAGCATAGGAATATCATTCCCTATTAGTAATATATCATCAACATATAATATGAGGAATGAAACAGCGCTCCCACTAACCTTCTTGTACACATATGGTTCATCCTCATTTTTGATAAAATCAAACTCTTTGATTGTATCATCAAAATGGATGTTCCACCTACAAGAAGCTTGTTTCAATCTATAAATGGATCGTTGTAGCTTACAGACTTGATTTGTTCCAACCTTTGAAACAAATCCCTCTGGTTGTGTCATATACACATCCTCCTCAAGTTTCCCATTGAGGAAGACCGTTTTCACATCCATTTGTTGAATTTCGTAGTCATGGTAAGCTGCAATCGCAAGAAAAACTGAATGGACTTGAGCAGTGCTACTGGTGAGAAGGTTTCGTCATAGTCAAGTCCTTATCTTTGTTTGAAACCTTTTGTGACCTGTCGAGCCTTATAGGTCTCTACATTGCCGTCTACTCCAGTCTTTCTTTTAAAGACCATTTACACCCAATAGGCTTAATGCCTTGAGGTGGTGAAACCAAAGTCCATACTTGGTTCTCATACATGGAGTCCATCTCGGATTTCATGGCTTCTTACCACTTCTCTGAGTCTTTACTACTCATAGCCTGTTAGTAATTCAATCGATCATCATCATCTATGATGTGTACCTCATCGTCATCCTCTATGACAAGTCTATACCTATCAGGTATCTTTGGTACTCTCCCAGATTTACGAATAGGGTGTGGTACAGAAGGAATCTCTACTTGGACAGGTTCATCCATTTGATCTTTAGTGGTTTGTGGTTCTTGAATTTCTTCAAGATCTATTTTCCTCCCACTGACCCCTTCAAAGATAAACTCCTTTTCCAAAAAGGCAGCATGTTTGGCAACAAACACCTTTTGTTCAGTAGGATTGTAGAAATAATATCCTAAACTTTCTTTAGGATATCCCACAAAAGTACACATATCAGATCTTGTCCCAAGCTTATCATTCTGAAACCTTTTCACATAAGCTGGACATCCCCAAATCTTAATATGCTTAAGACTAGGTTTCCTCCCTGTCCACATCTCATATGGAGTCTTAGGGATAGATTTCGACGGAACCTTATTTAGTAGATATGTAGCCACTTCTAGGGAATATCCCCAGAATGACACCGGAAGATCGGTAAAACTCATCATGGAACGAACCATGTCCAATAGTGTTCGATTTCTCCTTTCAAATACACCATTCAGCTGTGGCATCTCTGGTGGAGTCCATTGTGAGATTATACCATTTTCTTTGAGACAATTGAGAAACTCACTACTTAAGTATTCACCTCCTCAATCTGATTGAAGAATTTTAATACTTTTACCAGTTTGTTCTCTACTTCACTTCTGAACTCTTTGAACTTTTCAAATGATTCAGATTTGTATTTCATTAAATACACATATCCAAATCTTGAGTGATAGTCAGTAAATGTAATAAAATAAGAATACCCTCCTCGTGCATTTGTTGTCATAGGTCCACATACATCTGTGTGTACCAACGCTAACAACTCTGTAACTCTCTCTCCTTTTTCCACTAAAAGGAGATTTAGTCATTTTCCCCATGAGACAAGATTCACAAGTTGGATATGATTCATAATCAGATAGCTCTAGGAGCCCATCTGTATGTAACTTGGATAATCTTGTTTCATTAATATGACCGAGTCTACAATGCCACATGAAGGTATAATTTACATCATCTCTTTTCCTTTTCTTAGTTTTTTCAATTTGAAGTATATTTTCATGCAAATCAAGAATGTAAAGTCCATTTCGTAAATTACCAACACCATATAAAACATTATTATTATAAATAGAACAACTGTTGTTCTTTATTATAATGTCAAAACTATCCATATCCAATACAGATATTGAAATAATGTTTCTAATAAGTGACGGAACAAAATAACAATTATTTAAACTAATGGATTTGCACGTAGGCAGTGCTAAACAATAAGTCCCTGCAGCTAATGCAGCAACCTTTGCTCCATTTTCCACTCGTAGGATGACCTCATCCTTGCTCAGCTTTCTACTTCTGACTAGTCCCTGCATAGTATTACATATGTGAGAACCACAGCCGGTATCCAATACCCAAGTAGAAGATTGACTTTCAGAAAAATTAATTTCAATCATAAACAAACCTTGATTAGGATTTGAAGCTTCTCCAAGCTTCTTCTACTTTTGTTCCGTAAGATAATCCGTGCAGTTCCTCTTCCAGTGACCCGGCTTGTTGCAATGGAAGCAAATTCCTTTGCTAGCTGGATCAGGTTTCTTTTGATCCTTCACTTTCACATTTCCCTTAGCCTTCTGGGATTTCTTCTTTTCAGAAGCTACCTTGGGCCTCTTCCTTTTCTTGGAAGAATTATCCACCAGTAAGACATGGTTCTTCTTAGATGGGAAGTGACCTTCAGCAGTTTTCAACATGTTAAGTAATTCAAGCAAGCTGACATCTAACTTATTCATGTGAAAATTCACAACAAATTATGAGAAGGTGTCTGGGAGTGACTGCAAGACTAAATCTTGACTCAACTCCCCATCCATGACGAACCCAAGTTGTCCTAGACGTTCAATTAAATTAATCATCTTTAGGACATGAGTCTCAACAGTAGTACCTCAGTCATCCGAGATCGGGAGAGCTCCTTAGATATTTCATATCTAGCAGTCCTACTTTGCTCACCATACAACTCTTGAAGGTGCAGTAGCATAGTAGAAGCATCCATGGTTTCATGGTGACGCTGAAGCTCGTTACTCATGGATGCGAGCATGATGCATTGAGCCACAGATGCATCATTTTGCCATTGTTTAAAAGTAGCAATCTCTTCCTCGAGGTCGCATCTCTCAAGAACTTTTTAGCGAGTGCAGGCGAATTTTGGACATAAGAAATCTTTTCAGCAGTGAGAACAATTCTCGGATTCCTTAACCAGTCCGTGTAATTTAGTCCAGTCAGTTTGTTAGCATCAAGTATGCTACGCAGTGAAATTAGTGAATGTGACATTTTCAAAATTCTGCATGTAAAAAGACAATATTTTAGCAAACATTTATTTAATTAATTAGCAAAATAAATTAGGTCTTATTTTATATTGGTATCTCCCATTATTTTCTTCAAACTATATTACCCTCATGAATATAGTTCGGCAATATCTAATTAAAGATTTTCTAGTGAGAATAAGGATCCCATTTCAATTGTATATAGCCTTATGTGTGCACAACAAACTATATATAAATAAATAGGTAGACAACTCTTGTCAATTACATCATCATGTAACTCCTTATATTTTGCCTCTTAAATCATAATGGTTAAGTGTGTGCACATCCAAACTAAAATGATTTAAGTTAAGTCATACCCAGCATTTCCATACAAGTGAAAAAAAAAACTACAGCCCTTGTGTGTGCACAACAAAGCGGTAATTTTCAATTCCTTATAAACATCAAATGTAATAAAAGCAACATCTCAAATATTTAATACTCGCCTTGTGTGTGCACAACAAACTCATATTAAATATTCAATGCTCTATTGTTTTTATAATGCTAGAAGGCGACGTTCGATATTCCAAATATCTTTAAACGTTACAACTTAATATAATTTCATTGAGGGGTTTGTTATTTTTAGTCTCATCTTGTTTAACGCGCATGCAAATATATATATAAAATACGCGTCATATTATTAAACATGTGAAGCATGTTTGCATAATATATATATATATATATATATATATATATATATAATACTGAAAAGGGTTTGAATGAGTAGGAAAATCACACACTTTATTGTTGATCACAGTAATATATATACACAATAAGAGTAACAAGAAGTTTGTTACTGATCCTATAAATCTGAGTTGTTTAAACTAATTCCTATATTTTCTATGTACAACTAATATACTTATACAAGATAAAGGAGAATAAGTCAACAAGCCAGTCAGGAAGTAGTTTCTAAAATGAAGGAGTTGATGTAATCCTTTGTTATGCCCCCTCGAGATGGAGGTCTAGAGAGAAGTCCAATCTTGAATTTGAGTTGTAGAAATCGTTGTCGTGAAAGAGGCTTTGTGAGTGCATCTTGTGATAACCCGAGATTTCGAATAATTAAAATTTTACGAATAATTTTTTTTTTATTAATATTGACATTGACTGTTAATATTGTAGTGAGAATTTGTGAGACAAGTCTCGAGAATTAGTCAATATATGTTTTGACTGAGAAAATAGAATAGAGTTGTGCTTAACAGCTTTAGAAAACCCTAACCCTAATTTTCGGATAGGGATTCGGTAGAAAATACAATTAAAATAATTGTATTGTTGATTATGTGTTTGGACTGTATAGAAATGTTGATCAATGGTTGACTGGATAAGGTTTAATATTAATAAACCTTAATAAGGGATTTAAAACCCTAATCTTAAATTTAGAAAATAAATTGTACAATTAAAACCCTAATTGTACGCCGGGAAACCCTAATTTCAAAACCGGGAATTTTAAACCCTAATTAGGCAACCCTAATTTTTATTAGCATGCCTAAAGTGTTTGTAAACATAAATATGATTAGAAATCACTAATTATATTTTTTGTAATTTAAATTTCTATTTTAGAAACCCTAATTTTATTTTAGAAAATATATTTTTCTAATTAAAACCCTAAATTTGCAAATTTTGGGAATTAGAATTTTTAGACCTAAAGGGTACAAAACCTAAACCTTAGATTGTCCAAACCCTAAACCCTAAGGGTTTGCAACAAATGAGAAATCTAGAAATAAAAGGAAATGACCTAAATGCCCTTTATGGGATTTTTATAAGATTGCTTGCAAAATGGCCATGACTTTAGTTGTTGAGCTAACCCTTGACTTTATTTAGCCTACAAACACAAAGACATCACTACCTAGCCACCAAATTCGTCCAAATGATCGGATCTAGCAACTTAGCATTATATATAAGATTTAGAGAGAAAAAGTGGCCAAAAGTTGCTAATTTTACTCTAGCTCTCACCATCTCTCTCTATCTCAAAGCTCAAAATATTATAGTAGATCACTCATCTATATAGCCTTAGATCACCCAAGATCAGAAATCAAAAGTCAGAATTGAAAATCAAGCATAAAAGGTACAAAACCCTAAATTTTGAAATCCTTCAATTCCTTGTTAAATGTTGTAATTGATTGTTCAAAGATATGTAATAAGGTGTCAATTGAAGTTCTGGGTTGATAAATCATGAACCCATAACATCAAAGTTCACGAATTTAGAGTTTTTCAAAATCTTGAAATCTGGAAAATTGTGTTTTTCAGTCAAATGTCAGATCTTATAGATCCGTGTGTGTTAAGTGTTTTCGATGTTTAAAACTTGTAACATGTAGCCTGATATGTGTTCTTTAAGTTGCAAAATAATCGACCCGGATCTATTATAGATCGAAAGATATAATCGGTCAAAACCCGCTGACCAAGGGCTTAACCGAGTAAAAATCTGGGTTACCTGTAGTGAAAAACCGAACTCGACAAGATCTTTGAAGGTCCCTATCCGTCCGGTTGATTGTTGTTTATTGATGTTGTTGTATGCATATTGTAGAATCGTAATATCGAGTCCAAGAACACGCTTTATATTCCATAAACATCAAATGTGTTGGATTTTATGGATGGTCAAACTAGACCACCCGGCGGTCGATTATTACTTTGAAAACCCGAAAATGCTAGAAAACAACTGCTTACGACATACTTTAACCGGATTTGATCGAAGCGTATATGTTGTTTTTTGGACCGAGATCTTAATATCTCGTTGTTAATCGTCATGAGTACTATAGTTATGAACCAAATAATGAGCCATTTAATGACCTAACATAGAATAATTTGTGCGTGAAAGTGTTCAGTGGTCGAATTTTTCGTGTTTCGGAAAACCCGAAATAAATCGCCCCGACAACAAAAATGTGGAGACTTTGATCTTCTTGTTGTGATGTTGTTTAACCAAAGTGTTGGTTGAATGTTGTAGTGTGACATATTGTCTACATGTTCAAAGTTTTAGCAAGTCCAGAACATGCACAGATTGAAAATTTCAAGTGGTCAAAGTAGCACCCTTAAGATCGCCATACCGTCGTTGTTCTTGAGGCCAAGAACACCTACAAATGACATTAAGTGTCGCTATAGACCTTTAATGACGGAATAATTAATTTTATTTTCCGAATATTCCTAAATTAATAAAAAAAAGAAAATAAATTCTAAAAATTAGTAAAATGGTTTTAAAAATTATTTTAAATTATGAAAAATAATTTACGACCCAATTGAATATATTTTTCTTTAATATTTATAATTATTTAAATATTAAAGGTATTTAATTTATTTAATTATTGTATTAAATAAATTAGAGAAAAATGATTTAATATTATGAAAATCATTTTAAATAAGAAAATGTATTTAAAAATATTTTGAGTTATAAAATGTAACTTTTAATATTTTTGGAGAATTTTCATTAATAATTTAATATTAATGATAATATATTTATTTGATTATTAAATTAAATAAATAAGATAAAAATGATTTAAAAATCATTTTAATTGAAAATAAAGTGTTAGAAAATATTTTAAATTATAAAATATAATTTTCAATATTTTTGGAGAATTTTATTAATAAATTAATATTAATGATATTTGATTTATTTAATTATGATATTAAATAAATGAATTAAAAATGATTTTATTGATTTAAAAATTATTTAACAATGAGAAAAATAGTTTAAAAATATTTTAAGTTATAATTAATGACTTTTAATATTTAGATGATAATTTCATTAATATTTATATATTAATGGTGGTGATTTAAAATGATTTTAATTACTTTAAAAATCATTTAAGTGGAATATTGTTGATTTAAAATATTTTAAGTTATTGATAATAACTTTAATATTTTGACAAGTATGTTATTAATATTTTAATATTATTAAATATTAATAATGATAAGATTATTTGATAATTAAATCATTTAAAATGATTCCGATGTTTGAAAAATTATTATAAATTGTAATAATTGCTTGATAATTATTAAAAGCTTCCGAAAAATATTATAATTGATAATTGACTTATCTAAATTAATATTGAAGCTTAGAGACCAAGTTTAATGGACAATCAATGTGTTAATTGTCGGATAGGGTGACCAGAACACCGAGAATGGACCGAAGTCTAACTAGACTGATATAGTTAGATCGGTTATGTGTTTATATAGGTTATAAACACCGATGTGGCTATGTAGTAATGTGCCTAGGAGAAGTTTGATCAGAAAATACGGTGTTATATGTTATAAATGATTGTGCTAATTGTTAGACCGATATTATTGGTTATAGGTCTTTCAAAGCGTATAAGTATTTTGTGTAGGTCAGTAATCACGGAAGAGGCAAGTTTCCTAACTCAACCTTGAGTTAAATTTATTCAATTATTATAGTGGTTAATTATTGCTAATTACACCACATCCGTGGAATTTATTGTTGATTATTCGCAGTTAGTGCATGCTTAATAATTCAAATTGAATTATTGATTCGTAAATATATATTTGTAGAATAACTTTGTTGGATATTTATATCTCGTAGAAGTTAGAAGTGACAATACGAGATAATTCACATTTTATTGTCAAATTATCTTTGAGAAATGTCTTAGCTAATTATTACGGCTGATTTAATATTAGTTAGAACTTGATAAGTTCGAGAAGAGAATTCAATTATTATTGATAAATCGATGCCAATTATTTCGGCTAAGATCGAGAAGTAAATAGAATTTGAAATCACAAGATATTTAGTTGATTAAATCAAAATCTTGATTACGAGGCCCGAGTAGAACAACCTTTTATAAAAAGGAATATCATTAAATCGTATATTCGATCATTTTCATGACTTAAATATTATGCATAATATAGGGTCTAATAAGTTTGATCACTTGTTATACTTGCAGAGGGTATGATTTAATCTTTACTATTATCTCGATACACTGGGTATATCAAAGTATAACTTTGATAGTTACTCGAGAAGAGAAGTTCAAAGATCTTGTGTGATCACTCAAGATAAATCAAAAACAATCCACTTTGCAAATTAGTAGAATTAATTCTTGATTATTCAATTGAATATATCGTAGAACCTTGAAAGCGTTGTACCCTTTCATCATTACATTATTGTGCAGTATAGAATACGAGAAGACTTGTTATTGAATAACAATTTGTTCAGCTATTTCAAAGTTCCCCGAACTTTGGTTTCATTCTATCAAAATAGATAGTCTGGTGATTTGAATACTTATACATTTATTGTATGTATTAACTTGCGGGGCAAATTTGTTACTCACCCTTGCTAAATAAAACATTTCAGCTAGGGACGAAGTTACAGGAGGTGCTGTAAAGAAGAACAAAGGCAAAGGCGTAGTTATAAATTAGTTATGTTAAACATATTTAATATGTTGTATTGTAAACCCTTTTTGTTTATACAAAGGGTATGTTTGTAAAGTTAAGGTTAGTGAACTCAGGTGATGTATTATAAAACTCGATAAAAAACTTATGTAAGACACTATCTATATAGATTATGGGTAGTTAAATGTTATTTATATTGTGGATCGTGAACACCAAACTCGGGAGTCAGGTAACCCGGATTTGGGGGCGTCACACATCTGCTATTTGATCTTGAGAGGAGACATGAGCAACACGTAGAGCACCATTTTGAACTTGATCTCGAATAAAATGAAAATCAATGGCAATATGCTTCATTCGTGAATGAAATACTGGATTTGAGCATAATTGTTGTGCCCCAATGTTATCACGGTATATAATTGGACAACAAGGAAGTGTAATGCCAAGATCTGAAAGGACATAGCAAACCCATTTAATTTCAAAGAAGAGATTAGCAATCGAACGATATTCACTTTCTGTAGAAGATCGAGCAATGACCCTTTGCTTTTTAGAACTCCAAGACACATGATTTTTTCCAAGATAAACAACATATATGCACCAAAGATAAGAAAAAGTGTCTTTGTCGCCATGCCCAATAGCATCGTAAAAGGCATGCAAACCGAGAGATGAATCATGAAAATCAGAAACCATCATTGATGGTGCCAACCGAATATCATAAAACCCGCTTTTACGTGGGACTAATGCTCGATTGTTGGACAATGCATGTACTGGGATAACTTGTTAACAGCAAAGGTAATGTCTGGCCTTGTAATGAGCAAATATTGAAGGCTGCCCACAACTGTTATATATTGAGAAGGATCTGATAAAAAAGAACCCGAATGTAATATAAGGGATGGATTTGTTGGTAGTGGAGTGAGAACTGGTTTAGTTTCGTGCATTCGAGTTTGGGTTAAGAGGTCTTGAATATATCGTCTTTATGAGAGAAGAACACCATTCTTGTTAGGTAAAACTTCTATACCCAAAAAATAAGTTAACAACCTAATATCCTTAATAGAAAAGCGTTCAGCAAGAGTAGTGACAAATTGATCTATCATTACAGTATTATTGCCTGTTAGGATTATATCATCAACATAATCAATGAGATATAGAGTATGACTATTAACATTGAAGACAAAGAGAGAAGCATCAGCATAGGAATTCTTGAATCCATATGAAAGAAGAAAATTTTTAAGTTCTTAATACCATGCTCGAGGAGCTTGTTTTAGGCCGTAGATGGCTTTTTGGAGCTTGCAAACGTGTGTTGGGTTGTCTTTATCAACAAAACCAGGTGGTTGGGACATGTAAACATTTTTCGACAGGTTACCTTGGAGGAATGCATTGTTAACATCAAGTTGCCTTAAGGGCCAACCACGACTTACAGCTATAGCAAGCACAACACGAATGGTTATTGGTTTAACCACAGGGTTGAATGTGTCATTGTAATTGATTCCCGATCTTTGGTGAAAACCCTTTGCAACTAGACGAGCCTTAAATCTATCAACAGAACCATCAGACTTACGTTTAGTTCTAAAAATCCATTTGCATCCAACAAGGTTTTGACTTGTATCATGTGGTACCAATTCCCATGTCCCATTCTTTATCAAGGCATCATACTCTTCTGTCATAGCTCGACGCCATTTATGATCTTTGAGAGCTTGGGTCATTGTGGTTGGTTCAAGATCATTGGATTTGGTCAGTTGAGTGTGTAAGTTCATTTTTGTGAGAGGTTTATGAATGTGGTTCTTAGCTCTAGTTGTCATCCTATGGGTAGGTTGTGGATTATGTTGTGGTGGTGGTGTGAGGTGTTTTGAGGGGACGTGTTCAGCAAATTTGGATCGAGTTGGGTGTTAGTTGGTGATGGAGCTTCACTAGGCAATCGTTGTCGAGCGTCCACTGAAGATGGTAAATTGAGTGGCGGTATTGTAGAAGATGTTGAGACACGAATTGGTGGGGCAATCCAAGTGGCAATAGTAGTGGATTGTGGACGAGGTAATTGTTGTGATAGAGTATTGAAAGGAAACACAGATTCCACAAACTTGACATGGCGAGAGACATATATTTTTGAAGTTGAGGGATCAAGACAATGGTAGGCACTCTGAATTAGAGAATATCCTAAAAAAACACATGGTTTGGAACGAGACTCAAGTTTGTGAGTTGTATAATGTCTAAGCCACGGATAACACAAACAACCAAAAATTTTAAGTTTGGAGTAGTTGTGTAAGACCCTAACTTCTTATTAATAAAATTTAATTTTCTCTATTTATTATTTTGAAATAGTAAGGGTTTATTTGATTAATGTGGATAGTTATGGGTAAAATATGCAAATATTTCAAAATAAGCAAGTGGTTATAAAATATTCATTGTTGTCGGGGAATATTCGTTTGGTCGTGGAATATTTGTCTTTGTTGGGGAATATTAAATGCGACGGCATAGCGATGCATGTATGGGCCCCATAACGGAAAGCGATTGGATGAAGAAAACGACAAATATAAGTTGTTTAAAAATAATTGGCAGTAGTTGTTATCGTTAATACTGTTAAAATACTCGGTGGTTAACACACGAGAGGCGCCGCGGTATTGCACCAATTATTGATTCTTACGTAAGAAGACACTACTCAATAATGGTTACAGTAATTACTGTTCACTATTTTATTTTATTGATTTAATAATTGTTGCGTTGATATTTTATATTGCTGTTGTTTCAATAATTGTCATTACACATTATTTTTCATTATCGAAGCAATAATTCATATTATCTGAATAATATTATTAGATAACATTATTGGCAATGTCTAGAAAGTTCTGTCTAAGGAGAGGTTTGGTCACCTAATTGTGCGCTAGTAAGGAGAAATTCTTATTGAAAGCCCCCTTTTCCTGTGAACATGCCCTGGTTGTCAATATTGTGATTCTGTAATATTATTTGTGAATAATTAATTATTGATTCATATGATGAGGAAAATATTGATTTTATGTGGATATAGATGGAGAAAATTTTTAATTTGACAATTGTTGAAAATTGAAATTTTATCTTTTTCTGATAAAATAATTCATTTAAATATATTATTATATTTTAATAATATAATAATGATGATATTTTTACGATGAATGTGAGATATATGAGTATATGTGGAGTAGGAGTATTTTTGTTTCCAAAAATATTTAAAGCATGTTTTATGTGTCGGTGGACCCCATTTCTTGACTGAAATTTGATTATAGCTTGTAAAATCGCTCGTTTGTTGATTTCGGTCAATTTTTGTTTGGAATTTGGAAAAACTTTCTTCTGCAAAGTTGTAGAGAATTGAATTTTCTATAAAAACTCGCGAGATTCAAATTTTCTGACAAAATGGCTATTTATTGTGAATTATTGAAGTTCTGAAGTTCCGAAATAATTGATTCTTGAAAGTTTTAATTATTTTTATTTACAAAAACGTTTTTTCATTTTTTTCCCTCATTTAACATGTAATAGGGGCTGAGTTCAGATGGTAAAAGTATGCGTATGAAGTTTTGGAAAAAATATAATAATATTTAATAAATTTTCTACTTTGGTGTTCTAAGCATTTTCCTATAAATAGGTGCTTAAGTTAGAATTGAAAATCACATCGAAATCAAGTTTTCTCTCTATATTATCGAGCGTATTCTTGTGAGTATTTTGAGTATATTTTGAGTATTGCTATATCGATGCAAGTTCAAGTCATAGCCTATATCCTGTTGTTTAATTTAAATCTTGATCTTTCGAGGTAAGGGATATTATTTTTTTTCAGTAATGATATTATTTCTTCAATATCATTATCTTTGAAATATTGATCTCAAGTTTTTATCAAATTTGGAACTTTTGGTGTCGGAGTTACTATTCACGTGTACTAAGACTATTCACGTATCGACACTTATTCACGAATCTGGCACTTTATTCATCGAAAAATGAAATTTTTCCTTTCATCTAAAATATCTATTGTGGATACCAAATTTGATTGTATCCATATTTTGATCATTCTTGAATTTTACACCACTATGATTATTTTTGAGGTATTTTTGGACATGGATAAAACAAAGTACGAATCCTTACTCCTTAATCCTTGTCATTTTGTTTCACTGGATTCGTTTCTTTAAAAAATATTTTTCATCATCCTCAGTCTTAAATGATGATATTATTGAATATCTTTGGCCTGTAGTGCAAAGATGAATGATTTCTGATGAATATCTTTGGCCCGTAGTGCAAAGATGAACAGGTGTTTAGATGAACATGACTAACTGATGAATATCTTTGGCTTGTAGTGCAAAGATGAATATTTGATTTCAGATATATATTGATTGAGGTTACGGGGATAAAGATAGATTTATGAACTTTTAAATTCATACATAGAAGATAGTAGTTTGCATTCTCTACTTAACTCTTCTAATGAATTATTATTTCCGCTGCGAATATTGATTTAAAACTTGTTGTCTATTGTATTCTATTAGATTTTTCCCTGTTGAAGACTAATGATAATTTGTTTTATATTATCTTAGTCATAATATTCTTTACTGAGCTAGTTGAGCTCACCCTTTTCCTTTTTGTTCCATTTTTCTTCTCGTGAGGCTGAGAATATAGCGAGTACAGGCTCTGGGGTATGGAATGAAGGTTCTAGAGAGTTGTTTAGTAGTCCTCACCATTTTTGTAAAATAATGTATCAATAAATGTGATGAGGATTTATTTGAGTATAGATATTGTCTAGAAGATAATATTTGTATTCAAACTCACAGTTTTACTGTTGTAATAATAAAGTTGTAGTTGTTTCTGTACCATGTATTGAC
Source organism: Panax ginseng (assembly GCA_020205605.1). Lineage (NCBI taxonomy): Eukaryota > Viridiplantae > Streptophyta > Magnoliopsida > Apiales > Araliaceae > Panax > Panax ginseng. The sequence continues at coordinate 75,064,987 of CM035131.1, read as the reverse complement.
AATTCAGAATGGGTGATGTATACCTATTTTGGGGGCGTCATAAGTTGGGTTTAGTTCGAAAAAAAATTTCATATGGAGAGGAGAGATTGAGTGTGGGGGTTGGCATGCGATTAATTAAGTAAATCGCGGTTGTGAAAGCATGAGTTCAGTATGTTAAAGGAAGAGATGCATGAAAGAGTAGTATTAAACCTGTTTCAACAATGTGACGATGTCTTCTTTCAGAAAATCCATTGTGTTCAGGTGTGTGGGGTGGTGTAGTGAGATGAGAAACTCCAATGGTTGCAAGAAAATGAGCAAGAGCTTTGTATTCTTCACCATTATTAGAGTATAGTGTTTTTATTTTTTTGTCAAAATACTTTTCCACAATGGTTTTAAATCTAATGAAGATGGGTTGGACTTCTGATTTTTGCTTAATAGAGTAAAACCAAATGTATTTGGTCAAGTGGTCAACAAAGATCACATAATATTTAAAACCATCATTTGAAATTATTGGTGAAGTCCAAACATCAGAAAATATAATTTCAAGAGGTTGAGTGGAGATGAGTGTGAATTTGGAAAATGACAGTTTGTGGCTTTTATTAGAAAGAAAAGCATTACAAGAAAAATAAGATGACACAGAAGAATCTAAGCCTAATTTATTCCTAGAAACAAGAGATTTCAAAATGGAAAAAGCTGGATGTCCTAATCGATGATGCCACTCAAATGCAGAAATTCAGTCACACTTTCAGATCCCAATGTGATTTTCTTTAATTGGCTTTTGACCTGTTTGATGCGTCCATGAGTTGGCTTAGCATATGTGTTGGCCAAGATGTTCCATGCTTCACGAGAGGATTTCGCTTGAGCAATAAATGGGATAATTATTGGGGAGAGGGAGCCAATGATGGCATTAAGGATTAGTTGGTCTTGTCTAATCCAGTTATGTAATCTGGATTAGATGCTTGTTGTCTCGTTTTGGGTGAGGGTGGTCATTGGACATGGTTTTGATCCATCAATATAGCCTTGGAGATTATAGCCAATGAATAAGGTGTGGAATTGTAGCTTCCGGAGATGTAGTTGCTAGAGGTGAGTTTAAGAGGGGTTGTGCAAAGAACATTAATGGTAATGAGGGTGTTATAAGGGTCATTTGTATTGTAAATGGTGGTGTTAAGTGGTCATGCATTTGCTCTTCTACGGTGGAGGTAGAAAGGGAAAAAAAATATTGGATTGGCTATCTCTTAAAGATGCTCTGATACCATGAAAAGGGTTTGAATGAGTAGAAAAATCACACACTTTATTGTTGATCACATTAATATATATACACAATAAGAGTAACAAGAAGTTTGTTACTGATCCTATAAATCTGAGTTGTTTAAACTAATTACTATATTTTCTATGTACAGCTAATATACTTATACAAGATAAAGGAGAATAAGTCAACAAGCCAGTCAGGAAGTAGTTTCTAAAATGAAGGAGTTGATGTAATCCTCTGTTAAATACTAGCATGCACATATAGAATACTATATTCTACCCGGATTGATTATGGACTTTTATTCTAGTTTGGTTTACTAGAGCCACCAAGTGAACCAAAAGGTCAAACCCTAGGGTGCAAGAATAAACATTAAATATAACTATTACATTTAAATCTGGCTCCATTACAAATGGGTCTTCGAGCGCTCATTGCTCCTTGATCTCTGGTTCTTCAAAAAATTCTAACTAATCTTATACAATTAAACTATTTAATTTAAATAGAAACATTGATCAACAGTCAAGGGGAAGTACATATGAGAGAGATAGAATTTACATCAAGAAGAAAATCAGAAAAGACGAGGTACGCAAACCCCATTTAATAAAACTCATTCATTCAAACATCCAACCAAAATAAATCCAATCACATTGGTCAATTGTCCATAATCAATCACATTTATTATCAGACATATCATCATATGTATCAATAAATAAAATCATTTCATATATATATGAATATCATTTAATGGGCAATTTTAAGTTGCATGAAATCCAATTTCAAGATTAAAATAAATTCTTTATTTTAATTATAAAATTATTTAGAATATTATATATTATAATATTCATTTAAACCGAAAAGTGTGGCATGTTAAAAAAAAAAAATCATTCGCGCACATCAGGATGTAACATATAAGAAAGTAACCATATATATATTATTATATAATTACAATATATGATATATATGAAAGCTTCAGGTCATGTGAATAATCAGGATTGCCTGATATATATATATATATATATATATATATATATATATATATATATATATATATATAACTATTATATATTTATAATATTAGCCATAATAGTATCTCCTGTGATGGACCACATTTTGAATAAGCTAAATGTCACTTTACGGTTTATATAATATTTTATAACCTTAGTACTGAAAGTGCAGGATTAACGTTTTTCCAAAAAAAAAAAAACAAGGCTTCACGATTAACAGCTTGATTTCCGCTTCTTTTTTTTCACAAAATAATAATTTTATACAACAAATTATGCCCACTAAATTATTCAAAATATATACCCATACATATATGGAATCAAAATAATTAATAATTGGCATAAAGTTTGGCTCTGATGCCACTGTAAGGTTGTGTGAAAATCAAAGTAGCAATCAAATTGCAAAAATTAGCGGAAGCAAAATAAAATTAGATTTTAAAATTTTTCACAAACCAATTACCTAGATCATCCTTTATGCATATTATTAAATAAAACGAAGAACAAGAAGTTATGGAATCATACCCTTGTAGAATCACGAAGCTTCCACAGATGACGAGTTCACTCCCTCTCGCTACTGCGATCTCCTTGAATCTTTAGGTAGATTCCTTCATTTGATCAATGTTAGCCACCCAAGTGTATGGCCTCTAGAGGTGATCCACCAAGGAAGAAGAATTTTCAAGAAGAAGGGTGTACTCTCTAATAAATTGAAATTGGCTCAAATCCATTGGCTCAAACCCTAGTTTTTCTTATCTCTATAGAAAATGGGCGTACTCTCTAATAAATTGAAATTACGTATATCTTTGATATCTGATATAAGACTCATCTTATAAAGATATCAGGTAACCCTATTTAACTAAAATAAGGTATTATTTATTTAATTAAACTCTTTTAATTAAATGGGCTCCCTAATCTTATTAGGGATAATTAATTAAACTCCTTTAATTAATTTTCCCTCCTAATCCTATTAGGAATAAATGAGAGTACTTATATTAAATGGGATAAATAATCTTTTGGTCACTGTACTGGGGTCCGATTTTCATTGTGGTTACCGAAACTTTTTTTGTTACAATCGAATAACTGTACTCTAAAAAACTTACAAAATGGTCATTCCGTTCGATTTCCGTCCTAAAATTTGATGGAAATGCTGACTGTGCATATTGAGCCATTATTTGCTGACGTGACCCGTTATTTTTGTTGACGTGGAGGGTTAAAAATTTTCTTAAAGAAAATATTACTCACAAGTCTCGAAATCTAGACCTCTCCAAACTAGAAACCTTATATTCCAACAAAAACTATTATGCCAACTATCTACCATGTTTAAATTTATATAATTGTAATAATGATGCTCGTTAGTATTATTATTATTATTATTATTTTAATTATTTTTATTTTTATTCTCTTCTACATTAATTACATGTTAACAGTATCAATATTTTTTTCATTCCAAAGCCCCATGCATGTCTCCTGCAGAAACTTGCCATGTACCCTCTTGTTAGTGTAGTAATATAATTGAACAAAGTTCGCGATTAAAATAATTAAAACTTACAAACTTTGGATCCATAAATTAATGTTACTGTTTCTACATTTTTTAGGCAAAAACCAAAAAAAAACTGCAGTTTAAAAAACAAAAAACAACGAAAAATAAAAACCAAACATAAAAAACAACAAACAACGCAAAAAACAAAAAAAAACAATACACACAAAACAAAAAAAAACTAAAAAAAATGCAGTTTAAAAAAGCGCAAAAAAAAAAAACTACATAAAAAACTGTAGTTTTTTTATTTTTATTAAAAAAACAAAAAACAGCATAAAAAAACTACAATTTTTTTATTTTTATATTTTTTTGTAATAATAAAATGCAGTTTTTTTATTTTTATTAAAAAACTGCATTTTATTATTACAAAAAAAAACTGCATAAAAAAAAACAAAACATAAAAAAAACTGCAAATTACAAAAAATTGCATTTTTATTTTATTATAAACAAAAATAAAAACTGCAAATTACATAAAAGCTGCGTTTTTTTATGTTTTTTTGCGTTGTTGTTTTTTTTTTTTTTTTGCGTTTTTTTTTTTTTTTAAACTGCGTTTTTTTTTGTGCGTTTTTTTTTTCCGTTGTTTGTTGTTTTTTTTTTGCGTTGTTTTCTTTTTTTTTTATTATTACAAAACTGTGCTTTTTTTTTATTATTATTACAAAAAAAATGTGTTTTTTTTTATTACAAAAAATTGTGTAGTTTAGGATAGTAAATCATATTTAAGCCTTATTATTATTATTATTATTATTATTATTATTATTATTATTATTATTGAAATACTACAGTGTATTATCCCTTTTTGGTCACTGTATTATTACAATAATATTTATTATTATTACAGTTATTACAATTAGTATTATTATTATTATTACAATTCCTAAAAATAATGCTACTTAGTTTAAATATTAGTACTACATAAATTTAAGCATGGTAATAGTTGGCACAATAGTTTTTGTTGGAATATAAGATTTCTAATTTGGAGAGGTCTAGAGTTCGAGACTTGTGAGTAATATTTTCTTTAAGAAAATTTTTAACCTCCACATCAGCAAAAATAACGGGCCACGTTAGCAAAAATAACAGCTCAATATGCACAGTCAGCATTTCCGTCCGTTTTTTGGACGAAAATCGAACAGAAAGACCGTTTTGTAAGTTTTTGAGAGTACAATTATTCGATTGTAACAAAAAAAAATTTGGTAACCACAATGAAAATCGGACCCCAGTACAGTGACCAAAAGGTTATTTATCCCTATATTAAATTAATTTCTAAACTCTTTTAGAAATTAAAATAATAATAATTGTAATAATATTAATAAGACTTCTCTTATTAATTTATATTTAATATTTTTAAAATATTAAATAATAAATATTAATTTATTATATCACCATAGATTAAATTAAATATACTTAACATATTATTACGATTATGCCATTAACTTCTTAAATAATTATTCTTCCTTTTATGGTGTGACCCTTTAGGTTCTCCATATTAAACCGGTTGTGAATAAATCAATTAGAACAATTCTAATCTTATTTAAATAAATAAACTAAACGATTAATTTATTTAAATAAATAATATTTATTCTACAATAGGGATAAGCCTCCCTAATGATCAACGACTTTCCGGATAATATAGATTTCAATATTAATCATAAAAGAACCTTTGAGTAAATAGTTACCGCAACAATTCAATCCTTCCACCATACAATGTCCCAATTAAATATAAGACATGGAATTCTTTGTCAAGTCTTATTTTATTTAATTATATGTATTTCGATTCCTAAATGCATTAACTCCTAATGATGATGCAAATTAGAAACTACTTTCTAATTTCATTCCACCTCGCCAATGATTCTTGGGTTGTCATTTATCGAATCACATAGGACATTTCTCTTCTTTACTAGAAGTGGTAGATTCTTTATTGATCATTCATTATCTTCATATATAACTTATTACACCCAAGTATACCCTTTGATATACTCTAAGAGTCTTAAGGAATAAGTCAAAGTGTAATTCATTGTATATAAGATACTATGATGATCTCAAGTCTAAGGATCATTTGTACTACTATCACTACAAGAATTCCTATTGACAGGCAAGTAAAACTCCATTAGGTATTCCTTAGCGAGTCACGTTCAGTGAACTTATTCTCTAATAAGCACCCACACAAATGATCACGAGATCAATCATCCTCATCTAATGAGCAAGCAACGTACGTACTAATCTATCCGGATTCACTAATCCCCTTTTTAGTAATTCATTGATTGAGAACATTTTAGTTTTAAGCTATCTAAGAATTTAGATCTCATTAACATGATCTCATCATGATTCTAAAAGCATTGCTTAAAACTATGGGTTTATCACATATTATTAAAACAACACCATGTAGATACTAAATGCCTTTAATAAATAATTCTTTTATTAATAAATAAATAAGATTGATTACAAAGTATATGCTTTATCATCATACATGATTGGCTTGTATGCATACTACTTTCACTACGTTCTCTTACTTTCTTATGAAACCCTACACTTTCGGGTTCATTTACAAACTTTCTAATTCTCGTTCGTCTTTTATAAAAATTTCACTATAACTTCGTTATAGCTACATTTTAATCCGTTCTTCATGAAAGTTTCTACCGTTCCTAACCAAGCAATAAGCATCTAACTTATACGCGATGGTTTTAAACCTGTCCATCAACAACAAGCTATACTGCGATGGTTTTAAATTTGTCCATCAACAACGTTCTTCGTGTTCTTCGCGTTCTTCGTCCGTTCTTCATTTTTAATCGATATCTTGATTACAATTTCACTTTTTCTTGGAATTTGATGTTATAAAACTCCATTCCTTACTTATTTCACTGAATCGTTCATATGATTCATTCGGATCGCTCAAATTCATTATGAATCTTATACTTCCTTAAGAAATTTATAAAATAAACTTTTAATTTCTTATTTCTTCTTTTCTCATGATTTCAACCATATGAAAATCATTCCTAACATCTTTTACTTCTATTCTCATTAAGTTATGTTTCTAACATAGAAAACATAAAGAAAATTTATATGAGAAAAGGTTTCGGATTACCTTTCTCCTTTAATCTTTTTCCGTCGGATAAAGTTTGAACACGAGCAAGCTTTTCCTCTTCTTCCTCATCCGAACTCTCTCTCTCTTTCTCTAATGTTGGTGATTTTATCACCAACAAATAAAATTAAGTTTACTTTTATAGATTTTCCAAGCTAGGAGAAAAATAGTCATTTTTCCCCTAGATTACTATTCAAACCTCCTTACTCCACCTCCTTACTATTCACGAAGCATCCCCTGGATGCTTCGTGCTTCCATCTTGCGGAATTCGTCTGACAGTTCGAAAACTGCTATTCTCAAAATCCAAATATTTTTGGATATTTCGTCTTTCCTTTACCGATTAACTTTTACTTATTATTTAGATCTACGAAAAACTGAAAAACATTTTTTGACATTAAGCGTTTTCCTTTACGTTTTCCCCTAACGTAGTTAAATGAATGAAAAGTACATAACAATAATTTTCGTCATTTTTATTTCGTCTGATTTCTGCACGTTTTTTGAGAAAAAAAAATTCGGTTTACTTAACTTTTCACGATATATTATCGTCAAATCTTTTGATGGAATGTCATTTTGACATACTGAACTCTCAGAAAGACTTAGGTTATTCAAACCCTAACCCTTAGGGTTTCATCGGGTGAATAGTGCCTATTTTGTCTTTTTGCTCAAAAATATTTTGTTCCCCGAAAATTTTTATTTTTGTCTTGAAAATTCTTACTTGTTCAGTCTAACTCATAGCCAGAATCCTCCTGATTTATAATCATCCTAGGTTATAGAACGATTAATAAACGCATAGCACAAAATATTATTAATAAAAAATTATTTTATTAATAAATAATTCTTTAAATCTTAAATTCTGGGCAATCCAATTTTTTGGGTTGTCACATGCAATGTGTCCCTCTTGGCCACTATTGAAACACACCTGCTTTCCCTTCAAACAAACCTCAGTATGGTTCTTCTCGCACATAGAACAAGCTTCAAACTTTTTCTTTTGTTGACTTCCTTGCTGCCCTCCTGCAGTCGAATTCTCGCTCCACTTCCTCTTCTGACTGTTATTCCCATTATTACTTCCACCAACCTTAGTTTCATTCTCGTTCTTTCTCTTTTTCTATTCTTGGTTGTACTTGGTTAAGGCATCCCTTCCACCTTCCGCGATAATTGCCTTTTCCAATACATCCGCAAATGTGTTTAATTGAAACATTGAAACCTTGCTATACAACCAGGGCTTTAATCCTTGTTTGAATCTTCTTGCCTTACGCTCATCGGTATTAACTTGATAAATGGAAAACCTTGCCAACTCATTAAATTTTGCAGCATATTTTGTCACCGTCATGGTTCCTTGTTTCAGCTCCAGAAATTGCACCTCCAACTGATTCCTAGAACTCGCTGGAAAGTACTTTTCGAAAAACATCTCCTTAAATCTATCCCACGCTATTACTCCTTGTCCCCCACAAACCTTATTTGCCTTCCACCAGTAGCTAGCTTCAAACTTCAATATGAACATTGCGAACGCAGTCTTCTGATCTTCGTTAGCTCTAGAAACATCAAACACCTTCTGCATTTCCATGATCCAGGTTTGGGCTTCAACTGGATTCATAGACCCTTGAAACTCTGGCGGTCCAATTGCTTTGAATTCCTTTAAGGTCATGACTTAAACTTGCGATCGATTCGCAAGTGCTCCCGTTAATAGAGTTACCAACTACTGAATCGAGTTAGCATTGGCCTCATTATTATTGTTAGTAGACCCCTCAAGAGGTGGTTGTTGACGTGGTTGTCTTCTTTTAGGAGGCATTTTCTATTAAAATATACGCTTATTAGTTCATTACTCAACCTCTTGAGTATTTGAAGTTTAACTCAAACATTCTAAGATTAAAGCTATAACACATAACATTTCAATAAACTTTGAGATTTTTATTCATCTATAATGTTTTAAAACATAATAAGAATAGCATAACTGCTATTAACATCCACTTTCCTGAACTAGAGAAGCTTCAGGATTACATACTCATACTGCCCCTTTATTTATCTCTAACTAAGGGATTTACAGCTTATTTATTCACATACTTGACCACATATAATAATTATTATTATTCTTTCTATCTGGGCATATTAAGACGTCGAGAGACTTCTCTACGCTCTTCCTCTATAATACGGTACGCCATCCTACGATCCATCACGAACCACAGCGAGTCTTCAAACTGAGGTAAGTAATAAAAGACTCGATCCTGGGCCCTTTCAATGGCAGAATGAAAGGCATAATCCATTTCATTCATCTTGGCCTTCTTCGCTTGGACCTTAGCCTTAGCTCGGTCTGCATGTTGAGTCGCCTTCATCCAAGCGTCCTCTGCCCTCGCACGCTTAGCTGACTCATCTTTCGAGTCATCTTTAAACTTCTCCATATCAGTCTTCATCTTCTCATTCACTACCAACAGATCTTCCCGTTGACCCTTTATATTAACTAGGTCCCACTCTGTGTTTCCAAGGCATGAGTCGAGTTCCTGAATCTCCGCTTCCTTCTGCTTTATCGTAGCTTGATGCATCTCAACCAACTCCTTCAGCTCCTCAATATTATCCTGTAATTCTATGTTACGGTCGTACAATGCATCATACATCTCAGCTAATACGGAGTTTGGTGGAAACTCCACAGGATCCTCTTCCTTATCATCCTCCTCTATCTCCTTAGAACTATTCTGCTCGGGATCGATCACAGGCTCATCATCCTGAATCAACTGTTCCTGCACAACGTGGATATCCCGGGGCTCGTCATTTCTAGGTACCAGAGGTATCACTTCCCTAGCTGGACTGGATCCTCCATCATTAGACATCCTGACAACAAAATATGTTTAAGTTTTACTTCACATTTTTTGATACTCGCGAGCACATAAGTTATTAACACATAGCACATAATGTCTTTTATTGTTTATCTTCAATGGATGCCTTAATCCATTCCTTAAAACTCGATAGGAATTTGACACCACTATGTTTTCTATCTCCTTAAAGGTTACTTCCTAAGGTTTCCCCACCTAAGGTTCATAACCTATGGCTTTGATACCAACCCGTGACACCCCCAAATCTGGGTACTCCATTCCCACAGGATTTGATGCTCACTATCAAAAATAATTATATCTAACTACCCATAATAAAGGATAAAGACACAAAATAACTTAAACAATAATCTTTCCCCTTAAAGGGTTACATCATTATAAAAATAATCCCAGGTAATCTAACCTTAAATTATTACATAAGTTTGTGGGATACATCACAAAATAAATTAAGTATTATAACATAATTCATCCAAAGAAATTCATATAAATCTTTAACACTTGGACATCTTTCCCTTTCCTTTGCTAGTAGATGGCTCATCGACTTTCTCAACTTTAGCTGCAGTGTTAATTGCAAGAGTGAGAAAACAATTGCTCACTAATATAAAAAGTAATAATAATAACAACATGAGTTTGAACAACGAATGGTGAATAATGATGAACTTGTTCTGCGAATCAAAAATAAAAAACAAGTTCGAACTTAATATCTGAGGGTCTTAAGACCACGAACTATGTCCTCGGTAATTAGGTCTTATTACCTCAACCTTAATAGTCATTTAGACTGTACAGACCCTTCTTAACGTACTTAAGGGGATCAGCCCTTTGTACCATGATTTGTTCTTAATGTTAGGGTTGTTCATCTCAGTTTGACTTTAGGAATCCGTACTAAAGAAAGTTTAGCTCGAAACTAACTTATCAGTGGTTCTAGAATTTTGGAACACTATTCAATTATAGATTAGTTCAATCAACACGAGTTTGCTTGCTACTTGAAGGTTCAGTACAATAATATAGGATTAAACAAGGTTATTTAAGTCAAAGATGGAATAAAAACAATATACAATTGAATAGACATAGTATATATGCAAAGTACTGCATTGAAAAGAGTTAGAACAATCTCATTTGAATAATTGAATTTGAACAATATATGCTTTTAAATAGTAATATCAAGAATTAGGAAAGTGAAACTCGCTCGATGTAATGAACTAGATTACAAGAGCTTGTACAATTATTCACAAGATAGATTAGGCTTGCTCAACTTTAACATAGAATTTAGGAACTTGTACAATGATAATTTAGCAACAGAAAGCTTGATTGACATAAAAGATAACGTAGCTATTAAACTTGCATTCATTAATAAAAGAATGAAGTTAGGGAACTTGCCTTGTTTGTAAGCTACACAAGTATAATAATGTTTGTCAATTACCCCTACACATATCATTGAAATCGCAATCACAATTAGTTGTATTAATATTAGCTTTATGGGTTTAACTCACCATTTAAGTCATAACCTTAACATAATGTCTAATAATGTTTATTAACCTTCCTAACGAATCTGAAATCTCACTATAGTCTAACATAAACTTTATCATTCATCTCTAACTCTTGTAAACGTCAATTTTTATTCGTTACATAACTTGTTTAAATGATCACTTAAAATCTTCACTTTTGGTATCACTACCCGTAAGTAACTGTTATAATGTCTTATGTTATGATTTATCATGTTTATCATGCATGCCATACAAGATTAGGTCCTTATTTTATAGTCTACAAATAATCAGAACTCACTGCCTAGGTTCAGAGGAACGCAGTCTTGTTCTTATTTCCCAAGCTCTTAGCACCAACAGCAAATTCTTACTTCATGCTCACTTCGAGAAAGTCATATACAATATAGCAATTTGCGCCGTTCTCAGTCTTTGATGCATGCACTCATAGCATACACGAATGAAACTGCAGTTTGTAGCTCTGTTTTGCACCAACACCAAACTCAACCCAATTCCACTGAAATTCACAAAACCTAGCAACTAAAATTTTTTAATAACATCTATAAACATGATATTCATCATTCTAACTACGTAAACATTACATATATTCAATTTTGAAGAATCAAAACCATAATTTTCCCAATTTCTTCACTTTTATCACTTTTAGCGAATTTGATCGCCACGACTTTGTTGCTTAACCAATTGACACGATTCAAACTACGTTGTTTTCGTTTCTTGCCCTATTAACACAATCCAACATCAATTTGCAGATTACATCACATATTGGACATTAAATTTTGTATTTTCTTAAGCCATATTACATGAACATACACTGATATTTCAATTTCTTCCTACAATTCAATTTCACGTATTTGATTGCTAACACACACACACACACACACACACATATATATATATATATATATATATATATATATATATATATGAAAATAACAGATTCTACAATATTATCATACACGCCCATAACCCATATCTTACAATCAACATTTATCAAAATCCCAACTCCAGAGAATGAAAATTACAAAACTGAGAATTAGAATTAGAGGTAGATTATACCTTAAATCCTTGATTGTTTGCTAACAAAAGATGGTGTCAAGGCTTAGAAATTCCTCTCCTTCCTCTAGACAATCTCAAAGAACTCAATATCACTGTGTTTTTCTCTCTTGCTTTCTCCAACTCTCTATCTTAGTTAGCCTTAGAAAAAAAAGAGCGCGTAGATATAAACTGGCTAAACTGACTCTCACGTACGTCAGTTAGCAATCCCAATAGTCTGCATCAGTTAAAATAAGCCAAAGGCCACAAGGCCTTATTTCGCTAAAAACAATTTCCCCTACTAGATTATTTCAATAATATTTATATTATATGATTTTACTTGTCACACATGTAACCATTATAATAATTATAATTAAATTTTTTTATAATTATACTTATGAGAAATAAATAATTATATATCTAATTTAATTATTAAATTAGGCTAGAACATCATTTTCTTTAATTTAATTATTTTCTTAAATATTAAACAATTCATTTAATTTAATTATTTCATTAAATTAAATCTTGAGATAATAAAATTACCAATTCATTTAATTTAATTATTTCATTAAATTAAATCTTTAGATAATAAAATTACCATCAATCAATTGAATTACTAAATTAATGCACCACAATTTCATCAATTATTTATTTTTCTCAATAAATAAATTATTTAAAAATATTTATTTAATTCAATAAATATTTAAATTAAATTACAAAATTTCTTGATTGTTACAGATAACTTTCTACTGACGATTTTGAAAAATGAGTAAGTGGGGGTCCATGTAATAAGCCAAACTTACAACAAATACTTCATAAAAACCCCTCAATTTATCACAATTCACTTGGCTTCACTAAACACATTTTTAATAACATTTATTCATCATTAATATTATAACTCGCAATATTAACAACCAGATCATTCTCAGGAAAGATGGGGCTTTCCGATAAGGACTTCTCCTTATTGGTGCGCAATTAGATGACCAAACTCCTTTCCTCAACAGAACTTTCTATACATTGTCAATAATGCAAATAATAGTATGAATAACTGTGTCGTCTCAATTATTGATTTAATAATATAAAATATTATGTAGATGATACTATGACAATAATAGAATCAATAATATGAGATACTATGCATCAACTACTATTGCAATAATTGAATAAAACTAAGTAACTTCTCACGTAAGCATCAATAATCAAAGACACTATACAATACCATGTGCTACTATGCAACCACGTGTATTACTGTACTTTTATCACCGAGTATTTCAACAGTTTAACGGTAAAAGTTTTGTCGTTATTTTTATAGATAGTTATTTATGTCGTTTTCTAACTCCGATAGTAATTTCGTTGTGTGGACCACTAGTGATTATGCATGTGACGCCCCCAAATCCGTGTAACATTGATTACATGACATGGTGCTCACGATACACATACATAACCATCTAACTACATAAACTCTGGAAATAATAATAATAATAATATCTATTACATATCTATTCAAATAAAATCCCAAGTCTTTCAACATTAAATAAACTGAAACTTTAACTTAGCGTTTATCGCTACATTACATCATATGCGGAAATATATCTTATTACATAAATAACTCTAATCATTTCATCTTATACTTTCCCTTGTCCTTTCCCGAGCCCTCAGCGTTATCAGCCTTAACTGAAAGGTTTAAGATAGAATGAGCACAAATTGCCCAGCAAGTATATAAAGTAGTTTGAGAACATACATCAGAAGTAAAAGCATTAGAATGAATATTTCTCAACAGTTGAAATAATTATCAAGAGATAAACTGGAATATCAAGATAAGAGTTCTGGAATTCTCAATAGCATACTAAGGGGTGTTAGATACCCTGAACATTACTTTGTTTCATCGAAAACCATCAGACGGTTAAACAATCAAATAGATTGTAAACAGTCTCTGCAAGTACTCCAAGTTATTAGCCTATCGTACCCTACATTGTGCACAAGTATAAAGTTTAACTACATAAGAATAAATGAGACTATATACCCGACATCTGTTTGCCCGATTATTTGAGTTGTTCGTCTTAGTATTCATGCAAGACCTCACCAAAGAAATTTGGATTGGTAAACATTATATAGCTTCAAAGGATTTGAATTGTTTAAATGTTCTATCATTTATCATCAATAATATCTAGCCGAAACAAAAAGCTAAAAAACATCCTTGGAAACATTTCGTTAAATAAGTAGAACTTTAAAGTATAGCAATTGTAATAATAACTGAGTAATCATCAATAACGCTTGCAAAAAAATTGTTATTATATAACTTTACGACAAAGGAACTTGTACGAAAAAGTAAATAGCACAAGTCCGTTACTAACCCTCACTACAATAACAATGAGTAAGGATTGAATAATTGCTCAATAGAACTCAGGGTTAGGAAACTTGCCTAATACGTCTTCTACAATTTACCGCTATCTACTAGCCCTTCACGTAACCTATTCACATGTGTCACGTTAAGCAATTTGGTTCTCAAACACCACTTCGAAGTGTAACGGTTCCCTTTTATTTTAATAAGATGATTAAACTCGCACATATTCAAATACAATTCAATTACATAACATGTTGCTATGTATAGGCCACGTGGTTAAATAAAAGAATCTAAGAAACATAAATTTCTGATATTTTATGGACCAAAACCTCCATAAAAAATCTGCATAAAACATGCTTAGAGGTCTTAAGTCGGAAAACCTTATTTTCCTTATTTTTGACATCACATATTTAATTATACTCATTTATCCATATAACATCATTTATATGAAAAATACCAAATTAGTCTCAAAAATATTTCTTTTCAGGAATTTTGTAGAATATAGTCCCACATTGAACATATATTCTTTTCGTAATTTTTATAATCCATCTACTATTTTTAAATAGTCCATAATAGCCAAATATTCTCAGATTTTTCATAAATTGAGATTAGCTCCAAAATTTCTGAAATTTTCAGGGTTAGCTCCTGTTATATACATGTACTTCCAGTAAATATTTTGTAATATTTGGACTTATACCCAGAGAATTATTCGGGTATCTTTTCAAATAGTGTCCTTAGCCGTAAAATCCATAACTCTTAAACCGTATGGCCAAAAATTCTCAAAATTTTACAAGACCTTCATATCTTCTTATATTAACACTCTAATTTTTTTTAGAATTTCTAAAGTACAAAAAAGTGGACGAAAATGCCCCAGAGACAGACTGATCCAAACAGTCCCAAGAAAGACATAAAATTTTCATTTCTTGCAACCACTTTTGCGATTTTATTCCCATTAATCTACAGATGATATGACCATGATACTTGGACACAATAAACTTCATACAGCAAGGTATTTTAAAAAAATATAACATTCATGAAATTAACACAATAAGACCACAAACCAGATGCCTAGAAAAGCATGCCAGCACTGGTTCTATACTTAGAGAAATTCTGGAAATTTCCAGAATTCTGCAAATTTTTATTTCCAACATGCATGCTTACAATTTTCATAACTTGCTCAATTTAACTCCTTTTCTTATGAAATTTAGACAGGTTGTACCTCATGCTACATATTATTTTATAAAATTATTACATACACTAATCGGGTCATAGAAACCGTGAATCCAAGGCTCCGACAAAACCCGAAAATCATAGATTACACTTTTTAACCAACTTTGACAAAAATCATGATTTTGATTCTAGCATGCATTGATTTGATTCCTACTATCCAGATCATCTACTCTCACATGTTTTCACATTTCACAACATCAAACTTCAACAAATTTCCACTTTTTGATTAATTTAGCATCTTAGAGGCATTTTATCAAACGTAGAGCATGCATTGCTTAATTCTTTGATTTTCTGTGAATTTGATGCATGATTAACCCAAAACTTTTATTGTTAACGATCTATAATCATTAAACAACAGTAACATGGCAACACAAAGCCACAACAAATCATTTACCAATTCTATATACATTTTCTTCTCATTTTTCTTATATAAAAAAAATTGGGTTCATAGATTACCTTTTGATGAACTCCTTCTTGGTTTAATCTGATGCTCCTTCTCTTCGCTTGTCAAATCCTCAGTAATCATCCAGAAATCGTACTAACTCTCTTAAGCTCACAATTTTCTATCAGTTAAGAAGTTTTTTTTAGCAAAAAGGAATGGTGTCTTGAGTGGGGAGTACTTATAGAAATTACTAACATATGAACCCCCACCCTTTCAATCCCCAAGTCATCAATTGCATCCAATTTAATCCCATTCATAAGTTTCATCACTTAATAAAAAGAAAGTGGGAGTTGAGAAAATGAAGAGATTGTGGGTTTAAAGAAAATGAAATACTCCCTCTTCTTCAATTTGGTAATACATGTAATATACTCCACCATTTTTTCCCAAATTAATAGTCTCATGGGTCCCATCATTTCAGCTGATTTCTATTTTTTTTAAATATTATTTTAATCGATTAATCAATTAATAAGCTATTTGACTATTTTACCCTCCGTAGCCAAACGTGTTCGATACTTATATCGATTCCTATAAAAGTCAACGTTCCGGATGTCATGGGACTATCCGTTTCGTCAAAATCATCTCTGAAATTCGTGGTTGATTTTTTTCCCCAAAAAAGTCAACTGGTTGACTTTGACCAAAAAGTCAATCATGACACATTTTCGTTGTTACAGTCTAATCTGACTAATTTCGACGTTTCAGACTCGAATACGCAGTCCGCGTCTCTAAATTCCGCTCCGAACTCCAGCTCATGATTTAATACCAACCTACGTAATAAATAGAATTAATTCCCCAATTAATCAATTTAAATAGTTAAATAAAACTAAACAAACCATTTAAATACATCTCTTCACATATCTTAACATAACACATATACATCTAATAAATGAAATCACACAAGAGTTTCACATAAGTTCGTTTATTGATAATTATAAATTACATAGAAAATCTCGGATATTACATTCACCCTACCTTATAAGGATTCCGTCCCCAGAATTATTACTCATCAAACAAAAATATTAGGGTAGTTTTTCATCACTTTCTCCTCGAGTTCCCACGTAGCCTCTTCAGCGTTGTGGTTCCTCCACACTACCTTAACAGAAGGTATTATCTTATTTCTTAACACTTGTTCTTTTCTATCAATTATATGTACTGGAACCTCTTCATAGGTTAAGTCCTTCTCCAATTGAATAGGTTCATACTCTATGATATGGTTGTAGTCTTATTTATAGGGTCGTAGGACCGAAACATGGAACACGTTGTGTATATGTTCTAACTCTGAAGGTAAAGCTATTTCATAAGCTACCTCACCGACTCACCTTAACACTTCAAAGGGTCCTATGAATCTAAGACTAAGTTTTCCCTTCTTCCTAAATCTCATTTTCCCTTTCCAAGGCTACACTTTCAAAAACACTTAAGTGCCAACGTCGAAGTCTCGTTGTTGCTGATGTTGATCTGCATATTTCTTCTGTCGATCCTAAGCCGTCACTAGCCTCGCTCGTAATGTTTTGATCACATCTGCAGTTTGCTGCACCAATTCTGGCCCTAGCAATTGTCATTTTACCACTTCATCCCCGCACAATGGTGTTCTGCATTTCCTTCCATATAAAGCTTCATAAGGTGGCATACCGATGCTCGTGTGATAACTGTTGTTGAATACAAATTCCACCAATGGTAGGTGGTCATCCTAGCTCCCTTTGAAATCCATAACACATGCTCTCAACATGTCCTCAAACGTTTGAATAGTTCTCTCACTCTGCCCATCTATTTGTTTATGATACGCGGTGCTCAACCTCAGTTGCGTTCCCATGGGTTCTTGAAAACTTTTCTAGAAGTTTGTTGTGAATCGCGGATTGCGATCCGACAAAATTGATATAGGTACTTTGTGCTTGGAAATGATCTCTTTAATGTAATGTTTTTCCAATTAATCCAAGGTATATCTGATCCTAATTGGCAAGAAATGTGCTGACTTGGTCAATCGATCAACGATCACCCATACTGCATCACAACCCTTCAGCATAGTTGGAAGTCCTACCACGATCGTGATATGCTCCCACTTCCATTCTAGAATATCTAACGGTTGAAGTAACCCACTCGATTTCTGATGTTCCGCCTTAACTCGCTAGCATGTTAAACACTTGCTGACGCACTCTGCGACTTCTCTCTTCATATTGGGCCACCAATAATGTTGGCGTAGATCCTGATACATCTTTGTACTTCCCGGGTGGATTGAGTAACTTGAGCTATGAGCTTCTTGCAAGATTTCTTCCTTTAATTCAGACACCACTGCCACCCAAATTCTCTTCCCAAATATTAATAGTCCTTTACCACCCATACTGAATTTAAGCTCAGCTCCATCTAAAATTCTTTTCCTCACCTTCTCGCGTTCCTCATCGCTGCCTTGTGCCTCCTTGATTTTGTCCAATAGAGTCGGATGAGCCTCCATTACGAATAATTTCCCCTCTGGCTCCCTCGGACTTTATATCTCGAGTTCCAATCTAGCCATCTCCTTAATTAACTCCTCTTGAGCTGTTAGCATTGCCAACCTACCACTGCCTTTTCTGCTTAGCGCATTCGCTACCACGTTAGCTTTTCCCGAATGATATAAGATGTTGCAATCAAAATCCTTTATAAGCTCCAACCATCTTCTCTGTCTTATATTCAACTCCGTCTGCATGAAGATATACTTCAGAATTTTATGGTCAGTGTATATTTCACACCTTACACCATATAAATAGTGCCTCCATATCTTTAGGGCAAATACTACCTCTGCCAATTCAAGGTCATGGGTAGGATATCCCTTCTCATAATCCTTCAATTGACGCGATGATTATTAGAATAATATATGAAATGATTATTAAAATTATTATAATAATTATTTTATTATATGAATTTTAGTTCAGATTATTAAGTTAATTATTTTAACTTAATTAATAATGTTATATATGCAAGATAAATCAGATATGGAATCCAAACCCTAATTTTGGATTTTGATCAAGGAATTGGAATAATAATATAATATTATATTTATTTCAGTGCTATAAATATGTACTGTATATGTGTAGACTGACAATGGTTGGTCAATTATGTTGTATCATGACCAAACCCTATTTTTAAACTCAATTATGAGTACGAGACTGTTATGTAACTGTGTTATATGATTTATGTTTAGTAATATAGAATTTAAAGTTAATTAGAAAAACCCTAATTAGTAATTAGAAACCCTAATTACTAAACTGAAACCTTAATTGCTAAATTATAAAGATAAATATTAATTAGAACAATTTTAATTATTACTTAGAAAACCCTAATTACAAATTGATAACACTAATTGTCAAATTAGGAATCCTAAATGCTTAAATAAAAACCCTAATTGCTAATTGTAAGCCCTAACTACTAAATTAGTAATCTCAATTATAATTTGTGAATCTTAAACCTAAATACCATGTTCTATGTAATTATGAAATTAAACATGATTTAGAAACCCTAATTTTCATTTTGAGAAACTAAAATTCTACATTTTTGGCCTAATTAGAAATCCTAGAAAAAAAATTAAAATTTATGGAACCTTAGGGTTAAACCTTAAGGGTTAAACCCTAAGGGTCAAACCCTAAGGGTTTGCCAAGTTACTAGTTTGCCATTAAATTTTCAAGCTAAATGTCCAAATTAGCCTTTTTCAATTCTTTAACATGTTGTTTGTATATCTTGCCAAAATTGAGTTACTCAACTACTCCAAGATTTTCCATGTGACTGAAAACAACATAAATCAGCCACATATCTCAGCCAACTTCATTACACATCATTATTTATAAGATCAAAGAGAGAGAAAAGTCATATTCTTGCTTATTTGATCATAACACTCATCCAAGACCTCCTCTCTCTCTTTCTCTAACCCACGAATTATAGTAGCATTTCTGTCCCAAAAGCAAGCCCCACTACCTCCATTAACAGATCCGTAGCCAAGAATCAAAAGTTTGTTCATAAGGTATAAAACCTTAGAACCAAATCTGATCCTTAATGATGTGTTAGATGTTAAGTTTTTTGTGTTATATATGTTGTTTATAGCGTATATTCTTGATCTGGGTTGATAGATGTTAGATCCATAACATCTATAAGCTCAGATTTGATGTTTTTGTAAATGTGGAAAAAAGTTGAAAAAGTTATCTGACAATGAATGTCAGACCTCATAGATCTCTGTTTGTTATGTGTTTTTGTTGTTTAAAGGTCTGATCATGTAGTATGTTATGAGATCTGTACTCTGGAACTTAATTCAAGGGCAGAGCATGAACAGATTACATGATATGGGTGGTCAAACCCCGTTGACCGACCATGACTGCACAAAATCTGGGTAACCCATATCTTGCCCAGGACAGTTTGACAAGAACTTTGTGGCCTCTGATCTTACTGTTTGTTGTTGCTTTGTTATTTTTGTTGAATCTAAGTTGTAGTATGTTGTTTAGACTACATTCTCATGCCTTAAGATCACTTAATTGATAAACAGGTTGGATTTAATGGCCGGTCAAACTAGCCAAGTCGAGCACGTTCTCTGTTTTCTGGGTAACCCAGAAAGCATATGAACATGTCGTCTGACATGGTTTCACCGGATCATAACTATTAAGTCTGTTGTTGTTAGATCGATTTTATGTAATAGATCTACTCTCTTACATGTTGGCTACACACTTTAACTTTTAAATCACAAAATCATTGCACAGATTTCAAGTTCTGAAGCCCAAATATGGCCACTCGAACTGTTCTTCATTTTTGGGTAACCCAAAAAATGAAGAATAGCTCTGACAGTCACTTTGAAGGCTTAGATCTCCTTATTGTGATGCAGTATGACTTTGTTTGTTGTTGGATCTTGTAGTATTACACTAGTTCCACAAGATCTGACCATTATGTTGCCCAGAATCACAATACACAACGAATTAATGCTGGTCAAAGTAGCTTACTCGGTAACTGACATTGGGTGTTCTTGGTGCTCAAGAACGCCAAGGCTACACTTTATGTCGCTAAAGGCTATAGCGACAGTTTATTTATTTTTATTTAATATATTTTCCAAAAATCATTTAAAAATAGTAATTAATTTACAAAAATTCCTAAAATAGTTTTAAAAATTATTTGAAGTTATAAAATTAACTTTTAATAATTTGACATATTTTTCATAAATATTAGTATTTATTTAAATATTATTGATATTTAATTTATTTAATAAATACATTAAATAAATAAATAAATTAAAATGATTTATTTATATTAAAAATCATTTTAAATGATAATAAGGTATTTAAAATATTTCAAGTTATAAAATATAACTTTTAATATTTTAAAGTAAATTTCATTAATCATTTAATATTAATGATATTAGAATTATTTAATAATTATAATAAATAAATTAGTTTAAAACTCGATTTTAATATGATAAAAATCATTTTAAATGAAAATAAAGTGTTTAAGAATATTTTAAGTTATAAAATATAAATTTTAATATTTAAAGGATAATTTCATTAATAATTTAATATTACCGATAATAATTTAATATTAAGGATATGAGAATTATTTAATAGTTATATTAAATAAATAGTTTTAAAATGGTTCTATTAATTCAAAAATAATTTAAAAAGGATATAAATGAATTAAAAATATTTTAAGTTATAATAAATGACTTTTAATATTTGGATAAATAATGCATTAATATTTAATTATTAATGGTAATTATTTAAAAATGATTTTAATTGTTTTAAAAATCATTTAAGGGTAATATTAATACTTTAAAAATATTTTGAGTTATTATAAATAACTTTAATATTTTGGCAATGGTTTCATGAATATTTTAATATTAATTAAATATTAATGATAATAGAATTATTTAATATTTAAATCATTTAATAATGATTAGGTGTTTGAAAGATCATGATAAATTATAATAATTGTTTTAAATTTATTACAAGTCATTTAAAAATAATTTGACCGATGTTTAAGTTATATTGAACTTCGGTATAGAGTCTTAGACTCGATAATTACCCGATAAAGCCGCTTTTCAGATAATCGGCATACGTTTTGAAATTGATCTGGACTTATATAAATTGTCTGTATACGTGTTTGTTTATTTTCCAATGACTGCTAAACATATGAGACAATGTGATTAGGTTATGTGTTGACTGCAAATAGTAGTACTATGTGATATGATATATTATTCTAATCGAATAAATGATCTTATTAATGATATGACTTGATATAAAAGATAAAACTAAGTTGCATAACTGTAAGCAGCAGTTCAGACAAGTATCCTATCTTTGCATTTACTTTATGCAATGGACATGCGTAAGAAAATATCAAAACTATTCTTTTTCGTTGTTCAAATATCTTAACCTTTGAATATGCTTATGCAATGATTATGTATAAGTAAGTTATTAAATTATAATCTGTTGTACAAGTTCCTTAATTCTGTTATTATTGATCAAGATAAATATTCTGTTCGTTAATTTCTAAACATGGTTATACAAGTGACCTCACTTGGATAATCATTATATTTTATCACATGTTGGTACATATTTATTGGTTTCTAGTATGTATTCATTGACTTAAAAGCCGTCTAAGCTATTTGATTCAGCTAGACAAAGATTTAAAAATATTGTTGAACAAGATAGAACTTTATTGTATCCAACCGAATTGTTTTGGTTCGGATTCTAGACTAGTATGAACATCCCGAATCTGGGAAACTTTTATGCGCCTAAGGCGGATATGCTGGACGAAAATATCGTTCTTATATGTAGTATTGATCAATACAGGGCATAACGGGTTGATCACCCCTGTGCCTGTAAGTTATGATGATTTATAGTTAAAGTTCTGTTTAACCTTTTTGAAAATAGAAAACAATGTTCATAGTCTGTTGACTGATCTTCATTTATAGTCAGTACGTAGTTTCAAAAATTTGATATGTTGTTATTATTGGTTTAGCTTACTTCACAACTATTGATTCGTTGTAGAAGTGTCATTCAAATAAAACATTTTATCCTTTCAGCTAATATTTATTGTTGATATTACTTGTTGGGCAATCAAATGCTCATCCTTGCTTAATTTAAATGTTTTCAGCTAAGTGTGAACAACCTGAAGGCTCTGCTAAGAACAAGGGAAAAGGAAAGGTTGCTGATTCATTTCTGTATTATCTTATGTAATAGTTTAACTCTATTAAGACAATGATATTTATTATCTATCATGTAATGTAATGTAGTAAAGGTTGAGAAACTGGGATTAGACTTTGATATATATGTAAATTAAGTTTGGTATTTATATTATTGTTATTATTATTAGTATTATTCTGCTCATAGAAATGGTATCGTGAAGCACCGAGTTCGGGTTTCAAGTACCTGGATTTGGGGGTGTCACATTATGGTATCAGAGCTTTAGGGTTAAAAACCTTAGGTGGGATGAACCTTAGGCTATAACCTTAGGACAGAGGGAAACGTTGAAAATACAAAAAACTCATATAGAGTTTAAAAAGAGATGAATTGAATAAATTCATCGTTAAACAAAATAAAAGATAATCTATATAAAGCTATTATTTGTTATGTGTATATATTATATATATGCTAATCAGGATAATTTATGTGTGTAGATGTCAGGTGAAAAAGGATTAGGATACCCTCGGATCGTAAAGAAGGAGCCAATATCAAAGCTAATAGCTGAAATCGAGACTCACAATGCAAGCAACCTCGATGAGGTGATTATTGTGGAAAATGTAGTACCAGATCCAGAAATGGTGGAACTAATAAATAGTGATTCAGACACTGAAGTTGGAGCTGATCAAGCATCAATGGAGGTGCAGAATCTAAAGAACAAGGTTTCTTCTCTGGAAAAGCTTTGGGAAATTGAAAAGTTATTAAATAGTCAATTGCGAAAAGCATTAATAAAAACAATGGAAGAACAAGATAAGCTTAAAATTTAAATTGATCAAATGAGAGCTAAAAGAAACAAGCCGGATGCAGCTCTGAAAAAGAAGGGGAAAAGAAAGATGAAAGACTGTGATATAGGAAATTCTGATAACAACCAAGGGAACCTTAACCGAATAGAAAAGTGTACAAACTGTGACAAGAAACATGAAGGTGTATGTAGGAAAGGGGAAAATGTTTGCTACAATTGCAGACATGAGGGACATTTTTCTCCTCATTGTCCCAATCCAAAGCAAGGTGTCTATTTTATTTGTGGGATAGAAGATCATTAGGCTAAAGGTTGTCCAAGATCAAGAAAAAGGCATAGTGAATAAGTAGTATAGGTTCGGTTGAGTAGGTGTGTTTGATGTAATTTATGTGATAAGTATGTTTGTGTAATGTAATATTATCAACTTTTGTATTAGTTAAAGCCGTAAATCCTGACTTTTGTAGTCACAAAGGGATAACAGTATGTGCTATGTTATGTAAAGTACTATGAAATAGTTGAATGAATATGAATCTATGTTTGATTAATGAAATAAGTTTGATACGTGAAATTTATATAATAAGGTTTAGAATGTAAAGAATAATTTATGGTCTTATTTAATCAGACAATGCCGCTAAGACGTCAAACTTGAAATCAAAGGGCAGAAGAATTTGTCAACAACGCTGGGGGACAACAACCAGACCCGATACAGCACTTTGCGAACATGATAGCTCAAGCTATGCAACAGGGAATGCCAACCGCAGGAAATCAGCCAGACAATCACTTGGCAAACTTCAAGGATTTTAAGGCTGTAGGACCGCCTGAATTTAGAGGTACAACGGACCTTGTAGAAGCCCAAACTTAGGTTAAGGAGATAGAAAAGGCGTTTGTGATAGCTAGGGTAGCTAAGGGGCAAAATATATCTTTTTCCACCTACACGATGAAGGGGGAGGCAAATTTTTGGTGGGAAGAAAATTATACGAGGGCAGGGGAAGGAGTGGTTACTTGGGCTAGGTTTAAGACTTTGTTTTTCGAGAACTATTTCTCGTCTAGTATGCAGGCTAGGATGGAGGTGAAGTTTCTGAAATTAAAGTAGGAGAACATGACTGTTGCGGAGTATGCCACAAAGTTTAATGAGTTGGCTAGGTTCGCTCCGCATCAAGTTGATACGAAGGCTAGGAAGGTGAGAGGTTTGAGCTGGGATTAAAACTCTAGCTCTACAACAAGGTGGCAGTGTTGTAGATAAACACTTTTGCAGCATTCATGGAAAAAGCTATTATAGCTGAGGAGGGAAGTGAGGCCATGAACCTCTACAACAAGGAAAAAAGGAACAAGGGTAAGGTCGAGGGAGCAGTAAAGGTGGAAGCTAGCACTGGGAGTAAGAATGTGAAAAGAAAAGGAAACAATTTTGGGAATATCCAGGTTAAGCAAGAAGGTGTGAAGAAGCAGGTGGTACAATGTGGAAACTATGGGAAGAACCATTTGGGTAAGTGCCTCAAGGGAAAGTTCGTGTGCTACAAGTGCGGGCAGGAGGGCCATATCTCTCCCAACTGCCCCAATCCAAGGATGAATAGTGGGTGTTTCGTGTGTGGGTCAGTGGAGCATAAGGTTAAGGACTGTCCAAAAATGAGAATGGAGGCAGGAAGCGTAAATACTGGGAAAGACAGCGGGACTCTGGCGATCACAGGACCAACATCATCAAGCAAGTCAACAAAATCAACCGCGAGAGTCTTTAACATGACCATTCAAGATACCGCGACAGCTGGTGATGGAACTCCAGGTATTATTCGTATAACTTTTATTTTCTTATACATGATTTTCCTATATATAGTAAATTATTTTATAAAGAAATTTTGAAGGAGGAATTTGAGTTCTTTTAGAAATCAAATTTCTGTTTAATCAGATAGACAAGTTTTATGTTGAATAGTTAAAGATCAGTTCGATTGAATTTGATCGAGATCTATTTGCAATGACTGTGTATGCTATGTACCCTTATATGTATAATTTTTGAAACGGTGATTCCGGGGACGAAATATTTATAAGGGAGGGTTAATGTAACAACCCAATATTTTTTATATAATTAAATCAGAACTTTTGCGTATAAATTTTTTTTTATTATTTTAAAGGTGGTAATATGTTCAAGGTAAAGTATATGTATTTATGTGATAAATAAAAATTTATTTATTACATGAATAATTCACTACAAGAAAACCACCTATTTCCGACTGACGTATCCTCGACGGATTAAATTCAGTCGAAATATGATTACTTATGAGGGAATAATGCATCGGATATAAGTCCCTCAGAAATACAATAATTACGACGGAATTTCGTCGATCTTAGACCTCCCCAGTTGGCGCTAAGTTTGGCGCCACCGCGAAAAGTAATTTCCACAAATAAACATTAATTCTGAGGGACATTTCGTCAAACTTAAGATATTTCTGAAAGACGTATATCCGACGGACATTTCGTCAGAGATAACAAATAAAAACTTTTCACCTTCTGCCTTTTCATTTCAGACGCTCGTTTATCTCTCACCCCTCTCACTCTCATTCCCTCGATCTCATCCTCCCCGCCCCCACCCTCTCTCATTCTCTCACTCGATCTCCTTCCCTCTCTCATCCTCCCCGCCCCCACACTGGTCCCCCCAGTACTCTCCTTCCCTCCCTCATCCTCCCCGCCCCCACCCATCCGGTCACCGCCGGTCCCCCGCCACCCCTTTTCCCCTGCCATCGTACATTCGCCTCTCTCTTTCTCTCTCTCTTTACCACTCTACTTTTCATTGCTTCAAGCCACCCTTCCACACACATTACCCTTCTTGGCGACCCTCCTCTACGTGTAGCCGTGACGCCGACGACTCGCGTTAAAGCCCGGGTTGGACTCTCTATATCTCCTTCTTCTCCTTTAACCGATTTTCAAACTAGCTAAGGCCTAAGGTTAGTAATGGTTTATTTGTATAATTAGGTATAATTTCCTGCCCTATATTGTGCATATTGAACTGAAATTGGTACTATATATATATATTGATGATAACTGCTACTATATATATTTCAAATTCATTGCTGAAATTGGGACTTAATTAAGTGTTAATTGTCAATATAAGGGTTATTATTTGTGTTCTGCCAAAATGGGTTATTTGTGTTCTGCCGAAATGGGTTATATCTATTTGTGTTCTGCTGAAATTATAAGGGTTATTATTTGTGTTAATTGCCTAACTATTGTGAAAATTGGGTTGCCAAAAATTGTGTTCTGCCCAACTGTTATGCAAACTGTTGTGCAAATTGGGATTGCAGCTTATGTTGCAGCTTCTGTTTAGTGTATAACATCTGGTAAATATCTAAAAAAAATTTCTATATGCAATTACAGCTTATTACAATTGAGTGTATTTGATATTTTCGATGGAATTTCTGACTGAATTTCTGTGAGAAGTCTTCAATTGCAAATTTTGTGGGCCCATGTAACTATTTAAATATGTTACTTAATTAATTTTCCAATACTAAAATAACCTAGTTTATAGTAATATTTACTTAGTTTTGTACTACTAAATAAAATAAAATAATATTATAAATAATATAAATATAAATAAAACAATATAAGATAATATAATATAAAATAAAAAAATTAAATAACATAAGATAGATAATTTAAGATAAAATGAAATGAAATAAAATAAAATAATTGTTCCTAAATAAAATAATCAAAATTATATCTAATAAATAAATAAAATAAATTAAATAAAATAATATAATATAATATGAGTAATAATAAGATAAAATAAAATAAAATACAAAATAATAATAATAAATTATAATAATTTAAATTTAATAAAATATAATGAAAAAAATAAATTAAATTAAATTTAATAAATAAATTAAATTTAATAAAAATATTTTAAAAAAATATAATATAATACAAATAAAATGCAATCCAATAAAACATAAAATAAAATAAAAATAATAGAATAAAATATAATTTAATTTAAATTAAATTAAATAATTAATTTAGTAAAAAAATTTAAAAACTATATAATATAATACAAGATAAATTAAATTTAATAAATAAATAAACCAATTATATACTATAATATAATATACTACAAAAGAAACTGAATAAGAACGTTTTCGATTAAGTAAAATAATATACTTTGGAACTTAATTAGAAACATGTTTGACAAGTAGGAGTGAATGTTGAACAGTATGTATTCTCTATCGATTCCAAATAACAATTCTCTTAAACTAAGTACCACTTACTTAGTTTATCATTAATTGGCAAAATAAATTAAGTAGCTAGGAGTGAAATGTCGAACAGTAGTAGTCTCTATAGATTCCAAATAACAATTCTCATAAACTAAGTACCACTTACTTAGTTTATCATTGGCAAAATAAACTAAGTAGCTAGGAGTGAATGTCGAACAGTAATCTGTATAGATTCCAAATAATAATTCTCATAAACTAAGTACCACTTACTTAGTTTATCATTGGCAAAATAAACTAAGTAGCATTTGTTTAGTTTGCCACAATTTTCAATTTATAAATGCAATAATATTCTCCCTATATATATGTACTCTTTCTTGTATGCACGTTTTGACATAGCAGTTGCAGCTAATAGTACTCCAACCGGTTCCTCGACAACAATTAAAAAAAAGGGGTCGTAGTTCCTGTTTGTGTCCTATACTCGAATAATAAAGGTAATTGAATTACTGCAGACATTCCTCACTGTTCCATCATAATAGATGGCAACATCCGAAAGGAGTGCTAGTACGTTGTTGAACAAAGTTCTAGGTAAAGCAACCCTATAGATGAGCGAACAATCACTTCTCTCATAGGATTGAATCATCTCCCCATATGGGTCCAATCCATGATATAAACAACTTCTCACCACTCTGAATTCCTCAGAACGGTAGTTCTCACAGAACGTCTCACCTCTTGTATGAGAACTATCCATTTAAGGAATTGGAGGTGAGAAGTCGCTCATATCATGGATTGGACCCATATGGGAGAGATGATTCATTCCTCAGCAGAGAAGTGATCGCTCGTTCATCTGAGAGGGTTGCTTAAGTCAAACTTTGTTCAATAGCTTAATGGAACTCCTTCGGGATGTTGTCATCTATTATGATGGAATAGTGAGGAATGTTTGCAGTAATTGAATTAACTTTATTATTCGAGTATAGGACACAACAGGAACTACGACCCCTTTTTTTTTCCTAGTTGCCGACTCAAGTAGAGATTCCATATAAAAATTCTCATAAACTAAG
This sequence comes from Panax ginseng, assembly GCA_020205605.1. Taxonomy (NCBI): domain Eukaryota; kingdom Viridiplantae; phylum Streptophyta; class Magnoliopsida; order Apiales; family Araliaceae; genus Panax; species Panax ginseng. Next base: position 75,035,617 of record CM035131.1, on the reverse strand, counting down.
TAGCATTTGTGTAGTTTGCCATATTTTTCAATAAACTAAGTAGCATTTTCAATTATATATGTACTATACTTTGAAACTTAGAAACCCGTTTGACATACACTCGATAGGGGTGAATGTCGAACAATCCCCAATTTGGGACTGTTATTGGATGTTATGTCTCTCACTTAGACCGGTGCAAATATGAAACGGTACATTTTTTGTTATTTTGAGGATTAATCGACTGTTATCTCTATATGTTCTCCGAGTGCATACTTAGATTAAGTTATCTTAGTCTATTTTGTGTGCTTGGAGACCATGGGGAGGTGCTGCCGAAATTTTCTTGAAACTCATGAAATGTACTCAACGTGTTAATTTGCACTAGTGACGAGACGCATCCAATAACGGGACAGAAGCCTTACCCCTGTCCTGTAGAGATACTAGGTAAATCTAATTCACGCATGGATATCAAAGTTAACTTAATGCGTACTTCTGTTTAGTTAAAAATGTCAGCCGAAAGGAGTTGGATATACCGTAGGATAAGGGGATTAGTCTCAGCTTATCGTGTTAGGGTTTTAGATTTCTTGAACAAAGCACTAGAACATACGGATGATCCGAACGGGAAGATGTGATGCCCGTGTGTCAAGTGTAAAAATCTGATTTGGAAGAAAGTCGACGAGATTAAATTCGACTTATTTTCTCATGGATTTGTGGATGGGTACTTCGTATGGACTCATCACGGGGAATCAGAAGTTATTGAAAATACTTTGGAAAAACCAATTCCACAGGATTCATACGTTGAAAACTATGATCCAGTTGAGATGTTGGTCGATGCTTATGGCCCTACTACTATTGACTGGGCTGAATATGAACCTTCTTCAAGTAGTGCAAAGCAAGTGCCAAATGATACATCTGCTGCCTTTTACAAGTTGCTATCTGAATCTGGGGTCGCGTTGTATCCGGGAAATGATATGAACACCAAGCTTTTTGCAGTGACGAAGCTCTTACACTTCAAGAATGAGCACGACTGTAGTTAGAGAGGTTTCAACGATTTGCTCACTATAATTAGACAGTTCTTACCCATGGATCATACTCCCCTGCGAATTATTACGAAGTGAAGAAGATGGTCAAGGGGTTAAATATGGGGTATCAGAAAATCGATGTTTGTGAGCAGGATTGCATGTTATACTATGGGGAGGACAGAGATAAGGGACATTGTGATATATGCAGCTTATCGCGCTATAAGGTTACAAAACATGGGGGGAAGGAGAAACATATTCCCAAGAAAATCTTACGGAACTTTCCACTTGCATCGAGACTTCAGCGGCTATTCATGTCGTCTCATACGGCTCAATATATGAGTTGGCATCGAACAAGGGATGTCGTGCCTGGTCAGCTGACTCACCCAACGGATGGAGATGAATGGAAGAGATTTGATGTAAATTATCTTGAGTTTGTGGAAGAAGTTAGGAATGTTAGGCTTGGCATGGCTACTGATGGCTTTTGCCCTTTTAATAATTTTAGCCAGCCGTACTCAGTTTGGCCAGTCATTATGGTCGCTTATAATCTTCCATCTAAGAATGCATGAGGGATCCGTATTTGTTTTTTTATTGTACTCATTACGGGGATAAAAGTCCTACAAAAGACCTTAATGTGTACCTTCACCAGTTAGTGGATGAACTAAAGATGTTGTGGGAGACAGGGGTTTAGACGTATGATAAATCGATATGCGAGAATTTTGTGATGAAGGCAACCCTGTTATGGACTATCATTGACTTTCCAGCTCTTGGGATGGTTAGTGGTTGGTCAATTCACTGGAAGCTGTCCTGTCCAGTGTGTATGGGGGATGTGCAAGGAAACCAGTTGCAGCATGGGCGGAAATGTAGTTTCTTTTGAACTACTCGTAGATTCTTACCTCTTGATCACAATTACAGAAAGATGTCTGCACAGTTCAACAGAAAGATAGAGATGAAGGGGGTTGTTGTTGGTGGTACATCGGGCGGTGAGGTCTTGGTTTGTTAAATCAACTGGATTTTCCTTTCTTTGGGGAAGGAACACGATGAAATTGAGAGTAGCTGCACGGAAGACTCAGGAAGACTCGTAATTGGACACACTTGCCTATATGGTTTGAGTTGCCGTATTGGGGCACACTTTCAGTTCGTCATTGTATAGATGTCATGCATACCGAAAAGAATGTTTTCGAGAACTTATTTTACACCGTGTTAGATGCGAGTGGTAAAACTAAAGAAAAGGACAATGCTCGAAAAGATTTGGAGGCATTGAAAATTAGGCCAGAATTGTGGCTTCGCCCTAACACTACAAAACCTAAAGCTCCATTTTATCTTACTAAGAAATAAGTTGAAGACGTCTGTAAGTGGGTTAGTGGGTTGAATCTCCCAGATGGATATGCGTCGAACATAACACGTTGTTGTAAGGTTGAGCAATTGAAAATTTCTTGATTCAAGAGTCACGATTGTCATGTATTCATGCAGAAGTTGATTCCAATTGCATTTCATGAGATATTACCCAGAAAAGTTCTGGATGTATTGACCAAACTGTCAAATTTCTTTCGAGATATTTGCTCAACTATAATTAAGTACAGTGATGTCGAGTAGATGGAGAAGAATCTTGTGCTTACTATGTGCAAGCTTGAAATGATCTTCCCTCCAGTATTTTTCAACTCGATGGAACATCTGCTTATTCATCTGCCGTATGAACTCAAACTTGGAGGACCGGTGCAATATCGGTGGATGTATCCTTTTGAGCGGTAATATATAAACTGCTAATTTCTCTATCCTGCTCATATTAATAATACTTCAATTTGTCTGCATATTATTTATCGTAGGTATATGCGCCGATTAAAACAAAAGGTCAAGAATAAAGCTCATGTAGAGGGTTCTATTATTGAACGATATACAGAGGAAGAGCTTGTCAACTTCTGCTCATTGTATTTTGACGATGTTATCTCAACAAAGCACAACCGTTTAGGAAGGAATGAGGTTGTTGGTCCAATGACTCATGCTGATGATGACTTAGCTGTATTCACATATCCGGAAAAACCATTTGGCCATGAGACTCTTACTTACTTAAGCGACAAAGAGTTAAAGATTGTATCTATATACACTCTTCTAAATATGCCCAAAGTATCATCATACATCACGTAAATCTAAGCTTATTTGCTCCAGTTAGTACAATTTACAAGTGTAGTAATCTCTATATATGTTAAGACATTTTACTAATATCGCAGTTCATTCGAAGAGGAAGCGTATGCTTCTAACCCAACTTTTACTGCAGCAGAATTGGAAACATTCACTAATTCTAATTTCCAATAGTGGTTTAAGAAAAGGGTTGAAGCGGAGAATATTTCTGAGCGTTTTATAGATGTCATCCAAGGACCTTACAAAGTTGTTAGTTCTTTTCCTGGTTGCATCGTGAATGGGTACAGATTTAGAATCGATGACTTGCATGAACTCACATCAGTCAATTCTGGGGTTGTGGTGTTAGGAAGCTGCTACCAAGATTCTGAGTCCAATAACTATGGTCGTTTACAGGATGTAGTTGTGCTCAATTATCACGACGACAAAAAGGTAGTTACATTTAAGTGTAGTTGGTTTGATACTGAAAAAGGGGTTAAAGTTGATCGTAATAGAATCACAACCGTGGATATCAAGTCGGTGTTAAAGTCTGATGACGTGTACGTGTTAGCAAGTCAAGTGACTCAAGTGTATTATGCTCCTAATGTCGTAAATACTCGAAGCCCCTGGTACACAGTAGTCACTACTAAAACACGCTCATTTAATGCTGATAACATGTTTGGTATGGATGAGGCGTTGCAAGAAGATGTGAGCAACCCATTGGCCGTAGTTCCATGCTGAAGATGCGGTGAGGACTGATGTCATTGACGTACCTAACGATGAGGATGTTGAGGCCAACGTACACATGAATGATTATGTAGTCGTTGAGGATGATAACGATGACGAAATTTATCTCGAAACTGAGGATGAGGAAGATACCGAATCCGAGAATGATATACATGTTGACTCTGATGGGTTTGATGACGTGCATAATTGAAAATGAGCTTTCATATTAGTACTTACCACATATTGTTAAACCTTACATCTTCGTAATCTACCAATTTTGTTATTGCAGTAGGATATTCATGGCTAGACTGTGACAACCCGATATTTTCTATATAAATAAATCATAAATTTTCCGTATAATTTTTTTTTTATTTTTTTTATTTAAAATAAAAATGGGTGATATGTGCCAAGGTAATATGTATATGTTTATATGTGTGATAAATAAAATTTATTTATTACATTAATTATTACAGATAATTTTATTTTAGAAATATTGATTATTATAAATTATATTCTTATAATAATTAATTTTATATTAGAAATGTTTTATTAATTATTTTTCCATGAAAATATAAGTATATATTAATTAAATAATATATGAAATGATTTTTAGAATAATTATAATAATTATTTTATTATATGAATTTTGTTCAAAGTTATTAAGTTAATTATTAATAAGGTTAATTACGACAAATAAATTAGATATGAAATCTAAACCCTAATTCTGGGTTTTGATCAATGCATAAGAATAATATTATACTATTAAATATATTTTGATTTTTCAGTGCTATAAATATGTACTATATGTACGTATTGATAATGATTGGTTAATTATGGTATATTATTAACAAAACCCTAGTAATATTTTATAGATCCTAATTTCGATGTCAAACGAGATTTTTAAAATCTGTTAAGTTACTGTGTATGAAGTGAATGATGAGTACTAAAAGGATTTGATGCTAATTAGGAAACCCTAATTATAGGAAACCCTAATTGTAAATTAAAACCCTTGTTTAATAAATAAAAACCCTAATTGCGTATTAGTAACCCTAATTATTATAATCCTAAATCCTAATTGCTATATTAGCAAAGTTAATTATGATTAGTGATTATAAAACCTAATGTTCCTGTATAATATAATTATTAATCTAATCTAATTAACAAACCTTAATTTTTAAATTTTAGAAACTAAAATAATTTTATTTTACTATTCTCAAACCCTAGTTGCTAAAACCTATTTGTGCTACGTGTTAAACCTTGGGGTTAAACCCTAAGGGTCAAACCCTAAGGGTTTGTCAAGATTACAAGATTGCCATTAATTTTGCAAGGCTATGGACCAAAATACCCTTATGTGCATTCTTTAATAGCTTGCTTCTAGAATTAGCTAAAACTTTAGTTGTTTACCAACCCATACTAACCCCATGTGACTTAAAATTTGCCAGCAATTGAGCTCTTTATCATCCAAATACATTGCACATTTGTAGTATATATAGATTGGAGAGAGAAATATTTCATTTGTTCACTAACTTTTGCCCAACACTCAACCAATCCTCTCTCTCACTAAAACCAACGATTTTAGCAAGCATTTCAGTTCCATTTTCAAGCCCCACGAAATCCACTAACAGATTCATAAGCCTTAAATCAGAAATTAAGCATTTAAGGTATAAACCCTAGCCTTGATTTCTGTTCTATAATCTGTTGTTAGATCTTGTGTTTAAGTATTAGATTATGTTGGTTTTAGTATTTATAGATGATCTGGGTTGGTATCTTATGGATCCATAACATCTAAGTACTCAAATTAATAATTTTCAAAAATATGGAAAATTTTGTTTTTGTGCCTGACAATGAAATGTCAGACACTATAGATCTTTGGTTGTTAAGTGTTTTTGTTGTTTTCAAGTTGTTATTGGTAGCCTGTAATGTGTTCTTTAATCATCAAGTGGAATCTGTGTCATTTGATCTATAGATTTGTAGATATTAGCAGTCAAAAGCCGTTGATCGGCATTGACTGGTCAAATTCTGGGCAGCCCAGAAAGTTAAAAACTCCGTCTGATAATGTCAAGGCCCGGATCTGACAGATTTTGATGTTGTTTAATGTTGTTGTTTGGTACATTATGTAGCTGGTTATGTGGACTATAGATCTGGGTCATTATATCTCTTAAAACATCAGTATATTGATCAGGTTAGGTGGTCAAACTTGCCAACTGGAACTAATTTACCGTTTCTGGAATTTCCAGAAATGGGAAGAACATGTTTTTCTAACATGCTTTGACCGACCCATAGCTTCTTGATCCGTTGTTGTTTTGATGATGTTTTGTAATAGAACTCTTTAGTTACATGCTGTCTACACACTGAAGCTTATAGATCACAAAACCATTGCAAGATTAGCATGTAGTGTAGGCTCAAAGTATCACTTCGTGATTCGTTCTTCATTTCTCAGGTAACCTGAAATGAAGAAATGATCTGACTTTACTTTTGAGGCTCAGATCTCGTCAGTTATATGTTTTATGAACTTTTTTGTTGTTGAATATTGTAGTCGTGCATTAGTAATACATTATTTGACCAACAACTTTCCCAAAAACACATCACACACTATTATAATCTTGGTCAAACCATGCAACTTGAAAACTGGTCTGACAGTGTTCTTGAGCTCAAGAACACCTAAGACGACAGACTTGTGTCGCTATAGGCTATAGCGACAGTTCCTATTTATTTTATTTTCTGTTTTTTCGAAAATGATTAAAAATTAGAAAATAAATTATAAAAATTATTAAAAATAGTTTTAAAAATTATTTTAAATTATGAAAAATAATTTCTGATTATTTGGGCTATTTTTCATTAATATTTATAATTAATTGAATATTAATTATATTTAATTTATTTATTTAGTATATTAAATAAATTAGAGAAAAATGATTTAATATTATGAAAAATCATTTTAAATAATAATAAGGAATTTAAAAATATTTTAAGTTATAAAATATAACTTTTAATATTTAAAGGTTGAATTAATTAATTAATTATTATTAATGATATTAAAGTTATTTAATAATTATATTAAATAAATTAGTTTTAAAATGATTTTTAATGTTATAAAAATCATTTTAAATGAAAATAAAGTGTTTAAAGATATTTTAAGTTATAAAATATAACTTTTAATATTTAAAAGATAATTTCATTAATAATTTAATATTAATGATATTTATTTAACATTAATGATATTAAATTTATCTAATAAATATATTAAATAAATGGTTTAAAAATGGTTTTATTAATTTAAAAATCATTTAAAAGGGATATAAATGAATTAAAAATATTTGAAGTTATATTTAATGACTTTTAATATTTAGATAAATAGTACATTAATATTTTAATATTAGTGGTAATTATTTAAAAATAATTTTAAATATTTTAAAAATCATTTAAGGGTAATATAAATGTTTTAAAAATATATTTAGTTATTATAAATAACTTTAATATTTTGGCAATGGTTTCATTAATAATTTAATATTAATTAAATATTAATGATAATAGAATTGTTTAATATTTAAATCATTTAATTATGATTTCTGTGTTTGAAAATTTATGATAAATTATAATAAATGTTTTAAAATTATTATAAGTCATAATATGACCGATATTTACTGATGTTGAACTTGAGATAGAGTCTTAGACTTCGATAATTACCTAATAAAGTCATCGATGAAATCGGCATGTTTCGAAAATTGATCTGACTTAGATAATTTGATTAGTTATGTGTTTATGCTCCAAAAACTGTTGGACCTATGTGACAATGTGATTAGGTAATGTGTTGACTGCAATAGGCAGTGTTATGTGTTACGATATGTTATACAAATCAGTAAAATGATCTGATTAATGATAGGTGATTTCATAAAAGATAAAACTAAGTTGAGAATTGTAAGTAGCGTATCAGGCAAGTATCCTACCTTTGCATTTCCTTTATACAATGGACATGAGTTAGAATGTTTCAGAATTATATTATTATTGTACAGATTATTAACCCTATATATAGTCAATATGTAGTTTCAAAAATTTGAAAGAGGGTTGTTATGTTATTATTATCCTTGGTACAGATTACTTCACAACTATAGACTTGTTGTAGAAGGATAGTATAAAGAAAATATTTAAATTCTTTCAGCTTATATATATATATATAATTATTAATACTTGCTGGGCACTCAAATGCTCATCCTTGCTTAATTTAAATGTTTTCAGCTAAGTGTGAACAAACTGAAGGATCCACTAAGAACAAGGGAAAGGGAAAGTTCTTGTTGAATGCATTACTATTTCATGTAATAGTTTAAGATTATGAAGACTATGATATTTATTTATATATTATGACATGTAATGAATGACTAAAGGTTACGTACTTGGGAATTAGACTCTAATGAATATGTAAACTTAAGTTTAATATTATATTATTGTTATTATTATTAGTATTATTTTGCTCATAGAAATGGTATCGTGAAGCACCGAGTTCGGGTTTCAAGTATCTGAATTTGGGGGCGTCACATAGACATAGCGGTGAAGGTCGCCGAGGTGGTGGGCGATCCGATACTGGAGACGGTAGCCACGATGGAGGCTCTTCTTCAGGCGCGAGTAAGTTATCTTAACTAGGATTTAAATATATCTCATGCTGCATTAATTACAATGATTATTGAAGTAATATGTTATATAATTATTATAGATGCACCTCGTCGATGATATCGAGGGATGAACCTCGGTATCTTTGGTCGTCGTCATGCAGCGCTACCACTTACAAAGACTGCAAAGTGGATGTCGTTTCCCAGTAGTAAGTGTTAATATATTCATACTATTTCTATCAGTTATTGCAAAACACAATTCACATAACACATATTGTTTTACTTTTTTGTAGTATATTAGACCTGGTGGCTAAGCACACCCTACACGCGATTTATTTGACACATCTCCCGAGAGGGTGCTACGGTTTAGTTAGTATGCGCGGTACGATGCCACTTTTATGCAGACCGTCTTGCGGGAGTTCCACGTAAGTTAATCATATTATCACTACATAGTTGTATAAGGATAATAAAATCAATTTTTCGTAATTTTAAATAATCTTTTGTTATAGGTTTATTATCGATTTGACCCGAGCATCTCTCAGTCAGCTGGCGATGATGTGATTGAGCATCATGTCGCTGCGAATTACCATGGATGGCTGTATGAGATGCGACAGGAGGCAGCCCGGGCAATTGTGGACCAAATTGAGACCACCATCGAGATCATCGCCCTTCAAGATAGTCTCCAATTTAGCCTGGAGGCTATGTGTGCAAGACTGGGAGGTCAATGACTTCAAGAAAAAATCCGAAGCGAAGAAGAATGAATCGTGGTCACCCGGATAGTACACACTTACTCGGGTTCTTAGTTGTTCGAGGAGGCGAAGACGGTAAGTGCATTGTATTTAGTTATTTATGTGTCAAGTTCACACACAAATACTTAAGACCTGTTTTATGAATGTTTGTATTACGCATTGGGGAGGACCTTGGCCGAGATCCTACCATTCTAGAGTTTTGGGATTGAGCCCACACGCCCTGGGACGTCGTGCTTTTGTCTCAGTGACTTTAGCTATACGGTAAAACTCATCTTACTATTTAGCTTTTAATAATATTCAATCGTAAATAAAATGATATAATTAACATACGTATACGAAATACATTACAAGACTGAATTCAGAGGCTTGTGATATAGCGATAATCGAGCCGGAGACTATTAGGAGGGGTTCTGAGCCGTTAGATTCTGCCACCCCTCTTCCCGATATTGTATTAGATCGGGATGAGGAGCTGAGACTATGGGTCGCGTCTCAAAATCCCCCTACTAAAAGTACCGACAGATATCGAGTGTTGGGTCTGCCGAGGATACCCGCATATACACTTCCTGGAGGTAATATTTTTTATGTTTCACAAAATTATCCGACTTTATCACATTATATAAATTATTATTAGTAATCGAATTTTTATCTCTTTATAGGCTCCAGCCAGCGCCAGCGTCTGAGAGCACATGTCAGACCATCTCATACGGGCGCTGGCTTGGATGACAATATCTTCTGGCGGCTGATAGGGGCCGTGTCGAATAGGTTCCATATCGATCCGGTCTTTCGGCGTCAGCAGTTGCCTTCTAGTTCTCGTCTTCACCAGATTGCTCAGGATATTATAGCAGGGGCCTCTGCAGAGAGTACAGGATTACCACGGGAGCATTTCGACGCTTGGAGCGCCGAGATGCTCCGGATGGTGATTACCCTCTTGGAGGAGGCTTTTCATCCGCCCCACCTACTCAGATATTCTTATTGTTTATGTTATTCAATTAAGGCTAGTTTGTTAATTCACACACACACACACACACACACATATATATATACGGATTAATGATTTATATTTTTGATTCTATCAATAGGGTGGCAATGGCGGCGAGTTGTCAAGCGATGATGAGCAGCGAGCACGAGGTCGATTTCCATACACCGTAGTAGTAGCGCTCGTTCCTCCTCCTCACCGAGGATGATACTTTTACTAGTTTATAGTTCATTTGTATATATTCATGTTATTGTAGAACTTTTGTATATATTGTATTGTCTAATTAATATCTGTACAACTATTGTAAATTATATTGTTTAACATTTATGGAACATTAGCTTATATTTGTAATTGGTTAGCTTATAATACGTTTTGGTGGATATTCGAATGTGAATGTGAATGATAATTAGTTGAGGATTAAGTTTTAGTGCTACGTTGCATATTTGAATGTGAGATACAGGTTTATATTACTGTGTATTGGGTTGTGACAGGTTACAGGTACATTAATGGGTTTAAACACCTGAAAACTGAACTTTTAAAATCTGCATTTAAAAAACAAATAGTTAATTCCGACGGAATAGGATATTTTCGACGGAACTTCCCTCGGAGGTAACAAATAACCAATTTTTAATAAATGTCGAAATATTCTAATTTCAGTCATAAATACGTTATCTTCGACGGAACTTATCCGTCGTAAACACGCTATCTCTGACGCACATTCCATCGAAGCTAATAATCAGTCAATTTTAATAAATATTGGGTTATTTTTGTTTTCAGTCGAAAATAAGATAATTCCGAGGGAATAAATCTATCGGACATAGGTACTGTTATATTCGACGAAAAGTTTCGTCCTATATATTCTGTCAAAGATAGTTCATGTTCGACGAACATCCGTCGGAGATACGTTCATCGAGGATAATGAATATCCGACAGAATTTTTGACGGATCTTATTTTCGACGCGAATATTTACGACCAAATTTCGGAAGAATATTTGCGTCGAAAATAATATATTTTTGACAGAATAGGATTAGTTCCAACGGAATAGTCCATCGAAAATAAGCTATTTTCTTGTAGTGATTTCAAATAATTTTCTTAGAATTATTGACCATTATAAATTATATTTTTATAATTAATTTTGTAGTAAAAACATTTTTATTATTTATTTTCCATGAAAACATGATTATATATTATTTAAATAATATATGAAATGATTATTAGAATTATGATAATAATTATTTTATTATATGAATTTTAGTTCAGATTATTAAGTTAATTATTTTAACTTAATTAATAATGTTATATATGCAAGATAAATCAGATATGGAATCCAAACCCTAAATTTGGATTTTGATCAAGGAATGGGAATAATAATATAATATTATATTTATTTCAATGCTATAAATATGTATTGTATATGTGTAGACAGACAATGGTTGGTCAATTATGTTGTATCATGACCAAATCCTATTTTTAAACTTAATTATGAGTTCGAGACTGTTATATAACTATGTTATATGATTTATGTTTAGTAATATAAAATTTAAAGTCAATTAGGGAAACCCTAATTATTATTAAAAACCCTAATTAGTAATTAGAAACCATAATTACTATACTGGAACCTTAATTGCTAAATTATAAAGCTAACTATTAATTAGGAAAATTCTAATTATTACTTAGAAAACCCTAATTATAAATTGATAACCCTAATTGTCAAATTAGGAACCCTAAATGCTTAAATAAAAATCCTAATTACTAATTGTAAGCCCTAATAACTAAATTAGTAATCTTAATTATAATTTATGAATCTTAAACCTAAATACCATGTTCTATGTAATTAGGAAATTAAACATGATTTAGAAACCCTAATTTTCATTTTGAGAAACTAAAATTCTACATTTTGGGCCTAATTAGAAATCCTAGAAAAAAAATTAAAATTTATGGAACCTTAGGGTTAAACCCTAAGGGTTTGCCAAGTTACTAGTTTGCCATTAAATTTTCAAGCCAAATGTCCAAATTAGCCTTTTTTAATTCTTTAATATGTTACTTGTATATCTTGCCAAAATTGAGTTGCTCAACTACTCCAAGATTTTCCATGTGACTGAAAATAACATAAATCAGCCACATATCTCAGCCAACTTCATTACACGTCATTGTTTATAAGATCAAAGAGCGAGAAAAGTCATATTCTTGCTCATTTGATCACAACATTCATCCAAGACCCTCTCTCTAACCCACGAATTATAGTAGCATTTCAGTCCCAAAAGAAAGCCCCGCTACCTCCATTAACAGTTCCGTAGCCAAGAATCAAAAGTTTGTTCATAAGGTATAAAACCCTAGAACTAAATCTGATCCTTAATGATGTGTTAGATGTTAAGTTTTTTGTGTTATATATGTTGTTTATAGTGTATAATATAGATGTTAGATCCATAACATCTATAGGCTCAGATTTGATATTTTTACAAATCTAGAAAAAGTTGAAAAAGTTGTCTGACAATGAATGTCAGACCTCATAGATCTTTGTCTGTTATGTGTTTTTGTTGTTTAAAGGTCTGATCATTTAGTATGTTATTAGATCTGTACTCTGGAACTTGATTCAAGGTCAGAGCATGAACAGATTGCATGATATGGGTGGTCAAACCTCGTTGACCGACCATAACTGGACAAAATCTGGGTAACCTAGATCTTGCGTAGAACGGTCTGACAAGAACTTTGTGGCCTCTGATCTTAGTGTTTGTTGCTGCTTTGTTATTTGTTTTGCATCTAAGTTTTAGTATGTTGTTTAGACTACATTCTCATTCCTTAAGATCACTTAATTGATAAACAGGTTGGATTTAGTGGCCAATCAAACTAGCCAAGTCGAGCACGTTCTCTATTTTTTGGGTAACCCAGAAAACATATGAACATGTCGTCTGACATGGTTTGACCGGATCATAACTGTTAAGTCTGTTGTTGTTAGATCGATTTTATGTAATAGATCTACTCTCTTACATGTTGGCTACACACTTCAACTTTTAAATCACAAAATTATTGCACAGATTTAAAGTTGTGGAAGCCCAAATATGGCCAGTCGAACTGTTCTTCATTTCTAGGTAACCCAGAAAATGAAGAACAACTTTGACAGTCACTTTGAAGGCTTAGATCTCCTTATTGTGATGCAGTATGACTTTGTTTGTTGTTGGATCTTGTAGTATTGCACTAGTTCTACAAGATCTGACCATTATGTTGCCTAGAATCACAATACACATCGAATTAATTCTGGTCAAAGTAGCTCACTCGGTAACTGACATTGGGTGTTCTTGGTGCTCAAGAACACCAAAGGCTACACTTTCTGTCCTTAAAGGCTATAGCGACAGTTTATTTAATTTAATTTAATTTATTTTCTAAAAATCATTTAAAAATAGTAATTAATTTATAAAAATTCCAAAAATAGTTTTAAAAATTATTTGAAGTTATAAAAATTAACTTTTAATAATTTGACATATTTTTCATAAATATTAGTATTTATTTAAATATTATTGATATTTAATTTATTTAATAAATAAATTAAATAAATTAATTAAAATGAATTTATTATATTAAAAACATTTTAAATGATAATAAGGTATTTAAAAATATTTGAAGTTATAAAATATAACTTTTAATATTTTAAAGTAAATTTCATTAATCATTTAATATTAATGATATTAGAATTATTTAATAATTATATTAAATAAATTAGTTTAAAATGATTTTAATATTATAAAAATCATTTTAAATGAAAATAAAGTGTTTAAGAATATTTTAAGTTATAAAATATAACTTTTAATATTTAAAGGATAATTTCATTAATAATTTAATATTACCGATAATAATTTAATATTAAGGATATGAGAATTATTTAATAGTTATATTAAATAAATAATTTTAAAACTAGTTTCATTAATTCAAAAATCATTTAAAAAGGATATAAATGAATTAAAAATATTTTAAGGTAATAATAAATGACTTTTAAAATTTGGATAAATAATGCATTAATATTTAAGTATTAATGGTAATTATTTAAAAATGATTTTAATTTTTTAAAAATCATTTAAGGGTAATATTAATACTTTAAAAATATTTTGAGTTATTTTAAATAACTTTAATATTTTGGCAATGGTTTCATGAATATTTTAATATTAATTAAATATTAATGATAATAAAATTATTTAATATTTAAATTATTTAATAATGATTTCGGTGTTTGAAAGATCATGATAAATTATAATAATTGTTTAAAAATTATTATAAGTCATTTAAAAATAATTTGACCGATGTTTAAGTTATATTGAACTTCGGTATAGAGTCTTCGACTCGATAAATACCCGATAAAGTCGTCGGTACACCGACATGTTTCAGAAATTGATCTGGACTTATATAAATTGTCTGTATACGTGTTTGTTTGTGATCCAATGACTGCTAAGCATATATGACAATGTGATTAGGTTATGTGCTGACTGCAAATAGGAGTACTATGTGATATGATATATTATTCTAATCGAATAAATGATCTTATTAATGATAGGGCTTGATATAAAAGATAAAACTAAGTTACGTAATTGTAAGCAACAGATCAGGCAAGTATCCTATCTTTGCATTTACTTTATGCAATAGACATGTGTAAGCAAATATCGGAACTATTCTGTTTCATTGTTCAAATATGTTAACCTTTGAATATGCTTGTGCAATGATTCTGTATAAGTAAGTTATTAAATTATAATCTGTTGTACAAGTTCCTTAATTCTGTTATTATTGATCAAGATATATATTCTGTTTGTTAATTTCTAAACATAGTTATACAAGTGACCTCACTTGGATAATCATTATATTTTATCACATGTTGGTACATATTTATTGGTTTCTAGTTTGTATACATTGACTTAAAAGCCGTCTAAGCTATTTGATTCGGCTAGACACAAATTTAAAAATATTATTGAACAAGATAGAACTTTATTGTATCCAACCAAATTGTTTTGGTTCAGATTCTAGACTAGTATGAACATCCCGAATTTGGGAAACTTTTATGCGCCTAAGGCGGATATGCTGGATGACAATATCGTTCTTGTATGTAGTATTGATCAATACACGGCATAACGGGCTGATCACCCCCGTGCCTGTAAGTTACTACGATTTACAGATGAAGTTCTGTTTAACCTTTTCGAAAATAGAAAATAATGTTCATAGTCTGTCGACTGATCTTAATTTATAGTTAGTACATAGTTTCAAAAATTTGATATGTTGTTATTATTGGTTCAGCTTACTTCACAACTATTGATTCGTTGTAGAAGTGTCATTCAAATAAAACATTTAATCCTTTCAGCTAATATTTATTGTTGATATTACTTGCTGGGCAATCAAATGCTCATCCTTGCTTAATTTAAATGTTTTCAGCTAAGTGTGAACAACCTGAAGGCTCTGCTAAGAACAAGGGAAAAGGAAAGGTTGCTGATTGAGTTCTGTGTTATCTTATGTAATAGTTTAACTCTATTAAGACAATGATATTTATTATCTATCATGTAATGTAATGTAGTAAAGGTTGAGAAACTGATATTAGACTCTGATATATATGTAAATTAAGTTTGGTATTTATATTATTGTTATTATTTTTAGTATTATTCCGCTCATAGAAATGGTATCGTGAAGCACCGAGTTCGGGTTTCAAGTACCTAGATTTAGGGGTGTCACAATTCTTCTTCTTTTTCTCCTTGTTAAATTTCATCAGGGCCTCACTTCCGCCCTCAGCGATTATAGTTTTCTCCAAGAGAGTCGCGAAGCTATTTGTCTGTAACACCGAGAGTCTGCTATATAGCCATGGTTTGAGACCCTGCTCAAACCTCCTCATTTTTCTCTCCTTAGTGTCGACTTGGTGAGGCACGAACCTCGCAAGCTCGTTAAATTTTGTGGCATATTGAGGTACCATCATGTCTTCTTGCTTCAGATCCAAGAATCGCATCTCCATGCGACTCTGCTTACTAACTGGAAAATAGTTGTCAAAAAAGATTTTCTTAAACCATCCCCAAGGTATCACACCTTCTCCTGCCCTGGTCTGGTTTGCCTCCCACCAGAAGTTGGCTTCACCCTTCAGCATGTAAGCGGCGAAGATTGTTTTCTGATCATCACCTACTCGGGCGATAACGAATGCCTTTTCAATTTCTTTGACCCAAGTTTGAGCTTTGATGGGTTCAATGGTTCCTTTGAACTCAGGGGGTCCCACACTCCTGAAGTCCTTAAAGTGTACCACTTGGGCCACTGGAGGGTTATTGGCATTCGAAGTTCGATTCTGAAGTGCCCCCACTAACATGTCTACAAACTGCTGCATAGGGTTCAGTGGATCCCCATCATTATCGCCTAACCCCTCGGTTGTTTGACGTAGTATTCCTCTAGCCATCTATCTATTTAAAATGAACTTAATGTTATTATCTTATAAATTACTCTATAGAATATATCATTCATAAAAAGAGAACTTAATCATCACATCACATACTTAAATAAAAACATATTTATTTATAAATGTAACACCCAAGGTATTTCATCGTCTTATGGCATTAAGCCATTTACATCACTTAAACCAAAGTACTTGGTAAAAACCAAAACCAAGTTTTATTTCATAGCTAAGCGTTCTAAATGCTAATAGTAAAAGTTCATCACGAATAAAATAAAGACCTCGCCTAATGGCGTCTTCGTGTTCTTCATCCGCCATCTCCAGCACCAGCCCACGACTTATGGTATGTGTCGACGTCGGGATTTTTGAGTGTCCCTTTTCGTTACTTGTTCTTTGGTGTTCTCATGTTAATGTGAGATTTGTTTGAAAAAATAAGTGAAAAAGGTCTGACATGTATAATGTCGACGATTGGACTTTAAGAGTCGCCAGTTGGTGTATATAACTGGTTGCACCAACGCAACTGGAAAGGCTTGCACATTGACCCAGTGATTTGACACTGCTAAACGGGTCTTTGAAACCGAGATTCATTTTGGGTCCGGGGGCTTGATTATGCGGAGGGAAGGTGTTAGGAACCCCCCGACATCCGTGTTACCACGGTGACCGCCACTTTTCAAAGAAATTGTTATATGAATGTGTGTGTGTGTGGATCAATGTGCAATTATTTGGAAGTAGTGTTGTACCTTGTTCGCACCTATATACATAGGGTTTGAATTTATAGAAAAATTCAGTTTTAAACAAGATATGGCAATGACGTTTTGTAAAAGAGGTTTTTCAAACCCCGCTATGTCAATAATAGTAATTGAGGCCTTTGATACTTCCATTTTATTATTAAATGTCCTATTGTTTGCTTTTATTTTCTAGATGCAAAGCATTCTCGAGAAAATAATATCTGACGATCTTAGAACTCCTTATGGGCATGAATGACCATCCAAGGAAATTCGAGACAATCGTAAAATAATGTACAAGTCGCTATAACTAAAAAATGTCCATCATGGGAACCGATCTAGATTCAAGAATCAACACTGTGATCACATGATTCTTAGGCTCACATGATATTGCAATTTTTATGGAAAGCAGTAAGCAATTATATATATAGAAGCTGTAAATATATATATAAAGACATGATCAACCACCACGAAGCAACTCCATGGGGGATCGGGAATGTAAATATATAAAAGCGGTAAATATATATATATGGACATGATCAACCGCCACGAAGTAAACTCCAAAGTGGACGAAAATGTAAATAAAGTCGTAAAAGCGATCAATCGCCACGGTAAACTTGAGCGAGACAAAATGTAAATAAAGTCATAAAAGCGATCAACTCGCCAAGAAGTAAACTCCGGAAGGACAAAATGTAAATAAAAAGGCAGTAAAAGGC
This sequence comes from Panax ginseng, assembly GCA_020205605.1. Lineage (NCBI taxonomy): Eukaryota > Viridiplantae > Streptophyta > Magnoliopsida > Apiales > Araliaceae > Panax > Panax ginseng. The sequence goes on along the minus strand of CM035131.1, from coordinate 75,017,610 downwards.
CACAAGTAAACTCCAGTGCTCGACAGAATGTAAATATATATATAAAAGCAAGAACGCATCGGATGTAAATCCGTGCTCATCGGATATGTCCGATAAAGCAATATATATATATATATATATATATATATATATATATATATATATATATATATATATAAACCGTGGTCGACTCTCATCCGATGAGCCTGGATTTTACATCCGGTGCGTTTAAATCGCTTTTATATATATATATATATATAAGCAATTAAACGCTCTAGACCGAAGTCTAGGTTCAATCGAGGCATAACTCGATAATGTTAGTCCATATATATGAAATATATACATATATTAGTATATATATATATATAGACAGAAATGAAAACCACGGACCGAAGTCCAGGCAAATGCACACAACACGACTCTCAATGTGTATAACAGTGTGTGTTATATGAGTAGAAGGCTTTATAAAATGTAAGAAGGCTTACAGTGGGCTTCCAAAGTAGACTTCTATAACTTTAAATGGATAAACACTCAGCTCCCACCGGATAAAAGATAGCTATATGTGAGCTAACTAGACAGGGCTTCCTTGTATTTTTCCTTCACTCCCTCTCCTCAAATGGTTGACCCAAGCCTTGTATATATAGACGGATGGCCGCAGGTACACCTGCAGCAGCTGCAGTTGTACCTGCGGCTGGTCGTGGTGGATCCGAGCCTCGTGGGTCCTGTCGTCTCGTAGTATGTGCACTCATGCACTATAATGTCCGCTCGAACTTCCAAAACTTCAATCCGAGCATCCGAGCGAGGTTGCAGGTGTACCTGTAGGAGTCACAGGTTAGCCTGCGGCCAGCCGTGCCTATGTATAAGTGGCTGGTTGCTTTCATAAGTCATTTTCAAGTTGCGCAGCAAAAGAAATTCGAGAGCTCTTCTTCAGATCTGCTGAGTTCGGGCAACTTTCTGCATATTCTGTCACCGTACAAGCGTTCTTCACTATCCTGGTAACACATGCATGTATTTTTTTCCAATTTCTATCCGTTGGAAAATGGCTTATCGCATGAAATGCATTTAGACACATAGTAGTGAATATGCATGCTGATATGACTTGATAAAAAATATTCAACATAGCAAATGTTAGTGTTAAACTATGCTGAACATACTGATGTGAAAAAAAATTGACTTTTGAAACAGTCAAATTGGCACCTTTTACTGTCATTTCTTATCCTATATGAGGACAAATGAGTAAAGGTAGACATGAAAAATAATCATGGTAATTAGACTACACTTATGGATTTTTTACTGCAATGTATTGATGCATACAGGATGTATATGACTGTGTATAGGTGTGCTACTAAATGGCCACCTAGTCATGCCTATGTGCATGTGGATAGTTCCATTTACAAAGGGGCTATGGCAAAATTTTCCCAAAATGTAGGTATTGGGTAGTCATACATTTTTAACTCTACTGTAGATGTATGTTAAAGAAATGTATGCATGCATGTAATCATAAAATTCATTTTGAAAAGACTCCAGATAAGAAATTACCACACCCTTTCTGAGGTGATTTGGAGACTTGCTGTCCAGATAACATGGATCTAGATCAGCCGAGTAGTTCCCGCAGGACCATTTTTGGTGTATGGAGGAGGGCTTTTGAAGAGCCTCAGCGCCGTTCTGTGAGACAACCTCGTTGTTTGGCGGTGGCGGTGATACGTCCTATTTGGGTTGAGGTGCTGAATGTCGAGGACGAGGAGGAGGATGCACCGATTGAGGTTCCTGCTCTTGCTGTACGTGTTCCCCGTAGGGAATTTTTAGGTATTCAAGTGGCGAACCCAGATCTTCTGGGTGATTTGAGTAGGCATCCTTCAGTATACCTGCACGCAAATGAGGTATGAAGTTAGATCTTTAATCTTCCTTATTTCCTATTGATGAGGAGTCAAGGATTCTGATGTTGATCTGCATTTGATGTAGGTTCCGGCTTCAACACCGACCTCGGGGAACTGGTTTAACATCCACTCTATGTATCAGGCCTTGCATGATGACTACAGAGCGATCGTCCATGGCAGGGGATTCGGGAGGTTCTTCTCCATTCTTCCTCGTTGCTGTCCCTAGGGTTACCTCAGGGCATTGTATGAGCGGTGGTTCCACCAGACTCAGTAACTCCATTTGTTGGATTGCGAGGTGATGATGACACCGATGGATTGGCGATTTATCACAGGTATGGAGTTTGGAGGGGAGCCGGTGCCTTGCACGGCGGATATCACCCCTGCAAATGCCGATCCTTGTTGGGAGTTCCATGAGAGGTGCTCAAGGATCTTGTTCAGATAGGTCCTTTGAGCGTAGATGCTATGAGCGGGCTGTTGAGTGAGCCTATACCCGATGATGTGAGAGTCAGGGATCGCATTCTTCAGCGATTATTCCTGATGATCATTAGGGACTGCTTCATAGCAGATAATTCCTCTACGGTGTCCTTTGCTTTGATCAGCGCCACTCAACACGTGGACCATATAGGAGAGTATGATTGGGGTTCCTACACCTTTGCCTACTTCCTCAGGAGAATGCGCATGCGATCGGAGGGCTTGACTGAGGCGTAGTTAGGGTTCTACCCATTTTTGCTGGTGAGTGTTTCTCTTGTATTTTCCCATATATAGGTTAAGAGTGTTGACTGACAGTAGACGTTTGACTTTGTGTTGGCAGTTTTGGGCCTATGAGAGGCTTCCTTGTTTGCGTCCTATTAGCGTGTTGGGTTTAGACACCTATCCACGAGGACGGAGATGGCATCATTCCATACTGGCGGAGGTCCCTGTTGCTGAGGGTTTCACTCATTGTCGCCTACAGCTGGAGCTATTGACAGCTGATGTCATCATATGGATTCCCTACTCTGGAGAGCATTTGGGAGTTGGATTTGAGGATGGGTACTCGACTGGAGTAGAGTACATCATTTCCACCCGCAGGATTCCTCTCTTCATAGATGGAGGATGAGAACTCTATTTAGGAGAGCGTGCTATTAGGAGCACTACAGGAGAGATCCGTATGCCGATCTTTCCTCCTGCCAGGTGTTATTGGCCTGTTTTACAGTCACCCGTCATTGACATCCCATTGATGGGTATTAACGATTTTACATTATCAGCGGGCCCCTATTCTAAGGAGACGTTCTAGCATTGGTGGATCCCTTGTACGATTGGAGCTCAAACCTGCGCCATACAGTTTATGGGGGATATGGTTCCAGGATCTGTGATGATGACGGATTGGCTAGCCTATGTCAGAGATCTAACTCATGTGACACAGATTAACAGATTGACGCGGTAGTTAGACCAATCACATCTTTTCATTCGGCATTTGGGCAGAGATCCTGCAGAGGTAGATACTTTTGATCCTTCCAGCTCTGGCGCTGGTCCCTCAGGTGACCCATATGGTTTTACCGGCGCATATCATCCTTTGTATCGGCCTGAAATCCTTGTAGATAGAGATCCAATGACTCAGGAGGAGTTACATCAGGTGGACAGGATCGATGATGTAGACATCGATACTATTGACTTTTTCTGATGTATTTCTCATTATCTCTTTTGATAGGCCTTTGTTAGCATCTGGGTAGCTTCACCCCATTCTCACTATATCTTTTGATAGGCCTCTGTTGTATGTTGGGTAGCTTTGCCCCATTTCCCTGTATTTTAGTTGTACAGAGATGTATTAGATGATGATATACTTAGGAATGTATGTACAGTTTTCCATTCCCTATATCATATTGCCATCTATTGTATCATGCATGTTATTATGTTATGCATATGTATGTATGTCCAGAGATACTCAACATTGACCCCTGGATGGTCTTATGATATGACCCGCACAGATGTCTTCTTTGACAGTTAGCCGTATCGATCATACCCTACCATTTGTGGTGGTAGCTAGTATGCGATCATGGTATTATAGTATATCACCATCAGACATGGTGATCGTAGATGATTTGTTGTAGTATACTATGACCTTATTGGTGTTTCAGGTTCCTCCAAGATTTGTAGAGGGCATGCTAGAGCACTGGGTACCGGACAGACATGTATTCCGATTTGGGACTCATGAGTTGACTCCTACTTTGGAGGAGTATACACGATTGACGATGCTGCCTCCGGACAGACCTTTCATGCATATGGTGATGGGAGACATGAGTAGACAGTTCATGACTCTCACAGGATTGAGGCGTAGAGTGGTGCAGGATGAGATTACATCCGGCCATGTTATATCCCAGTGTTTCCTGTTTGATAGGTTTGGCTCAGAGGACAGCTATGCACGACATTCTAGGGATTTCACCACACCGGAGGATCATTGGTGTTCAGCCAGAGTAGATGTACTGCTTCTATACGTATTGTCATACGTCTACATTCTGCGGTACATGGATGAGCTAGATATCGGCGTCGTCATGGCAGTGAGAGCTCTCAGGGAGGGTCATACCATTATTTCGATGATCATTGTAGAGACCTTGAGGTCAGCTACATACTGCTGCTCTTATCCGACAAGAGTATTCACAGGTAGCTCGGTCATGTTGTATATGTGGTTTATGTCACACTTAAGACCGGTTGGCATATTTAGACATCATGGATTTTGTTCACCTGTGACATAGCCATGACGTATTCCTTCCAGCCTGTGGAGTGTATAGATGATGCATCGTGGTCAGCTTTCCTGGCAGGGATTAGGGATCCGTTTGATATATTGCCGTGTTCAGGGCTCAGTTCACCCTACAACTTCATTACTCATGCTCCGGGCATGGATTATCTCCCTCTGGCTGGATTGAGGGGCATGATCACTTACCACCCACTGGCCATGATGTGTCAGTTTGACCGATTTTAGGATTTCCATCCTTATGAGGGGACGGGAGTCGGCATGCTTTCGTCCACACCGCTTTGTCGTGGAGGATGAGATCCGGTTGTATGCTGTTGGGATCGGCGAGAGTCGGTGAGTTTTTGTCGATCATCCGGGTTATTCTGCAGAGTATTCCGCATGGATGGAGATAGAGACTGCATCGGCTACGGTAGTATCCACAGTGTAGGGGATTGATTCTGACGATGAGGAGCCTATAGAGGAGGTCATTATTCCCATTGATGATTTGATCACTGGCCGCCATTTTGTGATGGATTTTCCCACCCCGAAAAGCCATTTGTTACCCGAAAGATTCTAAGACAAAGATTTCAAGCGAGAGCTTACATCTGATGACCTATAATAGAGATCAGGCTAGGGCCGCGATGTTGACAGCTCTTAATGAGAGAGACACCATTCTGTTGGAGAAAGATGAGGCTAGATCAGCCAGGGATGCATTGATTGGAGAACGGGATGCCGCCTTATCTGCTAGGTATGTGGCCATTGCAGATAACACTTCCATTAGATCCCAGATGACCGTCGGCCCCGCCAACATGAGTGCTTACATTGATGAGCATTATGCCACCATACGCTTAGCCTCGATCACATTGGCTCGTGTAGATACCCTTAGGCGGAGCTTGCGATTACTTCCTCCGTCTTGAGAGAGGATGCTATGTTAGATCGATAGTCCGCGATACACACAGATCTCAGATAGCTTTGTATTTTCCTACACAAACTAGCTTAGCCATTTTGTCATGTACAACACAGATGTATATATCAAACAGTATTATGTATGGCAGGGACATATATTTTGATTCACTTCCCTTTTAGTTATGCCTTGATACTTGCTTAATATTTGCTTGTTTCTCTAGGGCCTTATGATCTTGATGCATTCTGAACTTATCCTTGATAGATGGACATTGAGATGTCGCAAGGTCTCTCAGAACGGATCATTGATTTCTGTGAATCCCTACCATCTTTAGTATCTTGGGACCGGTATCTCAGATGGAAAAGTGGAGAGGAGGTGGTTTCTTCCTCTCTGAGATTGACCGCACTACGATGGTCGCCAAGATTTCTATTTGTGAGAAGCCTAGTTAATTCCATCTCTTATGGATTGGCATTGCTCTTTGACGCACGATCGCAACTTAGATGGTCACCGAATCTTCTATTTGTGAGAAGAAGTTGGGTAATTCCATCCCTTTGATCTGAAACCGATGAAATAGGGCAAATTGAAGGTTGATCCCAGTACCGTGTCACAAGTATGTTTATTTTGGTAGGGGTTAGACTGCACCATGAATGGCTGCCTACGTACTCCTATTGAGGAGGAGATCAAGTCTGCGTAGTTCGAACCTAGTATAGGAGGTTCAACACTGAATGTGAAAGGCAGAAGGGTGTAGAAGTATTTTTGTTGTTTTTTGTTGTTTTTGTGAAGAAAGGGCAGAAATGTTTTTGTTGTTTTTTTTATTGCGACCGGGCCATATAGCATATAGTTTCCTACGTACTCTCGAGTATCAGGGAGATAAGGTCGACGTAGTTCGCCCCTCAGGACGAATCGCAGCTGAAGAAAAAATGTGAATCCCATGTGCAGGCTATACTGTGGGGAGAAAAAAGTTTAATCCCATAATGGGGATAAACTGCAAGTGTGGAAAAAGTCTGATCCCGTCTTCAGGACAAACTGCAAGTGTAGAAAAGTTTAATCCCATCTTCAGGATAAACTGCAAGTGTGAAAGGTTCAATCCCGTCTTCAGGATAACCAAAATTGAGAAAGGTTCAATCCCGTCTTCAGGATAATCGAAACTGTATGGAAGGTTTGGAATGAAGTAAAACCAGGTTGCTGGCTTGAAGTGTATGTTTCCCTGAGGGGCAGAAGAGCATGTAAAAGGGTGAAAGGGTTCAAAACTGGAATGACTGGTGATTTGATGATCAAAATCAGGATGTTTGTTTGATGGTAACTTTAGACATAGTACCGTTTCATGGTGTCCGAGTTGATAAGCTGTGGAAATTCATCGCCATCCATTTCCTGCAATCTGAGAGCACCTCTTGTCAATACTTCCTTGACAATAAATGGGCCTTCCCAGTTAAGAGTGAATTTTCCCTTAGATTGATCTTGTTTGCCAATGATCTTCTTTAAAACCAAGTCATGCTATTTGAATTTCCGTAGTCGGACTTTTCTGTTATAGGATCGTGCGATCCTTTGTTGATATAACTGACCATGGAAGATAGCCGCAGTTCTCCTTTCGTCTATCAGAGATAATTGATGATACTTGTCTTGTACCCATAGGTCCTCATCCAACTGAGCATCCATCAATACTCTGAGGGATTCCAATTCCACTTCTATGGGGAGCACTGCTTCCATCCTATAGACTAATGAGTATGGGGTTGCCCAAGTGGAAGTTCGCATGGAAGTTCTATAGGCTAATAAAGTCAGATGCAAGAGGTCAGGCCATATTTTGTGGTTGGCGAACATTTTCTGCATGATCTTTTTGATGTTTTTATTAGCCGCTTCAACAGCACCATTCATCTTTGGTCGGTAGATGACGGAGTTGAGGTGTTTGATGTGGAATTTTCTGCATAAATCCTCCATCATTTTGTTGTTGAGGTTCTTAGCATTGTCTGACACAATGACCTCTGGTTGTCCATATCGACAGATGACATTGTTTCTGATGAAAGCAATGATAACTTCTTTAGTAACCTTTGGGAAGGAAGCTGCTTCTACCCATTTGGTGAAGTAGTCAATCACGGTGAATATGAATCGATGTCCATTACTAGCTTTGGGCTCGATGGGCCCGATTACGTCCATTCCCCACATTGAGAAGGGCCATGGCGAACTCATATTATGGAGTTCCCTTGGAGGGGTGTGGATAACATTCCCATGAATCTGGCATTGATAGCATCTCTTGATGTGATCATCACAGTCAGCTTTGAGTGTGAGCCAATAATGTCCCGTTCTGAGAATTTTCTTGATAAGTAGGGGTCCGCTCATGTGAGGACCACATACTCCACCATGGATCTCATCCATGAGTCGCTGAGCTTGGTCTTTGTCTAAACATCTGAGGAGACCTAATCCTGCATCTCTTTTGTAGAGTGCATCTCCGCTCAGGTAGAATTTCATAGAAAGTCGATGAATCCGCCTCTTCTTAGTTAGGCTCGCCTCAGTGGGTGTAGATCCATCTCGCAAATACTCCTTGATATGTTGGTACCAAGGGTTGTGGATGGGAAGTAGCTCATCCGATACTTCTCTAATGTAATTCCCATAGATTGGGGCTTTTTTGAAGAGCAAACGTGATGCTTGGCATGTTTTCCTTGTCAGGTATGTAAACCAAGGAGGCCAACGTTGCTAATGCGTCTGCAAAATCATTCCTATTACGAGGAATGTGTAGAAAGGAGATTTCATCGAACTCCAAAGCCATCTGTAGAACTTGCCGATGGTAAGGCACCAAATGCAATTCTATGGTTTGATAGATTCCTGTGGATTGCTTGATTACCAATTCGAAATCCCCAAAGACAGTTAACCGCTTGATGCACATTAAACGGGCAAGTTTTAGCCCCATGATACAACCTTCATACTCAGCTGTGTTGTTGGTGCTGACAAACTGCTATTCGACTTTGGCGACGGATATTGTTCTCTGCATGCAGATATTAGGATCGCTTAGTCTGCTCGAGCCTTACAATTAACACTCCATCAAAATACATTTTCCACTCACGGCATGTATCGTCTTGATCGATGTTGTAATCGAATGTCATTACCCCTTCATCGGGAAAGTACGTTTTTAAGGGTTTATAATCCCTGCGTATGCGGCGGCGGTTGATCCGCAATTCCTTGACCTCTCGTGAGTTTTGCATCACGTGAGACGATGTCAAATTGTTTGTAGGATCAACCGCCATCCGGACGAATGACAATTCGATATGGGTTTACTGAACACATACTTGAGAGGATCCACGTGGGATATGAGATAGGTTGTGTGACCATGGAGGTAATGCTGTAACCTCATGGAAGCCCATGCTAAAGCACAACAAGTCTTCTTGATCAGAGTGTACTTGTGTTCACTGATGCTGAATCTTTTGCTGAGGTAATAGATAGCTCGCTCTTGGCCTCTATTTTTTTTCCCCCAGCATACAGCCCATAGCATTATCATTTATGGACAGGTACATGAACAGAGGAACATCATCCCTGGGAGGTACCAAAATAGGAGCATTAATCAACTGCTCTTTGATTGTGAGGAAGGCTTTCTGACACTCATCATTCCATTTCATGGATGAGTTCTTCCTTAACAATTTGAAGATAGGCTCACAGGTTGCTGTGAGTTGAGAAATAAATCTGCTAATGAAGTTGATCCTTCCCAAAAATCCCCGTATTTCCTTCTCTGTCTGAGGAATGGGCATTTCCTTGATGGCCTAGATTTTGGTAGGATCCAGTTCAATCCCTTTGTGGCTGACTAGGAAGCCTAGCAACTTGCCTGACTTAACCCCAAAGGCGCACTTGGTGGGATTCAACTTTAAGTTGTACTTACGTAACCTGTTGAAAAGCTTTTTGAGATGGTCTAAATGGTCATCCTCCTTCCGGGATATGACAATGATGTCATCCACATAGATCTCTATCTCCTTGTGCATTAAATCGTAGAAAAGAGCCATCATAGCTCTCTGATAGGTTGCCCCGACGTTGATGAGGCCGAATGACAACCGTCTGTAGCAAAAAGTTCCCTAAGGCGTGATGAAAGATGTTTTCTCACGATCTTCCTCAGCGGCCATAATTTGATGGTACCCCGTAAAGCAATCAGCAAAGGAGTACATACCGTATTGAGTAGTATTGTCAATAAGAATGTGGATAAAGGGCACGGGAAAGCTATCTTTAAGGCAAGCTTTGTTCAAATCCCGATAATCCACACAGACTTGCACCTTTCCCCCTGGTTTAGGAACGGGAACAATGTTGGATATCCACTCCGGATATGTAGACACCATGATGATGCCAGCTTGAAATTGTTTCACAATTTCTTCTTTAACCTTTAAACTCCACTCAGGTTTCAATCGTTTGAGCTTTTGCCTAACTGGCTTGAATCCTTCTTTAATGGGAAGGCGATGAAGAACAATGTCAGTGGAAAAACCCACCATGTCTTCATGAGACCATGCAAACACATCCTGGAATTGTGTTAACAGTGCAACCATGTCATTCTGCTGAGTTGTGGTAAGGTCTGAACCAATCTGGATTAACTTAGGGTTGTCTAAGGTTCCAAGGTTGAAAGGAGTGGTTTGATCAAGATTAGGTTTGGGTTTGTCTGTGACCCATTCCTTAATCTCTTGAGGTGTCTCAATGTCCTCTTGGATGTCCATCAAGTCTGATTCTAACTTTGCTTCAAAGTTACAGCCCTTGTGGAGAGAAGGCACCTCATCAGCAAGTACAGGTACATCTAAATTTAGAGTCCTGAAACAAAAGATGTTTTCACTTAATATATGCAACTGTTCGATCATACAAAGGTGTTAGCATGTACGTGATAAAATAATTGCTAGTGCTGTAAAGGAAAGCAAGCAATTAAAGTTATCTACATGGCATAGGGATTTTCTTCCCATTTTACCCTCGTCGACCAATGCATGGAGTGCTGCTCCAATTGTCGAGGGCAAAGTCCTGAAGGACTGCAGTGATGGAAGGATCGTCAGTGTCTTCCTTCTCCCGAATGATAACCATGACATCTGGGCAATCATCGTCTGGGTGTATCTGTTTGTATATTCATCATGAATAATGACGCGGATGCCTGCCATCATCAAGGCAAGGTCATGTTTACGTTTTCGTTCCTTTTCTTCCACTTCGGGATTAGGAATCAGCACCTCTTTAGCTTTGATTGGCACTAGTTTTGGAAATAGCTTAGCCATAGCATGGGCTGGCACCTTTACTGGAGATTGCATTAACTCATGAGGTAAAGGTATAGAAAATCACCGTGTGGTGGAAGCTTGAGGAACCTGCTCATGCTTATGAGGATTCCTATGTCTAGAACTAGAAGAATAGCCTAGCCCGGCTATTCCAATTTGACTGGACATTTAGATAGGGTGCTTAATACCCTGTTGATCCTTACCAAGCCCTTGTCCAGGTTGATGACCAAATAACATCATTTCTTGAGTGGCCGACATAACCTCGGCAGAAATCTTGGGTACGGGAAGTGGCGCCCCAATAGAATAGTATTGCGTGTTACTCACTTCCAAAGTATGGAAACTAGCTGGTTCAACTTATGAATTGAAGCTGATAATTGGTAGAATTCCTTATTCAGGACAATCCAGCTCAGCGTTGACAGTAACTAGACTGTTGTTGATGATGTATTTGAGTTGTTGATGTAACGTGGATGGAACAGCTCCAGCCATGTGTATCCATGGTCTCCCCAATAGCAGGTTGTATCCTGAATCTATCTTGAGGACGTGGAAGGATACATTGAATGTATTTGGACCAATCTCAATTGGCAATTCAATCTTTCCGACGACATTTTGTCAGGATCCATCAAAAGCTCGGATGACCGTATGGCTGCTTTGGATCCGCTTGAGATTGAAACTCATTTTTACCAAGGTGGCATAAGGACAAATATTTAGAGATGAGCCTCCGTCTATCAATACTCCTGTTAGCATATACCTAGAAGACAACACTGCGATGTGCAATGGCTTGCAATGACCGGTCCCTTCGGGAGGTATATCGTCATCAGTGAAGGATATCACATTGTTGTTGAAAATGTGATCAACCAAATGTTGAAATTTTCCATATTCACTGATTTTGGCAAGTAAGCTTCTTCTAAAACCTTCAACAAGATCTTCCGATGATCCTCAGAAGAGAAAACCAAATCCAGTATTGAAATCTGGTGTGGAGCTTCTCGCAAGCTTAAAACCACTTTGGCTTCATTATGACCCATAGTACGGAGGAATTTTTCAATCTTCTCCATGGGCAATTTCCCCTTTGCTTTGCAAGTAGGTTTGATGTGATAACCCGGAATTTCAAATAATCCAAATTTCATGAATAACTTTTTTTTATTTAATATTGACATTGACTATTAATATTGTACTGTGTATCTGTGATACGAGTATCAAGAATTAGTCAATTTGTGTATTGACTGAGAAATTAGAGTAGAGTTGTGCTTAATAGCTTTAGAAACCCTAACCCTAAGATCAGATAGGGATTCAGCAGAAATTACAATTTTAATAAGAGAAGCTAAGGTAACCTAATTAGAAATTAGGAATGAAAAATTAAATAACCTAAGGGTTATGATGCGGGAGAATATTAGTATATAAAATATATATTAATTCTAAGGGATTTATTCTATATATCTCGGTTAATTAATTTTATAACCTAATTATAGCAAGTCTAATTGAGTTAAGGAAATAAATGTGCATGAGTAAGAATTTATGTTATAATTGAGGAAATGAAAACCCTAATTAAATGATTTGGGTTGGATAAGAATTAAGGTATGGCACTATGTAAATTTTATAGCCCAAGTGTTGGCCCAATGAAATTGGTTAGAGGCCAAGCAATACATTAATTGAGTGGCCCAACTTTTAGCCCAATTGAGAGGGGGTATTATGGAACTTATGTATGCTAAATAAGAGATAAAAAGAAAGAATATTTAGGAGCATAATAAGGCCACATGGCCGGTTATTAGAGAGGAAAAAGGAAGGGGGAAGAATGTAATGATTGCCTACTTTAGTTGGTGAACAACTCCTACCTACTCCTCTTATGTGTCATCTTTTTATTTTGCCAACATATTTGTTCAAGCTTGCAAGCAACCACTTGGTAATTGAGTGGGAGAGAGAAGAGCTAGATATTTAGTAGATTAGGGATAGATATACCAAATATATCTATACTTACTTTTCCAACAATCCAAATCTAAGTCTTATCTTTTTTTTTCATCTTATTTTCTAACATAAACTAAGAAAGAAAGAGAGAGACAAGAGAGAGAGAGAGAGAGCTACCATTCAGCAGCTCCAAGAGGAAAAGGAGAAGAGAAGACTTTGATCTTCATACACCCAAGATCCATCTCATATTTTTGAAGGAGAAAGAAAATCAAGCAAAGGTATAAACCCCTTTTTGTTTATGTAATTTTTGACTACTATAAATCAAACCTTGAATCTATAGTTCTAAACTCAAAAACCATGTATATACATGTTGATGAGTGTTTTGTAGATCTACCCTTATTGGGTGTTGATTTTGTTGAAATCAAAAAGAATAGAAAAATAGAATTTTCCAAAAAGCTTAAACTTCAAAGTATGATCTAGCTTTTGATTTTTGAAATCTATGATAGATATTTGTGATTTATGTTCTTGGGATGCTAGATCTATATATGAAGGATAAAACCCCTTTGGAATCACTCAATTAGGTTGAATATTGAGCAAGTTATGGAATTTATCCCAAACTACTCAAAGCTAAGAAAACTGTTATATTAATAGTTTTGACCAACCACTTCCGGGTTAATTTCTGGGAGCTTAACATATCCAAATATGGATTGTGATAGATTAAAATTTTAGATCGGAAAGATACGAATCCAAAAAAAATTGACGGATCTTTAATTGGAGTTATAGATTTCATTTTATTTAAGTTTTAGTAAAGGACTCCAAAACTGCTAAAGGACAAAAGTAAACTGTCCAAAATTTTAAAGGGGCTGTTTTAGCCACTTAGTTTGTGAGATAAATTCCGGACTTTTGGGACATGAAAATATATGGTATAGAGTACATGCTGTCCAAAAATGAGCTCATTCCGACTTAAAACGACCAAGTTATGACCATTTCAATTTTTGTAATTTTCGGACAAAAATGGCTATAACCGGAGTTCTATAACTCCGATGGCCACAAAATTTAAACTGGAGGCCCATGTTAACACATATAAGATTGTGTCAACTGATGGGGATTTCTGGAGTTGAGCATGATGGGGCTAAATTCTTAAGCTACAAACTAGAAATGATTTTTGAAAAATACTAAAGGAGGTTGGAAAATTATGGAAAAATACTTTATGTGTATGAAATATATGTATATATGTTTGGACAAAGGATAGAAAAATAATAAGTTGATTTGGTGTTTTTGTGAAAAGGATATGGAATCCAGCTTGCTGGATTGAATAATTTATGAATCCAGTTTGCTGGATTGAAAACCAGTTTACTAAATTGAAAATATGTTGAATCCAGCTTGTTGGATTGCAGTTTAGATTGCTGGATTTGGAATTCAGGTTGCTAGATTTGGAATCCAGGTTGCTGAGTTGGCAATTTAGTTACTAGATGTAGAATCCAGGTTGCTGGATTCGTATTTGACTTATTAGATGTTAAAGATTAACTTATGAAATGAAAAAGGTAAGTGTTAAATCATAATGTATATGATACAGTGATTAAAGAATTATCAAAAGATGATAATAATGCTAATGTTGTAAGGTGTTATCTAATATTTAATTATGTGATTAAGTGTTAGATAATTGATTGATAAAGTAATTGTATTATGATACAAAGTGTGATATGTTGATTAAAAGACCAATCTTATTAATGATAGGTCTTACAAAAGAAGTTAACTTAAATTGCGTAGCAGTAGTCAACGAATCAGGCAAGTTCCCTAACTCAACCTTGAGTTATATTCATTCAATTATTATAGTGGTTAATTATTGCTAATTATACCACGTCTAGGGATTTATTGTTGATTATTCGCAGTTAGTGCGTGTTTAATAATTCAAATTGAATTACTGATTCAAAAAATATATATTTGTAGAATTACTGTTGTTGGATATTTATATCTGTAGAAGCTAGTACTGACAATACAGATAATTCTTGTTTATTATCAAATTATGTTGAGAAATGTCTTAGCCAATTATTCTGGTTAGACAAACATTTGTTAGAACTTGTTAGGTTAGAGAAGAGAAGAGAAGAGAATTTAATTATTATTGATAGATTAATGCCAGTTCTTTCGGCTAGATCGAAAAAGAAAACTTGATAGGTTTGAGAAGAGAAGAGAAGAGAAGCAAATAGAATTTGAAATCATAGTATTTCGTTGTTAAATCAAAATCTTGATTCTGAGACTGAGAAGAACAACCTTTTATAAAGGGAATATTTTTGATTGTATATTCGATCTTTGCGCGCGACTTAAGTATTATGCATAATATAGGGTACAAGGAGTTGGCCGGCTCTAAGTACTTGCAGAGGGGTACGATTTATTCTTTATGGTTATCTGCTACACCTAGGTATATATCAAAGTAAATCTTTGATATCTACCCGAAAAGATAAGTTCAAGATCTTGTGTGATCACTCAGCATAAATCTGGAAAATATTCTACTTTGCTATTTCGTAGAATTGATTCTTGATTATTCATTAGAATATCGTAGAAACTTTGAAAGCGTTGCACTCTTTCATCATTGAATTATTGTGTTGTATAGAATATGAGAAGACTTGTTATTGAATAACGATTTGTTCAGCTATTTTAAAGTTCCCCGAACTTTGGTTTCATTCTATCAAAATATATAGTTTGTTGTTTTGAATTCTTATACATTTATTGTATGCCTTAACTTACGGGGCAAATTAGTTGCTCACCCTTGCTAAATAAAACTTTTCAGCTAGGGACGAAGTTGCAGGAGGTGATGCGAAGGATAAAGGCAAAGGCATAGTTATAAATTAGTTATGTTGAACATTATTATATTTATGTTGTATTGTAAACCCTTTTTGTTATCTAAGGGGTATGTTTGTAATGTTAAGGTTAGCGGACCTGGGATTAATGTCTTAACAACATATGTTAATGTGGTATGTATTACTATTCATATATGAATGGGTAGTTAGATGCTATTATATTGTGGATCGTGAACACCAAACTCGGGGGTCAGGTAAACCGAATTTGAGGGTGTCACATTTGATAACCCGTTGAGGAAGGTACAGTGGATTTTCTTTCGATACAGTAGCAGTAGTATGAGACATGGATCCTTCAGCTTCTCCATAATTCCATGGAACTTTGTGCAAGCTGACAATAGGATGTTGTGGTCTATAAGGTAAAGGAATTGGCTCTGGTACGACCACTTTCAAAGGATTGTTAGCTCCTTTGAGTTGAATTGGTTGTATGGGAAATACTTTGACAGTTTCATCATCCACTTCGGAGATAACTACAACTGATCCCTTCCATTGGGTAGGGCATGCATTCCCACCCTTGAGTTGCACAGTGTAATCATCTGCTATTTGCAGGACACCGCTATCAATAAGATTCTGAATAAGATGGCGGAGTGCCCAGTATTCTTCTGTACTGTGACCGCGAGAATGTGAATGATATTGACACATTTCATCAGGATTGTACCGCCCTGAACGGGGATTGATGGGAGGGAGAAGGAATGTGATTTTTCCTTCATTAATCAACATTTGAAGTATCTCCTCCATAGACTGGCCCAGATAGGTGAATTCCCTTTGATTGGCAAAATCCCGACGGGCTTTAGCACTTGCTCTCTTTGCAACCTTATCCTCCATAGCTTCGCTTTCTGAAGGTGTTGATGGAGCATTTATAACAAATGGAAGGAGATAGGCATGCTCCTGCCTAATTAAATGGCGTGTGACTTGATGCTGGTGGGTCACCAGTTCTGCCAATTGCTCAATTTGTTTGCAAAGAGCTTTCATCTTTCGTTCCATGGTAAACTGGAACTTTACATAATCCCATTTGTCAACACCATCTTTGATGGGTTGGGATGATTCGCCGTTGGAACCTTGTACAAGTGCTCCAACTGATCATGTTGACCTCTTCTTCTTTGTGTTGAGGAAGAGGGTTGTCTTGCACATGAGGTTGATCTGGTTTGGTGACTACAATCTCACCGTTGTCTATCAGATCCTGAATCTTATGTTTCAAGGCCCAACAATCTCGAGTATAATGTCCGGGTGCCCCGACATGATAAGTACACTTCCGATTAGCATTAAAACCCCTGCCATTAGGGTTGGCTGGTGGAAGAAGATGTATAATTTTCTTCTAAGCAGTCAGAAGAGCAAGAATGTTCTCGAGCAAATCCCCTAAGGGTGTGAACGTCCGAGGTCGCTTTACTTCTCCACTTTTAGGCAATGGAGGGTTTGAAGATTGTGCTGGAAAAGGGGAGTAGTTTCTCATCTGCATAGGCATGCTTGGATTGCCTTTTTGTCCTTGTAGTATCAAGGAAACATCCTCCTCTTTCTTTTTATGGACCCTCCGGGGGTTGTTTCCATAAGATCCAGATTGGATGTGCTCGTAAATGCTTGACTTTAAGAGCGGCTAGGTCTTGAATTTTACTGGACTTCAATCCCATTTCAGCCATCTCGCCGTGTTTGATCATTTCAGAAAATGGTTTGCCAATACCAACTAGAACTCTCTCATAGAAAGGAGCTTCTTGTACATCTATGAAAGTTATGACCATTTTTGATTCTGTCATGGAAGAAATAACTTGAGTAGCAAGGCGCCTTCACCTTTGAGCGTACTCTCTAAATGACTCATTAGACTATTTCTTGACCTTGGTGATTTGATACCGGTCAGGAGCCATCTGAGATTGAAAACTGTATTTTGTGAGGAAGGCGTGAGCCAGCTCTTCCCAGCTATAGATCTTAAAGTTGTCTAATCTGGTATACCATGAATGGGCTTCTCCAGTCAGACTTTTCTGAAACAACTGCATTCTGAGCCTTTCATTTTCTACGTAAGACCCGAGTTCTCCAATGAACACCTTTAAATGTGTGTAAGGATCCCCTAATCCGTCATACTTTTCAAAATCAGGGGTCTTAAATTTCTCTAGATAATGCACACCAGGAAATATGCAAGGTCTGCATATGAAACACTGCCATGTGTTCCAATCCCTTTGAGAACGCAAATGGTTTCCTCCATTTGAAGGACCTTCTTCCTAATGTCACCAGTGTCTGGATTTCCTTTGAGATGGGTACCTTCAGGGTCTTTGTTGGTTGTATCCAACTGATGTTCTGGAATTGTGTTTTCCGGACCTTGAACTCCCCACTTGTGTAGAGGGATTACGTATATATAGGTATCTTCGTACCACAGTAGGCCAGTGCAATTCTTTCAGTAGAAACGACCAAGTCTGTGATTTGTTTACTCAATCCGTCAAATTCTTCTCGGGAAACAGGATTAGACTGTTCGAAAGAGGACATGATTGGTTGTAGGCTCGTAGCCTTTTTAGATTTTGACTGGGTAATAGGCCCAATTGCTTCCCTACGAAAGACTTACATAGTTTAGTCTTAGGGTAATATAAATGTTATCATAACATGTCTGTTTTAGGAATTTGTCCTGCCAAACCGGTTGTTAATTGATAACATGTCATGCATGCAAAGATATTCTTCATATTTTCCATTACATATGGATGAACATGGAATAAAATTACAAGTAAATGCTTTTACAAGTAATTGAAAATGGAAAGCATGAAGAAACTTTCCTCCGCGTTTGGTTTATCAGAGGTTGACCTATCTTAGGGTTTCTCTCATGGCTTTTCGGCATGAAGGTTCCCAGATCATCGCAATCTACTTGACGGGAGGTTAATCCAGGCGTTCAACTGGAGCGAATCTGAGTGGTGCCTTTCCTAATCCCCGGGGAATCATTCTTCCCATGAGTCCAGTAATCAAACACCGACAGGATAGCCTCCTGGTGGAGGGACCACACAACATACATTCACATACAACGTGTCTCACCGTTTATGCAAAATGATGACATGTGCGAAGCATTAATATCACAGATATATATTTAGTAGTGAAGTAATTAAAATGCATTCGTACACATTCATCAGATATGTAAATGCAACATTCACACACAAGCATATAATAATTTTGAAAAGCTTGTAATAGCGGCTTAAGCCCTCTTACTGGAGTCCCCAGCAGAGTCGCCACCTGTCGACGTTGGGATTTTTGAGTGTCCCTTTTCGTTACTTGTTCTTTGGTGTTCTCATGTTAATGTGAGATTTGTTTGAAAAAACAAGTGAAAAAGGTCTGACATGTATAATGTCGACGATTGGACTTTAAGAGTCGCTAGTTGGTGTATTTAACTGGTTGCACCAATGCAACCGAATAGGCTTGCACATTGACCTAGTAATTTGACACTGCTAAACGGGTCTGTGAAACCGAGATTCATTTTGGGTCCGGGGACTTGATTATGCGGAGGGAAGGTGTTAGGCACCCCCAGACATCCGTGTTACCACGGTGACCGCCACTTTTTAAAGAAATTGTTATATGAATGTGTGTGTGTGTGTGTGTGTGGATCAATGTGCAATTATTTGGAAGTAATGTTGTACCTCGTTCGCACCTATATACATAGGGTTTGAATTTATAGAAAAATTCAGTTTTAAACAAGATATGGCAATGACGTTTTGTAAAAGAGGTTTTTTCAAACCATGTGCTCAATAGTAATTAAGGCCTTTGATACTTCCATTTTATTATTAAATGTCCGGCTTGTTTGATTTTATTTTTGAGATGCGAAGCATTCTCGAGAAAATAATATACAGCAGTGTCGAACTCCTTATGGGCATGACAATCATCCAAGGAAATTCAGACATTGTAAAATAATGTACAAGTCACTTACAATTTGAAAAATGTCCATCATGGAACCGAATCTAGATTCAAGAATCCGAACTCATGATCACATGATTCCTAGGCTCACATGATAATGCAATTTGTATGGAAAGCGATGGCGATTATATATATAGAAAGTCAGTAAATATATATATACATACATGATCAACCACCACGAAGCAACTCCATGGGGATCGAAAATATAAATATATAAAAGCGGTTTATATATATATATATATATATATATATATATATATATATATATATACATGATCAGCCACCACGAAGTAAACTCCAGGCGGGAGGAAATATAAATAAAGCTGTAAAAGCGATCAACTGCCACGAAGTAAACTCCAGGCAGGACAAAATGTAAATAAAGTTGTAAAAGTGATCAACTGCCACGAAGTAAACTCCAGGCAGGACAAAATACACTGGATGTAAATCCAGGCTCATCGGATATGTCCGAAAGCAATTATATATATATATAAAAGCGAATACGCATATAGGATGTAAAATCCAGTGCTCATCGATGATATATCTCCATAACCATATATATATATAAGTATATATATATATATATATATATATATATATATATAAGCGATTTAAACGCACTGATGTAAAATCCGTGCTTATTAGGCAGTAGTCTGACCACGCTTTCTATATATATATATATATATATATATATATATATATATATATATATATATATATATATATATATATAAGCAATTAAATGCTCTAGATCAAGTTCAGGCTCAATCGAGGCATAACTCGATAATGTTAGTCCATATATATGAAATATATACATATATTAGTTTATATATACAGATGTAATGAAAACCACGGACCGAAGTCCGGGAAAACGCACACAACATGACTCTTAATGTGTATAATAGTGTGTGCTATATGAGAAGAAGGCTTTATAAAATGTAAGAAGACTTACAGTGGGCTGCCAAAGTAAACTTCTATGACTTTAAATGGATAAGCACTCAGCTCCCGCCGGATAAAAGATAACTATATGTGAGCTAACTAGTGTTTAAAGAAGAGGAAACACTTAAAAGATGTGTATGCAGAGTAAAATGGACAGGGCTTCCTCACCTTTTTCCTTCTCTCCCTCTCCTCAAATGGCTGACCCAAGCCTTGTATATATAGACGGATGGCCGCAGGTACACCTGCGATAGCCGCAGTTGTACCTGCAGCTGGTCGTGGTGGATCCGAGCCTCGCGGGTCCTGTCATCTCGTAGTACATGCACTCATGCACTGTAATGTCCGTTCAAATTTGTATAACTTCAATTCAAGCATCCGAACGAGGTATATCTGACCTTCTTCGGACCACTGGTGTCGAGAGTTACGCAATGACATGGATTAGAGGTTGTACGAAGTTAGGAAGAGGGGTCTATGCCTATGGTCTTTAAGCTTCAAATTCTATCCAAAGTACTACCACATGTAATAGTCACTGGGGATTGTCACTCCTTGGTTCTTATGGGACATTATTGGATGGATGTATGTATGAAGTGTTGAGACAACGTGCCATTTGTCGAAGGAACAAGATGATGTTTGTCTCCTCGCCGGGGTTATTGCCGGTTTGAGTTGTAAGTAGATGTTGCTCAGGGTTACAGCTGAGATTGGACTACTTATTGGTATGCCGCGATATCATCTTGTTGACGTGGTAAGATGACGTTGTGACTCCTCACCGGGGTTATCGCCGGTTTAAGCAGAAAGCAGACATTGCTCAGGGTTACATCTGAGATTGGGATGCTTGTTTGTATGCCTCACTGTCATCTAGATTGAAGCTAATCACATGTTTGACACAAGCATTTCTGGGGTTATCGCCGGAACTGCAATGGCATCCCTTGGGGCTATCACCAAGGATGGTGTTGCTACTCCCAGTGTTGTCTCTGGGACTGGAACTGAATGTCGCGGTGTTATCACCGAGACAAAACTATCCTCTCCGGTGTTGTTGCTGGTCTTTTGATCTGCATATCTTGGGGTTATCTCCGAGATCGGAAATGACATTCCCAGTATGTGTTCCGGGTTGACATGATGTTCCCGATTTGTGTTCTGGGTTGGAACTGAACTTCCGGTGGTATCCGGGATGGATGTAAGCTGTCTTTCAAGGTTATCTCCAAAAGACGAATCTACCCTCCTGCAATGTTAGTAATTGGAGCGCAGAAAATTTTGAGTGTCTACAGTATGTCCAGACCGGTACTCCTCACGTGGAAAGTGAAACACCCTATATTGGAACCTCTAATGTGCTGACTTAAATGCGTACTTCAGTCTGTCCATCCTAACCTTCTTATCTCTCACTTCACCTTCTAACTCACCTGTTAGCTTATCGGCCTGAACACGGTCTCTCCTCTCATCTCCCCAGAATTTAGTAATAATTTGCTTGTCAGTTTGGAGACTCTAAATCCTCGACTCTAACCCATTAATGGTATGCCCCAAGTGGGTCCTAATAGCTTCTTTCTCATCCTCCAGTCTATCCACCTTCTGGTCTGATGCCCACAGCTTGTCAGCCAGATCCCCGTTCCTAATTATCAAGTGGTGCACCAATGCCTCAAGCAATGCTGCAGCTTGCTGCTCCCCCTGATACAGCTCCTCAAACTCATGGAACTTGTCATCCAACTCCGTAATCCTATCCATCAACTCATCCAACAAAGTATCCTCAGGTGCTTCTTCGGAATCCTCCTCAGGCTCCTCTCCCTCTTCAGGATACTCCTCCAGGTCCAGAGTCACCGTTTGCCTCATTATATAAAGCTCGTGTACAATCATCACCAATCGCTCACTCTCACAACGTGGATATCTCTAACCTCCTCCTCTTCTAACATCATTCAAACAAGATAAAATAACTCGGTTAGTATTTTAAAATAGATGTTTTTGTGTTTAGAAAAAAAAATAGATTCGACACAACCCCTAGAACTCTACGTGAGTTCAGCTCCATATTTTCTCCACTAACTTCCCTAAGGTTATAGTCTAAGGTTCCCCACCTAAGGTTTATAACCTATTTCTTTGATACCAACTTGTGACGCCCCCAAATCCGTGTAACATTGATTATAGGAGATGGTGCTCACGATACACATACATAACCATCTAACTACATAAACTCCGGAAATAATAATAATAATAATAATAATAATAATATCTTTTACATATCTATTCAAATAAAATCCCAAGTCTTTACAACCTTAAATAAACTGAAACTTTAACTTAGTGTTTATCGCTACATTACATCATATGCCGAAATATAACTTATTACATAAATAACTCTCATCATTTCATCTTAGACTTTCCCTTGTCCTTGCCCAAGCCCTCAGTGTTATCAGCTTTAACTGAAAGGTTTAAGCAAGACTGAGCACAAATTTCCCAGCAAGTATATAAAGTAGTTTGAGAACATACATCAGAAGTAAAAGCATTAGTATGAATATTTCTCAACAGTTGAAATAATTATCAAGAGATAAACCGGAATATCAAGATAAGAGTTCTGGAATTCTCAATAGCATACTAAGGGGGGTTAGATACCCTGAATATTACTTTGTTTCATCGAAAACCATTAGACGGTTTAACAATCAAATAGATTGTAAACCGTCTCTTTAAGTACTCCAAGTGATCAGCCTATCGCACCCTACATTGTGCACAAGTATAAAGTTTAACTGCATAAGCATAAATGGGAATATATTCCCGACATCTGTTTGTCCGATTATTCAGGTTGTTCATCTTTGTATTCATGCGGGACCTCACCAAAGCAATTTGGATTGGTAAACATTAAATAGCTTCAAAGGATTTGAATTGTTCAAATGTTGTATCATTTATCATCAATAATATCTAGCCGAAACAAAAAGCCAGAAAACTTCCTTGGAAATAGTTCGTTAAAGAAGTAGAACTTTAAAGTATAGCAGTTGTAATAATAATTGAGTAATCATCAATAACGCTTGCAAAGAAATTGTTGTTATATAACTTTACGACAAAGGAACTTGTACAAAAAAGTAAATAGCACAAGTCCGTTACTAACCCTCACTGCAATAACAATGAGTAAGGATTGAATAATTTGCTCAATAGAATAATTGCTCACGTTAAGCAATTTGATTCTCGAACACCACTTCGAACTGTAATGGTTCCCTTTTATTTTAATAAGATGATTAAACTCACACGTATTCAAATACAATTCAATTACATAACATGTTGCTACGTATAGGCCACGTGGTTAAATAAAAGAATTTGGGAAACATAAATTTGTGACATTTTATGGACCAAAACCTCCATCAAAAATCTGCATAAAACATGCTTAGAGGTCTCAAGTCGGAAAACCTTATTTTCCTTTTTTGACATCATATATTTAATTAAACTCATTTATCCATATAATATCATTTATATGAAAAATACCAAATCAGTCTCAAAAATATTTCTTTTTTGGGATTTTGCAGAATATAGTCCCACATTGAACATATAGTTTTTTTAAGAATTTTTAAAATCCATCTACTATTTTTAAATAGTCCATAATAGCCAAATATTCTCATATTTTTCATAACTCGAGATTAGCTCCAAAAATTCTGAAATTTTTAAGGTTAGCTCTTGTTATATACATGTACTTCCAGTAAATATTTCGTAATATTTGGACTTATACCCAGAGAGTTATTCGGGTATCTTTTCAAATAGTGTCCTTAGCCGTAAAATCCATAACTCTCAAACAGTATGGCCAAAAGTTCTCAAATTTTACAGGACCTTCATATCTTCTTATATTAACTCTCCAAATATTTTCGGAATTTTTAAAGTACAAAAAAGTGGACGAAAATGCCCTCGAGATAGACTGATCCAAAACAGTCCCAAGAAAGACATAAAATTTTCGTTTCTTGCAACTACTTTTGCAATTTTATTCCCACTAATCTATAGATGATATGACCATGATACTTGGACACAATAAACTTCATACAGCAATGTATTTTACAAAAATATAACATTCATGAAATTTACACAATAAGACCACAAACCAGATGCCTAAAAAAGCGTGCCAGCATTGGTTCTATACTTAGAGAAATTCTGGAAATTTCCAGAATTCTACAGATTTTTATTTCCAACATGCATGCTTAGGATTTTCATAAATTTCTCAATTTAACTCCTTTTCTTATGAAATTTGGATAGGTTGTACCTCATCCTACATACTATTTTATAAAATTATTACATACACTAATCGGGTCATAGAAATCGTGAATCTAAGGCTCCGAAAAACCCGAAAATCACAGATTACACTTTTTAACCAACTTTGACAAAAATCATGATTTTGATTCTAGCATGCATGGATCAATTCTTACTGTCTAGATCATCTCCTCTCACATATTTTCACATTTCACAACATCAAACTTCAACAAATTTCCACTTTTTGATTAATGTAGCATCTTAGAGGCATTTTATCAAACGTAGAACATGCATTGCTTAATTCTTTGATTTTCTGTGAATTTGATGCATGATTAACCCATAACTTTTATTGTTAACGATTTATAATCATCAAACAATAGTAACATGGCAATACAAAGCCACAACAAATCATTTACCAATTCTATATGCATTTTCTTCTCATTTTTCTTATATAAAAAAAATTATGTTCATGAATTACCTTTTGATGAATTCCTTCTTGGTTTAATCTGATGCTCCTTCTGTTCGCTTGTCAAATCCTCAATAATCCTCCAGAAATCGTACTAACTCTCTTAAGCTCACAATTTTCTATCGGTTAAGAAGTTTTTTAGCAAAAAGGAATGGTGTTTTGAGTGCGAAGTACTTACAGAAATTACTAACATATGAACCCCCACCTTTTCAATCCCCAAGTCATCAATTGCATCCAATTTAATCCCATTCATAAGTTTCATCACTTAATAAAAAGAAAGTGGGAGTTGAGAAAATGAAGAGATTTTGGGTATAAAGAAAATGAAATAGTCCCTCTTCTTCAATTTGGTAATACACGTAATATACTTTTCTATTTTGTCCCAAATTAATAGTCTCATGGGTCCCATCAGTTCAGCTGATTTTTATTTTAAAAATATATTATTTTAATCACTTAATCAATTAATAAGCTATTTGACTATTTTACCCTTCGTAGCCAAACGTGTTCGATACTTATATCGATTCCTACAAAAGTCAATGTTCCAGACGTCATGGGACTATCCGTTTCATCAAAATAATCTCCAAAATTCATGGTTGATTTTTCCCCCAAAAAAGTTAACTGGTTGACTTTGACCAAAAAGTTAATCATGACACATTTTCGTGGTTACAGACTAAGCTGAAAAATTTCGACATTCCGGACTCGAATACGCAGTCCGCGTCTCTAAATTCTGCTATGAACTCCAGCTCATGATTTAATACCTATAACGCACCAAAATTCGGTCTATCTTCACACTCGGATTCCGTACGTCACGAGTACATCATTCATCTAAACATACATCATTATATACTCAAATATAACAACATACATTCTAATTTCCCAGGTTCTAAAACCTTATAACTCCTTTCATTACAAATAATGATAATTACATTATTCTTTACATCTTACACGAGTGACTTTCATCCGCCACTAAGGATACATAACAGTTCATTAAACTAATCTAAAGTTCATTTAACTTATTTTATATTACAAGTCTTCGCTTGATCTTCTCGCTCATCCACAGTCTGAAGGGCACTTCATCTGGATACCGTCAGCTTGATCTTTACGGGATCCTTAAGTTCTTCTAACATCGTTCGCTGAAAATGTTTTTCATTTAAAGCAACTGTGAGCATTCAATTGCTCAACAAGTCATAGCAGTTGAACAAACAACTTCAAGAATTCAAACATTCTTTTAAGACTTCAATAACCGAACAAGGTTATGAAACAACTTGAATAATAGGAATAATCTCGATTCCTATCATTTTAAAATAATATTCACTTTCATTTTAAAATACTTTCCGTCTTTTACCTTTTTCATACACATTCTGTCTATCCAGAATCATTAGCAAGAACTTAACAATAACGGATCATGTATAAATGGAGCATTCTTTTATTGAACAGTTAAATCACAGAACAATTCATCTTATAGAAACACCGAAGTGTTCACATTATGGCTCAAGGCCTCATACGTTCTACCAACTTGTAAAAATATCGCACATTCGCACATAGACAAAACTTCTAAAGTTTAA
This sequence comes from Panax ginseng, assembly GCA_020205605.1. Taxonomy (NCBI): domain Eukaryota; kingdom Viridiplantae; phylum Streptophyta; class Magnoliopsida; order Apiales; family Araliaceae; genus Panax; species Panax ginseng. The sequence goes on along the minus strand of CM035131.1, from coordinate 74,991,139 downwards.
CATCTGAGAAGTTTAAGAAACTAGCATTCATTTAAAATATGAATGAAGTTAAGAAACTTGCCTTACGCCCAGATACAGCTTACGTCGAACTGCTCATTTCAATTCCTATATAACATATAAAAAAACACCACATACACCAATTAGTCATACATATTTTACTTATGCATTGATTTGCTTAACTTTACTTCTTAGGGTTCGCGTTCTTGCAACCTAAGTTTACGCGACCACTTTCATTACCGTTCTATGGCTTCAAGACATACGAAGGTGTCTTACTTATACATTAATCATCTTTGATGTTTTACATTCTTATCTTCTTCTTATAACTTCTCTAGGACTCATCACACATCGTTTCTCTTCTAGTAGTCCATATGGCACTCTGAGTTGTTTCCCACAAACAACCACCAAACAAGTTCCCGTCTCATCTACACTGTCATCACAGTGAGTTAGATCAGTTGCCAGTTTTGTATATACCTTCACTCTCTGAAGGAATTATTTAGCCCAACTCCCATATGTCAACCATCAAAGGTTACTATTGTACCACAACCTAAACTTATCATAATTTATCTTAACCATTAACTATAACATTCGCTAAGTCAATTTCTCATTCCTTATGGCTTCCTGGCAACTAAATGCCACACCTCAGGATTCACTCTTTTTCGTCTAAGTCATACAGTCTTTTGTATACTCAGAGCGATCATTCAAGTTAATCATTACTCAGCTTCGTTACGTTTAACGTCATTGTCTTTAATTCAGTCTTTTACCATTCATGGTTTAATCATTGATCTTCATTATCTTACGGTCAAACCATATATGGGGTGTAGGTTCTATCCGCTTAATATTCACGTACACTCAACTTTCACATTGGTTAAAATGTTCCATACTTACAATTCATTCTATCATTTTCTATCCAAATCACGATCGTCTTTCATTAATCTTATTACCGTTCGTTACAACTTTCTTGTTACCATTTTTATCTTACGTAATACTTTTGTTATCCATTACCTGAACCCCATGTTCATTACTCTTTCTTAATGTCAAACCATATTGTTCGTTGTATGCTAAGACTGCTTGCAAATGCGTTACGTTTACATTTATGTTTATTCTCTTCTTGATCTTTTAATCTCTTTCGATCACTTCGTTCAACCTGTACTAAAGGTTTAATTCACTTGTTTACGCGTTATTTTAGGTGAACTACATGCTCATATTTCTTTCTTGCACATCCCACAGTAATTGAGCACTTAAAAGCTCATCACTGGCTTTTTCCCTGCATCGGCACCGCGGCGCCGGGTCCCTCTTTATCACTTGCATTACAGTGTCTAACTATCGAGTCTAGCACTGCGGCGGCGCCTCCCAAGGCACGGCTCACGCTGTGGTGCCAATCTTCATCCCTGAAAAATTTTTTACATCTTAAATCCAATTTGATACTCTTACTTCACGCTTCCATAACTTATTCGTTATAACTCAGAACGAGGTCATTCCAAAGCCATTCTCTTCCTTATCTTATGTAATTCAATACCCCTCAGATAGAACTTCATTCTGAATCCATTAACGTGCCATTTGATTGGCTTGATCTTCACCCTTCGTTCATTTTACGTTTTTAATGCTCCTCGTTTGTTCGTCCGTAATTCAGTCATCTGAACTCGGAATTCATTCATTCTTTAGTCCACGACTCACGTTTTCTACATTCTTTTAAATTCTTATGAAACCCTACATGTTCGGGTTTATTTACTAACTTTTTAATTCTCGTTTGTCTTTTATGAAATTTTTACCATAACTTTGTTATTGCTAAGTTTTAATCCATTCTTCATGAACGTTTCTACCGTTCCTAACCAAGCAATAAGCATCTAACATATACACGATGATTTTAAACTTGTCCATCAACAACAATTATCCTACGATGGTTTTTAATTTGTCCATCAACAACGTTCTTCGTGTTCTTCGCGTGATCTTCGTGTTCTTCGTTCATTCTTCATTTTAATCGATATTTTGGATTACGATTTCACTTTTTATTAGAATTTGATGTTATAGAACACCATTCCTTACTTATTTCACCTACTTAGTTATATAATCCACTCGGATCGTTCTAATACGAATCTTATAATTCCTTAAGAAATTTATAAACTAAACTTTTAATTCTTATTTCTTCATTTTCTTACGATTTCAACCATATGAAATCATTCCTAACATCATTTACTTCTCATTCTTATTAAGTTATGTTATTAACATATAGGACTTAAAGAGAAATTAATTTCGACTAGGTTTTAGGTTACCTCTCTTCTTTATTTTTCTTCCGCTAAACAAAGCCGACGATTCGCAAGCTTTTCTATTTCACGCTCACCTTCGATTTGATTATCCACACTCATTCTCTTCCTTCTTCTCTCTTCATCTGAACCCTCTCTCTAAGGTGTAGGATTTTCAAAATCCCATTTAAATGAATTAAGCTTACTATTTATAGAAAACCAAGACTAGGGGCGTTTTAGTCATTTTGCCTCTCAAACCTCCATACTATTCACACCTCTAAACTATTCCCACCTCCTCAATACACCTCCTTACTATTCACGAAACTTCCCTTGGAAGTTTCGTGGTTCCGTCTTTCGGGTTTCGTCCGACAGTTTTAAAAACTGCGATTCTCGGAATCCAAATATTTTTGGATATTTCGTCTTTCCTTTTCCGATTAACTTTTACGTATTCTTCGAATTTCCGAAAAACTAAAAAATACTTTTTGTTGTTAAGCGTTTTCCTTCACATTTTCCCCTAACGTAACTAAACGAATAAAAAGTACATAATAATACTGTTCGTTGTTTTTATTTCGTCCGATTCCTTTACGTTTTTCGAGAAAAACTTTTATCTTCTTACTTAACTTTTCATGATATATTAGCATCAAATCTTTCGACAAAATGTCATTTCGACATACCGAACTCTCGAAAAGGCTTAGGTTATTCAAACCCTATCCCTTAGGTTTCATCGGGTGAATAGAACCTATTTCGTCTTTTTCCCCGAAAATACTTTTGTTCCCAATTTTTTTTTTATTTTTGACTTGAAAATTATTACTCGTTCAGTCTAGCTCGTAGCCAAAATCCTCCAAACTTATAATCATCCTGGGTTCTAGAACGATTAATAAACAAATAGCAAATAATATTATTAATAAAAATTCATTTTATTAATAACTAATTCTTTAAACTTAAATTATGGATGATCCAAATTTCCGGGTCGTCACACTCTTCCCTCCTTATAAAAATTCCGACCTCGGAATTTCTTAAAACCACACCCTTACCTGGGTCATCACATTTACCCCTTCTTTAAATAATTTCGTCCTCGAAATCTTAGCTTACCCTTCTTCTCAACTTCCCTTCAATAGAGTTCTTATCTTTCCATCATTCCTAACCTCAATAACCTATCAAGAATCATGAAGTAGAAAGAATAACAAGGAATATAAAATTTCCTTTTAAAACATTTCATACTTTTGCTGAGGGGTCAAATCGACCATGAACTCTTACTAGGTTTAATAGCATGACGTCAGTAACCTTTCTTCCACTACGGTTTACAATCACAAAGAAAGCAAACTACCTCTTACCCATCGTATACCCTATTTCGGGATATGTTCACCTCAGACTTAATCATTAGATTCTGCACCAAAATAATTTGATTTGGAACAACTTCTTCAAAGAAAGCTCGATTTTCTTTTAAACATGACATACAATTTGTCTAGCTGAATCAAGTAGATTAGACCATACCAATAAATTGGTTATCAACGTAGAACATTCGTCTAGTCAACTCAATTGACATCGATTACTTCTTTAAATTCTTTTTCAATACATCAAAACGTTTTATGCTGTCATGATACCGTACTTTTCACGGTACATTGAGGACTTCATCAGTTTATGACTTCGTCATTATACATCATACCATAGCGGGTTATTGATCCTAAGATCACATCCAACACTAGGTTCAATTGCATTAATAACTCCATCTTTTTACCATTCTTGCATCGAATGCACGAATGATATAAAATTCATTTTGATATTTCAAATCAATTTTTGTCTAGCGGAAACAATTAGCATAGACATACCAAGAATAGTTCTTTTAAAAATCTATTGGTTCCAAAAGTTGAACCAATTCTTTCATTTTCAAAATACGAACACATAAGCACGATTTCAATAAACTTTGAAATCTAGCATAGCTAGATGACTTGGAATATCCTATTATCCATCTTCCTTCATTGCCTTACTGCGACAATACTTAATCTTCTCTAGTACCTTCAATACTAAGACTACTGAAAATAACACATTTTCGGTCTAAACATTCCTATATCTTAGTATAGTCCATCAACTTACCACACATTATGAGTTCAGGAACTTTTCACAATAATATGAGTTTAAGAACTATCCAGACAGACTATAGGGGTCCAATCGCTGAGAAGTTCAAAAACCTACCATATCATTATGAGTCACGAACGTACCATAAGTATGAGTTTCAAGAACTCGCACCTACCTTATCATTCTCTACCTATCAAGTATATTTATGAGAAAAGATTCACCATCTCATCATATACATCTTAACAGCGTGACCAATTCTAATGATTATCCCTGTAATAAGCTAAGAAGTTGTTACACCAAGCACAAACCTCTGCCCATAACAAAGGTTCACACAACTCAGCTATCACATGAGTCCTCAATTGAAATTTTACAACTTCTAAACCTCTCTTTACTAAATAAGAATTTTCTTTAATTCATATACTATCCTTCACAACTCAATCTGAGTTCTTCTCCCCGTACTACTTCGTAGTACTATAAATCATTCATCGTTTAATAGCTCATCTGTTACTACGAGTCACTATGATCAAGTCGTGATCTTCTTATCCTTCTCTCTACGATTATAGTCTTAGGTACTCCTACCTAAGGTTTATAACCTATTAGCTCTGATACCAACTTGTAACACCCTGAAATTCAGGTCTATCTTCACACTCGGATTCTGTACGTCATGAGTACATCATTCATCCAAACATACATCATTATATACTCAAATATAACAACATACATTCTAATTTCCCAGGTTCTAAAACCTTATAACTCCTTTCATTACAAAAAATGATAATTACATTATTCTTTACATCTTACACGAGTGACTTTCATTCACTACTAAGGATACATAACAGTTCATTAAACTAATCTAAAGTTCATTTAACTTATTTTATATTATAAGTCTTCACTTGATCTTCTCGCTCATCCACATTCTGAATGACACTTTATCTTGATACCGTCAGCTTGATCTTTACGGGATCCTTAAGTTCTTCTAACATCGTTAGCTGAAAATGTTTTTCATTTAAAGCAAGTGTGAGCATTCTATTGCTCAGCAAGTCATAGCAGTTAAACAAACAACTTCAAGAATTCAAACATTCTTTTAAGACTTCAATAACCGAACAAGGTTATGAAGCAGCTTGAATAATAGGAATAATGTGACGCCCCCAAATTCGGGTCTCTTCCAACCCAACATATGGTGCTACACGGTGCTACAGTTCACACAAATATTCAATTCAAATGCCTCAAAAGAATGAATATGTCTTATAAATATTCCAAAAATAATACTAACTTTCCTCAGGTTCTTTATAACCGTTACATTCGTTCTTATCATAATATTAATTATTATCATTACAAATCTATACTATTACATAAGTAACCTACATGTTCGCTTTAGCTTCTTCTTTATCCTTGTCGAATCCTTCGATCCGTTCGGTCTAAGCTGCATTCATATGGTTCAAGCAAGAGTGAGCATAACAAGCTCAACAAGTACAACAATTTTTTTTAAACGACATGCTTGAAACATAGGAATCGTATATCTTCAGTAACTGGATAATAGTTACGAAGTACTATCAATAATTCAAAATAGCAATTCTTTTCCTTCAAAACGTTTTACAATAACAATATTCAGTAAAACATCAATTTTGGTCCAAGACCATGAGCGCTTCATAATTTCTTTGAAAAGGACAACCCGATACTAAGTCCGTAAGTCCGACATATCTTACGAGCACTTCTGGGTGATCAGCCCATAGTACTCTATGTTGATCAACATTACATTCATTAAACGTATGTACATTTAAGTTTTGGCAACCTCACGTGCCCATCGAATAATCGATGAAAATACATTTGTGCAAAATTGATGCCATCATCCCATCAACATGAGATTATAACTGAGCGAGCAATCATTATGTGGGGGATTATTACAAGAAAATACATTGACGTTGGTCATCTCCTTAATCAGAACATGTTACGATACATTCGGGGGAGCACTACAGGAAGTATACCACATGCCTCGATTGTTGCTCATTTATGTGCTTGAGCAGGAGTTAGATGGACTGATGAACAGCTGCAATACCCAAGTCAGGATATCACTCATGCTACGATAGCAAAATATGAAGATTGGGCAAGAGGTACCCCACACCTAAGGGGTAAGTGTAACAATCCGAAATTTTAAAGTATAATTTAAATATTTATTGAGTTATATAAATATTATTTGAGGTGTTTATTGTTAAATAAATATTTTATTGATGTGATGGTTGATGAATCCAAATGTATTAGGGAATTTTCTAAATTAAATTAATTTATAATTTAGAGGTTTGTATTATTACATGAGGTGTTATGTTGTTGTGTTGATTTAATAATTTAGATGATATGTTAAATTATTAAATAAAGTTATAATGAAAATTATAATTTGGTGATATTTGCTAAAAGGCTATATTTAATTAAAATATAGTATGTGATTAATTTAATAGGTTAATGTTGGATATGAAAATAATATGTGATTATAGTTTATAAACTAAAGTGTTTATTAAAATAAATTAAAAAGGATTTAAATTAGTTTTTGTCAAACAAGGCTTAAGTATCTTAACTCTTTAAAATTTAAATGGTTTGCCAAACAAGCCTTATGATAATTAATATAATATAATATATACGTTATTGGTTGTAACTGATGAGGCTTATTATGGCCCTATCAGTTTTATATCTTTGTTATTATGCATACTAGTTGGTCAGTTGAATATTGGCAATATCGAGAGAGAGTTTGAGAGTGAAACCTGAGAAATTGTTTGGAATTGCAAGATTATGCAAGCTAATTTGAAGGTATTTCTTATACAACCGTATTATATATATGTATATGTCTACATATGTGAACTATGGCAAAGTTTTGCTATGCTCTGTGTATATTTTTTTTGTGAATTTTGTTATGAAATATAGTTATGGTGATTATACATGCTATAATGATAGAGTTTTTGTTTAAATAAGAGAATTGGATGCTAAATTCGTTTGACAGTAGGAAGAAAATTTGTCAGTATATGTATTCTTTGTATGGCTTAGGTAAGTACTAATTTAGATGGTCAATTCTTTTGTTAAACTGTAAATTGAAGCTTGTATATGTTAGTTTTATGTGATACGAGCATAAAATAATTTGAATGAGATGATTTGGTCATGTATTGAATTCACAGTGATGATTTTGGGATGAATATCAAAAAAATGGAGTTTTATATAAAAAACATAAAATTTGAGAAATTACAGTAGTGTAATTGCTGTTAAGTTGTTCTATATTGATAAATAAGTGAGGAAACATGTTGTAATGGTGTTGTATCATTTGTATATGTTAATTTTACTGTTTGATGGGTGAAATTCGTGTTAGTTGGCTTAAGAAAAGTGTCGTGGCTTTGTTTTGAAAAAATCTGGTTCGTAAGTCATCATGGCAAGAACCCTTAAGATACCTTAAGCGCGGTATGACTTCCTATATATAAAACTTCATGGCACATGAAAGTGCCCATTTTTTTAGATTACACCAAGTCCGCTTATTCTTCTGCAGACTTTGGTTGTTCGTTGTAGCTTAGCTTAAGGGTATGGAATGTGAGAATCATGTGGTTTATGAATTCAAAATCTTAAAAAAATGATTAGTAAATCGAGAATGCGTTATGTGGTAATTTAGTATACAAAATGAAAGTTAGACAAGTGTTGCGAAGTAAAACACTTAGAGTTTCTGAAATGTGAATGGTAATGAACATGTTATGATATGTTAGCATGTCTAATAGGTATTGTGGTTCTAAAATTATGTGTAGGTGATCGTGAGTTTAACTTTATAGCTTACGCTCAAGGCAAGTTTTCTAACTCTATATTTACATTGAGAAAGTCTCTAAACTCTATCTTTTACATTGAGAAAGTTTCTTAATTTTTTATTTTCGTTGAGCTAGTTCCATTATTACATTATGAAGCTCTATTCTTTGATTGAGCAAGCTTTCTATTTCAATTGTTGATTGAATAAATCAATCGTCCTAGTTCATTCGAACTAACTTTAACTCTAATGTTATTTGAATTCTCATTTTTTTGATTCATTCTAAATTGTTTATAGTTAAGCAAGTTTCTTGAATTCTATTATTGTATAATGAACGCAGTTTTTTTTTTGAATTCTCGTTTCTATTATTGAACTGTTTTAATCCTTGCATGAATTTAATATCATGATGGGCAAGTTTTTAGTTCCATCTTGCTATTAGTTATTGTATATACAGTAAATTCATTTCCAATGTTATAAGACTCTAACCTTAGCTTATTTATTTTTCAAGCAAAGGTTAACCATTTTAGTCATTTTATTGAATACTTATGCTCTATAGTTATTTCATGCATGAGTTTGATATGTATAACCAGTTCATTTATGATTCTTAGTCGTTCTATGTCATGTTGGTATTAAACCCCTATTATGATTCTCAAACACTATTAATTCAACTAGTCCTCTAGTTGATGTTCGTTAAACTTCAAATTACCCTTGATAGCTTATCCAAACCAAACTTTCTTTGGTGCAGACTTCAAATTATCATTGTTAAAGTACTATTCAGTCTTGATGAGCCTATTATTGGCAGATATTATTATTATACTCTTGTTGATTCATTATTATATTCAGTGAGCAATTGTTTTGCTCAGTCTTGCATATTTATAAACTCATTGCAGCTAAAGTGGAGAAGGTAGATGAACCTTCAACTAGCAAAGGAAAGGGAAATTTGTACAAGTGATGCTGATTTGTACTTTTATTTATTATGATGATCTTAGACTTTATTTTAATGATGTTATGTAATAATTTAATTCCCCTTTTGAATGATGTTTAAAGGTTAGATAACCTGGGATGTTTTTGAACTTAATGATGTAACCCTATTTAAGGGAAGGTTTTATGATTCAAATATTATTTTATTTGGGTAGATAGTATGAATGCTTGATTAGTGAGCACCAAATCTTATGGGAATGAAGTACCTAGATTTAGGGGTGTCACAGTAAGGGTTTCATCCTTCGTCCCGCGTCATCTATGCCATCACCGCAGCCTTCAAGGACAAATGAAGCAAGCACTTCTACTCAAGCCACGGCTGCTACTGATGATCGACAGCTTCGAAGGTTGGAGAGGAAGGTCGATGCTATGTACGATAATTTTGTAGTGTTTACTACAAGATTGACGAGGTCTCTAACAGAGGCTTTTGTGCAGCAGGGTACCATGCTCGAGTGGCAACAATTTGGGACAGCCGTGCCATTTCCACTGCTGAATTCACCATCCGAAGAGGGTGGTGCAGCTGATCATTAGGGGAGTTCCTTTAAACCTTATACCTTCATTCATTGGGACAATAAATATGTTAAGTTTGGGGGTATTGGGTAGTAGTGTAGTGCATGTTGTTCATTTGCATCAATTTTACATGTTTAGTTTAATTTTTGCTTATTTATGTGTTTAGCATGTGTTAGTTAATAATTGCAGAATTTTTTTCTATTTTTAGTATTTATTATATGTTTTAGTTATGTGTTTAGTTGCATATTCCAAGTATCTAGCTTTATGGAGTTTTAGTCTAGCCAATGATGAAATAGAATTCTGAAGGATTTTTAAATTTAGTGGATAACATGAGCTTAGCTATAATGTTTTACATGATGTAAGTCGTGCTTGTTGTTTAAGATGCTTTCGGTTAGCACGTAGTTGTTCATTTATGCTTATTGGTATAAGAATAACATGTTTTGCATGCTTAGTAGAAAATGTTGTTTTAAAAATAGAATTGTGAAGAAAGTGGACTTAGGTTGTGAAAACACTAATAATCAAACTTTGGGAACACATGGGTATGCTTACTATAAAAAAAAACAAAAAAAAAGAAAAAGAAAAGTATTATTGAAACCTTCCCAAGTTGAATTATTAAAGCTTGTGGTTGGGCGGGATGGAGCGTAAAACGCACTCGCTAAAAAAATTAAAAATAAATAAATAAATAAACATCGTGGGAAAGTGAGAGAATCGCCCTCGTGAGTAAAAATAAAGAAGATTAAACCCATTGTTGAACCTTAGTTTGTATTGATGTGTTAGAGAAATTTTTGTTGCATTAGTATACATGGTTCTGGATTTAGACTTCAATTTTCTATTTTAGCAGTATAACATGTGTGGTCTTTACCTTGATCAAGTATATTTGTGAACACAACACACATAGATAGCATCTTTATAGTGCGTATGGGTTATTTGAGTGCATGATATTATGTCTGTATTTTGGGTTGAAAATTTATTCTTAAATCCGGATAATTCTCTGAGGCATAATTATTGGAATTTCATCTTAGCTGGAAAAACTTGGGACTCATTTGCATCATAGTTTAGTTTGCATAGCATGTAGTTGCATTTCATTGTTTATTATCGTATGCATTGCTTGAGGGCAACTAATAATTCAAGTTTGAAGGTATTTGATAAGTAGGTTTTATACCTACTTATTGGGTGCCAACTCACTAGAATTATGCTCGTCTCAAGTAGTTTTTACTATGTTTTAGTTACATTTTATGTTTATTTTGCAGTACTTGTAGTTCGAACTTCTATGGCATAGAAAAGCAAGAAATGGCATGGATTGGCATTAACATGGATTGGCATGGTGGCATGAAGCTAGCAAAGGCATGACAAGAGGAACATAAGGAGATGAGGACTGAAGTAGTGAATGAATGCAGTGAAGAAGAGAAGGAATGAAGAATGAACGAAAATGAACAAAGCGGCAAGAATAAGACATCGTAAGACGAAGCAAGAGCAATAGCGACCCACGCTGCTAATCAAGCCTAATATCGCTACCAAGCACAACATGAAATCGAGATCGCCTTGCACCATTCTACAAGCGCGCCAAAAGAATGAAGGAATTTAAGCGCCCACACCAAGACCTCGGCAGACAAGTCTATCGCGATGTCATACTGCTTTACACTATAATCTCATGCCATTGCCATGAGTCTTCTATAGTGTATTTTGTTGACTTTTTATAATTTGAAATTTGACCGCATTAGGCTCAACTGATTGATATGGTTGGCACTAGACGTATTTTATTGGAGTCTTTTATCAGTTTTATAATCAATTTTTAGGGTTCTTAGGCTTTAACTAGGCTATAGAGGTTTTGATCATTACATGATACATTTATATCCTCTCTGTATCTAGATTATTGAATTATTAGTTTTCATTTCTAGATATTGTTAGTGCATTGGAACAAGCTTGGAACAGATTCTGCAACTGGGTTTAACAGATTTGTTTATCATTTCTCTTACATTTCTTGTTTTCATTGCTTAATTTAATGTATTGCTTCAATCCCATAATAGCTTTTGGTTCAGAAATGAACTAAACTCCATTATGGGATTCTAATGGATTTTGATATGTAGTCTAAATTTATATATCTAATTGTATTGTTGTATGTTTATCATTGGATTAACCATTATAATTGAGCGTAACGAATGAATGTTTGATCACCATTCACCTTGTATGCTTATATGGATTTGAAAATTAAAATATGAGTATGGATTAAATCATAATGACATATGTTCATGAGGCTGATTTGTTAAGCTTTGTGATTCGTGAACCAGGATAGACATATCTTTAGTTTCACCGTGTGTAGTCATGAAAAGAGAGCTCGCACTTTAATTCATTGTTCTGCAATTTCACATAGACATATAGTGATTTTGGTAATATAGTGTCGCTATATGATTTCTATCATATGTGGAGGTTATGTGAATTGGTCGAGTTCATTGAAAAATGGTTATGTCCACTCATCGCTTTCTTGACTAGTTTTCCATGATAAATAATTAAACATTACACGATGGTTGCAATTTAGATGAAATATTAAATGAAATTAGAATCTCATTCTTCTCCAAATTTGATTACATTACTTTAGTATTATATTTTTATTTCATGAATTGAATTTAGAATTAATTATAATTGTGAGTTATTCATTTAAGCACATAAAAATAGTGATGTAGTTGATGCATGATAATTTAGATTTAAAATCTTTCTTTGTGGATCAATACTTTTCTTACTCTGTACTACTTGTTGACCCATGTATGCTTGCATGAGTTAGAGTCCTTTTTGTTAGACTAAAAAGGAGGCAACAGTTGTATGACTACCTTATATGTTTAAGAATCAAGCATGTTAGACTTTTCATAACCTTGAATGGCCTTAACTTGTTGAGATGTTCAACTTAGAACCGTATTATGAAATAAGGGACCTAGATTGATCTTGATACGAAAGGACCCTTGACATGTTAATATATGTTATGTAAGGATGGGAAAGCTAGGTCAAGCAAGTGATTGCTCAACCCTAGTTTGAACTGGGAGCCGCGTGGCCGCGCGTCTCCTTATTACAAATCAGGCGCGGCCGTGCCCTTCTGCAAACTTGGAAAGTAACTTCTATGATTTCTGAAATATGTAGCATGCTAGTATAACTTCATTATGCTTATTTCTATCCATGACACACTGACAGAGGTAGCCTTGCATGTTAACACCTACCTTAGCTTGAATTGAAAAGGTGTTCTTTTAAATGATGAAGTCTAACGATAGTTCCAAGCTACGTAATAACATATTTATAAGATTTTATGATTGAGTCATATGTGTACACTTGAACTATATATCAGGATTGTTTATCGAATATGTTTAACTAATGGGTATCCTATACTTGTAATACACTATAAATAGGATTCGAAAGTATTGATTTCTTAACGTCGATAAACTACGCTTAAGGCAAGTATCCTAGACCCTTGCATTAACACCCCAATATTTTCTGTACAAATAAATTAGAAATTTTGCGTATAAAATTTTTTTTATATGGTGTATTATGTCAAACCCTAGTTTATTGTGGGAAACCCTAATTTAAAACTCAATTGTGAGTTTAAGTCTATTATATAACTGTGTTATATGAATTTATGATTAACCCTAATTAACATTTAGATTTATTAATTTCTTGAAAACCTAATTACCAAAATTATAAACCCTAATTGCTAAATTAGAAAGGATAATTATAATTATTATATAATAAAAATTAATGTTAATGTATGATTAGAACCCTAATCAAATTAAGAAAACCCTAATTATAAATTTTGCAAACTAATTATATTTATTTTAAACCCTAAACAAACAACTTGTGTAACATATATTAAAATTTTTAGACTATGATTATTGCATGGCCCAAATCAATTATGGGAGAAGCCCAAAAGAAATAAAATTCAAGCCCAAACTTAGCCCACATAATTAAGTGTATTTTAGACCTTTGATTTATCTAATTTATGCATCAAAATAAAAGCTAAATAAAGAAATTAGTGGGTATATACATAGCTGGCCACAATAGGCCTTTTAAGGCAACAAATTAGGCTAATCAAGTTTCCTTAAATAGCTAATGACCTTACTTTCTTACACAAAGTACAATGTTGTCTATACCTCATTGGTGGAAATCTCACTAAGCATACTTAAAAACAAGATAAGGAGTTTTGTCTAATGGACAACACAAATATGGGGGATAATAGTTAAATCCCACATTCATTTACAAGACTTCTATAAATAGATTAGGGAGAGAGAAAATGATTCATTTGCTAACATTTTACCCAACCCTCATTCTTAACTCTCTCAAGCTCTCACCTTCGAAATTTATTAGTATACCAGTCCCAAATCAAAGCCCCACGTTTACTATTAACAAATCACAAGATCAGATTCAAGAAATCAAAGTTTAAAGGTATAAAACCCTAGCTTGATTTCTGTCCATAAATCCTGTGTTAGATGTTATGTGTGAGTGTTAGAATCTGTTGGTTGTAGTGTCTAATGATGATCTGGGTTGCTAAATGTTGGATCCATAACATTTAGAAGCTTGGATTTGAAGAGTTGCAAATCTGGAAAAAACTTGATTCTGTGGTCTGACAACGAATGTCGGTGGCCACAGATCCTTGCTCGATTATGGTTTTTGTTGTTTTTAAGTTGTTATGTGTAGCTTATAATGTGGTCTTTAGCATGCAGAAAGAATCTGGGTCATTTGATGTCTAGAATGGAAGTTATTAACGGTCAAATACCATTGACCGACATTGACCGAAAGAAATTTGGGCAGCCCAGATTATGCCCGGATCGGTCTGACAGCATGTTTGTGTGGCTAGATCTGTCAGGTTTTGCAAGTTCTGTTGTTGTTGTTGTTGTTGTAATACATGTGTAGACTATTGATTTGACTATAGAACCATTGCTTCATCAGGTAGATCGTAGCAAGTGGTCAAAGTAGGCCACTCGCAACGACTTAGCTTTTCTGGGAATTTCAAGGAACTGAAAGGGGCTTATTTCTGACCAGGTTTGACTAGGTTAGATCTAATGATTCTGTTGATGTTATGGTAATGTTTTGTGATAGATCTCTTTAGTTACATGTTGGCTAGACACTGAAGTTGTTAGATCACAAAAACAGTACACGATCGTCATGTAGTGGGAGCCCAAAGTGGGCGTGTCGCCTTTATTCTTCATTTCGGGCAAACCCGAAATGAAGAATGTACTTCAACACCCCACTTTAGGGGCTCAGATCTTCCTTGTTATGAGCTGTATGAACCTGTTTATTGTTGTGTCTTGTAGTCTTGAATTAGCTCTACCAGATTTGATCAACAACATGCCTGGAAACACAATACACATTGAATCGTTGTTGGTCAAAGTAGGTCACTTGATAACTGGCTTGAAGATCTGGGTTTGCATGAAGAACACGAAGAACACCTACAGCAACGGTTCTGTCGCTATAGGTGGTCTTTAGCGACAGTTTATTTATAAAAATTATATTTTTATTAAATAATTATAAATAATTAGTTTTTAATTATTAAAAATATAAAATAAATTACTAAAAATTATTTTAAAGTCCAAAATTATATTTTAATTATTTTGGATATATTTCACAAATATTTAATATTTTTGGAATATTAAAGATATTTAATTTATTTAATAATTATATTAAACAAATTATTTAAAAATGATTTTAATACTTGAAAAATCATTTAAAATTATATTATGGGATGAGAAAATATTTTAAGTTATTTTTAATGACTTTTAATATTTTGTGATGAAATTTATTAATTAATTAATATTAATGATAATTTAGTTATTTAATAAATGAATTAAAGAAATAGATTAAAAATAATTTTATTATATTAAAAATCATTTAAATAATAATAAGGTATTTAAGAATATTTTAAGTTATAAAATATAACTTTCAATATTTAAAGGTGGATTTCATTAATTAATTATTATTAATGATATTAAAGTTATTTAATAATTATATTAAATAATTTAGTTTAAAAATGATTTTACTATTATAAAATTATTTTAAATAAAAATAAAGTGTTTAAAGATATTTTAAGTTATAAAATATAACTCTTTATATTTAAAGGATAATCTCATTAATAATTTAATATTAATGATATTTATTTAAAATTAATGATATTAAATTTATTTAATAATTATATTAAATAGATAGTTTAAAAATGGTTTTATTGATTTAAAAAGGATATAAATGAATTAAAAATATTTTAAGTTATACTTAACGACTTTAATATTTTGATAAAGGGTACATTAATAATTAAATATTAATGGTAATTATTTATAAATGATTTTAAATGTTTTAAAAACCATTTTAGGGTAATATTAATACTTTAAAAATATTCTAAGTTATTATAAATAACTTTAATATTTTAGCAATGGTGTTATTAATAGTTTAATATTAATGATAATAGAATTGTTTGATATTTAAATCATTTGATAATGATTCCGGTGTTTGAAAATTTATGATAAATTATAATAATTGTTTAAAAATTATTGTAAGTCATTTAAAAATAATATGACTGATATTTACAGATATTGAGTTACAGAATAGAGTTTTAGACTCGATAATTACCCGATAAAGTTGTCGGTACACCGACATATTTTAAGAATTGATCTGGACTTATGACTGTTGAATATGTGTGACAATGTGATTAGGTTATGTGCTGATTGTGAAATGCAGTACTATGTGTTATGGTATATTGTTCTAATCGAACGAATGATCTGATTAATGATAGGTGATTACATAAAAGATAAAATTAAGTTATGTATTATAAGCGGTAGCATCGTGCAAGTATCCTACCTTTGCATTTCCTTTATCTCGATGGACATGAGTAAGAATGTTTCGTAATTATATTATTACTGTATAGATTATTAACCCTATATTATATATGCTCATTGATTATCAACATGTTAGTATAGGGTAATTCAGATATATACTCTGTTCGTTAAATTCTTTAAATGGTTATACAAGTGTCCCCACTTGAATAATCATTGCATTTAATCACATGTTGATACACCTTTGTCAATTACCCGTATATATATATATATATTGAATTATAGATTATTGTTGAACAAGATAAAACCTACCATTATCTAACCGAATTTCTTTGGTTTGGAACCCCGACAGGTATGAACATCCCATTCATGGGAAAAATTTTATGTGCCCAAGGCAGCCAGAGTGAACGATAATATTGTTCTTGTTATGTAGTATTGATCAATACAGGGTACAACGGGATGATCACCCCCGTGCCCGTAAGTTATGACGGTTTACAGATGAAGCTCTATTTAACCTTTTCGAAAATGAAAACAATGTTCATAGTATGTCCCCTTAACCCTATTTATAGTCAGTACGTAGTTTCAAAAATTTGAAAGAGGGTTGTTATGTTATTATTATCGGTTCAGATTACTTCACAACTATTAATTTATTGTAGAAGAGTAGTATAAAGAAAACATTTAAATTCTTACAGCTTATATATATATAATTGTTATTACTTGCTGGGTACTCAAATGCTCATCTTTGCTTAATTTAAATATTTTCAGCTAAGTGCGAACAATCTGAAGGCTCTGCTAGAAACAAGGGAAAGGGAAAGGTTTCTGAATGATTTCAATTTTATCTTATGTAATAGTTTAATATTATTAAGACAATGTTATATATTACTATCATGTATTGTAAGGAATGATTAAAGGTTACGTACTTGGGAGCTAGACTTTGATAGTTATGAAAATTAAGTTTAATATTTTATTATTATTAGTATTATTCCGCTCATAGAAATGGTATCATGAAGCACTGAATTCAGGTTTCAAGTACCTGGGTTTGGGGGCTTTACATGCATTACCTTATTCAACGAATATCGTAAGAAAGTATCTAAACCTTATCTCTTTTAATGCAAGTTATCTCACTTATTCGTTCAATTGAGCTAGTATGTTAAAACTCTTGTGAAAACTATTATTCATGTTAAACTTGGTATTGTTCTTGAATATTGTGAAAGAGTCTATGCCATTTGATTCGGCTAGACTATATGCATGTTTATAAAACTGTCCAAACCAATTGACTGGTGCAAAAATCAACAACCTTTATGGTAAAGGGAGTGTCTATTGTTGGAAGCCCCAACACACGCGTGAATATTACTGTGGTGTTATGTATAACATAGAGTATTGTATACTGATCATCTATCATACTTACTTCTTTTGGGTTATCAGTTTTATATTGGTAATTCTAATAGATGTTCAATAATCCTTAGTGACTGCTCAATATAAACTGTTTTATCCAGTTGGATACGTTGATAGCTTTTGAATTCATATCTATCTGTTGATCTGAACTATTATTTCATATTCCAAAGATTTGATTCGAGTATTGTTGATACTCATTGTTCATGATATTATTCTACGACTCTGAACTATCTTGGAGACTATACTTTGATATTTCAAACTCGGGATATAATACTCATTTCCCTTGTTGTATATTACTTGTTGGGCAGTTTGTGCTCATTATTGCTTATTTAAAACCTTTCAGTTAAGGAAGAACATGAAAGTGTCTCTAGGAAAGATAAGGGCAAGGGCAAGGCTATCAACTAGCTTGTTCCTTTATGTTTAAAATTGTTATGTTGTATTAAGACTGTCTTCAGATTGTGTTAAGCTTAAGTAGGATTATGTAATAAGTCTTTATTCGATATTATTATGTAATCTATTAAGTACTGTAGGTTGTGAGACTTTGGAGAATAATTATAATCAATCATTGTATATTATTCTAGATTAGATCTTTCACTGTGAATGTGTAAATTTTAGTTATTATTGTATTATCATGAGCACCTGATGATCCAATTTTGAGTGACCAAGTGGCGGTCTGAATTTAGGGGTGTCACAATTGAAGTACGTAAGATAAGGAAGAAAATGGCTTTAGAACGACCTCGTTCTGAGTTATAACGAATAAGTTATGAGATTGTGAAGTAAGCGTCTTAAACCAATTATTGACTTAGAAAAAAATTTCAAACTTTGATGCCTGGCGCCGCAAAGCCAGTTAAGCCTTGGGAGGCGGCGCCACAGGGCCAACCCGGAAAGTTGACTACTAGTAAGTGGCGCTGCAGCGTGAGAAATAAAGAAGGAAGGTGGCGCCGCAGCGCCAGTGTAGGGCAAGGCCCAGTGATGAGCTTTTAATTGCTCAACTCCTAGGGGAAGTGTAAGGAAAGATAACAAACGTGTAGTTCATGTAATGTAGCACTTAAACAAGTAATTTAAATCTTTAGTAAAGGTTGAATGGAAATATTGAATGAGATTAAAAGACAAAGAATGTAAACGCAATGCAGTTACGATAAACGATTGTTCTTAGCATACAACGAACCGTATGGCTTCGACATTAAGAAAGAATAATGAACATGGGGTTCATGTGATGGGTAATGAATGAAAATGATTAAAACCTTGGGTAAAGGTTGAATGAATGACTAAGTGATGAATAATGTAAACATTTAATACATAAATGATTCTCGTGAATCGTATTTGCGTCGAATGAACGTTTTAATTATACATTGGTCGTATGACTTAAATGTTAATGAAAGTAGTAAGTAAGATATGAAATTATCAAGAAAGCCATAACGAATGGTAATAACAATAATGAAAGTCTGATTGTAAGTCGGATAGAGAAGGATGGAATGAAATGTAAGTGTTAAACACTTTAGCCGACGTAAGGGTGGAGTGTATGCAAATATTAAACAGGAAGAATCTATAAACCGTGTATGGTTTGACCGTAAGGTAATGAAAAATAATGATTAAACCTATGAATGGTGAATAACTGAATTAAAGACAATGACGAATAACGTAAAGAAGCCGAGTTAATGATTATAACTTGGAGGACATTCCGAGTCGAATGAACCGGATGTTGTAAGCTATGAATAAGGTAATGTAAAATGCTTAACGCTATGAATTCATAGTAGTGACATTGAATGATCATTCTGAGTATACAAAAGGTTGTATGACTTAGACAATAATGAATGAATCCTGAGGTATGGCATTTAGTTGCCAGAAAGCCATAAAGAATGAGAAATTGACTTAACGAACATTATAGTTTAATGATTCAGATAAGTTAAGATAAATTTAGGTGGTGGTACAATCGTAATCTTTGATGGTTGACATATGGGAGTTGGGCTAAACATTTCCTTCAGAGAGCGGAGGTATATACGAAACTGGAAACCGATTTAACCCACTGTGAAAGACAGTGTAGATGAGATAGGAACTTATTTGTTAGTTTTTTGTAGGAAACCACTCAGAGTACCATATGGACTACTAGCAGAAACACGATGTGTGTTGAGTCTTAGAAGAGTTAAAAGAGGAAGATATAAATACAAATCATCAAAGATGATGATCGTATGAGTAAGACATCTCTGTATGTCATGAAGCCGTAATCCGGTAAAGAAAGTTGGTCGCGTAAACATAGATTTCAAGAACGCGAACCCTAAGAAATAGAGTTAAGTTTAAACCAATATGTAAGTCAAGTATATGACTAATTCATGTATGTGCTATATAGGAATTAGAATGAGCGATTCAAAGATAAAGCTGTAAAGCTATAGTCATATGTAAAAGCAGTTTCTTAACTTCATTCATATTTTAAATGAATACTAGTTTCTTAAACTTTCTCAAATGTTGAACTTGAGAAGTTTTGTCTATGTAAAAATGTGTGATATTTGTACAAGGTGGTAGAATGTATGAGGCCTTGTGCCATAATTTGAACACTTTGGTGTTCTTATGAGATGAATTGTTTTGTGATTGAACTGTTCAATATGAGAATGTTCTGTTTATACATGAATCATTATTGTTAAGTCTGTGCTATTGATTCTAGCCAGATAGAATGTGAATGAAAAAGGTAGAAGAATGAAAGTATGTCAAAGTGAATGTGACTAATTTTTTAAAATGATAGGAATTGAGATTATTCCTATTATTCAAGCTGCTTCATAAACTTTGTTCGATTATTAAAGTCTTAAAAGAATGTTTAAATTCTTGAGGTTGTTTATTCAACTGCTATAACTTGCCGAGCAATTGAATGCTCACACTTGCTTTAAATGAAAAATATATTCAGCGTACGAGTAGAAGAACTTAAGGATCTCGTAAAGATCAAGCTGATCGGTATCCAGTAGAAGTTTCATTCAGTATATGAATGAGCGTGAAGATCAAGCCAAGACTTGTATTGTAGAATAGTTTAATTAAACTATAGACTAGTTAAATGAATTGTTATGTATCCTTGGTGGTGAATAAAATTCACTCTTGTAAGATGTAAAGAATAATGTAATTAGCATTATTTATAATGAACGAGGTTATAAGATATTAGAACCTAGTATTTGAGATTGTATATTGTTATATTTAGCTATATAATGATGTA
Source organism: Panax ginseng (assembly GCA_020205605.1). Taxonomy (NCBI): domain Eukaryota; kingdom Viridiplantae; phylum Streptophyta; class Magnoliopsida; order Apiales; family Araliaceae; genus Panax; species Panax ginseng. Next base: position 74,970,178 of record CM035131.1, on the reverse strand, counting down.
TGTTTGGAATGAGATGGGACCGTGACGTACGAAATTTGGGTGTGAAGATGGACCAGATTTCGGGGCGTTACAGTATAGACTTCACAAGAATTTATGATTAGCTTACCCATGATAACTTCGTTCGGGTTCCTCACTTTTTGGGAGGTCACGACAAACGCTCTCCCTTGAACTACCGGCTTTGACTTATTTGGGACAGCCTTTGGTGTCTCCATCCCAGCTGAACTTGACTTCACTACACGACAAAATTGGGCTAGGTGACCTTCTCTTCCGTAATTATAACACCCTTTGGGCTGTTGCATACAGTTTGGACTGATGTGTCCCTCCCATCCATATTTATAGCATACGACTGGTGGTCGTTCTCATTTCTTGACAACGGGTGTTGGTGCTGACGTCTTTCCATCATTATTGAATATCATCTTCTTTAAATTTCTACTTCTATTATCTTGACTAGGATTACCATCGAAGTGGTTACCATTTCTAGCATGTTGATTTCCTCCACATTTGTTGTCACCGCTTCGATGACTGCTACCACTAGTATTGTGATGCCCCCAAATTCAAGTACTTGAAACCCGAACTCGGTGCTTCACGATACCATTTCTATGAGCAGAATAATACTACTAATAGTAACAATAATATAAATACCAAACTTAATTTACATATATCAGAGTCAAATCCCAAGTCGCAACCTTTAATACCTTACAATACATTATAGATAATATATATAATCCTTATCTTAATAAAGTCAAACTATTACATAATATAACACCAACTTATTCTGCAACATTTCCTTTCCCTTTGTTCTTGGCCGAACCTTCTGGTTGATCACACTTAGCTGAAAAACATTTAAATAAAGCAAGGATGAGCATTTGAGTGCCCAGCAAGTAATAACAAGTAATAAAAGTTAGCTGAAAGGATTAAATAATTTCTTTGAACGACACTTCTACAACGAATCAACAGTTATGAAGTAAGTTGAAGCAAAAATAAACAACATATCATTTCGATTTCAAATTTTTGAAACTACGTACTGACTATAAATGGGGATCAATCGACAAATTATGAACATTGTTTTCTATTTTTGAAAAGTTTAAACAAAACTTCATCATCAGAAGTCATTATAACTTACAAAAGACGGTGTGATCGGCAAGATTATGCCTGTATTTGATCAATACTACATGTTCGAATGATATTTTTGTCCAGCATATCCACCTTAGGCGCATAAAATTTTCCCAGATTCTGGATGTTCATACTAGTCTAGAATCCGAACCAAAATAATTCGGTTGGATACAATAAAGTTCTATCTTATTCAACAATATTTTTAAATCTGTGTCTAGCTGAATCAAATAGCTTAGATGGCTTTTAAGTCAATGTATACATACTAGAAACCAATAAATATGTATCAACATGTGATAAAATATAATGATTATCCAGGTGAGGACCCTTGTATAACCATGCTTAAAAATTAATGAATAGAATATATATCTTGATCTATAAAAACAAAATTAAGGAACTTGTACAACAGATTATAATCTAATAACTTACTTATACAGAATCATTGCATAAGTATATACAAAGGTTAAGATATTTAAACAATGAAAAAGAATAGTTCAGATATTAGCTTACACATGTCCATTGCATAAAGTAAATGCAAGTTTAAGATACTTGCCTGATCTACTGCTTATACAACTTAGTTTTATCTTTTATATCAATTCCTATCATTAATAAGATCATTTTTTTCCGATTAGAATAACATACTATAACACATAGTACTGCTATTTGCAGTCAGCACATAACCTAATCACATTATCACATATGTTTAGCAGTCATTGGATCACAAACAAACACGTATCTAGTCAAATTATCTAAGTCCATATCAATTTCTAAAACATTTCGGTGTACCGACGGCTTTATCGGTTAATTATCGAGTCTAAAACTTTATATTGAAGTTCAATATAACTTAAACATCGGTCAGATTATTTTTAAATGACTTGTAATAATTTTTAAATAATTATTATAATTTACCATAATTTTTCAAACACCGAAATCATTATGAAATGATTTAAATATTAAATAATTCTATTATCATTAATATTTAATTAGTATTAAACTATTAACGTAAAACCATTGCCAAAATATTAAAGTTATTTATAATAACTCAAAATATTTTTGAAGTATTAATATTACCCTTAAATGATTTTTAAAATAATTAAAATTATTTTAAATAATTACCATTAATATTTAAATATTAATGCATTATTTATCAAAATTATACAAGTCATTTATTATAACTTAAAATATTTTTAATTCATTTATATCTTTTTTAAATGATTTTTAAATCAATAAAATCATTTTTAAACTATTTATTTAACATAATTAATAAATAAATCTAATATCATTAATATTAAATTATTAATGAAATTTACCTTTAAATATTAAAAGTTATATTTTATAACTTAAAATATTTTTAAACGCTTTATTTTCATTTAAAATGATTTTTATAATATTAAAATCATTTTTAATTAATTTATTTAATATGATTATTAAATAAATCTAAATATCATTAATATTAAATAATTAATGAAATTTACTTTAAAATATTAAAAGTTATATTTTATAACAAAAAATATTTTTAAATACCTTATTATCATTTAAAATGATTTTTAATATAATAAAATCATTTTTAATTAATTTATTTAATGCATTTATTAAATAAATTAAACATCAATAATATTTAAATAAATACTAATATCTATGAATAATATGCCAAATTATTAAAAGTTAATTTTTATAACTTCAAATAATTTTTTAAATTTTAGAATTTTATTTCTATTTTTAAATGATTTTTGGAAATTAAAATAAATAAAATTATTAAATCTGTCGCTATAGCCTTTAGCGACAGAAACCGTCGCCTAAAGTGTTCTTGAGCACCAAGAACTCTGACAGCCAGTGTTCAAGGGTCTCAGTTTGACCAAACATTAATTACAGATTCAAAGTGTTTCTAGGCAGGTTATAGTATTGATCTTGTAGCGTTGATGTAACACTACAATAACCAACAACAAACAGGGTCTAATCGCATCACACAAGTAAGATCTAGGCTTGCAAAGTAGCTGTCAGAGCTGTTCTTCATTTTCTGGGTTACCCAGAAATGAAGAACAGTTCGACTGCTCTACATTGGGCTTCCACAACTTGTGATCCGTGTTCATTTTTGTGATCTAATGGATCCAGTGTGTAGCCAACATGCAAATGAAGATATCCATTATAAAAACTAAATATAACAACAACAGAATCGCTATATTCATGCCGATCAAACCATGTCAGAAGACATGTTCATACGTTTTCTGGGTTACCCAGAAAACGTATTTCATGTTCATCTAGCTTGGTATGACCGTCCACTAAGATCAATATGTTTGATGTTTAGGTGCTATAAAGGCATGATAATGTAGATCATATAACCTACTACAACTTAGATGCAACAAAAATAATAAAGCAACAACAACCTGCAAGATCAGAGGCCAAAAACTCATTGTCAGATGCTTTTGGGCAAATCTGTGTTACCCAAAAAAATGAAAGTCATGGTCGGTCAACTATGTTTGACCAGCCATAACTTTTAATCTGTACACTATCTAGGCTTGATTCAAGTTCTAAAACAGAGATCTCATAGCAGACTACAATTACAAAACTTTCAAAACACAAAAATCATTACCGATCACTGAGATATGAGGTCTGATATTTGTTGTCAGACAAATTTTTTTTTCCCAGAATTTGAAAAACATCAAATCCGAGCCTATAGATGTTATGGATCTAACATCTATCGACTCAGATCATCAATATACACTACATACAACATGTTTTAACACAAACACATAACATCACAAACACATAACATTTAACATAGAAACTGAGATCAGATTTGAGTTTAGGGTTTATACCTAACTTGATCAATATTGCTTCTCACTACAAGAAAGCACTCATTTTATGACGATTTTTTTGCCACGCACAAAATTTTGTCTCAATTTGTTAATTAATAATTACGAAATTCATAATCATCACTAAAACTTTTAATTTTGTTACTATTAATCATTTACATCGTCACTAATTTCCACATTTGATGACGATTAACAAAATTTCATCATAAGTTATTTTGGAGATAGAATTTCGTATCAAAATTTTGGAGGGAAACCTTTTAGTGACATTTTGTAATAATTGATGACAGTATTTATTGTCACACAATATTTTTTTCGATGACAACATAATAGTTTGTCATTAATTATTTGTAAAATTTAGTGACAATGTGCTTTTGTCACTAATGTTTACATTTAGTAACGCCAAATACAAATTCGTCACAATTTTATTTGGAGGCAAAAAAAATTTTAAAAATTTTGGAGGGAAATTTTTTAAAGACAAAAAAATAATAATTTATGACAATTTGTATTGTCATAAATACCAAGTTTATATGACGAGATAATATTTTGTCACTAATTAGATGAGTGGATAAGTGACGAAAATGGGTCATCATAAATTCTTATATTTAGTGACAAAGTGCGTAATATCGTCACAATTTTATTTGGAGATAAATTTTTTCTAAAAACTTTTGGAGGGAAATTTTTTAAAGACGAAAAAAATAATAATTTATGACAATTTGTATTGTCATAAATACCAATTTTATATGACGAGATAATAGTGCGTCACTAATTAGATACGTAGATAAGTGATAAAAATGGGTTGTCATAAATTCTTATATTTAGTGACAAAGTACGTAATATCGTCACAATTTTATTTGGAGGCAAAAAAATTTAAGAAATTTTGGAGGCAAATTTTGTAAAGACGAAAAATTAATAAATTATGAAAATTTGTATTGTCACAAATACCAATTTTATATGATGAAATAATAATGCGTCACTAATTAGATGATTGGATAAGTGACAAAACTGGTTCGTCATAAATCATTATATTTAGTGACAAAGTATGCAATGACATCAAATTTTTATATGGACGCAAAAAATTTCGCAAACAAACTTGTATCCAAGCTACGTCACCAGTCTTCCTTTTATCACTGGCAGCCTCCATTTAGTCAAGAACCTCCATTATTAATATTTAATAATCCCAATTTGAAGACATAAATTATTCGACATTTTAGGTATGTTTCTAGATTTTGATTTGAATTGATAAGTAGTTGGTCTAATTGAACAACTATGATTTTGAAATGATTTCATGTCATTGTTGTTGATGATCTTATATAATTTTGACAATCTAAATCACTATTTGGTTTAAATTTTTGACGAAGCAACTTCATTGATTTGATTAATAAGTGTAGTGAATCGACATCATAGAATGGTTCTGCTTTCTTGAAGAAAAAAAATGGGAGTAGTGATTTCGCGTATCATGAGACTTAAATTCATAATGCTTCTCTATAAGTTATGTATGCATTTATAGTGTTGAAAAAAGATAATGTAATAGTCCAAATGTTCAGTAAATATTAAAATAAGAATTTACTAAAATATTTTTTTTATTTTAATATATACTGTATTGAATATGTGATACAGAATAAGTGACTATGTGTGGTATAATTCGTATGTGTGATAAATATATATATGAATATATTTTTATTGCATAATTTGTTACGAACTAAATCTTTCGCAAAAGAGACGATCAATTAAGAATAATTTTTAATATTAAATTCTAATATTAATTTTTAGAAATTTTTATTTAAGAAAGGGGTATTAAATTAATTTTAATATAGAATTATTGTAATACAAAGCATTACTATGGAAAATATAATTTTCATTCAAAGGTGTGAGTAACACATTTTTTTGAATATTATGTAAAATAAGCATAATATAATAAACAATATATATTATATTTGAATATTGTGCGTATGGAAGATAATAATTCGTATAATGTGATATAAGTTATTAAGTTAAAAAAAAAATAACCATGAAAGCTAATTGGGAAATTATTTAGAAATAAATAAAACAAAACTTAAAGATTAGGAAATAAATTAAATTAAAATCGAAGCCCTAGTTTTTCTTTAAACATCCAAACATGGCCTCCTCCCTCCCTAGCCCAACCGTGCACATCTCTCACTGTGTCCTTTTCTATCCCAACTCTCTTTTCTATCCATCAGTTACACACAAACAAGGGTTTAAAAAGCCAATTCAATTTTATTCTATGTTTCGTATCTATTCGATCTTCCACAAAAATAAAACTTGGGTTTTGTTTGTTTTTAATCACCAAATCTATGGCTAAGACACGAGGACACACCTTCATTACAGGCCGATAGACAATTCGTCGAGAGAGGGAATCATTCATGGCACCAAGGGAGAAGCGTCATCTCAACAGAAATCTTCAAAAGATTCCATCCGATTTTGGGGCTTCTTCAAAGCAGCCATCAAAGGGTAAAAACCCATCACAGTGAGAATCTCTGATTCTACTCTTTAAGTTTCTAAAACTCATGGTAAATCTTTTACTTTTAGATCTCCAAAGTATGCCACTCATTTCCAAAAATTAATGATCAATAAACTTATTGCGTTTGGCAAACCTGTTGACCCGGTCCTTTTTCACAATATTGGAGTCGATGCTTTGTTTGTCTACTATGTTATTTCCACCCAAATCTGCTTATCCTATGTTGATTAAACATTTTTATGCCAACATGTCTGTTACATCTGATAGGATTCACTCTTTTGTCCAAAAAAAAATGATTTTAATCGACTCTACTTTATTGAGTGTTTTATTAGATATTCCCTGTTTTGGCCTTTCACGTTTTACTCTTAAGGGGCGACTAGAATTTGAAAACTTGTCTATTTTGCAACACTTATTAAGGGTTGCCAAAGACTGTCCTACTGCTGAATTTATTTTATTGCAAACTTTTTTTTTTTGAAACAACACCTCTGAATAGTGTTGTTCATAAGCTTGTTTATGCTAATCTTGTACCTAGAACTGGGGGTAGGTCAGAAATGACCTATCAAGATTTAATTCTGTTAGCACTAATCCTCTCTGAAACCAAGTTTAATTGTGCTTTATTAATGATTCATCCCATGGAAAACTGTATTAAAACAAAATCAAAGTGTTTTCCATATGGTTTTTTTTACCAAAGTATTTACCCACTATATGTAACAACCCGATATTTTCTATATAATTAAATCAGAAATTTGGCGTATAAATTTTTTATTATTATTATTTTAAAGGTGGGAATATGTATAAGGTAAAATAATTTATATATGTGATAAATAAAATTTATTTATTACATGATTAATTTCAAATAATTTTCTTAGAATTATTTATTATAAATTTTATTGTTAATTAATTTTGTAGTAGAAATATTTTTTATTATTTATTTCTATGAAAATATGATTATATATTATTCAAATAATATATGAAATAATTATTAGAATAATTATTTTATTATATGAATTTTAGTTCATTTATTAAATTAATTATTTTAACTTAATTGATAGTGCTATTCATGCAAGATAAATCAGATATGGAATTCAAACCCTAATTCTGGATTTTGACTAAGGAATGGGAATAATAATATAATATTATTTTTATTTCTTTACTATAAATATGTATATTATGTGTGTAAGGTTAATATTTGAAACAATTTTAATATAACCTACAAAACCCTAATATTACTGATAAACCCTAATTTTGAAGTCAAATGAGACTTTAAATTCTGTCTAGTAATTATGTTATGTGATTAATGACATTTATTATAAATATTAATGCTAATTAGGAAAAACCTAATTATAGGAAACTCTAATCGTAAATTAGAAACCCTAATTGCTAAATTGGTAACCCTAATTGTTAATTGTAAGCCCTAATACTAATTATTGGATCTTAAACCCTAAATGTTCAAGTATAATGTAATTAGAAAACTAATTGTAATTAGGAAACTCTAAATTACATTTTTAGGAAACTAATTTTTTATTTTCAAACCCTAAATGAAAACCTAGAAATCCATTTTTGGAAAACCTTAGGGTTAAACCCTAAGGGTCAAACCTTAAGGGTTTGTCAAGATTAGAATTTGGCCATTAAAATTACAAGTAAAATGACTTAAATGCCCTTCTTGCATTATTTATGAAATAACTTGTAGATTTTTCCATAACTTTAGTTGGTGGCTAACTCTTGACTTTCTCTTGTTCTAAAATCTCCAGCACATCAGCCATTTAACAGCCATTTCATTACATCTAAGTTATATATATATATATATATATATATATATATATATATATATATATATATATAGAGAGAAGTTCATTCATTTGGTCATTTTTCTCTTAAGCTCTCAACAACTCTTTCTCTCTCCCAAACCTCCTAATTTCATAAGTGTTTTAGTCACTCGTTAAACCCTAGAAACATCAAGATCAGTTAAGGAGAGCATAGATCAAAGATTGGATTAGAAAGGTATAAAAGCCCTAACCCTATTTGATTTTATATAGTAAGATAAATTTTGTGTTTAAGTGTTTAATCATGTGTTAGATCCATAGCATCAAAAGGCTTTAAAATGATGTTTTTCAAAAATTGCTCAAGAACATTAATATTGGTCTGACAAGCAAATGTCAATGGCCCTAGATTCTTCTTTGTTCATGATTTTTGTTGTTTTATGTTTTAGATCTGTAGTTTGATTTGAGGTCTTTGATCTGGAAGTGGAATCACAGTCATTCCATGTCCAGATTGTAAGATATTCATGGTCAAAGTGAGTTGATCGAGCATGACCAAAACTTTTTGGGTAACCCAGAAAGTGTGAATTAGTGTCTGACATGATTTTTAAAAGCTTTGATCTGTCATATGTTAAACCTTTTGTTGATGTTGTTGTATACAGTTTGTAGCCTATAATATGGACTCTAGAATCATGCCTTTATATCTCTTAAACAACAAATATATCGGATGTAGTGGATGGTCAAAGTAGACCATCCGGTAACATTTTCTACTTTCTGGAATTTCCAGAAAACGTAAGAACAAGTTTTCTCAACACTACTTTGATCGAGCTAAATCTTTAGTGATGTTAATGTTGTTGGATAAAATTGTGTTATAGTTATATGTTCTATGACATGAGTACTACATGTATATATAGACCAAGAAACCACTTAACTAATGACCAGAACATATAGAAAATGGAGCTAGAAAGTGCCTATCGAAGTCATTGCAGGTTTCGGGTAACCCGGAAAACCAGATTAGTCTATAGTGATTTAGAATGGCGAGATCTTCGTTGTGTGATATGACCTAGATTGTTGTTGATACTTGTAGTTACATACATAAACACTACAAGATCAAGTTTTATATTTCTCAAAAATATTTTGAATGAGAATTAACTCGTAAAAAAGGCCCTTGAACCTTTGGTATGTCGAATGTTCTTGAACTCAAGAACACCAATCATGATAAAAGCAAAATCGCTAAAGCCTTTAGCGACCGATTTAATTATTTTAGTTTTTTAATTTCCGAAAAATGCATTAAAAATAGAAAATAATTTCTAAAATTACAAAATATATTTGAAGTTATAAAATTAACTTTTAATAATTTGACATATTTTTAGTAAATATTAGTATTTATTTGAATATTATTGATATTTAATTTATTTATTAAATGCATTAAATAAATTAACTAAAAATGATTTTATTATATTAAAAATCATTTTAAATGATAATAAGGTATTTAAAAATATTTGAAGTTATAAAATATAAATTTTAATATTTTAAAGAAAATTTCATTAATTATTTAATATTAATAAAATTAGATTTATTTAATAATTATATTAAATAAATTAGTTTAAAATGATTTTAATATTAGAAAAAATCATTTTAAATGAAAATAATGAGTTTAAAATATTTTAAGTTATAAAATATAACTTTTAATATTTAAAGGTAAATTTCATCAATAATTTAATATTAATGATATTTGATTTATTTAATAATTATATTAAATAAATAGTTTAAAAATGGTTTTATTAATTTAAAAATCATTTAAAAAGGATATAAAGGAATTAAAAATATTTTAAGTTATAATTAATGACTTTTAATATTTTGATAAATAATATATTAATATTTAAATATTAATGGTAATTATTTAAAAATGATTTTAAATATTTTAAAATTCATTTAAGGGTAATAAAAATGTTTTATAAATATTCTAAGTTAATATAAATAACTTTAATATTTTGGCAATAGTTTTATTAATAGTTTAATATTAATTAAATATTAATGATAATAGAATTATTTATTTAATAATGATTCCGGTGTTTGAAAAATCATGATAACTTATAATAATTCATTTAAAAAATAACGTGACCGATGTTTAAGTTATATTGAACTTCGATATAATGTTTTAGACTCAGTTATTACCCGATAAAGTCGTCGGTACACTGACATGTTTCAGAAATTGATCTGGACTTAGATAACTTGACTGGATATGTTTGTTTGTGATTCAATGACTATTAAAATTATGTGACAATGTGATTAGGTTATGTGCTGACTACAAATAGCAGTACTATGTGATATGATATATTATTCTAATCGAATAAATGATTTTATTAATGATAGGGCTTGATCTAAAAGATAAAACTAAGTTGCATAATTGTAAGCAGCAGACCAGGCAAGTATCCTACCTTTGCATTTACTTTATGCAATGAACATGAGTAAGAAAGTTTCAGAATTATATTATCATTGTGCCAGATTATTACTCTATTGTTATCGATTATGTATCCAATCGATTGTATTCATACAAGTTCTTAAATTATCCGATCATTGTTTATCAATACAGTATTATTGTATAATTTAGATATTTATTCGGTTCGTTAATTTCTAAATATGGTTATACAAGTGTCCCCACTTGGATAATCATTGTATTTAATTACATGATGATACATACTTATTGATTTCCAATATGTATACGTTGACTTAAAAGTCGTCTAAGTTATTTGATCCGGCTAGACACAAACTTAAAAATATTATTGAACAAGATAGAACTTTATTGTTATTCAACCAAATTGTTTTGGTACAGATTCCCGACTAAGTATGAACATCCCGTACATGGGAAACTTTTGTGCGCCAAAGGCGGATAAGATGAACGATAAATATCGTTCTTGCATGTAGTATTGATCAATACAGGGCATAACGGGCTGATCACCCCCCGTGCTTGTAAGTTATGACGATTTACAGATGAAGTTCTGTTTAACCTTTTCTAAAATAGAAAACCATGTTCATAGTCTATCGACTGATCTCCAGTTATAGTCAGTAGTTTTAAAAATTTGATATAGAATTGATATATTGTTATTAGTGTTTCAACTTACTTCACAACTGTTGATTCGTTGTAGAAGTGTCATCCAAAGAAAACATTTAATCCTTGCAGTTAATATTTATTGTTGTTATTACTTGCTGGGCACCCAAATGCTCATTCTTGTTTAATTTAAATGTTTTCAGCCAATCGTTATCAACCTGAAGGTTCATGCAGAAACAAAGGAAAAGGAAAGCAAACAAAATAAGATTTATGGTATTTTGTGTAATAGTTAGAGTTTATTAAGACAATGATATCTATTAATTATCATGTAATGAATGTTTAAAGGTCGCGTACCTGGGATTAGACTCTAATATATGTAAAATAAGTTTGGTATTTATATTATTGTTATTATTATTAGCATTATTCCGCTCACAGAAATGGTATCGTGAAGCACCGAGTTCAGGTTTCAAGTACCTGGATTTGGGGGTGTCACAATAAATGTTACATTTGAAAACGAAAAGGTTGTTCAGTTAACCGAAGTCATTGATGAACTTGTTTTTGTAAATTCTAAGCTAAAAGTTGGTGTTGATGGTATTCTATCATGGGACATAGAAGAACCAATTTTTAAACCTACTGCTCCTATTGAATCTAATCCACATTCTCCTATTTCTGTTCCAGTACCAAATCCTGTTCCTATACCAAATCCTTCTATTTTCCAAAATTCTGAATTTCATCATCTTATTCAAAATATGAATTCAAAGCTAGAGACCATGCTTGCCTCCATGAACACCTTTTCTGTTACACTCACTTCCTTATCAGATATGGTACTCACTGTTGTTGACAAGGTTGACTCTTTAGATGTCCAAATGAAGGCTCTAGACAAGAAGGTTGACCGTTGTTCTAGGTTGAACCTTTATTTTTGACTAGTGGGAGTATTTTTGTTGTTTGGGATATTTTGTTATCAATTCAATCTATGTTTGTTTCTGTATTATAATTCGTTCTATGTTTTTGTTCTCGGAGATGTTTCTGTTTTAGCTTTCAAAAGTAGGTTGATGAATATTTGTGGTAATAGATGACAAGTAAATGAGTTTTAACATTCAGTTGAAGTTTAGGTCAGCTGATGTTATAAATATGCAATGCACTCAACTGATTGAACTTAACCTCTTCATTGTGAAAACAATCTGGTCCACACCGTGTTTTGATAATCTATTTAATTTTTTTTTACAGAATCTCTCTAAATTCCTATTATACATGTGTAGTTATTTCTTTAATGGATCCACATAAGATAAGAGGTTTGAGGATGTAAAGAACTTGTATTGTATTAAACTTGTATGTAAATTTTGAATGTCATTGGATTTAAGGAGGTAAATGACATCAAAGGATTGAGGGAGATTTTTCATCTACATTTGGTACCATTTTGGTATAATAAGACAGAATTTGGATCTTGATAGATACAAGTCAAGTGTTTTATACTTAGGTTTTTTATTTCTGGTAGAGCTTTGGTTTGGTTTTGGCTTTGGCTTGAAATAATGTTGGATAGCCATAGCATAGTGTGTGTCCTGTTTGTATTGAATTTTATTCTACTCAAGTCAAGTAGCATTATAATAGTATTAATATTCAAGGATCTATATTGCTTCCTTCCTTAGTATGAACATCAGTCACGGTAGGCTTTAGGCTTTAGCCCTGTTTTACATGATAACATGCATGGCTCACTTTTCTTCCTACATGAATTTAATTTGTTTTTCCTAAGGTTTATTATTTTATCACACAAGTAGACTATAGTTTATCCATTGATCTTAAGTCTACATTTTCTTATTGTAGTCCTAACAATATCACCTAGAAAATGAATGAGTAGGCAGAATACTCTCTCAGTAATAGAGGACTGCCTGATTATTTTTTGGTCATCAATGTTTTCCCAACTTTATTTAGTTATGTACTGCCCATGTTCATTATTGTAATATCAATGCTCTAATTATTGGAGAAACTGAACCCTACCCAATTTATAGCAGAATCCTTGTTTGGGAAAGTAATGAATAAAGTTTAAGATTACTCTTGGGAAACTTTAAACATGATATCTTCACATATCCAACATTTACAGTTCCCATTAAGATTTTTTTCTCACACTGTTGCACCAAATTTCTATATTAACTCAAGTAATTCGCCCAGAACCTGAACTTAATCAAACTGGAAAGATGAGCATGTGCCACCAGGATCCTTATTTACACAATGATTTGAACATATTTGATTAAATGCAAATGAACTAAAAATTTTATGGAAGAGTTAAAGTGGCTGGTGGATGATCGACAAGGTTCTTTCATGGGGTCTTGAGATTGTGATGTTCAAAGGAGCCAAAATCTTACTTTCTCTCTATACAAAGCAATACAAATCCACCTTCTTCTGCAGTAAAAGAACACAAGGAATATCTTTAGTTTTCTCTTTATTAAAGAAAGTTCCTCTTTTTTGAATTTAAAAACCACATATTAGAACCATGGTTTTCTTAACCAAAGCCAATATAATTTTCTTGCATGCTTTTTCCCTTAATACTTGAACCAACTCTGCCTTACCCTGCACTCAAAGAACCTGACATCCATATATAGAAGATTTATACTAAACCTTAGCATCAATATATTGTACCTTCTTCTTCTTGTTTACTTTCTCTTTATGTTTTGTGATGCTGGCATGGTATTGATTTTTGTAATTGCTGGCAATTAACTTTGATCTCAGGTCAGTCATCACCCTCCAATGGGTGTTGCACATGCAGAAAGTGAACATTTCATTTATGATATAATGTCAAAGGTGAAGACCCAATTTTTGGGGAACTCACTTGATGTCTACCCTATTGGAAGGTAAAAGTTCTGTTGGTTTCTTAATTATTTTTGACATGGGTTCTACTGAGGTTTTAAAAAAAAGTTTGGGATCCTAAAGTTAAATAGAAACTGAGCATGTGCTTAAAAAGCATCTGATGTAGATGTTTCTAAAAGCTTTAGTCATGCCTTTGATATTCCATCTCAGCAATGGTGAGACACTAAGAAAAAGTAACTTTCTATGCATTATGCCCTTATCCTTTAAGAGAATAAATATTTTGGGTAAAAGTACATGCTGAAATAGTGCTGATACATAGGATATATGTGTGAAATATGCATCTGCTAATCAATTATAATTTTTTGTGTAGAATAAGACTGAACCTCAAGAAGACCGATGAAGAGCTAGAATTGGTGCCCCCTCCCTCAAAAGTTAACAACCTAATATTTGGACGTACATGGGTGAATTCATTAGGGGAGATGGTTTTAGCTAACTAGACCACAAAGGACAAAGTTGTGCTGTATTTTCAACCTTGAGGTTGGTTTGGGTACGAGTCTATAACCACCACCTATCTGTTTTGTAATTTTGGTGCTTTAGATAATTACATTGCCTATATTTTAAATGGCCATGTGTGGCATATCATTGATGATGCAAGTTAAAAATATTCCTTTTTTGACATTTTTTTATGTTTGATGTGTTAGCACTTTGCATTACCCAACTATGCTTACTTTGACAGTTGGTGAAAAAAAATTCTTTCTCCTTCTTATTTTCTTTCGTCTTACATGTTGTTTACATATTTCGTATTTTTTTTGCATGTTGAGATACTCTACTTGAGTTTTTCACTGTTAGGACTGAATCTAGTGCTTGGCTGTGAGCTCCAACTAGAACCTCAAATCCGATATTCTGCTTAAAAAGTTCTTCAAATGAACCAGCTTGCACGATTCTTCCATTTTGCATCACCTGTTGAGACTTGAAGAGTTATAATTTGGTAGGTCTGGATATAAAATTTCTAATATAAATGTTGCCCGAAATTCTCCAAATAATAATAAAAATTTAAGAATCAAGGTGGCGTACTAGGATGAGGTCTGCTGATGTAAGATGATCAACTTGATGGGTAACATAAACTATGGTCTTCTCCTTAAGAATCCTCATTAGACACTTCTAATCAGATTACATATAGAAGAAACATAAACTATGGTCTTCTCCTTAAGAATCCCCATTAGGCAATCCTGCACAGATTACATATAGAAGAAACATCAGTGTTCAATCTCCATATTTTTTGCTTCATATCATAAGGGTATTGGAAAATTAGAACATGGATTTGGTAGAAATACTAACCTAAATTTGATTTATACTGCTATAGTTAGATTTTCTTATTTATTTTTCTCCATTTAGGACAAACATGAATTTGATTTATACTGCTATAGTTAGATTTAATTTGTTTTGCATGATTTGAGGCTACATTGTTTATGAGACAACCATGATTTTATATCTTTTTCTCTATATGGGACAAACATGATATTTATTACTTTGAGTAATAAATATGCTTATAAAGGTTTGTTAATGTTCAATGGATCTTGAGGCTGATTGTGTTTATGGTTTATGTTCATATGAACTCAATACATGATCAATGAATTAAGTAGAAGTTGCCCATGCTAGATAACATGCTTTCAAGTTTTCTCTTTAACATGCACTCGAGCAGTGTTTTTTTTTGAACTTTTTATATGGACATGACTTTGATGAATTTAGTTTTATTGGTACATTTATTTTATTTTATTGTTTGAAGTTAACTGTTTGGTGAATTTGAGCTTAAGATCATTAGTTGCTTGATTGCATTTGACTAATAATATTATTGTTCCATATTTATGGGCTTAAAAAGATAGCATAAGTATTTTAGTAATGGTATAGCTATAGTTCTGGAAAATTAACAATTTATTATTTAAATATTTCTTTCTTTATATACATTTCTTTTTTTAATTTCATAACTATTTGACTGATTTATGTCTATATGTTTTTTTAATTTGCAGATAAAGTTTTTTCTAGAAGGTCAATAACCACAAGGTTGAAGGTTTTAATTAAGCATTTTCTTAGGATATGGATTTCAGAATTTCAGCTTTTTGGATTATAAATTTAGTTTTGTGGTACTTAGATTATTTAAGCATCTGTTTATTGCCTAGCTAGTTGGGTATTTTGTTGAATCGGTGAATCTACTATTTTTTTATAAGATAATTACTTTTTATTTTAAATGTTTATTGCCTTTTGTCTCTTATATTATATACAGGTGTAAAGTTGATTTAAAAAGCTCACAAATGTATTATATATTTTTTTATTGAAAATTGTTTATGTGACAATACATTTTGACTGTCAAACAACTTAATATGACACCACATCATCACGATTTATAATTATTTATTGACAAATAATATTTGGTCAATAAAAATTAAAATTTAATGACGAATAATATTAACTCTTTAGAAGTAATAGTATTGTCATTATATATATTCATTTAGTTATGACAATTGATCTTGTCACTAATATTAATTATTTGGTGACAAGTTATGTCTTCACTATTATATATCGTTTAGTGATGACTTTTAATTTTGTAACTATTAATAGCTCTTTATGTGACGAGTTCTATCGTCGCCATAAGTGATTCAATTAGCGATAGAGAAAAATGTGTTATAGAAATTAACTCTTTGGCGACAAACTATATCGTCACTATTCTATATTCATTTAGTCACAACAACTAATTTTGTCAGTATTATTAACTCTTTCTGTGACGAGATTTATCATCACCATAAGTATTAAATTAGTGAAATTAAAAAATGTGTCCCAAGAAATAACTATTTGGTGACAAATTATTTTGTAATATTATTTAAAATATGAAATGACAACGACATAATTGTCATGTTAAATATAGTATTAGGTGATGAATTGTTCTGTCGTCATTTATTTACTTATTTTTGGTGACGATGAACACAATAACATGACGAAAGAATAATCATAAATATGACAATATTGTCGTCATTAAAATTAGATGATTTAAATAGAGTAACATATTTTTGTCACTAAAACAATATCATTTAATGACAAAAAAAAGATTTTCGTCATTTAATTCACTAAGTTTTGATGACGAAACATAATATAGAGTACCGAACGTTTCATTCAAATAGTGACGTTATTAACGTCACTAAAAGTAATTAATTATAGTGACAATGGTGTAGATCGTCACTATAAGTTAAAACATTTAGTGCCAACATCAAATATTATCAGATAAACCTAATACTACGCTCATACAGTGACGGTCTCTATGACGATTAACACTCGTCACCAAATGTTTAGTGACGAAAAATGAATTTTATGCATGTGATAAATTTTAGTGTCATTTTGTGTAATTTCTTGTAGTGTCTAAGCTTTCTGATTTGTTAGTGGATGAACTAGGGACTGGATATGGGACTGAAGTACTAATATATTTCGTAGGTTTTGAAAGAGAGAGGATTGATTGAGAGAAAGTGCACAAATGAGGCTTGAAAAATGATTTTTTCTCTCTCTCTCTTGATCTGTATATATAATGGTGTTACAATGTACTTGACTGATGTTGCTGATTTGATGGAATTTATTAGTCAAATGCAAAGTCAAGAGTTGTTCAACCACTACAAATATGGCAAGATTTGCAAGCAACGTATAAAAAAATGTAACAAAAGGTATTTTGGCATTAGGCTTGTGATTTTAATGGCACTTTGGTCATTTGTCTAACCCTTAGGGTTTAACCCTATGGTTCTGTGCATTGATTTTCTAGCATTTTGCAATTAGGGCTAAAATGTATAATTTTAGTTTCCTAAACTATTAATTAGGGTTTCTAAATTAGTTTAAGTTTTCTAATAATATAAAACATGGAAATTAGGTTTAAGGTTCACTAATTAGCATTAAGCTTTATAATTTAGCGATTAGGGTTTTATTTTAGCAATTAGGGTTACTAATTTAGAAATTAGGGTTTCTAGTTAATTAGGTTTTCTAAATATTAATTAGAGTTTCCCTAATTAACATTTAATTCTAAAATACACATAATTTAACACACAACACAGTTACTTAATAGTCTTGAACTTGTATTTGAGTTTCAAAATAGGGTTTAACAAATTAATGCTAGGGTTTTAGCATGATATACCATAATTGACCAACCATTATCAGTCCATACATACAGTACATATTTATAGCACTGAAATAAAAATAATATTATATTATTATTCTCATTCCTTGATCAAAACCCAAAATTAGGGTTTGGATTCCATAACTGATTTATTTTGCATATATAGCATTATTAATTAAGTTAAAATAATTAAATTAACTAATGTGAATAAATTCATATAATAAAATAATTATTATAATAATTCTAATAATCAATTCATATATTATTTAAATAATAAATAATCATATTTTTATAGAAATTAATTAATAAATATTTTTACTATACAATTAATTATAAAATATAATTTATAATGGTCAATAATTCTAAGAAAATTATTTGAAATTATTCATGTAATAAATAAATTTTATTTATCACATATATACATATACTTTACCTTGTACATATTCCCACCTTTATAATAAAAAAAAAATTATACGCAAAATATCTGATTTACTTATATAGAAAATATCGAGTTATTACAGGTATTATCATTTTGTCGGATGATATCTTTTGGTTGGGCTGACTCATTATCGCACTCCAATAACTGAGCCATATTCACAACATCTGAATACAAGCAAAGTTTGTGAGAAATGAGGTATTGACGTATTTTGGGTTTCAAACCTCGTAGAAACATTCGCGTCATACGCTCCTCATTATCTACCAAATGGGATGCAAATTGGGACAACTCGGCAAACTTAGCCTCGTACTGCGATGCGGTCATACATATATTTTTTGCTCCAGCTTGATGAATTCAACCTCCTTCATGTGACGAATACTTTCAAGAAAGTACTTGTTGTTGAACAATTCTTGGAACTTCTCCCAAGATATCTTTAGTGCGGCAGGCTGAGTACGTTTTACAGATTCCCACCAATGATCTGCCTCTCCTCGGAACATGAAGGTGGCAAAGGGAACCTTTTGCTCCTCAGAGCATCCCAAGACATTAAATATCTTGGTGATCTACTTAATCCACGTCTCTGCCTTAAGTGGTTCTCTCTTTCCCAAAAACTTTGGTGGTCCCAGCTTCTTTAATTGCTTAGCAGTGACCATCCGTGAGTTGCCAGTGTTTCCACCTATATTTTGAACAGGAGTCTCTCTCGCCTGATGTTCCATGAATTGTAGAAAGCTTATAAACATCCCGCCGTTCATCATTTGGTCAGTGTTGTTCTTTACATGAGGATTATTGCCTTCCTGATGCACATTATCCTGGTTATTGATCAACGGTGATTCAAGGGTTTCATGTGCTCTGTTGTTTAACTCAACATTTTCAGATGCCATTTTCAAACACTGCCATAAAACAAGGGTTAATTGACATGCCACATAATATCCCTATATTCCGACCAACCAATTAAATAACGAATAAACATAAGTAGGTCATACTAGCGAAGGATTTACCCGTCTCTCCCCTCCTAGTTCTAGCCTCACATCTCAGCCAGGGATCATATCCATAAGCTTTGATTCCAACTGTGACACCCCCAAAATAGGTATTCACAACCCATTCTGAGTCGCCAAATACATGGTACAAAATTTAAATACAACTTCATTTATATAATACGACAAAAATGTTGCTGAGAGTTTTAACACAAATATTGTCTCATAGACAATATCTAAACTCAAATGGAATCATCATTACAATTATTATCACACTATTTTATAAAATAGTGAGGACTACTACAGCCACCATCTCAGACTGTCACTCCATTCCCCGACTAGTCCCGGCTATGTTCTCATTTCCTAATGAGAATAATGAAAGCAAAGGGTGAGCTCAACTAGCCCAGTAAAGAATATTATGACTAAGATAATTCAGAATAAATTATCGTTAGCCTTCAACAGTGTAAAACTGATATAATATAATAAATAACTAGTTTAACTGCAGCGGAACAAGCAATCTATTGGAAGAGTCAAGTAGAGCAAGATATCTACTATCTTCTATGATTTATAAGTTCATCATCAATATTTTATCGCTATAACACAACTTAATAAATAATCCACATCATCGAATTATCCATGCACTACGAGCCAAGAATATTTGTTAGTATCACATCCACGAATTATCCATGCACTACGGGCCAATGATATTCATTGTTATCACCAATGGTCATGATCATGCCAACAACTATCCATCAATGCACTAAGGGTCAATTAGTACTTTTACCACATCATTTGTAATATTACAGGTCATGATTATATCGATACATAATTACTGGTCATAATCATACCAATCAACAGTTCATCTATGCACCACGGGCCAAAGATGACTTTCATCACAGTATAAGCATGAGGATGATGACAATGATATAAGAATTCAATTAAGTGAAAGCAAGGATAAATTTTAAAGATTTATAATGCGATTTATCCAGAGTTCAAGAATGTCTAAATTGTCAACATGATAATTGTTTTGTAGAGTAAAATTCAAGAATAATATTATATCAAAAATAATTTGGACAAAAAAGAAATCAATTTTTGTCATGAATAGTATCCTGGATGAATAGTACTCGATTGAATAGTACCCCATGAATAGTACTCTGGTATGAAAAGATTAAAAATCAACAAGAATGTTCAGAATAATATTTTTGTGAAAAGATACTAGATAAATTACAAATTTTAAGGATAGTCTACTAATTTCAAGGAGTATAGAAGCAATACTTAATCAAAATAATTGTAGAATTCGGAATCTGAAATGAAATAATATTACTTACATACTATAGTGTATGGAAGAAAATATTATTTTTTACGAATATTGAACAAAAATAATATCCCTTACCTTAGTAGGAGAGTAATTTCGACTGGTATAGCGTAGATATTCTTGAAGAAAACGTGTACTGTTTTCTACACCCGAAGCTTCCTTAACTCAAAAGAAATACGCTCAATATTATAGAAGAAGAATTCTCTAATTCTGGTGTGATTTTCATTTCTAAACTAAGCATCCTATTTATAGGAGAATGGCATGATACAATTTAGGATATAATCATGGATTGTACAGGAAAATTAAGGGTTTGCAACTTATCAGTATACCATTTAAAACCTTTAACCAATAAGGGAGTACCCTTTAAAATAATTCACATGTTGCCAGTATAAATGCTTCCATTAAGAATTAATTTTGAGCAATCAGGGAGTACCCCCTTGTAACGCCCCCAAATCCGGTCTATCTTCACACCCAGATTCCATACGTCACGAGTACATCATTCAACCCAACATACGTCATTATATACTTAAAAATAACAACCTAAATTCTCAATTCCCAGGTTCTAAAACCTTATAACCTCTTTCATTATAAATAATGATAATTACATTATTCTTTACATCTTACACGAGTGACTTTCATCCGCCACCAAGGATACATAACTATTCATTAAACTAGTCTATAGTTTAATTCTACTATTCTACATTATAATTCTTTACTTGATCTTCACGCTCATTCATATAATGAATGACACTTCTTTTGGATTCTGATCAGCTTGATCTTTACGGGATCCTTAAGTTCTTCTAACATCGTACGCTGAATTTTTTTTCATTTAAAGCAAGTGTGAGCATTCAATTGACCAACAAGTCATAGCAGTTGAATAAACAACTTCAAGAATTTAAACATTCTTTTAGGACTTTGATAACCGATCAAAGGTTATGAAACAACTTGAATAATAGGAATAATCTCGATTTCTATCATTTTAAAACATTATTCATATTCCCTTTAAAATACATTCCCTTTAAAATAGAACAATAGAACAGACTTATCAATAACGGTTCATGTATAAATAGAACTTTTTTCTTTTATAAAAACACCAAAGTTTTCATATTGTGGCACAAGGCCTCATATGTTCTACCACCTTGTACAAATATTACACATTTGTACATAGACATAACTTCTCAAGTTCAACAACTGAGAAGTTTTAGAAACTAGCATTCATTTAAAATATGAATGAAGTTAGGAAACTTGCCTTACGCACAGCCACAACTTACGCTGAACTGCTTATTCCAATCCCTATAAAACATATAAGGAAATAACTCATACACCAATTAGTCATGTACTTGACTTACGTATCGGTTTACTTAACTTTACTTCTTAGGGTTCGCGTTCTTGCAACCTAAATTTACGCGACCAACTTTCATTACCGGATTACGGTTTCATGACATACGAAGATGTGTTACTCAAAATGTTCATCATCTTTGATGATTTACATTCTTATCTTCTTTTAATAACTTCTCTAGGACTCAACACACATCGCTTCTTTGCTAGTAATCCATATGGTACTTTGAGTTGTTTCCCACAAGCAACCAACAAACAAGTTTTCGTCTCGTCTACACTGCCATTATAGTGAGTTAGATCGATTGCCAGTTTTGTATATACCTTCGCTCCCTAAAGGAATTGTGTAGCCCAGCTCCCATATGTCAACCATCAAAGGTTACGATGGCACCACAACCAAACTTATCTTAACTTATCTGAACTATTAAACTACAATGTTCGTTAAGTTAATTTTTTATTCCTTATAGCTTTCTGCAACTAAATGTCATACCTCAGGATTCATTCTTTATCGTCTAAGTCATACAGTATTTTGTATACTCAGAACGATCATTCAAGTTAATCATTAACTCGGTTTCATTACGTTATGCGTACTTGTCTTTAATTCAACTTCTTTACCAATCACGGTTTAATCATTGGTCTTCATTATCTTACGCTCAAACCATACACGGGGTGTAGGTTCTACCCGTTTAATATTCGCGTACACTCAACCTTCACGTCGGTTAAAATGTTCAACGCCT
The DNA here is from genome assembly GCA_020205605.1 of Panax ginseng. Taxonomy (NCBI): domain Eukaryota; kingdom Viridiplantae; phylum Streptophyta; class Magnoliopsida; order Apiales; family Araliaceae; genus Panax; species Panax ginseng. The sequence continues at coordinate 74,947,227 of CM035131.1, read as the reverse complement.
ACATTTTATTCTAAAATTCTCATCCGACTCACATTTGACTTTCATTAATCTTTTTACCGTTCGCTACGGCTTTCTTAATAACATTCGTCATTCTTCCTTACTGTCGAAGCCATACGGTTTGTTGTATGCTAAGACCGATCATTCAATGCAACTGTGTTGCATTCACAGCGTCTATATGCTTTACACTTATCTCTCAATACGATATCATAACATCAAAATGTTATACGTTACTCTCGTCACTCAACGTCTAAGGAATCACAATTATAGCAATCCCTCACGTTCTTTTATCGTGACTACGGTCCCTGAATCTCGGTTTCGTAACCCACATTCACATTCTTTTAATCTCGTTTAATCTTTTCGTTCAACCTTCATTAAAGGTTTAATACACTTGATTAAGTGTTACATTAGTTGACCTACATGTTCATATTTCTTTCTTGCACATCCCCCATTAATTGAGCAATAAAAAGCTCAACACTGGGCCTTGCTTCACGCACCGTGCACTGCGGCCACGGGTCTCTCGCTTTCCTCTCTGTCATGCACAAGCCCACTCGTCACGCTCTTTCTTTCTTGTTTTGGCACCGCGGCACCAACTCCTTCTTTATATCCCACGTTGTGGCGCCCACTCGATAGTAGTGATGGCACGACCTCGCTACTCATACCGCCACCTCTCAAGGCAATAACCATGGCGATCTTGGCCCCGATCATGAAACTTGGAAAAAATTTCTAAGTCTTTTACATGCTTGAGACGCTGACTTCGTAATCTCATAACTTCTTCGTTATAACTCAGAACGAGGTCGTTCCAAAGCCATTCTCTTCCTTATCTTATGTACCTCAATCTCCCTTGGATAGAACTTCATTCTGAGTCCGTTAACATGCCATTCAATTGGCTTAATTTTTGCCCTTCGTTTATTTTACGTTTCTAACGTTCTTCGTTCGTTCGTCCGTAATTCGGTCATTCAAACTCGGAATTCATTTGTTCTTGAGTCCATGACTCACGTTTTCTACATTCTCTTACATTCTTATGAAACCCTACACATTCGGGTTCATTTACTAACTTTCTAATTCTCGTTCGTCTTTTATGAATTTTTGCCATAACTTCATTATGGCTATGTTTTAATCTGTTCTTCATGAACGTTTTGTTGGGCTTCGGCACAGAAACGCACAGCGGAAATTAAAATTTTAAAGCAATTTCCGAAACCCTAAAACAGGATCTATGCGAAAATCAATTAATTCAGAGGTTTAGAGATTATACCAGATATAAAAAAAAATGAGAATCTGAAACCGACTGCGCCTCGAATCTCCAACGCAATACAAACCGATTAAGCCTCTACGATTCACCATCGAACGCCGCAAGAACCGTCGAACGATTCTCGCAATAAGAAGACTTTGCATATTAGCCACCAAAAGGAATGGATTTTCCGAAATCGCTTTCTCTAGTCTCTCTCTCAAGAGCGGCTAGGGTTTTTCAATTATGATATCTTGCCTAAAGTAGTGCTATATATCATATATATAGTAGTTAAAAAGAATTAATCAAATCAAAACCTAATTTTATAAAATCCGAATTTATATATATATATATATATATCTCTTAATTAAGTCTTACTTAATTAATATACATATATACAATTATCCTTTTAATTTAAATTCATGATTTAAATACTATTAATCATATTAATATATTTAAATCCTTAAAATTAAATTAATTCCCTTTAAATAACGTTATGTGTGTGACCTATAGGTTATTATTACGTTGGCAATAATTTTAAAATCATATTATAAAATTATAAACAAAGGAGCGACATCTAGTAATGCATCACCATACCCAAGTAATAATAAGATCGATGATTCGATGCAACCTTTTCGTGACCAATGTTTCAATGTAATTTAATCCTTTTAACCTTAATATCCTAGATTAAACTCGAGTCATGGAATGTGTCATACTCTTCATAATTTAATCTGAGTTTTCTTGATCAATGAGTAGACTATATGAAACAAATCACTATTTGAGCATGGCCATGCATTTCATAGTCCTACTCAATTAAGAGGCCTATGGATATCACCCATAATATATAGGATGGTTAAATTCCATCTAGATCACTCATATTTCTCACACAATTAATGATGAACCCAATAATCACCTTTATAGTCCACCCTATTAAAGGTGACATTTGATGATATCAAAGTACATAAATTCTCGTGTAGTAATATAGCGATTTCGTGCCGGAGGACCATTACATCATTGTCACTATGAGAATTGCTAATGACACTTCGCATAATGCTCCATATAGAATTCTCATGGTGGGTCCGCCCAAAGACATCGTTTCTCAACATGTACCTATGCATCGACTTAATATCTCATATATTTATGACCAATGAGATTCGGTCATCAAATAATCCACATACTAGTCTCAATGCATCATTGTTGTCCCATCAACAATGATACTCGACTAGGGACATTTAAGAACACTGATACTAATGGTAATATATAATCTCATGTTCAAGTCACATACTTGAAACTATATAATTTGTATCACTATTCTAAGGAATTTTATTATGTTAACAATTATATTACGCAAAGAAATAAAACCATAATAAAATCATATATTTATTCAATCAAATATAATATCAAAACGTTAAGCAATTATATCAAATAATTGGCCTCTAGGGCATAAACTCTAATAGTCTCCCACTTGCACTAGAGCCAATCACTCATGTATCTAATACCCATGGAACTAGTGTGACCGTCGTGCTTCTGCTACGACAAAGCCTTGGTTAGTGGATCTGCAACATTATCATCTGTTGGCACTCTTCCTATATGTACATCTCCTCTATCAATGATTTCACGGATGAGATGGTACCGCCTAAGTATATGCTTGATCGTTGGTGAGATCTGGGTTCCTTAGCTCGTGCAATGGCTCCATTATTATCACAAGATAGAGCAAAAATGGATCAACAATGGTTGAACAACACCAAGTTCAAAGTGATGAACTTTTAATCCATACGACCTCCTTGGTCGCACTAGAAGCAAAGAATATACTCAAATTCATTGTAGAATCACCATCGCCTCTTGCTTGAACTTTTCCATTCTTAACACCACCATTAAGGCAAAACACAAAACCGACCGAGACTTATAGTCATCATTGTCGATCACCGAAACTAGCATCCGTGTAACCCTTTACATCGCTAGTTCGTCTTCACCTCCATATACCAAGAATGAATCCTTAGTCCTTTTCGTGTACTTGAGGATATTCTTGATCGTCGCCGATGACCTTCACCGGATTTGATCGGTATCTCGCCGCCATGCTCAAAGCATACGAGACATCCGGACGAGTACATATCATTGCATACATGATAGATCCAATTGCCAAGCATAAGGGATCTTTCTCATACGCCTCTCATCATCTTGTGATTTAGGACATTGGGCCTTAGAGATCTTTTACACCATGAGTCATGGGTAAGTTTCTCTTTTCGCCTCTTGCATGTCAACTGCTTTCAACACTTTATCAATATATATACTTTGACTTAGGCCGAGCATTTTTCTTGATCTATCTCTATAGATCTTGATACCTAAAATGTAGGCAGCATCGCCCAAATCTTTCATGGAGAAACATTTTCCTAACCATGTTTTTACAGCCTGTAAGGAAGGAATGTCATTCCCAATAATTAATATGTCATCAACATATAATACTAGGAATACAATGTGACTCCCACTAACCTTCTTATATACACACAAGGTTCGTCTTCATTTTTAATAAAGCCAAATTCTTTGACCGCTTCATCAAATTGAAGATTCCAACTCGAGAGGCTTGCTTCAATCCATAAATGGATCACCGCAGCCTTACATACCTTTCCAACATCCTTTGAGTGACAAAACCCTCGTGTTGTGTCATATACACATCCTCAAGGAGATTTCCGCTAAGAAAGCGCTTTTGACATCCATCCGCCAGATTTCGTAATCATAAAAAGTCGCAATAGCAAGTAAGATCCTCGATGGATTTAACCATTGCCACCGGAGAGAAGGTTTCATCATAGTCAACACCTTGAATTTGTTTGAAACCTTTTGCTACCAAATACCTTTATAGGTTTGTACATTACCATCCATGCTCGGTTTTCTTCTTGAAAACCCACTTGCACCCGATTGGTTTTACCCTTCTAGTGGATCAACCAGAGTCCATACTTGGTTAGTATACATGGAGTCCATCTCGCATTTCATGGCTTCAAGCCATTTCTCGAATCTGGTCCATTCATAGCTTCTTGGTAGGAAGCGTGCTCATCTTGATCTATGAGCATCACATCGCTGCTTTAAGTCACAAGATATCCATAATATCTCTCGCACTTTGGCGTGTCCTACCAGATCTATGAATGACTTGTGTAATTTGAGCAGTTCACTTTCCACAATTTCTTGTGGTTCCCGCCATGTTCCAACTCGTGTTCAATGATATTTTGTAGTTCTCGAATTTCTTCGAGTTCTACTTTCCTCCCAATCGCTTCCTTTAGAGACAAATTCTCTTTCTAGAAAATACCAATTCGAGCAACAACCACTTTGTTCTCGTAAGGTTTGTAGAAATAATACCCTTTTGTTTCCTTTGGGTATCCCAAAAAATTACATTTGTCGATTTGGTCCGAGCTTGTCGAATTCGGACGCTTTTACTTAACGCCTCGCAACCCCAAATCTTCATGAACGACATATACTAGGATGTTTCCCAAATCCACATTTCATATGGTGTCTTCTCGAACCGTCTTTGTAGGAACACTAAGTAAGTGTGAATGCAAATTGCCTCTGTGGGCATGACCCCAAAGAGCTTATTGGAAGATCTCGCATGACTCATCATTGATCGTACCATGTCTAACAAGGTTCGATTCCTCCTCTCGATACACCATTCCATTATGGTGTTCCGGTGGAGTGAGTCGTGATATAATACCACACTCCTTTAGAAGGTCATCAAAGTCTTGGCTTAAGTATTCACCTCCTTGATGTCGGATCGAAGGGCTTTTATGTTTTTGCCAAATTGGTTTTGAACTTCATTCTTGAATTCCTTGAACTTTTCAAAGGATTCGGATTTGTGTCTCATAAGATACACATATCCATATCTACTAAAGTCATCAAGAATGTAATGAAGTAATAAACCCTACCTCTTGCTAACGAACTCATGGGTCCACATACATCACTATGTATAAGTCCCAATACATCGCTAGCCCGCTCACTATGTCCAAAGAAAGGGGCTTTAGTCATCTTGCCTAATAAACAAGACTCGCATTTCTCATATGATTCAAAATCAAATGAATCCAAGAACCCATCTTTATGGAGTTTGGATATGCGTTTCTCATTTATATGGCCTAAACGACAAAGTGCCGGAGATATGCTTGGATTTGAATCATTTGATTTAAATCGCTTTTGTATTTATGTTATAGATAGGCATTTCTAAATCAAGAATATAGAGACCGTTAAACAATTGTGCAACACCATAACAAATATCATTTAAGTAAAACAAACAACGATTGTTCTTTATTATAAATGAAAACCTTTCTTGTCCAAACAAGAAATGTAAATAATGTTTTTACTTATAGCGGGCACAAAATAACAATCTTCTAATTCTAAAACTAGCCCAAATGGCAAAGATAAATGATAAGTTCCTACCCAAGTAAAAGAACTTTTGCTCTATTTCCAACTCGTAGAGGTCAACCTCTCCTTTCGCTAAAGTTCTACTCCTTCTGAGTCCCCTCACATTAACACAAATGTGAGAACCACATCCAAGATCCAATACCCATGATGTAGAAGTAGACAAGTTGACTTCTATAACATATATACCGAATCAAGTCGTATTTCCTTTTCTTTTCTTCACTTCTTCCAGATAAGCATGACAGCCTTTTCCAAAGGTCTGTGGTTTCCATGTATGTGACATTCACCTTCCTTAGCCACCCCACCTTTAGGTTTTAAAGCTCGCTTTGGTTTTGGAATTGGGTTTGGCAAAAGATTTAGATCCCATCTTCTTTTTGCCTTTCCAATTTCCCTTAGCATTCCCCTTTTGCAAAATCATTATGGGAGCGGGTCCTCGCTTTTTCATGTTGTTCTCGGCGCCTTAACATGCTCAACAACTCGAAGGGGGGTTTCAATTTCATTCATAAGATAGTTCATAACAAATTGAGAGTAGTCATTGCTCAAAGATTGCAAAACAAGGTCGATTTGGGCTTCCGGAGTGATTGGAAAACCCAACCTATCAAGGTACTCAATATACCCAATCATTTTCGGCAAGACATGTGGACCAACTGGATCACGTTCACCCATCTTGCAGTTGATACAACGCCTTGCTTGTATCATACCTCTTGTCGAAAGCATGCCTTCAACAATTTCTTGAGATGCTCGATCATCTCATAAGCATCCATCAACTCATGTTGCTTCAAGCTCGGCGGCTCATGGTTGCTAAGATGACACAACTCATATCCAGAGCATCATCTTGATGCTTCTTGTAAGCATTATGTTCCATGACGTGGTGCAAAGTGATAAATTGGTGCCGCAGAATAGGCCCATCAAGACATATAGCTTACGCCTCTTGTTTGAGGACAATCCTCAAGTTCCTATGCCACCAAGGAAATTAATTCCACTTAGCTTATCCTTTTCAAGGACCGATCGTAATGAAAGACTATTTGTGTTGTTGTTGTTTGCCATTTGATATCTACAATTTATAAGTGCAACAATAATAAGTCAAATTACGAGTTGATATTATATAATTGATAATAGTACATTCAAAATATACCTCCCACTATTTTATTCAAATTAATAGCCCTCACCATTAATTCTAAAGCATTTTCTATTAAATCTTTCTAGTGAGCCAAGATCCATATTTCATTATGCCTTAAGTTAGCTTTTGCTATTCTCTCAAAACATAATTATTTAGGTAGACAACCCTTTGTCAATTATATCATATATAACTCCTGGATAGTTTGGTAAACAACATTTATTTCTAGTCCATCTAATGGTACCAACCAAACTCTATGCCTCTAAGTCCACAATCTTATTGAGATAACTTAGTTAAGTCGGCCCAATGATTTTAATAGTTTGGATATCACAATTATCCTATCGCATCTTTACCTAGATAAATAGGGTACTTTGCTTTGGCAAACCTACATCTATTGATCAAGGTCTTGATGAGTGTTATTCATTGGAAGGCATCCGATTTAGACTTAATAATTTAATGAGGATTTTATTAATTTAGATCTCACCAATTTTAATCTTGTTAAGCATGCACATTATTAATCATATCATATCACATACAAGCATAAATAAAGTGCAAAATTAAATGTGTCATGCTTATGGCCCAATCCATTGTCAATCTTTTCAAGCTAATGAAAGATTGAAGGTCAATCTAAGGTGGTAAAAGATCTTAAAATAAATAACTTCCTTGGATCTTCTTCTAAAGACGCGCCTCCTCTCCATCATCATCTTTCCATTGTGTTCTCCATCTTGACATCTTCATCAATTACTGATTATTACATGACATAAAGAAACCTCGAGTTACATTCGAGGGGATTAGATGAGAAGAGAATATTACATTAGAATTTATAGAAAGGCACGACATGCAAGCCGTATTTCAAAACCAAAACCACTAACCTATGGGTCAAAAGGCCATAATCAGGCACCATGCATATCACAATAAGCACATAACAATTTATATATAATTAAAGAAAACTATATATAAAATATAGGGGACACGACCATCGTGCACTACGACGGGGTCCATGGGGGTCTCTTCCACAAGTGGTCCTACTGAAATCGGGGTTTGGGCGGCGCCGAAAAAAAAAAATTTGAACTACATTCTCAGATTGCAGATTTTTTCCATACTGAATCTCCAAAAGCATTTTAATCATACATTTTAATCCATCAAAACACCCATAATAACAAATCATATATGTCCAGGTTTCGATTTAATCATATTAAAACGAATAACAAAGACACCTGCAAATTTATCATATATTTCCGCTTTAGATTAATCATATTAAAACGATTCTTCATGCTTCTAATCCGATTAGAATAGTTATATTGTTATTCCACCCCATTAAAGATACGATTAATGGATCATCATATATATTACCGTAATACATATACAACTAATATCATATATTCAATTTTATATCGGTAAACATGCATCATCATATATCATATATATCGAATACAATTAAAACACGAATCAATTAATCTTTTTCGCAATTAGCTCGATACCACCGTTGGGCTTTACATGTAAACGCACAAAATGAAAATTAAAATTTTAAAGCAATTTCCAAACCCTAAAATGTGATCCATGCGAAAATCAATTAATTCGTGGGTTTAGAGATTATACCGAGATATTAAAAAAATGAGAATCAAAACCGATCAAGGCCTCGAATCTCCAACGCAATACAAACCGATTAAGCCTTACTAGATTCCACATCGAACGCCGCATCAACCGAAACGATTCTCGCAATAAGAAGGACTTCATGGTACTAGCCACCAAAAGGAATGGATTTTCCAAATCTGCTTTTCTCTCTAGTCTCTCTCTAAGAGCTTTAGGTTTTTCAATTATTATATCTTGCCTAAGTAGTCGCTATATATCATATATGTAATAGTTAAAAGGAATTAATCAAATCAAAACCTAATTTTATAAAATCCGAATTTATATATATATATATCTCTTAATTAAGTCTTACTTAATTAATATACATATATACAATTATCCTTTTAATTTAAATTGCGTGATTTAAATACTATTAATCATATTAATATATTTAAATCCTTAAAATTTAAATTAATTCCCTTTAAATAACGTCTATGTGTGTGACCTATAGGTTATTATTACGTTGGCAATAATTTTAAAATCATATTATAAAATTATAAACAAAGTGAGCTGCATCTAGTAATGCATCACCGCTACCCAAGTAATAATAAGATCGATGATTCGATGCAACCTTTTCGTGACCAATGTTTCAATGTAATTTAATCCTTTTAACCTTAATATCCTAGATTAAACTCGAGTCATGGAATGTGTCATACTCTTCATAATTTAATCTGAAGTTTTCTTGATCAATGAGTAGACTATATGAAACAAATCACTATTTGAGCATGGCCATGCATTTCATAGTCCTACTCAATAAAGAGGCCTATGGATATCACCCATAATATATAGGATGGTTAAATTCCATCTAGATCACTCATATTTCTCACACGATTAATGATGAACCCAATAATCAACTTTATAGTCCACCTATTAAAGGTGACATTTGATGATATCAAAGTACATAAATTCTCGTGTAGTAATATAGCGATTTCGTATGAGGACCATTACATCATTGTCACTATGAGAATTGCTAATGACACTTCGCATAATGCTCCATATAGAATTCTCATGGTGGGTCCATCCCAAGACATCGTTTCAACATGTACCTATGCATTGACTTAATATCTCATATATTTATGACCAATGAGATTTGGTCATCAAATAATCCACATACTAGTCTCAATGCATCATTGTTGTCCCATCAACAATGATACTCGACTAGGGGACATTTAAGAACAACCGATACTAATGGTAATATATAATCTCATGTTCAAGTCACATACTTGAAACTATATAATTTGTATCACTATTCTAAGGAATTTTATTATGTTAACAATTATATTACGCAGTAAATAAAACCATAATAAAATCATATATTTATTCAATCAAATATAATATCAAAACGTTAAGCAATTATATCAAATAATTGGCCTCTAGGGCATAAACTCTAACATCAACTAGCCCAGCAAGAAATATTATGACTAAGATAATGCAGAATAAATTATCATTAGCCTTCAACAATGTTAAACTGATAAAATACAATAGACATCAAGTTTAACTGCAGCGGATCAAGCAATCCATTAAAAGAGCCAAGTAGAGAATAAAATCTACTATCTTTTATATTTTAAAAGGTTTTTCATCACTTTTATCGCTGGGACTCAGCTTAATAAATAATCCACATCATCCCTGCACTACGGCCAAGGATATTCATTAGGGTCACGACCATAAATTCCATGCACTACGGCCAAGGATATTTGTGTATTCATCAATGGTCATGATCATGCCAACAACTGTCCATCAATGCACTACGGGCCAATGAGGACTTTTACCACATCATTTGTAACATTACGGTCATGATTACACCGAATAATCCCTGGTCATAATCATACCAAGTCCATCCATGCTCTACAGGCCACAAATGACTTTCAAAAAAAATATAAACATGAGGATGATGACAATGATATAATAATTCAATAAAACAAGTTCACGAATTAATTTATTTAGGGACTGATAACCCCCAAATTGTCAACATGATACTGCTTTGTAGAGTAAAATTCAAGAATGCTCAGAAGAATATTTCCATGAAAAATACTGGATGAAGCGCAAATATCAAGGATATTCCACTAATTTCATGGAGTATAGAAGTCAAAATTTTAACCAACTGAGTATAATAACGAATGGAATAACAAAAGAAATCACCATGCATGCGGTACTTCACATAGACAAAGTTATTCCAATGTATAATAAAACGGAACCAGTCGTGTGAAATTCACAATCGATGTGATGTTCCAAATGTAATAATAAGTGCGGAATAATAAATAATGGATCCAGTCCCACAAAAACGCATGCATGTGATATATTTCGACGTAATAATAAAGACGGAATAATAAATAATGGAACCAGTCCAAAGTAAAACACACGCATGTGATATTCCAATAGAATAATAAAGACGGAATAATAAATAATGGAACCAGTCCTGTAAAACACACGCATGTGATATTCCAATGTAATAATAAAGATGTAATAATAGAAGAATGTCACCAAGTATAGGGTAGCCCGCATATACAGGTTATTCCAACAGAACAATAAAGAATGGAATAACAGAAGTTCTCTTCATGAATAAGAAAGAATATCACCCCTTACCGTAAAAGAACTGAATATAAGAGTAGTTAAGTAGCAGAAAATTTTTCTTCTTTCTCTCTATAATTTTCTCTCTCTAGAGTTTCAGTGAATTCGTAAGAAATAATGAAGGAATGAGCTTCTATTTATAGGAGAATGGAAGTATACTGTTCATGAACGAATTATTTCTGCAGAATCATTTTTTTCTCTAACTTCCATCCACTAACAATATAATATATATATATATATATATATACACATGCTAAATCAATATATATATAATATATATCAACCACTTAATTTTTTTCTCCCCTATAACCAACATCAATCCCCCACCCACCCAATAATCAAATTCACTACACTCTTACACATCACTATCACACTATCACTTTCACTCTTTCTTTTCCCCCACCATTTTCCACTCACACATATAATATATATATATATACACATCATATACATATATAAAAATTCCTTCCCCTATACGTAACTCCCTCTCACCCCCATTTCAAAAATCAATTCTTCAACACATATGGGCCCCACATGTGGCCCCCACATGTGGGCCCCACCTTTAAATAATTTTTACCGATTATTTTAAAAAATGGGTAAGTAGGGGTCCATAAAATAAGCAAAACTTCATAAAAATCACCTTAATAATTTTAACAACATTTATCATCTTTATTACAATTCACAATATTAATCGACTAGGTCGTTCCCAGGAAAGAGGGGGCTTTCCAATAAGGATTTCTCCTATATCACGCGCAATTATGTGACCAAACCTCTCCTTGGCGTAACTTCTAGACATCGTTAATATTGCAATTTATAATAATAATAACTCTGTCATTTCAATTATTGATTTAATAATATATAAAATATCGACAATAATTGAATCAAATAACGTGAGATACTATGTAATAATTACTATAGCAATAATTGAACAAAATTGAGTGACTTCTCACGTAAGCATTAATAATCAATACCGTAGCTACTATGCAACCAATGCCAGACATCGCATTTCTTTACTACCGAGTAGTTCAACAAAGATAATCGGTAAAACTTCCGCTGTTATTTTCATAAAAATATTTTTATCGTTTTCTCAATCCGACAATAATTTGGTTGTGGGGTCCACCAATGATTGTGCCGTCGTACGAATATTCTCCGACACAAAAAATATTCCCTGACCAATCGAATATAATATAACAACTTGCATACCTTGCAAAATTTATAAATATTACCCACAACTATAACATTATATCAAATCCATACCATAATATTAAAAAAAAATATTTCGAGAAAATTAAATATTTATTCATAAAATCTGGGGTCTCACAGCAAATAATAATATGAATAACTTTGCCGTCTCAATTATTGATTTAATAAAAATATCATATTATGCGGATGATAATCGTGACAATAATTGAATCAATAATATGAGAGATATGATGCAACAACTATCGCAAATAATAATTGAGTATAACCGAGTGACTTCTTACGTAAGCATCAATAATCAATATCGTAATGCTACTATGCAACCACGCCAGATTCTCGTATTTTTTTACTATCGGGTAGTTCAACAATTTTAATTCGGTAACACTTTCAATTTGTTATTTTTATAAAAGATAATTCATCGCTTTTTTCTTACTACGATAATACTTCCGTTAGGGGGTCCACTAATGATTGTGCCATCCATACTGAATATTCTCTCGTTAAAACGAATATTCCCCGACCAATCGAATATTATATAACAACTTGCTTACTTTGCAAAATTTATAAATATTACCCACAACTATAACATTATATCAAATCCACACCATAATATTCAAAAAAATATTTCAAGAAATTTAAATCTTTATTCATAAAATTTGGGGTCTCACACCTTTGAGTTGAATTGCTTGTATTGTGAGTGGTTTGGCAGTCTAATCATACTCAACGGATATAACTGCTACGACCTCCTTCTATTTTGTAGGAAATGTGTCCCCACTCTCAAGGAGCACAATGTCATCGTCTGCCAACTGCAGGACACCGCTATCATTTAGATTCTGAATAAGGTGGTGGAGTGCCCAGCATTCTTCAGTGCTTTGTCTGCGAGAATGGGAGTAATACTGACATAGTCCATTAGAATTGAACCGTTTGGAATGAGGATTGATTGGAGGTAGCAGAGCTGTAACTCTTCCTTCATTAACCAGCATCTGAAATATCTCCTCCATTGGTTAGCCAATGTATGTAAATTCCCTCTAGTTAGCAAAATCACGACGGGCTTTGGCACTTGCTCTTATTGTAATTTTATCCTCTAGTGTTTCACTTTCTGGAGGTGATGATGGAATATTCATAAGAAGAGGAAGGAGACTAGCATGCTCCTGGCTGACTAATTGGCGGGTGACTTGATGCTGATGGATCACTAATTCTGTGAATTGAATAACTTGCTCACTTAGAGCCTTGATCACTACTTCATGTTGATCGAACCGATGGGTGACCGGATGGTTAAAACCTATGGGGCAACCCATGGGTGACCCAAAGTGATGACCAAGTAAAGTGCTTATTACTTAGTGGTTAAACAAATGAATAGTAAGGAGGTGGCCTAATGACCATTATACCCTCCATTTGGTTTGCCTATATAAGAAAAGCTAGGTTGGTCATTTTGATTATTTAACTAACTCTAGATATATATTGAGAGAGGGAAAAGAGCTAGAAACACATAATCAAGAGCAATCCAAGAAAAACATTAAACTTTAGTCAAGAACGTGAAGAACGTTAAGGTAATATTACGTAAACCCTAAGTCTTTGATCTCTTTCGATTTCTTTTCCATAGAGAAGTATGAATTGGTGGAGTATGTATGATAAGAAGTTATAAGGATGGCTATTAGTGAATTAAAACATTGATAAGCCATGAACAATTAAGAATCATAAGTGTTTACGAAAGTTTAAACGAAGAAAACCAAAAAGCGTTTATTTGGTTGTTGATGGACAAATTTAAAACCATCATAGGTTATGTGCATCTTTATTGGTTAGGATATAGATGATGAATCAATGGAGTTGTTCCATTTGATTTGGTGTATAAAAAACGAGTAACGAAGTTAAGGCAAAATTTTCGAGATTAGGCGTTGAACATTGAAAACGTATAAATCTCGGATTAGTAGTCAAAATTTGTCGTGTAACTCGAAAACCTTGGTTTTTGATGGCATATCGTAGCATAACATATTTGAGAGTCGTGGACTCAAGAATCGTCAAAATTCGACTTAGAACTAATAAACGAGCTATGAACGTTCACGAACATTTATTATTTTTGTTAAAATAAACTAATCGGTGAATTCCAAGATAAAAGATCCAAAAGTGAAATATTTTTAATGAAAACGTAGAGCATGTGATTTGTGAGCCAACGACTTTTTAATGAGCCCATTTGGAGTTGTAACGAAAAATTTCTGAGTCCGGGAAGTTCATCAAAGCAAGAAACTGTAAAAATTTCTAATGTTAAGGGTGCACGCCGCAGTGCGACCCATGGTGTTATGGTCGGTTCTGCAGCGCGAGGCCGGGAGATGAGATACTAGAGAGTGGTGCTGCAACCCGATCTCTAGTACAGAGAGTTGCGCCGCAGCGCCAAGTATGGGGTTTGTGTATTGGAGACTCACGCCGTAGCGCGAGTCCAAGAAGAAAAGTAAGCACCGCAGCGCCATCATTAGGTGAAGCACTGAGAGGAAAGATTATGAATGTAAAGGGAAAGTAAATTGATAATGGTGAATTATATCAATACTAAACCTGAAGTAACATCAATTAAGATGTTGAAAACCTTAAGTTAACGACTAAAGGTTGAAAGAAAGATTAATTGAACGTAAGTTATTAATAATGAAACGATGAACGATAATAAGCCGTAAGGGCAGATAAATATTTGAAACGAGTTTTGTTAATGAAATAAGTATGATTAAGTATATGAAATGAAAGATAGTTGATTAATGATGAATTAATTGCTTAAATAACTTAAAGTAGCATCCTCGATGATGACTATAATGTTGAGAATTACAACTAAAAGTTGTTAACGATTACGTGAACGTGAACGGTATTCAATAAGTGTACTTAACCAATGACAATCGAGTTTCGGTTAGTAATGTAAGAACGTTAGTAATCCATAAGGAAGATTAATAAGTCGAATTGACCTTTATTAATGAAATAAATTCACTTAAGACATAGAAGAGAAAGAAGTTGGTAAGAACAATATGATAAAACGTAAGAGCAATATAGTACGATAACTGTAACCAATGATAACAAATCTATTGAACAATTAGATTGAGAAGAAAGGTAAGATACGTTAGGAACCATACATGTTTGTCCATGACCTAATGTGGTATGTTTGTGGTTATATATTGTAGAGACTTTAAAGACTAAGAATTGTTGAATATTTATTTGAAGACGCTTGAAGGCAAGTTTTCTTAACGCTTGTCTAACCTTCGTGTAAGTCAGGTTTTCAGTGATTCATGTTATGAGATGCATGAATTATTTTACGAAAGGGTCGATGCCAGTTTTAACTCTGCTAAACTAATCTTAGAAGATTGATTAATTTATTTACAAGTCTTTCAATATAGAATTGATAACGCTATCCTACGCCTATTGTTTGGTATGGATTCAAGGTAAGCCTGAGTATGAATAAACAAATGTATTTTACATCGATTAATCGATGGGCACGCGAGGTTGCCAAAACTTAAACATAAATACGTTTAACGGATGAATGTTGATTAACATAGAGTACTATAGGCTAATCACCTAGAAGTGCTCATAAGAAATATTGAACTTACGGTCTTAGTACCGGGTTATCCTTTTCATGAATAAAAATTAAAGAGAATGTTCATGGTCTGTTGACCTACTCAGAATTTCTAAGCTAATATATGTACTTTGAAATTGTTTTATGAGATGAGAAGTGCTATTCAATATTTCATAGTACTTCATAACTATTGTTAAGTTATTAAATGATAATCATATGATTCTTGAAGTGGCATTTATATAATATATTGTTAGACTTGCTGAGCTAGTTATGCTCACTTCTTTCTTGATTCATATGATTGCAGCCAAGGTCGAACGAACCGAGGGTTCTAGTAAAGATAAAGGCAAGGCGAAGATGAATAATTAGTTTATCTTGTAACACTAGTATGTTGTATGTATCATATTATGATGAACAAAGAATGTAATAGTTTCAGAACCTGGGAATAGATTTATTATTATTATTGTAATAAAAATGTAGTTAATACATTCATTTTGATGTGGTTTCAATGGAATGAATGTATAGTTATGAGTACAATGTAGCACCATCTGTCAGGTTGGAAGATACCCGGATTTTGGGGAGTCACAGGTTGGTATCAAAGCATTAGGTTATAAAACTTAAGGGGGGAAGATCCTTGGGCTAATAACCTCGTTAGTAGATGAGAAGTAGGAGCGAATGAAATCTAGTTAAATGAGTTAATAAGGTATTGAGGAAACTTAGTAGCGAACAATTTAAAAGATGGAAATTAACCCTAAATAAATTAAATGTGATTTGTGCTTATATTATTAAGTATTATGTACTAATCAACATGTTATGTGTCATTTTAGATGTCCATTGATAGTTTCATGTATAGCGATATGTTGGTCGATGTTGATGGGGAGATGGAGGTAGCATCATTTAATATGGTGGTACCTATACTAGAATCAACACCTCCAGAGGCAATGAGGGCATTATATCTGGCAATGTTTGACCGAAATGTGCAACTGCGCACTATTGTGCAGAACCAGAGGAAGGAGATTAGTGATCTCTATAAAGCTAAGGTGTCTACAGAAGCAGATTTTCAGATTGAGCATGACGAGAAGGTGCTCATGAAGGATAAGGTGATGGATTATAAGAATGAGGTCGATGAGCTTCGTAAAGAACTAGGGGAGAAAGACGAGAAAATAGCACGAATGTTTTACATCCATGAGAGTGCTCATAAGGATTTCAAGCTGAAAATTGCTTGTTATTCCATTAAGTCAGGACAGACTCGACATACTATTAGTCGGGATATTGTAACAAGTATTGTGAATGAAAAACACGAGGATGCTGTTATGCATTATTAGAAGTCTAGAGTTATAAATATGTGTGTAGTGACGTAAAACCCTCTTTTGTATAAAAAGGATAGTCTTTTTGTAAATCCCAACTTTTGTGAGATTCAATCACGAGATAGAAATGTGATAGCTTTTGGCTATTGAAACAAATTGTAAATAGTTTCAAACTATGAAGAAGCATATGAATAAATGAAAGTTTTTATTAAATGTGCTTTGTTGTGGTATGAGTTATTATTGTGGAATGATAACAAAGTAAGTAAATAGATAATAATGAAACTTTATTTATTTAATCAGCATAATGCCGCCAAGGATAAGACAATCTAATAAGGAAGCGAAATCACATAACGATAACCAAGGGGGTCAAAACAACCCTATGCAAGAGCTCGATAATTTATTAACGGTTGCATTTAATAAAACTAGGGGTAGAGCACTTGCAGTCCCTAGGGTAGCTAGAATGACTACCTTTAAGGAATTTAAAAGTTTAGGTCCGCTGGAGTTCAAAGGAACTACGGACCCAATTGAGGCCCAGACATGGGTAAAGGAAATAGAGAAGGCGTTTGTTATTATAGACGTAGGGGAGGAACAAAAGACTTCTTTTGCGACTTACATGATGAAATGGGAAGCCAACTTTTGATGGGAAGCTCACTAGGGTGGGGCTAGAATAGATGCAGTAATGTGGGAACAATTTAAGAAGGTATTCTTCGAGAACTATTTCCCAGTACGCGGCCAAATTCATTGAATTTGCAAGGTTTTCTCTACACCAAGTGGACACTGTAGAGAGGAAGACTCGTAGGTTTAAGCAGGGCCTGAAACCCTAGCTCTATAGTAGGATTTCAATTTTTCCAGATTGCCTCATATGGGACCATTCTGGAGAAAGCAATCATCGCAGAAGGTGGTAGTGAGGCTTTGAGCCAATACCACAAAGAGACAAAGAATAAGGGCAAAGGAGAGGGAGTACCCAAGGTCGAAGAAGCTAGTGGTAGTGGCAGTATTCCCAAAAGGAAGAGTTTTAACTCCGGTAATACTGGAGTGGAACAAGGGGATCCTAACCGTAGGATCAAAGCATGCAAGACATGCAGAAAGACTCATCTAGGAGTCTTTCTGAAGGGGAAATTGGTTTGTTATAACTGTGGACAGGAGGGTCATATATCACCTAATTGTCATAATCCTAAGAAAAACCATTGTTGTTTTGTTATAGGTAGACGGACCACATGGCAAGAAATTGCCCAAAGAAGGGATCAGAGGAAAGTAAGGGTGCTAGTAACAGTAAGTTAGCCATTACTGGACCACCATCGTCTGGTAGACCTATGGCCCGTACTTTTAATATGATTGTCCAAGATGCGGCTGCATCAGTGGATGTATTAACCGATATCATTCTAGTCAATAAAATGAATGCTTATCGGCCTCATTCTTATAGTCCCTTGCCTTATATGTCATGAGCACCTTCTCGCCATGCTCAAAGTCAAAATCTGCTTCTGCAGACTCCTTTTCCTCATAAAGAGTACTAATGTCTTCATTCTGGTTCTGCACAACAGTGCGCAGTTGCACATTCTGGTCAAGCACTGCCAGATATAATGCCCTCATTGCATCTGGAGGTGTTGGCTCTAGTGCAGGTACCACCGTATTGAACGATGCTACCTCTATTTCCTCATCCCCATCGACCACCATATCAAGATATGACGCCAATCCCATGTTTTCCATGTCTCCCTCAGAGTAATCCTCCTCCAAATAGTCCTCCTCTGGCTCGGACCCTTCTAGGATCACTAATGGTACTCCCACCACAGGCATAGGTACAGGCTCTACCCGATTCACGGACTCTTCTCTCACCACGTGTATATCCCTATACATGGAGCTATCGATGGACATCTACAATAACACATAACATGTTGATTAGTACATAATACACAATAATATAAGCACAAATCACATTTAGTTTATTTAAGGTTAATTTCCATCTTTTAAATCTTTCAGTACTGAGTTTCCTCAATACACTCGAGTCAATTCCTTCTGACTTCTCCTTTTTTAACGAGGTTATTAGCCTAAGGTTCTCCCCCCCCCCCCCCTTAAGTTTTATAACCTAATGCTTTGATATCAACCTGTGACGGCCCCAAATTCGGGTACTTTCAACCCACAGATAAGGTGTTACACGGTACTCATCACTATACATTCATTCCATTGAAATAACATCAAAATGAACATAATTACTACATTCTTATTACAATAATAATAATCATTCCTTTCCCAGGTTCTGAAACTGATACATTCTTTGTTTATCATATTATGATTCTTACAAACATACTAGTCTATTATAGGATAATCTACTTATCCATCTTAGCTTTGCCTTTATCCCTACTGGGATCATCAGTTCTTTCGGCCTTAGCTGCAATCATATAATTCAAGCAAGAAGTGAGCATAACTAGCTCAGCAAGTCTAGCAAAAGATAATACAAATACCACGTTGAGAATTATATAATTATCTTCAATAACTGAACAAATAGTTATGAAGTACTAAGAAACATTGACTAGCACTTCTCATTTCATAAAGACAATCCCAAAGTATATATAATATCTTAGGAATTCTGAATTGGTCGAAAGACCATAAACATTCTCTTTTCATTTTCATTCATGAAAAAGGACAACCCGGCACTAAGTCTGTAAGTTCGATATATCTTACGAGCACTTCTAGGTGATCAGCCTATAGTACTCTATGTTGATCAACACTCATCCTTTAAACGTGTTTATATTTAAGTTTTGGCAACCTCACATGCCCATCGAATAATCGACGTAAAATACATTTGTTTGTTCATACTCAAGCTTACCTTGAATCCGTACCAAATACTTGGCATAGGATAGCGTTAACAGTTCTATATCGAAAGACTTGTAAACAAATCAATCTAACTCTTAATATTAGTTTAGCCGAGTTAAAATTGGCATCAACTCTTTCGTAAAACAATTCATGTATCTCATAACATGAATCACAGAAAACTTGGCTAACACGAAGGTTAGACAAGCATTAAGAAAACTTGCCTTCAAGCGTCTTCAAATACAATATTCAATAATTCTTGGTCTTTACAGTATCTACATGATATATTCACATAGCCCACTGTAATTAGCTACCAAACAATCTAATCACATTACTTTTACCAACTTCTTTCTCTTCTATGTCTTAAGTGAATTTATTTCATTAATAAATGTCAATTCGACTTACTATTCTTCCTTATGGCTTGTTAACGTCTTACGTTACTAACCGAGACTTGATTATCATTGGTTAATTACCAAAGTTTGAATACATTTTACTTCCCTATATCTCGCGTTCTTCGTTTAATTACTATAAACGACAATCATCTTCTAAAGTCATCACTATATAAGTGACTTAAGATTAATCGTATTATGTATATTAAGTATATACATGTTCAACTATTAGTTTACAATCAATTGGGATTAGAAAACTAACTTAGTCAACAAATTCTCACTACCGGCACTGCGACGCTAGACACTAACACACTATTGGCGCTGCAGCACCAACTAGCAGTATGCAAGGTTCGATCTCGGCGCTGCGACGTGACAATCCTTTATACTAGTGGCGTTGTGGCACCACTCTCTAGTAACTAATGTTACTATACACGACGCTATGGCATGAGGTTTAAAGCTTGGGGTGGCGATGCGGCGCCCACCCTGAGCCCTTTAAAAAAATTTCAAATTTTCAGTACGATTTTTCCCAGACTCATAACTTAGTCGTTTTAAGTCGGATTTGGCTCATTCAAAAGACGTTTTCTTACACGTAACATATACTTCGATTTCATCTAGACAAAAGTAGTTTTTAAATCCATTAACGATGAATTCACTATTAACGTCCTAATAAGCGTTCATTAAACGCCTGTAAGCGTTCATACCTTGTTTTCTTCATTCTAAGTTGGAATTTGATCGTTCTTGAGTCCACGACTCTTGAATACATTATACTACGCTATGCCATTGAAAACTAGGGTTTTCGAACTAAACAAAAAGTTTTGGCTACTAATCCGAAATTTTACGATTTCAACGTTTAACGTCTAATTTCGTAAATTTCGCCATAACTTCGTTACTCGTGTTTTATATGCCAAATCAAATGGAACAAATCCATTGATTCATTGTCTATATCCTAACCAAGAAATATTCACATACCCTATCAATGATGGTTTTTAATTTGTCCATCAACAACCAAATCAACGTTCAATGGTTTCATCGGTTTAAACTTACTTAAACACTTACGATTTCTACTTATACATGGCTTGTAAATATTTAATTCACTATAATCCATCCTTATTACTCCATAACAGACATGCTCCACCAATTTATGATTCTCTACGAAAAATAAATTTAAACGAATCAAAAACTATGGTTTTACGAGTTATTGCCTTAACGTTCTTCACGTTTTTGCTTAAAACTCGTATGATTTGCTTCAAGCTCACTTGATTTCTTGTTTCTAGCTCTTTTCTCTCTCTCAAATATGTTGGTTAATGTTTGTAAAACAAACAAATGACCAAGCTAAGCTTCTTTATATAGAAAATCCAATTGAGGGTATTTTGGTCTTTTGGTAACCTCCTTACTATTCATTACTTTGTAACCAAGTAAAGTAGCTTTACTTGGTCACCAAGTAGCCGGCCCACATGGCCTTGTGGGTCCCCCCATGGGTTTTACCCATCCGGTGACCCATCAGTTCGATCCTCGATTCGATTTCTTGGATCGGGCTTGATTTAACCTAACATCGGGCCTTAATAATACTCAATCTTGGGCTTCATTTCACAAAACATCGGGCTTGACATAATCCAAGTCCAATTGGATTCTACAAAGTCCATAAACTCAAAGTTCAATAAGAACTATTCGTATTCTACGTGTATAACTCACGTATTCTCTTCGTATAGTATTCGTATGATATTCGTATTATACATCTTAATAATCTTCATACTATACTTGTATACTAATTAGTATCATACTCGTATATCATAAATATAATAACCCTAATCATTATACGCATTCATTTCCTTCTCGGAAATCATTTTCCCTAACCCTTAGGTTTTAAGTCCGCAAGCGAAAACTTCGTTTGCTATAACTAAAATATTATTGGATATTCCATCTCGTCTTAAAATTCTATCATTACGCATTTCTCGGAATTTCAAACTTAATTCCCAAGCTAAAATAGATGAATAGTATTTTTATAGAAATTTCTCGAAAATCTTTTATTTTTGTCTTGGAAACTCAAAACAATTAATTCTAGCACATAGCCAGAATCCTAACCACATCCGTACATTCTAGGTCATAGAACGACCTTCATACAGCTTACTCACATAAATAATCAATTAAATTCATTTAATCCACATAATCAAATAAATATTTAATTCTCATAAAAATCCGATTTTCTCGGGCGTTACTAAAGCATTTGAAATAAATCTTGAACCATTCATATTCTTGAAATAACATATCAATATTTGAATAGCTGAGAGGTTATTAAACCATGAACATTCTTTTTCATTTCTTGAAAAGGTTCTATCAGAAATTCATCTGTGAACCGTCTGGTCTTACGGGCACGATGGGTGATCAGCCATTTATACCCTGTATTGATCAATACTATCTTGTTCTGAACAACATTTGTGTTCACTGTCACTACTCATAGAGCAATATAATAATATCAGAATTTAGGAATTGTTCATTCTCAGACTGGAATCCAAACTATAACAATATAGCTGGATAGCTTAAATCATATCACAATAATATTTCAAGACTTGTTATAAAAGAAATGAAATATTTTATTCTATGTCTAGCCGAAACAAATGGCATAGACTCTTTCAACCTGTTCATGCATACTGAACTTAAATATGTACTCATCACATCTTGATATACTTTCAACATAAACTGAGTAAAAGTTTTGACATTCTCGTTTAAATGAAAATAAGATAATAAACTCGCTCAATAAAGAGTAAGTTTTGGATACTTGCCTCTTTTGCAGGCTACCAAATATACACACATTTTACGCCGCACTTAAATAATATATGTAGTATCATACAATACATTAAAATAAAATAAAAATATATTTTATTAAACTTTTATTTTATTTACCAGGAAAGATGTGAATCGCTACAAGTTTAGCTCCTAGACTTAGATTCAGATTATGCTCTACTAACTCCTTGTCGATCCCGGACATCTCATTATAGTTCCAAGCAAACACATCCCCATACTCTCGCAGTAGCTTCACCAGCTCTACCTTATGGATGGCGTTTAGCTCCTTGTTGATGTAAGTTAGCCTTGGCGTTCCTCCTTTTGTTGCCAAATCAACTTCCTCTAATTCATTTTGTTTGTTTTTGGCCGGTCCTCAAAGCTTTCTGAACTTAGTTCCACCTTCTACTGCATAATTTCTTCCTTTTTGTTGCTACTGGAGTGGGGGACACCTCTTGAGCCATCAGGTTTGGGTGTACCTTCGGGCTCCTCCCCCTTGCACCGTCACAAGTGCAACACAATCTTTCCATCTGGTTTAACAGCCCTTTCCCACTTTGTTTTCTCTTCTTCTTTTCTTTTATTTACTTTTCCAACTTTTAATTAGGTTATTCGTCTGACGTTAATTATATTTATGACATCCTTTGGGTCTGTTGCCCACTTCCTTTGGTCTTTTTCTTCTTTCTCTACATCTACCACCACATGTTTCTTATTTCTAGAACATTCACCTTGTTCCAAGGTCGACTTCTTTTCTTTCTTCGCAAGCACAAAATTATCTTCCTACACCTCCTCCCAGCTTGCTAACTTCAGAGAATCAAGCTTAGCAATATGGTTTTCTCCTTCTTCGACGACATCATCGAAGAAAGCTGCTTCGGTGATATGTGCCTCCTCTAGCCCAAAAGGGTTCCTTGTCGTAGGTTTCTTAACCTCATTACCTTTCCAAATTGCCTTCACGCACTGGTGAAAAACTAATGGCACCACCCTATAGTCGTTTTACCAAGCTCTTCCTAGCAACATATGATACGTTACGTCAACCTCTGCTATATTGAATATCACAAGTCCCCAGAACTTCCCCACTTGCATATCTACCTTGATGTATCCGAGGGTTCTCGTGCTTTGACTAGAAAACCCCACGATGTTTGTCTTTTCCTTCATAATCTTCTTTTCTAGTAAACCAAACCGTTTAAAGATGATGTAGGGCATGATATTTACAGACGCTCCATTTTTTATGAATGCCCTCCATACTTTTATGTCATTCATTATTGTTATCATATACAGTGGTCTATTATATGGGTATCTAAGCTCTCTATCAACCTTAGAGAAAGAGATTTTGTTCTCCTCATCATCCACCTTCTTCACATACCCTTTGCTAACTACCATACAAGTCTCTTGTGCCTCAGCAGCTTTAATGATTTCCTTGGTTGCTTCTATCCTTGCTTCCATGGTCAAATCCTATCTGATCGAAAAAAATTCTGAACTTAGCTCCGTTCATCAACGTGGTCACTTGCAGAACTAGATCAGAATCGTCTTCCATCACTTCTGTGTTATCCATTATCTCCATTTCTTTCCCTTTTGGTGCTTCACTATGAGTAATAGTGTTGCACGTTTCATTTCCCTTGTGGTTGGGCAGTGACTTATCTAGCACGGTGTTTTCTCTTTCCAGTTTGATTTCTCCTGCCGCCAACTTCTCATGGTAGATCCTCCACAGACTGTAACAATCTATAGTGGAATGTCTAGCGTATTGGTGGTATACACAATAGTCTAGTCTCCTCTTTATCTCTTACGTCACAATAAATCTGGGCCTTAGAGGTTTCACCACTCCATGCTCTATCTATTACTCGTACAAATCCCTGAATGTCTTCTCACTGCACGTAATAGCCTCTGGGATTGGCAATCCAGAAAAATTATCTCATGGCTTTCCTCGGTTCCTTTCATTCCTTACACTATTTTCCCTATTCCCCCTTGTGGCTTTTGCTGAGAGTCTACTGAAGTCGTAAAAGCTATCATTTTTCCCTTCCACGCAATAGTCGCATGACTCACTAATAATGTCATAATTCTGAAGTCCTGTGTAAATGATGACAGTGTTGCAAAGGAATCACATGCTTTAGTGATCAAGTAGGGCTTAAAGGCATCTAGGGCACCATTGTTGCATATGCTCACTGGATTCTTCTCTTCAATTGGCTCCACACATTTCTGCGCCTGAGCCCTGAATCTGTCTACGTAATATGATGGCTCCTCATTCAGCTTCTGTTTGAATCTCATTAGTTCCACAATGGTAATCTATTTCTGCACATAAAAAAACTTCTTAAAAAATTATATCTTCAAATCGTCCCAATCTTGGACTAACCCTTTCTCTATATTATAGTACCAACTGAAGCCCCTACTTGTCAACGTTTTATTGAACTCACGTAGAAAGAGGTTGTGGTTGATTACTTTGTCATAACCCAACCATGGAGACATCGACTCTACAAACCTGACTATGTGTTCTCTTGCATTACCTTTCTCTCCATTGTACTTCTAAAACTGTGGAGGGTGCTCAATATACCCTATTGGGTAAGGCTACCTCCGGATATGTGTCGGGTATGGTGGAGTGAAGTCCAATTTTGAAGGTCTGGTTGTCTGTCTTTGGAGTTGGTTGATTACGCCAAGCATATCATCCTTAGTCACATATTGGCTCGACTTGTGAACTCTCTGGGGTGTTGCAATGTACTGATGCATTGGCAGTGTATGCGGTAAAGAGATTGGCTGGTGTACACTTGTATCATATAAAATTTGCATTGGTTGTGTTTATTGGCCTGTTCATTGAGTAAGGCTCAAAATGGTCGGCATCTGCACTTATGAAAACGCTGAGAGTGTGGTGGGAATGATGGTTGGTTGAGGTTGGCTTGCTTCTAGTCTAGGTTGTGGTATATCACCACTGTTTTGGGGCTTTAAATAGATTATGGGAATCGGTCGACTCTTTGTTCCTGGATGCGCATTCTAATTTTTCTTGTTGTCATCCACTCCTGCTCGTTCTACCTGCGAACTTCCTGGAAACATAGCTTTGAAGGTTGGGATCTGTATCAATTGTTGGCGAAAATTCCCCATCCCCTCATGCTGCCTCTGCATTTCTGATATCATGGCCATCATCATCCCTTGTCCTTCCCGTGCCTTCTTCAACGCCTTGAGCATCTCCAGCTACGTACACAGCATTCATGGTTGTCTACTCTCTGGTTACTTCCTCACCCTACCTAGCTGTGCTCGTCTACCTAGTGTTGGTAGGTTGTTGATCAACCATCTGTGGTGATGTTGAACTTCCTTCTGAAACATCTTTTAGGATTGGTCTGTCAAAATTCAAATTCACGCCTTGGAAAGCTTGATTCTTTTGCCTTGGAGCTGAGTCCAGTGACGTAATACTTCTTATTGGTGAAAATCTTCACGTAGTTCTCCCACTTTGAGTTGTGGGCATACCCTTCACGAATTCTACACCTCCCCAGCAGAATCGCCAAAGAAATGTGGACAAGAAAATCATATCTTGCTAAGGTTAGGGTTTTGTGTTGGCTAAGGAGAAGAGAAATCCACGAAGAGTACAAAATTGATTGATAAGTTAAAGAGAGGAGAAGAACAGGTGAACAATTACTCCAGTAACACGTAACAAAACTCTTAGGATCAGAGAGCCTTCCTGAGTATCAAGGATCCAAAAAGCCTTATTGAATGTCTAGAGTTCAGAGAGAGTCAAAAAGTCCTTTCTTCATGGAATGGAAAGAGTATTTATAGAGTTTTCTGCAAAGTGGTCACGTGCCTGGCACATGTCTGGGTCTTGAGTCTGACATGTGATTTTAGGAGAAATTCCAAAAATACCTTTAGTTACTCGAATAATGCCCAAATAATTATGTCCTTCTAGCCGCCAATTCAATCCCTCAATCAATTTCCAAAATGGGTCGCATCCATGAGTACTGCACTGCCTCGGGACTCATGAAAATTTCTCTCAGGTCTCGCTTATTTATTTCCGACTTTTCATTTAATTCTTTAGATCGCATGTGAACCCTAGCTTCAGTAGTAGCTTCAAAGGAATTGGTAAACTAATTAAAATGCTTTGAATGCATAAGAGAATCTGAATGAGCTGAATAAAGTAGAAGTTATGAACACTGTATTTGATAATTGTTTGTCCAAAATATTTGAATACGTGTATTTTCCAATTTTAACCTACTGGGTTGTTATCAACAAATTTATTATGTAATTATAAATAAACAATGTTATCTAAGAAAAATTAAATATAAATTTTTGAACAATCTTTGATAGGTATATACTATTAGTAATATAATTTTAAGAATAAAACACTAAAAATATTAATAGCATTCTATCAGTCTATAAAATCAAAACAAAATATTACAATAACATTTATTAAATTGATTATTTACCAATTTATTAAAGAAAAATAAAAATAATTTGTACATAACAAAAAAATTTATTTACAATAGTAAAATAAGATGAATATTGAATATAAATCTTAATTATCAATGATTGATATAAATAAAAAATATTATGAAATTTTTAATTATCACAGATTAAAAATTATAAAAACAAACGATTTGAATGATTTATTTAGTCATATTCATACTCATTCAAAAGTAAACAAAAAACACCCAAAACTTACACAAGTCTTCTTGCTCAAGTGCCTAATGCTTGCCAACAAGGTTAGGAAATCAAACACTACATTTTATATGTAGGGTTTGCTTTTGCCCAACATACTTTGACGAGAAAATGACGGCAGTTATGTGTTGCAGATTATATTTTGTGCATGAAGAGTTATTCTCTTTTATGTTTTAACAAAACATAAAACACAAAATCTTGCGACTTTTTTTAAGGGACTACAAAAAAACCCTTAATAATGTATCAACAGGTACCATGGTAATCAAGGAATGGATTGGAAGCCACAATAAAAGCTTAATAATGCAAGTAAAATTAATTAAGCCGAAGAATATTTAAATATAGCTTCAAAGCGACTCTTAACAACAAATCAAAATTTTTTGAATGCTAGTATACAAAACGAACCAATCAACGGCCTCGATCCTATCTAAATAATTCTTAATGGCTAAAGAATAAAAATACAGAGTTTATAAACATGATTACAGGTCTCTTCATTAAACAAAGAAAGTTAGGTACCAAATCAGCTTTCAACTCTTCTTTTTGTGCCTCTCAACCATTTCCTTGGCATGTTGAGAAATATAAATCCAAGGCTAGGTCTCACCACCGTGGATGATCATCTTCTGGAGTTTGGGGTGGAATAGGTTTCCAACCAGGTTTCTCGTCCCAATACATGTCGTAATATACGTGACCAGGAGAGTGACCATCGACGCAGCACCATATACCTACATACCTCTTCACACGGAACCTGAATTTTTCCTCCTTTTTCTGATCACGTAGTCACGTGCATTATTAGTGTCATTGTGTGTGTAAACATTTAAGTTAGATAATTTCACTAGAAAAAATAAACGAGAGATAAAACTTGCCTTGTCCGAGAAACCAAGAAAGGCTTCCTGCATTGACGAGAACTGAATGACTTTGATATCCTTGAATGAGGAGAATATTGTTTTGAACTGTGGAGAACAAACATGCAAACTCAGAAGGGGGAAACTGGGCATTAGGAAGATAAACATTGTAAGGTGTTTGGGACTGGTCAAACCTACTTAAAATCAATTTTAAGAAGCAGAAAATGTTTGATAACTTGATCTTAAAACTGCTTATAATCACTTTTTATAAAAATAATCAGAAGCTCTAATTTGGAGCTTTTGATTATTTTTCAACTCTAATAATTAGGTTTGACCAATTTATCCCTATTTATTTTAATAATTTCAGCCAATACTTATCTTTACTTTTCCAAACCTTCCTTTTTAGTAATATACACTTGACATAACTGATAATCAAATTTTTTTTATACCAAACACTTTTTACCAGCTTAGGCGATTTTTCTTTACCAAAAACAAACTACTCTTTTAAAACTAATTATAAGCAGAGGGAGTAATTAGAATCACTGCTCACATCTTTTAAGAGATACCATACTCTAAGTAACAACAATATGTAAGTAATCAAAGTGTCAGGGTCACAAAACAAAATTATTGTGAGAACTAATAACATGGCCAGATCATTCAGTTGAGGAAGAAACAGCAAACCACATGATTTCTGTTCATCTTCCTGAAGTTGGAGACTGACTACTTATTCTACAAAAGGAATGCTGGATCATGATGCACCCAGTATCCTTGGGTTGCTTTGAAAATCATCAAGGACAGATCCACTTAACTTATATAAATTCAACTGACAATATTAACAAGCTTAGCTGGTTTATCAACTACTTGGGTACCGCACATCATGCACGCAAGAAACAACCCATACATAATCAGATAAAAGTATAAAACCCATCTAAAACTGTAACCAAATGCTCTTCGAATACTCATCTCAACTCGAAAAAAGCCTTATAGCAGTCCCCAACTTTTGAAAGATAGTAGCCTAATCCCTAATATCAATTGTGTCGGTGTCTCACATTGCTTGGGGCAACATTTTGAAGAATATGATATAACATCTGTGACCTATCTAGTTGTACTATATGAGCCACCTTAATTTTGGTGCTCCTCTTTCCCTAGAATCAATGGTTACCCTTGGACAATGTAATTCTGCCTATTAGCGTAATTCTAGGTTCTTTCCTAGTCGAGATGAAACCATTATAGTTTTTTCCTCTATACCAATTAATATCATTTCTTACATCTCCGATAGGAAACTCCAATATAATTTGCTTGACATTACTAATTTAGGTAAGCAGAAGCTGTTAAGGCTCAGGTATATATAATAAGAAATCCAGACCATCAAAATTCAACGAACCTACTTAGTAAAGCATAACAACATTAATCTGGAAAGCTCATGGATATATGAACAAGAACATGTATAATCTTGTTCAGAAATCTGGAATACCTTTTCTTCGGTACTACTCCTAGGAAATTTTAGTACTCCCGGTAGACTTGTACTGTTTGTTACACCACAACCTTGCGAACCTTCCTGACACAGTTGTACATCAAGCCATGACTCTTTCACCTGAAACAAACATCAAGATAAAGAAAGGTACTATAGTGGATGGGGGAAAAAAAATAACTGACATTTTTCTCAATGAGGCTGATAGAAATACCTGTCTAGGCATTAAAGGATTTTCGAAGAAAGAATACTCCCTGAAATTGATCTGAGGTCCGTATTCTTCTTCAGGCCAGTCCTTCAACATGACATTCACCTGCAATGCAGCACACACTTTCATAAGGACAGCTAATTTGAAATAAACAATAAATGGTAGCATAAGAACTCAGTATTCTAATAGAATTTTATAAGTAAACAAACCGAAGATCTATGACCTAGTTCGTCGTGGGTTGAGGTGGGGACACATAAATTAAATTAAGGAAAGGAAGCCATCTTTCTTTGGTAAGTTAAGAACAAACTTTATAAATAGGGGCAAGGATGAGGCTTAAACATGCGACTCACAGCTGAGATGGTTGGGTTCCCGAAACAACTGGGCCATCCTTTTCCTCCTTTTAAAGCCGATCTTTCCAATCAACTTTTGATAAATGTTATAGTTAATAGACATATATATGCTCAAATTTTCAAGAAGCCAAATCATATCATATAGTTCCTAAATGTCGTGAAAACTGTAAACAGTCAAGAGTGACAAAAGGAATTGTAAGATACTCAGTTATGACAGAAATAAAAAGTGTCCAGTGACATTAAATGGGAGGTATCTAATGAATATAAGAGAGTAAGTAAAGAAAGTTGGACCTAAATAAAGTTCCAGTAACAAGAGGAAAATAGTTTCTGGCTGTTGCATCCATAGGACAACATAGAACTTGAATCTTTGAAAGTGTATTGAAAAGAAGTCCAGTCATGGAAATATTTAGGCTAACAGATGGTCGTTTAAGCATCAATGAAGTTCAAATAGTTCCAAATACACATACCAAACTATAGGTACTCAACTCTCTTTAAAGAGTCCATGTATTACAAGTGGATTCTAAGCCAACCCTATAGTCTTGATAAAATGCCAAAGTTTATATAACGGACATATTTCATATGTAAAGTAATAATTCATCTCATCAATTTTTTTACACTCAGATTATGCACCATAATACGTATACATTTACTTGAGAAGACTAGGATAGATAACAACAGGAATATATTTTCTATCTCATGAATCAACAAAACTACAACTGAATTTCATAGGTGGTTTGCAGTCAATTTAGAACTGGTAATAGGGAAATATCAAACATTATGTCCATAACTATATTACATTTAGCGAGATGATCTTTATTTATTAATTTTTATACCAGGCTGGCCAACACGCTTCAAGACAATATATCACATGAATTGATGAATTAAATCCATCTCTAAGCATCATCTTGTTCCAATACAACAAGGGAAACCATATCACATATTCGCATATGATAGTTTAATTGACAGACAACAAGTCTACAGAGAGATGACAGCTTTGGAAGCATAAAAGAAAAAAGATGACTAGAAAATTGCACTAAGCATTACTATTAAGTTGCACCTCTAGTTGCCAGAATTACGATCAAAGGCCAACCTGTAATAATAATAGTTCTGTGTAATGTGATAGCGATCGATCCATGAGATGTCATCGCGGGGAATGATTCGCTATTTAGTTATTTATTTATCATTCTATTTATTTATTTAGTTTATAGACTTGTTATTTATTGGTTTATTTCGATTTTGGGTTATTTATTTAGAGGCCCAATTGTTAATGGGCTTAGGATTATTAAAGTTTCTTTTTATTAAAATAATACTAGTCATTACTGATTATTGGACACATTTTGATATTGAAATTATCCTAATTATTGGTTGCGATCAATATTCTTCCTCCTTACTGTGGTTGGAAAACCCTGGGGGCAATGGTTATCCGGCAGTTGGATCCGAGTTCTCTTAATTTTCCTTATTGATTTACCACTTCCAATTAATTATTTGTTTATCAATTTCCATCCTACATCATATTGACATCAAAGCTCAAGGATTCTCCATCAATTTCTTATTTTTTGGGAGATTTTAGGTTTCAAAATAAAATTAATGTTCATCGTAGTGTTGTTCATCGCCATAATTATTGTTAATCACCGAAGTTACTGTTTATCACGGTTCACTATTCATTAAAAAAACATTGTTGTTGCTGCATTATTTTGAAGATAGAGGTTGTAGACACTCGAAATTTCGCTTTCCTTCTACTAACCCTGTAGGAGGGCAAAAGCGTAATATCACCCCGACGACAACCCTGCGGGAGGACAAAAGCGTAATTTCATCTCGACAACATGTTCAAGCAAGGATCATGAAGCTAAGGATAAGGTCATAAGAAGCCACCACAGCAATCCCCGAGGCGCAGACTGCCAAAGACAACCAAGTTGACTGTCCTGCAGATTCCGGTAGATATCCTTCTGACTTTCGCCTCATCTTCCCGGATCGGTTAAACTTGATGTCATTGTAGCATTGTGTGGCCCTCGAAAAGAGTTTTCCTGAATGGTATGACACATCTCCCAACTATTCCCGGATTGAAAGAAACGGACGTTTCAGCGAACCGTGCAGCGACCAAATAATGAACTTCAAGGTTGTGGGACCCACAGGGCTCAGCCGTAGGTGTACCTGCGGCTGGCTCCGGGGACCTATATATGGACATCAACAACTCATTTGCAAAAGAGAGCTCATTCTAGAGAGAGAAAATAGTATTTTAGAGAGAGGAGCTCGGGAATCACTCAAAAAGATCATTAGATTCAAGTTAGATATAGTATTAGATAGCTAGATCTTAAATATATAGTTAGATAGATTCAAGTCAAAGGAAGCTTGTATCTTCATTCCTCAAGGTGAACAATCGAATTTTTTTTCATTTTCTTGTAAATCTAGTTAGATCTAGTTCAATATTGTGCTTATATATAATTAAAGTTTTAATCTTAATACATATATTGGTTGTTTATCCATAGATTTATATAGTTTACCGAATATTTTGTATATATATAGTTAAAGATTGAATCTGTTTACTAAATCTAGCCCTTAACCGGTTCTATGCTAGATTGGCTCGGATCTAAGTTAGATCTAGTCATTTTCAATGTTTTCAATCGATTTTGAACACTCCGCAAAAATCTAGATCCATATCTAGTAGGGAGGAGGTCCTACCTAATCGCACTAGAGATTTTAACAAGTGAATCACCTGATAGCGGTTTTAGGATACATTTTTTATATACTTTCATTTAAATCGCGATTATGTCATTGTACGGATCTTTGATACCCTAGATCTATGGATTCATGTCCTAGATTCTGAGATCCTTTAATAGATCTCGTTAATATACATAGTCCCTTGAATGTCGGCCTCGATATCACAATCGAAAAGTTAGATCTACAGGAGTCCACTTTTAGATCTCTTTCAATTATATTCAAGCATATTGACGAGAGCTTGGAATCTTGGGGTCGAGATCTACGAATCGAATTTTGACTAGATTCCCACGATGGACTTGTTGTCGATTGTAATCTTAAATGTTCAAATCATTGTACAAGTAATTTTGGGCCTTAAAACGACTTTGAGGGCCTCGTCTCGAGAGACAGGATTTAAGGCCACGTGATGGTGGAAACTGTGATTATAGGTGCTCGGGCCTACTTAGATAGCTTCCATGCCCACGGGTGGTCCGACCCTTTTGTGTTTTATTTCATGCATTATCACCCAAACGATTTTCAAATCAAAGTAACAAAGATCTTATAAAATAGAAATCGCTTTGGGGATAGACATACTTGAGGCAAAAAAAATCAAACGACAAAACAGGACAACACCACCAAGTTCTTCAAATCTTCTCAAAAAGCTTTTTCATCAAAAATCAAATGTTGCCGCTTATAGGCTAAAACCAGACTTAAAATAACTTTTAAAGCCAATGCACTCGAACACAATTTTGATTCAAAAATATTAAAGGCTTTTCCACACACACACTTCATGCTTAGGAAATTAACAAGATGTGATAACTGTGTTTTCACGGAAGTCGAGGGGTGCCTAACACCTTCCCTCCGCTTAAGCAAGTCCCAGAACTATGAATCTCGGGTTCCAGACTAATTTTACAGTGTCACATATTGGGTCATATTATGAAAACCTCAACAACTGGATGAGTTGGTAGATTTATTTGAACTTATAACAACTGGCGACTCTGTCTAATTCGGCCCAATCATTAAAATTTAACCTTTTCAAATTCGTCGGCATATGACGGTCTTTTCCTAAAACTTCACCCTTTAAAATAAAATCAACATAGCAAAACAAAAAAAGGTAGAAACAACAAATTTAGGAAAATTAATTCCCCGACGTCGACAAAGGTAACCCTAACTTTCCTAATTTAAATTAAAAAGCCCTGCAAATTACCTTTTAGTACCCCAAACTTTCGCTTTCCATTTATATATTGTCCCACAGTTTATTAGTAAGACTGAGCAAAAAACGGATATAACCGAATAACCGAACAGAACAAAAAAATTTAAATCGAAATTTCTTGATAATTCGGTTATTTTTTGTAATTCGGTTATATTCAAATTTTTATCCGATTTTCGGGTTCGGGTTTTGTTTTTGAATTTAAGCTATTCGGTTAACCGAATAACCGAATAAGATCTTAAAAAAATGAAGGAAAGTTAAAAACAATAACCTGATCTCTTCACTCTCTTATCTTTATCGCTTACATCAGCCCTTAAATATCTCTCATCTCTCTCTGCCCTGAGATATCTCTTCATTATCTAATCTCTATCACTTAAATCTCCACTCTCATCAGCTCTTAGGTATCTCTCATCTCTCTCTACCCTAAGTCCCTAAGCCAAAAGCTAACCTCCTGAACATTCGACCATCCGCAATTCCAAAATCAGTCGTCTATGTATTACCACCAGCAACCACCACCTTAGGCTGCCGCGCCTCCTCAACAGTAGCAACACCAGCCCCAAATCCTAATACACAGCTGCCGTGGCCCAGCTAGCTAGCTCCGGCGAGATCCGCACACTTCGGAGTTTGGATAGATCTTCAATTTTGAATGGATGAGAATTTTCTTTTGGGTTGTTTCACTCAATCTGGTCATCTTTTCATTTCCTTTTTTTTATTTCCCATTTTTTTTGGGTAATACACATGTAGTTTGGACTTTTGGTGACTGGTGTGCTTGTTTTTCTTGTGATTTATGTACTAAAACAAGAATTTTTTGGTTATCAAATTACCTTATTATTGGAAAAAGTAAAAAAAGTAAAAGAAACAGAAATTTGGATCCCCTTCTTCAGATTTTGGAAACTATGTAAGTATAAATTATATCCTCCTGAAGGTGTAAAATGTGTAGTGTCTCAATTTCGGTTATTAATCAAACCCTAATTGTAAATTCGGTTTTCGATGAATTCAAGTTATTGCTAAATTCGGTTAGTTGTTCTGGATAGTAAAATTAGGAATATTTGGTATTCGGTTATACCCGAATAAGTTATTTGGTTCGGTTTATCCGAAATGTTCACCCCTATTTATTAGTTTACATTTTCCACCCTTATTTCTTGCATAAAGAGCCCTAAACTTTTAGCCTTAGCACTTTACACCCGCAGTCTCGTACTTTCTGATCAGTTAGGTGCATTAAAAAAAAGATAAAAGTAAATATTTCATTTTGAATATTCGGATTTTCAATATTTAATCACTTGAATTCTCTTCGTTCATTAGTTAAAAAAATTTTGAAAGCTTGCTTTGGATTTGTTCTTTTAAAATTGCATATTATTACAATCTAGTTGCATATTATTCGATAATTATTATTAGCTTTTGGGATTGCGATTGCATAGGCTTAGACTTATAATTTTTATTTGCTTCAATTAAATTTATGTTTGCACTTGCATGACTACATGTACCCAAGCTACTTTAGAAGAAATTCAGGACAATTAGTGGTCATAGTTGCACAACTGGGTCAAATGAATGATAGGCACATCGAACAAAGATAGCTTGTAGTGGAACCTCAAGGGAATAATGGGAATGTCGAAAAACCACATATTAGACACCATGAACATCCTAGACATGATCCTTATGATGATGACTATAGGAAAATCAAGGTAGATGCATGAATATTCAGATTTTCAATATTTAATCGAATTCCCTTCGTTCATTAGTTATAAAAAATTTAAAGCTTGTTTTGGATTTGTTCTTTTAAAATTGTATATTATTCCATCTAGTTGCATATTATTCGATTATTATTATTAACTTTTGGGATTGCAATTGAATAGGCTTAGACTTGTAATTTTAATTTGCTTCAATTAAATTTCTATATTATCTCAGCTTTGCACTTGCATTTGTATCATGACTACACGTACCCAAGCTGCTGTAGAAGAAATTCAGGACCAAATAGTGGTCATAGTTGCACAACTGGGTCAAATGAATGAAAGGATCACACACATCGAACAAAGACAGCACTACCTCAGAGGAATAATGGGAATGAGACTGGGCATGTCGAAAACCCACATGTTAGACACCATGAACATCCTAGACATGATCCTTATGGTGATGACTATAGGAAAATCAAGGTAGATGCACCATAGTTTGATAATAGATTTGATCCCAATGCATTCCTTGATTGGTTGTCTAGTATGGAGAAGTATTTTGGCTGGTATAAGATGTCTGGGGATAGGAAGGTGCGATTCGCCAAAATGAAAATGGTGAAATTAATAGGTTTATTCTCGTTTAGGGGTCGAGAGAGACTTGAAGCACCTAGGTGAACCACCCATCGAGCAATTGGGGGTGTGGCGCCCCAAATCCGGTATCTTCCAACCCGACGAGATGGTGCTACACGGTGCTATAGTTCACACATACATTCAATTGAAATAACTCAAAAGAGTAAATATGTCTTCTATATATTCCAAAACAATATTCCCTTTCCCAGGTTCTTTGTAACCATTACATATGTTCTTTGTCATAATATCAAATAATTACAACATTTCTACTATGTTATTACAAAGACAGCTTATTTGTCTGCCTTAGCCTTCCCTTTATCCTTATTGGATCCTTCATGACGTTCGGTCTTAGCTGCATTCATATGGTTCAAGCAAGAGTGAGCATAACTAGCTCAACAAGTATGACAATTTCATTTAAGCAACACGCTTGAATCATAGGAATCGTATATCTTCTATAACTGAATCAATAGTTATGAAGTACTATAGATGATTCAAAATAGCACTTCTCTTTTCTTTAAAACATTTCACAATGAACAACGTTCGTTAAACATAAATTTTGGTCCAAGACCTTGAGCATTTCATTCTTTCTTTGAAAAGGACAACCCGGTACCAAGTCCGTAAGTCCGGTATATCTTACGAGCACGTCTAGGTGATCAGCCTTTAGTACTCTATGTTGTACAACACTACTTCATTAAACGTATTTACGTTTAAGTTTTGGTAACCTCACATGCCTGTCGTTTGACTACAAAACATTTGTTTACTCATACTCGGTCTTTCTTTGAAATCCATACCAAAACAGTTTGGCAAAAGATAGCAACATTGACAATATTTTGATAGATTATAAGGAAATCCACCAAACACATTAAGTCTAGCCGAAGGAATTGACTTCGACTTCATTACACATCAATCCATGCGTAAGATACATGAATCACAAAGCTTGTCCAGAATGAACATAGACAAGGGTTAGAACACTTGCCTTCAGCATCTTCTACAGATAATATACTTTCCTTTTGAATCTTTAAGGTTTCTACAATACATAATCACATCACATACCACATTAGGTTATAAACAATCATGTATGGTCACTAATGTATCTTACCCTTCTTCTCAATCTAATTATTCTTTAGATTGTTTAACATTGGTTACGGTTATCGTATTGCTTTGCATTTACGTTCGAGTAATCTTTCGTCAACCTTTAGTTGTAATTCTTAAGGTTATTATCATCATTAAGGAAGTTACTTCAAGTTAATTAAAGTTATAATTCATCTTCAATCAATCGACATTTCTTTTACATTCATGTGCATTCTTTCTTTGCGTCTTACCTAGTCTTTGGTATTTGGCTGGCTTCCTATATATAAATCCATGACTTGCAATACATGAGTCATCGATATGTGAGACGGCATTGAAATAAGCATTTGAAGCTCGATACTAATAGCCGCCTTCTTGCGCCACTCTTCAGTGGGTTGGGTTTAGCCTTGGTGTTGCGGCGCCAATTATAAAGCTTTAGGCCGCGCTGCAGCGCCGGCCCTGAGCCTCAAATGACTTTCACAGTTTTCTTCTTCTGTAAACTTTTCGGGCTCATAACTTGTTCATTATAAATCCGAATTGACTCGTTCAAAAGTCGTTAGTTCACATATCACATGAACTATGATTTCATTAGAAAATCTTACATTTTCGAATCTGTTAACACGGAATTCACCGTTTAAGTTCTTTATTACAAATTCGATAAACGTTCGTGAACGTTCATTGGCTCGTTTCTTCGTTCTAAGTCGGAATTTGACCATTCTCTAGTCCGCAACTCTAAAATGCAAATTTAGACTATTCTCCATCGAAAACCAACGTTTCCAAGTTCAATGGTGACTTTTGACTTCCATTCCGAGAATTTAACGATTTCGACGATTATCGTCTAATCTCGTAAATTTCGCCATAACTTTGTTACTTGAGATTTTTACACCGTTCAAAATGGATTTATTCTATTATACAACATATATCATCTTAACCTACAAATGATGGTTTTAAACTTGTCCATCAACAACAAAATAACAATTCTTCAATGTTCTTCATTAGTTCATAACTTTTATGATTCACTTACAACATGGTTTATTAAGGTTTACTTACATTAATAACCATCCTTATACACCTTATGATACATGCACCACCAATACTCACTTCTCTATCAAAACTATGATAAAGAGATGGAGATTAATGGTTAGGGATTCATTACCTTTGGTGTTCTAAACTTGGTTCTTCTTCTTTCTTCTTGAACTTGCAAGATACTTCTCACTTTTCTCTCAATATGTAAACTCTAAGATGTTGGTGGAAAATAAACAACCAACAAATGATCTAGCAACTCTTCTATTTATAGATTTTACAAAGTTAGGACATTAAGGTCATTTAGGCCATCCCACCTCCTTAACTTCCACCTCCTTACTATTCCTAGCTTAGCCACCAAGTAAAACCACTTTACTTGGTCACCAAGATGACTGGCCATGTGCTCCATGGGGACCACATGGGTTGCCCCATGGGTTTTTCTCACCCGGTAACCCATCGGTTCGATCCACGGATCCGGTTCTTGGTTCGGGCTTAGGTTTTAATTACTTTAGGCCTAACGTTGGGCTTGCATTAATAATCATCGGGCCTTAACAAGTTTACACTTGGGCTTGCCCAATTCCTACACAAATCCTACAAGTCCATTATAATTGGCTTAAGGCTTTTAACGTATAGTCTACGTATTCTTCTCATATACTAATTCGTATAATCATTCATCATATACGATATGTCATTCTTCGTATATACTCGTATGATACTTCGTATCATACTCGCATTCATTGTTTCGTATAATAATTGTGTATCATACGATCATCATTTATTCAATCCTTACTTTTCCTAACATTCTTGAACTTAGTACGCAGGCGAAAAACTGCGTTTGTCATGCTTGAATTATTATTACATAATCCATCCTTCCTTATTATTCTATCATTACGTATTTTTCGGAAGTTCAAAAATAATTCCCGATCAGATATTGATGAATAGTATTTTTCGGTTAGATTATAGAACAACCTTCATCTTGCTTACTCATTAATAATAACATATAATATAATTTTATTCATTATTTAATCAAATAAAATTATTTTACAATTAATCCGATTTTCTCGGTCGTTACAGGGGGGAGATGAAAACTCGTTTAAAGTAATATTATTTACCCATATGACGTCGATAGGTTAATGGAGCAGTATGACAACTTTCGTCAGGATAATACTGTCTATAACCGATTACATCTGTAGATTTAAGGAGTTAACTCAAAGATGTAGAATCAGTGAGAGTGATAGATTGACTATTATGAAGTTCAAGAATGGGTTACGACCTGAACTTCAATCACACATCCTGACCAGTGGCATCACTACCCTAGATACCTTTTCTAATCAGCTCTAGATAATGAGTATAGGTTACAGGTATCGCTAGGAGTTCCTTCTTACTTGGTTAAGCTCAGTGGCCAAAATTTCTCGCAAAATAGACATTTCCCCATTTCTCAAGTGTCCTCTAGGGCTTGTAACACTGTAGTTGGGTCATCTTGTAACAAAGGGAAGGGTGTATGCTCGCACTCAACTAGAAATTTGAGTAAAAAACGGATAAAATTGAATTACCGAACATAACCGAATTTTTTAAACCGAATTATTTCGGTTATTCAATTATTTTCGTTAGTTCGGTTATAAGCGTTCTAATATTTCGGTATTCGGGTATGGATACGGTTATTGAAATATAGGTATTCGGTTAACCGAATTGATTTTTAAAAAAAAATAGACTTAAACTGTGAGTATATGCATTGAATATAAAATGTTTAGATTATAAGAACAGTTGTAGATGGACATTGTTAAGTTTAATAATAGTAATTGATAGAAAGTCAAAATTAAAATGGGATGTTACAGATACATCATATATCATGACCTCTGTTTATGAGAGTTGCGTTAGAAGACTTGTAATGCTTTTTGATCTTCCAAATATGAAAATAACAGACATTTATTATTGTCTGATTTGTTAAATGAGACACATTATAAATAAATATCCACCACTAAGTTCTGCTGCATGTTGTTCTGTACTTCTATTTCTTCATATTGCATGTTGCATATTTTAAACCATTAAAGTTTGTTAAGGTTATGAATAATTATGGTTGTTGATCATCGTTAATTATTGATTGAAAACTATAGTATTACTAATTTGAAATGAAATTTTTTTGTTTGATAAAATAGAACTTAATTTCGATTATTAACCGAAATAACCAAATTTTCAATTTTGTTATTCGGTTTTCGATAATTCGGTTATTCTTAAATTCGGTTAATTATTCGGATATTGAAATTCATAAGATTTCAGTATTCGGTTATATCCGAATAAGCTATTCGGTTCGGATATAACCGAATTGTTCACCCCTACACCCAACTTTCAGTCTACTACCCAGGAAAGGTACTTTACGTGCCAAGGGTTAGGGCACAAATCTTTTGAGTGTCCCAATCACAATCGCCAGAAAGTAACAATAGTAGGAGAAACTTCAAAAGAGGATGGGGATATTGTCGGGGCTAAATTCGAGGGTGAGTATGACTTCATGAAGATAAAGTTGATGATCACCTAGAGGAGATAGGTAATCAAATAGGCGTCATGAGGTGCATTTTAGGAGAGGATGATTGGAGGAGAACCACCATATTTCGGACCTCTGACAAAAAGTAGGTGGTGTCTCTTCCAAGTTAATCATCGATGGGGGTAGTTGCTTAAATGTGGTTGTTGAGTCCGCTTTACCACGGATGAAGCTAAAGCCAAAACCACATCCCCAGCCTTTTAGTGTCGCCTGGGTCAACAAGACATCCATTCATGTGTCAAAGAGATGTCTAGTGCCAATCTACTATCAGGGCTATGAGGAGAGTATGTGTTTACACACAAGGAGCAGAAAATATCATTAGCACCTATGAGACCCCAAGTGTCGTCCAATAGTCAACCAAAGTCAATAAAAGGAGATCAGCTTACCGACCCAACAAACAAAATCACTCCATATTCTAAATAGAAAGGAGTTTGAACGGAGTGTGTTGGAGGAGAAAGTTGTGTATGCAGTGGTAGATTGAGATGCGAGAGATGTTCCTAAGAGAGTACCAAAGAGATTCCTAGTGATGTTAGGCAGATTCTACGTAAGTTTGCCGATGTTATGCCTAGTGAGTTGCCTGATGGGTTACCACCTCTTAGGGATATCCAGCATGCCATTGACATTGTTTTGGGGTCTTTTTTACCTAACCTACCACATTATAAGATGCATCCCACAGAGCAGACTGAGATGAGACGACAGATAGGTGAGTTGTTGAGAAAGGGTTTTGTTAGAGAGAGTCTTAGCCCTTGTGTTGTTCTAGCCTTATTCACCCCTAAGGCTAATGGGAATTTGAGGATGTGTTGTGATAGCCAAGCTATAAATAAAATCACCATCAAGTTCAGGTTTTTCATACCTAGGCTTGATGACATGCTAGATATGATGACTAGGGCTCATGTTTTCACCAAAATAGACCTGCGGAGTGGATACCACCAATTCCGCATCCGAAAGGGAGATGAGTAGAAGACTGCTTTTAAGACAGGGGACGTACTTTATGAGTGGTTAGTCTTACATTTTTGCTTAACCAATGCACCCAGCATATTTATGAGTTATGAATCAGGTGTTACGTCCTTTCATGGGCAAGTTTGAAGTGGTCTATTTTGATGACATCCTCATTTATAGTAAAACTCGAGATGAGCACTTACTTCACTTGCGAGAGATTCTAGTCGTTCTACTTGAGAAACTATAATTTGAAGAAGTGTTATTTTATTCAGGAGTCGGTCATTTTCCTCGGGTTTGTGATCTCTAAAGAGGGGGTTTCTGCCGACCCCAAGAAAGTAAAGGCTATTAATGAATGGCCTGAACATTCTAATATTCACGAAGCTTAAAACTTCTGTGGACAAGTTACGTTTTATAGGAGTTTCATTAGAGGATTTCGTACCATTATGGCTCCCATCACTAATAGTTTGAAAAAGGAGAGTTTGTTTGGTCATCGGCTACCAAAGCCTTTGTGAAAATCAAGAATAAGTTGACCCAGGCACCTGTTCTCGTGCTACCACACTTTCGTAAAGTATTTGAGGTAGCATGTGACGGTTCAGGCATAGGGATAAGGGGAGTGCTTAGTCAGAAGGTCCATCCGTTCTTTAGTGAGAAATTGAATGAGGCCCAACAAAAGTATTCTACCTATGATAGGGAGTTTTATGCTATAGTCCAAGCACTTTGTTATTGGCGACATTATTTGTTGCATAGGGAGTTTGTTCTTTACTTCGATCATCAAACACTCTAGTACCTTAGCTCCCAAAAGAAGCT
Source organism: Panax ginseng (assembly GCA_020205605.1). NCBI lineage: Eukaryota > Viridiplantae > Streptophyta > Magnoliopsida > Apiales > Araliaceae > Panax > Panax ginseng. Next base: position 74,904,199 of record CM035131.1, on the reverse strand, counting down.
AAGTCATTGACACGCTAGGTGGGTAGAGTTTATCCAGGAGTATTCTTTTGTCCTTAAGCATTGGAAAGGGACAGAGAATATGGTTGTCGATGCGTTGAGTAAGGTGTCCATCGTTGTCAACTCTTTGAGAGTGAAGGTTGTGAGATTTGAACGTACCCTATTTGTCGAGACTTTAGTGAAATTTACGTTGTCCTACAGAATCCTAGTTCCCCACCCTCTAGTGATTTTCGTATCCATGATGGGTATCTTTTTAAGGACACTCACTTGTGTATTCTTAGTACATCGATGTGTGAGTATTTATTGTGGGAGTTACATGCGGGAGATTTAGCTAGACACTTTGGTCGAGATAAGACCATTGTCATTGTTGAGGATAGGTTCTTTTGGCCTAGCCTCGAGAGGGATGTAGCTCGTGTTATTTTTGAGTGTCGCACATGTCAGACTGCTAAGGGTAGGAAGCATAACACAGGTTTGTACACTCTACTTCCGGTTCTCCATGCACCTTGGGAAGATCTTAGCATGAATTTTTTTTGGGGTTACCGAGGACCCAGAATGGTCATGATTCAGTTTTTGTTGTAATGGACCATTTCACTAAGATGACACATTTTATTCCATGCAGCAAAACAGATAGTGCCTCACATATTGCCATGATTTTCTTTAGTGAGGTAGTGAGATTACATGGGTTACCATTGACTATAGTTTCTGATAGAGATGTGAAGTTTATGAATTATTTTTGGAAAACTCTCTGGAAGAAACTTAACACCACGCTTAAGTTCTCTACTTATCATCCCCGATTGGTCGAACCCGAGGTTGTTAATAATAGAAGTCTAGGTGATTTGATACGTTGACTTGTGGGTGATCATGTGTCTACTTGGGATAAGGTTTTAGCTATGGCTGAGTTTGCATATAATAGCTCAATTAATCGTTCGACTGGAGTAAGTCTCTTTCAAGCTTACACTGGTTATCAACCTAGGAAATATGTTGATTTAGCTCCTCTTCCCATTGCATATAGGGCTAGTAAGTCTGCATTCATGATTTGCATGTTGAGATAAGAAATAAAACTAATTTGAGCAATGAAAATTATAAGTCTGTTGCATATGTTCATCGCAGGTATCAAGAGTTTAATGAGAATGATCGAGTAATGTTGCATGATGGGAAGAAAGTGCCTAAGAAGATGGGTCCATTTAGAGTTTGAAAGAAGGTTAATGATAATGCATACGAGTTGGATCTTCCGAGTGATATGGGTATTGGTCTTGTATTCAATGTGAAAAACCTTACACCTTATCATGGGCCTTCTAATGATTCCATCTCCTCTTCCACTTCTTCCCCTATTTCGCTTACACTTGCTAGCCTGTACTTGTTCCTCCTTTACCTATTCCACCTGCATCTTCTATTGTTCCTACACAGCATACAACAGAAGTTATTGAGAATGTGTTTGATGAGCGGGTTTTGTCGACCAGGCGTTACCGTCAATTTTTGGTGAAGTGGCGCAATAGGACTCCGGATGATTGTACATGGCTTAGAGCTGAGGAGTTTCGTCGGTTTGATCTAGACCAATGTGAGAGATACGAGACTTTCACTTCATCAGAGACTTTCACTTCCAGCTCAGCTGGGGAGAGTTTATACGGATTGATCCATGAGACATCGTCGTTGTGGATGATTCGTTATTTAGTTATTTATTTATCAGTGTCTATTTATTTATTTAGTTTGTGGACTTGTTATTTATTGGTTTATTTCGGTTTTGGGTAATTTATTTAGAGGCCCAATTGTTAAGAGTTTCTTTTTATTATAAATATGCAAGTCATGATAAATTATTGGACATACTTTAATATTGAAATTATCCTAATACAAGAAACCCTTTTAGGAATACTCTATAAGAATAACCTCTCACAATATTATAATATGTTATATACTTTTAAAGTTCCAGTTATTAAAAACTATACCTCTATATAGTAATAATTTCATATATATATATATATATATATATATATATATATAGAGAGAGAGAGAGAGAGAGAGAATATTAATTTAAAAGATTAAATTTTCTATAAAAGATTACATTTCCTATAAATAACTACATTTTCTTATAAAAGACTACATTTCATATAAAGGACTATATTTTCCTATAAAAGACTACATTTCCTATAAAAGACCACATTTTCTTATAAAAAACTACTTTGCATAAATATTTTTTGAATAATAATTATTAGGGAATTCTTATTGATATTTTTGTTAAAGTGGATATTTTTGGGTGTTCGGAAAATATTTTGTACAAATACCTCTATTTAGTAATAACCTCTCAATTAGAATACAAATAGTTTGGTCTCAAGTCTATTCCTAAATAGAAGTTTTACTGTAATTGGTTGCGATCGATACTTTTCCTTCTTACTACGGTTGGAAAACCCTAGGGGTAGTGGTTCTCCTGCGGTTGGATCACCCTAGTTCTTTTAATTTTCCTTACTAATTTACCACTTCCAATTAATTCTATGTTCATCAATTTATGTCCTACATCATAATGCTTGGTTTTTTAGAGATAGATATTTGTCTTTCCCTTTGTTGCGAAGTAGGATCATATTTCTTGCTCCTTCATGGGCCTCTATCATGGGTGTCTTTAGGTGTATTTCTGATTCTAATCTTTGTATATTGGAGAGTTTCCCTCTTTTGAGTGTACTCTTTTTACTTCCACTTGTTATAGTGTGAGTTGACTCCTTGTCCACCACATGCTTGAATTATCTCTTTTCATCTAATAAAAAGTTTCTTCTTCTCCCCAAAAAAAAAAATACTATACTTATGTGTCACAGACTGACAGTAGTATGTACAACACTGAAGAAACCACTCTATGTTATGTGCATTACTTTATAACAATGGTATATTGGTTTATTTTTTTGTGCCTGAACTGTTCCTGGCGAGGGGTACAGACGTACAGTATATACTAAAGGGTAGGGAATATATGGAATGAAGGTGTAAATAATAAAATATTGCTAAAATATGCATTATCATTCTCAAAAACCCTTTTAATATTCAACAAGTACATTCACGTATTTTTTTTAAATTAAATACTCCTTGCAACAGCTATCCCAAACAGATTCTTCAATTTAAAGGAATACATATTTTAACAGAGGCTTGTTTTAGTCATTGTTGCAACTTTAATCGAAAGAGGAGTACCTCGAATACATGGTCCAAAGGGCAAATAAAAGGCTGCCTTGTCAAAGAGCCCAACAAAATTCCAGGATGTGGAAACCATAACCTATCCAACCTGCACCATAGTGGAGGCATAACCTAAAATCACAAATACAGAAAACTTCAAATTAGCTTTTGACTATAGCTAGTTTATCACTCCTTACTAATCAAAAGAATATAAATTAATATTTTTTATAAACAAAAAAAGAGACAGATCAATGCTTTAGAATTTTGCAATTAGTTTTGATGCAACTATATAGCAGCTGATACATCAGAAATAAAGAATCACAACCCTTCTCAGCTACTAAGTGAACAACTCGAAATTTCAACCTTTGCATTGATGGAATACATTACTATAAATTATAAAGAATGTGCCGGTGTTTTATGGTACTATAGCGCCTAATGGAAGAGGCACTATATGCACTAGTAAAAGAGAGTGGAAAGGGTAAATAGAAGACAACTCCCTTGGTAATAGTTGTTAGGTACCTCAAGTTGTATGCTCTTATAATATCATAGACAAAATAACTAATAGAATAAGTGCAAAATTAAATAACAAGGGAAAATCAAACCGAAATTTACTCTGAAACAAAGTTGTTGTGCTTTGGATGAACATTGTTCAAGATACTAATGATAAAGTTAATATACTGAGAAGCTGACTTTATATTATAGCCTGCGAGGAAAATATTGCTAATATCTCTATTGTGCCTAAGAAGCTGGATGTCAAAAACCTCTACATTGACAAAAGATAATAAAATCGAGCAAGACAAATCCAAGATTCTTTTGCAACTATCTCTCTGTAGGCATTCCCATAAGCAATTACACCAATATAAGTTCTGTCTGCTTCATCTAGCCTCTTATCGTTGTGTGCCTAACCTCCTGGGATGTGATAGGAATAGGATAGCAGCATTGTGTGCTTCCTAGCCAATCAAGTTGTTAAGGCATTTTTGTAGTATAGCTAGCAGTATAAGAGTGTATTCCTGTTTGCGGCCGGCTAAACTTGAGGCTCATCATATATTCTTACTTTTCCCAAAAAAAAAAAGTAAATAGCAGTAGTAATAAATACAACCAAAAAAAAAAGTTATGGTGACACTAGAAAGTGAGAGATCTAAGTACGTAATGAATAATTAATTCTTTAAATTGGTTATGTAAGTGTAAAATATCACTGAATTATCAAAGCCCCAAGCAATTACAAGTTTGAGCTAATAATGTGGTCCCTGACTTTAAATTCTTTTCATTTTTATGAGCACATAAAAATATGGGGGTGTGATGGTAAAAACTACAAGAAACTGAAGAAACTTGAGAAATATAGTGATGATGATAAAAATTGCCCAACAATGTCTACCATTTTCATAAAAGAGAGAATATCCCAACACATCCAAACTAGTAACTAGCCAAGTTTCTCCTAAATTGTTCGCATACATACATATCCCACACGAATACAAAATAAAACAACCATCCATTAATATTGATAAATGTCTAATGGTGTCAATAACTAAAGACCCTCCATTTATGAATTACAGGTGTGTACTCTACGAAAATATGAAATATAAAATAATGATCCTGTTGCCTTTTTTCTGATTTTATACAAAATCCTTTTGCCATTAATTAGGAGAAAACATTTTGTTTGACGTTTCTTTTTCACTTTGATATGTTACTTTTCAGTTTCTCCAATCAAAGATTGAAGGATTCCCCAATTACCCTACCATGAAATATCAAAAATATAAAAGCTAAGAACAGTCATTTACCAGTGTACGGTTTAACAATGAAGCGATAGCAAGCGCTGTCCTTATATGTTTCATCTGAGGAGAATCATTTAGAGATTACGAGTGAAGAATGAAATTTCTAGTTCAGAAATAGAAAAAGGAAAAGAAAAGAAAAGAAAAGATTAAAAGTAGAACTAGTATAATACAACAGGATTAGGTTAGTACATGCATACTTGGTAGTTTACAAGGGAGAAGTGTGATTCAAGGGTATGCTCTCCCTCTAGTAATAAACTCTTCGGAATTGATGACTTGAATGTTAAGAAACCTCCTGCATAAGATTCAAATGAAATTAGATTGCAGCAATATTCTTGCTATGAACTAGCTAACAAAAAATAATGCCTCGAGACAAGCATCTGTAAGTAAGCACAAGTCTTGGACTTCAATTAGGGTACAAACTTTTTAACCACTTAGAAACACTGCCTAGAAGATAAGCGAAAACTTAATTGGGATGGAAAGTTGCAAAGCTGCATAAGAATCTCCTGGTTTTCTCTTTCCTTGTACAAGTTATATGCCCTTCTACTAGAATGAGATGCAGAAAGATTTGCCTAAAATTTTCAAATCCTATGTGAAGGGAAAAAATTGATGCAAAAAATGCACTCAAAATTAATCTCACATGATAAAGTCAATATCCTTGCCATGTGGCACATCACATCAATTAAATGCAACAAAAGAAAATTAAGAACTACGAGATTTAACGAAAAGAATGAAACCTGTGTTATTATCTTTAGATTTATTACATTTTTAGGGGTAAACAAGAATATGGGATATGAACTGAGATTCGTAAAAGTAGCTTATGCTATAAAGCATGTCTGCAAGTCAACTAGTATCAAAATAACAATACTTCAACAAGATAAGAATGAACAGCCCGACTTGAAAACATTTAAACAAGGATTCTTATACTGCTAAACAAAATTAGCTTTTTATACATTCTTTAGTCATTCAAGATATATAATAAGCAAGCTTATCAAGGCATCGCTAGGCGCCTAGCGTCGGGAGAAAGTGGCAAGGCGTCGGGGCGACTTGGTTGCAGAGTAAAAAGGCGAGCACTAATTGAGCGACTTGGTCGACTTGGACGACTTTCGGGCGACTTGGTCGGACCGGGTATGGTTCAACCCGAAGTTGAAGTGGGTTAAAAAAAGACTACAGTTCGACTGAACCTAATCAATCGATCGATCGCAACTTCAAAAGATCAAAAAAGGAGAAACGAAACGAGTCGCAAGAGCGAAAAGGCAGAAACGAAACCCAATCGATCGATCGATCAAGCTGAGAAGATTGGGTGAGGGAGATAAGTATCTCTACTGACTCCAACGACTCACTTCGGCGATTTACAAGTATATTTCTCTTCCTCTCTTCCTCTTTTTCTCGTCTTCTGACTTCTTCTTTTCTTCTCTGCTTTTGATTTTTGGTTCTATTCTTTTCTTCTTCTCTTCTTCGGGCTTTTTTTTTCTTTTTGTTAAACTTCTTTTTGGGTATTCTGAAGTTATTCTGATTTCTTGTAAAAAAAATTATTTATATGATATGGTACGAGTGTATAAATGTATTATATTCTTTGAGCCTTTGACCATGGTCACGTGGCAGTTGAGAGGACAAATAGACCATAGAACAATTCTTGGAGAAGAATTATTGCTAAAAATTAATCGAAAAATATTAGACAGTTGTAACTAGAGTGGAGCTCCATACTCCACTACCGCTAGGGCCCTCAAGTCCACCTTGATTTCTATGTCATCACTAGGATCCTCAAGTCCACCCTTTCCATGTGTGATTTCTACGTTATCTCTAGGATCCTCAAGTCCACTCTTTCCACGTGTGATTTCTATGTTATGTATGGTCATGCCCAACGGCAAATCGGTTAAAGTGAATTTAAATTTATATTGGATTAGGATCTTTTCTACGCCGTGCTAAGAGATTTTTGTGTTGGTGCAGGTTTTTCATCACTATTTAAAGATACTCAAACCCTAATTTTACTTGGGGAACATAAAAGTACTAAATGATTAAAAACCCTTGCTAAATATTAAAATTTTCTAATCAATATTAAATGTCCTACCACTAATAAATAAGATAAATAGTTACATCAATTAAAACCCAATTGGACATCATAAATTTTCATAAAATAAATAAATCAATTTCTTCTTTGAATCCTCGTCCTCATCATTCTCTCTTGATAGGAGAAAACTTGACCTAGCAATAGGCTAAAATAATCCTCGAATTTTTATAAGCCATAGACGCGTCTTCATATGACAAGTCTCGAAAAACTTGGGGAAAAGAACTAGTGAAAGCACTTGTTTTTTCATTCAAAGGTGGTCCAAATAGATTTTCGGAATGATAAATTCAACAAACGTGAACAACTTGGTATCAACTTCTCGAACCATCTTCTTTGGCATGACAACTGAATCTGGACTAAGGAACGCAATTCTTGGAGAAGAATAATTGCTAAAAATTAATCGAAAAATATTAGACAGCTGTAACTAGAGTGGAGCTCCATACTCCACTACCGCTAGGACCCTCAAGTCCACCCTGATTTCTATGTCATCTCTAGGATCCTCAAGTCCACCCTTTCCATGTGTGATTTCTACGTTATCTCTAGGATCCTCAAGTCCACCCTTTCCACGTGTGATTTCTCTGTTATGTATGGTCATGCCCAAGGGCAAATCAATTAAAGTGAATTTGAATTTATATTGAATTAGGATCTTTCGGCTCAGTTGATCTTTCTTTTCTACGTCGTGCTAAGAGATTTTTGTGTTGGTGCAGGGTTTTCATCACTATTTAAAGATACTCAAACCCTAATTTTACTTGGGGAACATAAAAGTACTAAATGATTAAAAACCCTTGCTAAATATTAAAATTTCCTAATCAATATTAAATGTCCTACCACTAATAAATAAGATAAATAGTTACATCAATTAAAACCCAATTGGACATCATAAATTTTCATAAAATAAATAAATCAATTTCTTCTTTGAATCCTGACTTATCGTCCTCATCATTCTCCCTTGATAGGAGAAAATTTGACCTAGCAATAGGCTAAAATAATCCTCGAATTTTTATAAGCCATAGACAACGTCTTCATATGACAAGTCTCGAAAAACTTTGGGAAAAGAACTAGTGAAAGCACTTGTTTTTCATTCAAAGGTGGTCCAAATAGATTTTCGGAATGATAAATTCAACGTGAATAACTTGGTATCAACTTCTCGAACCATCTTCTCTGGCATGACAACTGAATCTGGACTAAGGAACGCAATTCTTGGAGAAGAATAATTGCTAAAAATTAATCGAAAAATATTAGGCAATTTGAATTAGAGTGGAGCTCCATACTCCACTACTGCTAGGACCCTCAAGTCCACCCCGATTTCTATGTCATCTCTAGGATCCTCAAGTCCACCCTTTCCATGTGTGATTTCTACGTTATCTCTAGGATCCTCAAGTCCACCCTTTCCACGTGTGATTTCTCTGTTATGTATGGTCATGCCCAAGGGCAAATCAATTAAAGTGAATTTGAATTTATATTGAATTAGGATCTTTCGGCTCAGTTGATCTTTCTTTTCTACGTCGTGCTAAGAGATTTTTGTGTTGGTGCAGGGTTTTCATCACTATTTAAAGATACTCAAACCCTAATTTTACTTGGGGAACATAAAAGTACTAAATGATTAAAAACCCTTGCTAAATATTAAAATTTCCTAATCAATATTAAATGTCCTACCACTAATAAATAAGATAAATAGTTACATCAATTAAAACCCAATTGGACATCATAAATTTTCATAAAATAAATAAATCAATTTCTTCTTTGAATCCTGACTTATCGTCCTCATCATTCTCCCTTGATAGGAGAAAATTTGACCTAGCAATAGGCTAAAATAATCCTCGAATTTTTATAAGCCATAGACAACGTCTTCATATGACAAGTCTCGAAAAACTTTGGGAAAAGAACTAGTGAAAGCACTTGTTTTTCATTCAAAGGTGGTCCAAATAGATTTTCGGAATGATAAATTCAACGTGAATAACTTGGTATCAACTTCTCGAACCATCTTCTCTGGCATGACAACTGAATCTGGACTAAGGAACGCAATATCATTTTGTTGAACTATAGCATCAATTTGGTGCTTCATGAAAGTTAGATCTTAATTAAGAACCACTGCAGATACATTTGTCACAGTCGTATAACTTTAGGAATTTCCATTATAATTAGCACATCACATGACTAAGAAACAAGGTTGAAGGCATTATCAATTTCTTGTGCCTTGGTATTATTCGTAGCCTCTCACTCTGCCACCCACAAATGTTAGTAGTTTATTACGAATACCTCTAATTGAAGAACATAGAGGTGAAAACTCATATTTCATCTTTTGACTCTTCTTTTCTTCAGCTCTTGCTGCTCATCTTGATACCGGCATTACAATTTTCCAAGTTTATTTTGTGCATTAATCATATCATATATAAGCTCTTCCTATTTGGGTTTTGAATAACTATTACCACACGTATAATAGCAAACTGTTTGTTATCATCATCAAGAAACCAAACATATTCTTTTACTTGTGCAATTAATTGTTTTATCGCTCTAGACATTAGAGCAATATGCAAGTAAAACACACTTTTTCCTTTTCCTTTTCCTTTTCTTTTCTCTTCTCTTCTTTTTTTCTGAGTTTTCTTCAACTTTTTTTCAGTTTTTTTATTTTATATTTTTTATTGTTATTATATTTTTTGCCTTTTTTAGGGGCCTACTTGACAGAAAATAGAAAAACAAGGGCTAAGCCGCTAAGCTATAATACATGAAAGTAAATGGGAGTTTTTGGAATGGGCAGGGGTAGTTAGGGGTGATTTTGGTTTGATTAAGGGTGATATTGTAAAGGTATCAAGTTATGGACTAGATCGGAGGAGAGGTGAGGAAACATTGAGGGACTTGACTTGACTATAATTTGGCTATTAAAAATATGAAGTAAACAGATCAGGCAACAGATATAGGATTATTCCTATTCATTTACAAAGACCTAAAGTTGTAGGAGAAGACCTGGTTGATAAATGACAATAGAGAAGTAAGATCTGACGTCTGTTAGCACAAGAGTATGGCGGTAAAATTTTAGTAATGGATTGTTTCATACGTTCTCTGAGTTGGGTTAAAAATTACAGGTCTGGTTGATGGTAGCGATGGGCTGGGACCAATGTCCAGAAGGCTAAGAATGATGAGATGGCAAGCAGACTGTATTGGCGGAGGGTGAATAGTACTCTGGCGTTTGAGTGGAAACATGAACAACTGACTATTTTTCTCAAACCCAAAAATAAGAAATTAATGGAGAAACCTTAAGTTTGATACTACTTGATGTAGAATCATTTTTGGAGGAGAATAATTGCTGGAAATTAATTGAAAAACAATTATTAAAAAAGTATTATTAAACAATTATGAAAAGGAAAAAAAACTACAACTACGGTGGAGCTCTGCACTCCATGATCCTTAACCGCATAAGAGTAATATCGCGAAGGCCTTCATCATTATATAATTCCTTATACTGACCAACTTGAAGTGAAGGAGACCCGATCTCTACTGGAACAAGGGCATCAGTCCCATACACCAATCTGAACGGCGAGTCTCCTGTTGTTGTCCGAGGAGTGGTTCGATACGCCCAAAAACATTAAGGAGATCCTTGGGCCACCTTCCTTTGGCTTCATCCAGCCTTCTCTTAATCCCATTAAGCAAGGTCAAGGTCAGATTAGTGACTTCTACCTAACCATTGGACTGAGGATGTGCAACCAAAGTCTTCCCCAAGTCCCTCAAAAACTCCTCAAACTTGGCCCCTACAAATTGTCTACCATTATCAGATACCAACACCATAGGAATACCAAATCGGAAAACCACGAACTCTATGAAAAATTTCAGACACTCCTGCTCTTTGATCGTCTGAAGTGGTTTAGCCTCTACCCATTTAGACATGTAATTTATCGCTACCACCACAAAACTGACCTACCCTTTGGCCTTCGGCAACGGGACCAAAATATCGATTCCCTAAACAGCGAACGGGATCGGGGATAAGAGCGGAAACAACTCTTCAAGCGGCTGATTAGGAATAGGATTGTTCAGCTAACATTTAGGACACTTCTTAACATACCTTTTTGCCTCCTGAAAGATCATTGGCCAGTAGTAATCCTGCCGAATCACCTTATATGTCAATGCCTTTGCACCCATGTGGTCGCCACAAATCCCTTCATGGACTTCCCAAAGTACGTACTCTGCTTCGGACGGAACATAACACTTCAATAAGGGTGAAGAAAATGCACGCGGGTACAGATCCCCATCAATTAATATAATGTTTGAACTCCTATACTTTAACATTTTTGCTAGCATCTGATCCGAATGGAGCTTACCGTCTGCAAGATACTCTATGTAGGGAGTAAGTCAACAATCTGATCGTTCCACCACCAACACCTCCGACCTCTGAACACTCGGGGCATCCAAGACCTCCAAGTATGCCGATCCTCCGAATGAACTAGCTTCTGAACCAATTTGGACAAGGCATCGGCAATGGTGTTGTTTGACCGATCCACTCCTTGGAAAGCATAAGAACTGAAATAGTGAAGTCGATCCTTGACTACGGCCAAGTATTTAGTCATCCTTGCCCCCCGGATCTCATACTCCCCCAAAATTTATTTAATTACTAACTGGGAGTCGCTGAAGATGACCAGCAGCTGAACTTCTAAACTCCTAGCCAAACGTAAACCCGACCAAAATTGTCTCGTACTTAGATTCGTTATTAGTCGCCTTAAACTTGAAGTGAATTGCCTGCTGAACCTTGAACCCCTCAGGACTTGTCAAATTCACCCCGGCTCCACTGACGCCTGAGGTCGACAACAAATCAACATAGAGTGTCCACGAAGTCTGATCCGGCCGAACGTTTAAAACCGATCCCACAACTTCCTCCAGCTGATCAGTTGGGTCAGGTTCAGAAAAAGAGCACTCCACCACAAAGTTGACCAATGTCTGACCTTTTATCGCCGTTCGGGGGTAATACTCCAAAGAAAACTGAGTTAACTCCATGGCCCAAGCGGCAAATCGTCCCGACACATCCAGTTTGTGCAATACCTTCTTCAAGGGTTGATCTGTGTACATGACTATTAACCGACCCTGGAAATAATGCCGAAGTTTTCTGCTAACTACTATCAAGGCATAGGCGAACTTTTTCAAGTTCGGGTACCTCATATCTGCATCCCGAAGAGCATGACTGACATAGTAGATGGGGAACTGTTTTCCTCCTGCCTCTCGAACCAATATTGCTCCAACCACCAGTGAGCTAGCCGCCAAATAAAGGTACAGAGGTTCTGAAGGGACCGGCTTCATCAACAGATGTGCCGAAGACAAAATATCTCTTGATCCCTTGGGCATCCTCACACTCTGAACTCCACTGAAACGTTTTCTCGTTCTTCGGTCCTTTTAGAGTGTCAAAAAAGGGCAAGCACCTTTCGGCATACTTGGACATGAATCTCCTTAACGCCGTTGAACATCCTTTGAAAGACTAGGGAGATTTCATGTCTAATATTGCCCTGATCTTCTCTGGATTTGCCTCAATTCCTCGCTTGCTTATCAAATACCCTAGGAACTTTCCCGATCCAAGGCCAAAAGTACACTTCGTCTGATTCAGGCGAATGTTATAGTCTCGAACAGTCTGAAAGCAGTCTTCTAGATCATCTAGATGCTCCCGAACAAACAAACTTTTTACGATCATATCGTCCACATATACCTCCATACTTCAACCTAATTGCTTTTGGAACACATAATTCATCATTCTCTAATAAGTTGAACCAGCGTTTAGTAGCCCGAAAGTCATCTTTTTATAAGCATCAATCGCCCGATGTGTGATAAAGGTCGTCTTCGAGATATCATCCTTATGCATCGAACTCTATTGTATCCCGAAAAGGAATCCATAAACTTAGCAAAGCATACACTGACGTGGCGTCAATCAATTGGTCAATGTGCAGTAGTGGGTAAAAATCCTTCGGGTACGCCTTATTCAAATCTGTATAGTCAATGCAGATCCTCCACTTTCTATTCTGCTTCCGAACTAGGACCACATTTGCCAACCATTCAGGGTAGTTGATTTCAAATATGAAGTCGGCAGCTAACAACTTGGCCACCTCGTCATCAATAATCTTCTGTCGTTCAGGGGCGAAGATCCTCCTCTTCTGTCGGACAAGTTTCCTGGCAAGGTCTACGTTCAATCGGTGCACAGCAATGGATTCATCTATCCCCGGCATATCACTGGGCACCCACACAAAGATTCCGCATACACCCGAAGCAAGTCAATTAATCCCGTCCGAAAGGGTTCTTGCAAGCCCGAACCGATCTTGATCATTTTCTCCTTATTTCCAAGAATCAACTCAATGTCTTCAATCTCTTCAGCTGGCAAAGTGAAGGGTTTTGTACTTCCCTCGGTAAATGGTTCCATCTCGATTATCATAGTATGCTTTTGTTTACCGACTCCAACTCTTGATTATATCAATGAATTCCTGTAGCATCTTCAAGCCATAACCAAGTCTCCCTTGACTTCGCCAACCCCATTTGGTGTAGGAAACTTTAGTTTGAAGTGGGGGTGGAAATCACCGCCTGCATAGCTATCAGTGTCGGCCATCCCAAAATGGCATTGTACACCGAATCTACGTGCACCACAAAGAATCTGACATTCACTTCATCCAGTTGGGGAGCTGTTCCAAAGACAACCGGCAATCGATACCACTTTTTTCTGATCCTCTGCCAGCTTCTTCTCCAACTCTGCAACTCTCTTCGCGAGGTGGTCGGAGTCCTCCTTTTGGGGGGATGACCTATGCATATCCCTTAGATGTACCGGAGAAGTCACCCGGCGTCTGTGTCCTAACCTCCCTCGCCCTTTGTTATTGCCTTCCCGAGAGCGGCTCCTACGCCTGCTCTTCTCGCGCCTAAAACCGTCCGAACGATGTGTCCTCCGTCGTGGCTTCACGACGATGATGGCTAGAAGAAACTTCCTCCCCTCCCAACAGCGTTGTCATATAGGCGTCCAGTTCCTTCTGTTGAAGGCGCAGAGCCTCCAAAATGTCTTTATTCTTCTGCATCTCCCTTACCAGAATCTGCTCCCTTTTGTCCTGACCATCATGTTCTGAATTTCGGTCTTCGGCACGACTATGAGGGTCGCAGTCTTCTGTGTGGCCGAAAACAATTGTCGTCTGATCGGGACCGTCTTACCCCTCGTTGGACCCACAGAATGTCTGTTGGGCCCAAGTCTTTCCAAAACATTAACCGAAGACCCTAACCTCTCTTTAACCGAACCCCTGGGTTGAGAAGGCGGGTTGGCAGTTGATTTGTCCCGGGCCTAAACTTTGTTCGCCTTGCTCGTTGCCATAACTCTGATTAAAAATTTGGGTGATTGAAAAAAATTATCTAGCACTAAAGGGTCCTCCTTCTAGCGCCAATGTTAACGTTAAGATTCGTCCACGCATCCAATCACCACCAACGCGTCCAATACTGCACAGAAACAAAATCACACGAAGGAACTTGACGGCTTGGGCCGTCGAGGGATAGCTCCAATGTAAAAATAAGTACAGATTGAAAACAGGTTAACAATGGAGGCTTAATGCTCTAGTGCTGAAAAGTAACCATCAAGTACCTGTGAATTATGGTATAGCCTTTATTTATAGTGATCACACATCCTTAAACGCCCTGTCCCCGAATGGGAATAGAATTCCTCATTATGGTAGATACCATAATGGGATAGGATTGAATCTCTTTTAAAGAAAGCTAGTCGAATATTATCTTAACTCTTTCCTTATGAAATGGAAATGGAAACTTTTTATTTTTTTTATAAAATGAGTAAAGTTTCATAAAATATAGATTAAAAAAAATAAATAAGAAAATAAATTTTATTTTCAAAAAAAAGTAGATTTTTTTATTTTTATGTAAAAATTTATTTTTAGAAAAAACAAGTTTGTCTTTACCATTATTATATGTATTCTTAATATTAGAATTTTTAAAACAAAAACTAAAAATATAAATTAAAATACAAAATAGTAAAAGATAAATTTAAAAATTGATTAAATTTTATAAAAAAAAATTAAAAAGTTTTAAAAATAAATATTATTTTAGGAAAAAAAAAAGAGAATTTTTTTTTTTAAAAATGAGTTAAGTCTTATAAAATATAGATTCAAAAAATAAAACAAAATTTAAAACTTTATTTACGAGAAAAAAAAAATAGAAATTTTATTTTTTAAAATTAGTAAAGTTTCATAAAATATAGATTCAAAACAAGTAAATAAAAAAACTTTATTTTAAAAAACAAAAATAGAAATTTTTTACTTTTTAAAAGATGTGTAAATTTTCATAAAAATAATTAAAAATTAAAACTTTTAAACTTTAAACTTTAATTTTTTTTGAATTTATATTTTATGAAACTTTACTCATTTTTGAAAAAATAAAAGTTTCTAATATTTTTCTGAAAATAATAATTATTTTTTAAAAAATTTAAAATAAAATTTATTTTAAAATATTAAAACTAATTATTATTTTAAAATAAGTTTAAAAATAATATTTTATTTTAAAATATATTTAAAATAATTATAAAATTATTATTATTTTAAAACATTTTAATTTTCTTAAAAAAACAATTGGTGAAATTGGGGTGGGATAAAACTGCGTTGAGTTGGGTTAAAATAGGTCGGGTTAGAGTTAAATCGGGTAAAACGAACGGAAACGCAAAAAATGTCACTTTAAGGACTTAATTGGCGAAAAATGAACTTTAAAGACAACTTTAAAAGTGAGTGGCAACTTGGATGGACAAAAGTGTTATTCAGCCATTCCAAGAAAAATATATTGTGTGTGCGCATATACTGACATGCAAGAGGATTGAGTCTAAGGCCGTAAACGAGTCAAACAGTTCGGGATAGACTTGGACTCGACTCAAAAATATACGAACGAGACTCAATTTCGTAATTCATTAATAATATAATCCAAATCTAAACATAAAAAATGAGTAGAATCTGAGCCAGGTTATACTCAACTCGTTTAATATTCAAACTACTCGAATTCTCGATTATGATTCAATACATACTCGATTGATAAGGATTCGATTAGATATTTGATACATTCTCTTATATATACAAAATTAAATCAAATTAGGATAATTAATTATTATTATTATTTTGTTTTGTTTTTAATTTTAATTGTGATTTTATATTTGTAAAGTATAATAGTAAATATATTTCTCATTTCTAAGTAAAATAACAAATTCAATTTATAATTATATTTATTATAAAACTAGTTATTATGTGGGTACTCAAATTCGAACTTGAATTTGAAGCTCGCAAGTAGTTTGAATCAATGTTCTAAAAGGTGGGAGGCGGGAAGGGGGAAGGGGGAAGGGGAAGGCGGGCGGTAGGGTGGCTAGCGCTTAGGGGTCTCAAGGCGGGGCCTAAAGTGAATTTTTATTTTAAGCTAATTTTAATATTTTATCTTACATTTATCCAAACAAAACAATAATATAAAGCAAAACAATCTATAATAAAGATAATAAAGACATTTGCTTAAAGTTCAAACACATCCATATTGCTAATGTCAAAGTTCAAACACAAATATACAATTGTTCAAAGTTCAAACATATTTTGAACGTATTAGTTTTATTCATAAACAAGATTGTTATTAAATAAAAAAATTTAAAAATTCAAGAATTTAATTCAATATTAAAACTTAAGAAACTAAACATAAATTTAAGAATTATATTGAATTAAACTAAATATTACATATGTATCATCATTTATATAATTTGAAGTTGGTACAAGTTCAAAAAATTACAACTATAATAAAATTATTCATTTTGACTTGATATTGTTCACTTCTGGTTGTGATTTGATATGCTACAACATGTATTATGAATATTGTAAACCATTAAAAAAATAAATATATCAAGATATGGTTTGGGTAATTAAAATAAAAAAAAACATCTCCGCCTAAGCCCCGCCTAATTTCCTAGAAGGATTTTTTTTGCCGCCTTGAGCCTAGGTGAGGTGTCAGGGGGCATAACGCCTAGGCGAGGCGCCTGGGGGGTCTAGCGCCTAGGCAAGGCACCAAGGGGGGGCCTAACACCTAGGCGGGGATTTTTAGAACACTGGTTTGAATAGAATTCGATCCGAGTCGGATCGAATTCGAGTAATATATACTCGAGTCGAGTACAATTCGAATTCGAGTACCTCTCTGTTCGCTTCGGTTAGACTCGTTTACACCCTTAATTGAGTCCAAGTAAATTCTCAAAATTTGTATTCTCTCAAAATACAAACATGGATTTAATATTATATTATATATATATGAGATTGGTACTGCATAGTCCAAATCAAACTTGTTCTTGGTTGGCCCCAAATGTAGGTAATGAATCAATTATAAGAAAACAGCACCAACATGTAGTTGTAGCTTTAGCCACGAACAAGTGTTTGTCACCATCAACTTATAGATCTGGCTTTATGGGTGGTGGCTGTGATTAGCCATGGCAACTTGGTGGCATTGGATAAACTGCTAACATACTGTCACTTCTGATTAGATAAACTGCTAACATACTGTCACTTCTGATTAGATAAACTGCTAACATACTGTCACTTCTGATTAGGTGACATTTTTTAACGACTCAAAGAAATTGGTATAGCTTCCCATGGTCTAATAGAAGCAAAAAAAAATTGCTAGTATCTTATCCGCCAAATTCTAACTTTCCTTTCAGCTTGGCCTCAGCAAAGTTTAGTTCTAATTCATCTATCAAGTAATACCATCTAAAGATATATTCTGCTGCAAAATTAATCAAGGAATACCCTCGGATTGTGGCACTCCAGAAATTTATAAAATTCAAATTTAGTACCTCTTATATCTTATCCACATCAGTCAATCTGAGATCTTTTGGGAACTACTACAGTACCAGTTCTGGAGTTTGCTCAAAAGGTTACTAGTGAGGTATATGTTTGAAGAAGAAGAGACAATTTCTATAGAGAACTGATGTTTCCACTTATGTTTTGATATTTAGTATATCATATACCTCTCTCATAAAGTATAAAAGTGGGCCCACCTTTATGTGAGAGGGCTAGTATGGAAATATTAAAAACACATGTGAAAAAGTGTTCCCCTTTCTATAATCTTTTGTTTACTTTTAGTTCCTATAGCAATAGCCTAATGGCATAACGGCTTGTATAAACATTTACTCTTAACTTTTCATCCATATGAATGACTGTTTCAACTAACTGATTATGGACTGACTTGATTCCTCGAGATACTAAGCTAAAGCTTCTTAGTAAACCTCAATTCTAAATTGGCTACCATGGTTAAATTAAAAATGAAATGAAACTTAAAAGGGTTTTCTCTTCTTTTGATTTCTGGATTTTAGATCAATTGTGCCGGTTCAGGAGCAGTTTTGATTTCCAAAGATATAATATTTCCTGAATCAGTTTGCTATCAATAGTGGACCAGAGCACAGAATTCAGAAAGATATTTAAACAAATAAAGTCAGGGAAAAGGATCCAATCATGATTCATAAGAAGGAAACAATTAAAAAAAGTGGAATACGCAAGGTCATACAGTTGTTAAAGATTGGCATGCAGCAACCAACCAAGAATCATGAACTTAGACAACAATAATATGTAAAATTAAAATATGGTGGCTTAATAATTAGAACATCTTCCACAATAATACATTGTTTAAAAACCCTGACCAGACACACATTGTGTATGACATTTCCCAGTGTTCTAAAAGGCGGCTGCCTAGGCCCCGCCTAGGCGCTAGACCCCCCTCTGCCGCCTCGCCTAAGCCAAAAATCCCTTCCAGGAAATTAGGCGAGGCCTAGGCTGGCTGGCTGGCGGGCGGGCGGGCTAGGCGGATCTAGGCGGGGCCTAAGAAGAGTTTTTTTTTTAATTACTACCAAAATCAGATCTTAATATATTTATTTTTTTAATAATTTATTATATTCATAATTGTAGCATATCAAATCACAACAAGAAGTGAACAAGATGAAGTCAAAATGAATAATTTTATTATAGTTGTAATTTTTTGAACTTGTACCAACTTCAAATTATATAAATGATGATACATTTGTAATATTTAGTTTAAATCAATATAATTCTTAAATTTATGTTTAGTTTCTTAAGTTTTAAGGGTAAAATGCAAAGTCGATCACTGAACTTTAGGGGTTTTTTGGTATTGAGCCCTTTTCTTTTGGTCAAAGCAAATTGAGCCCCTTTCTATTAAAAAATTTGGACTTCGAGCCCCAGGCGCCACATGTGTGTTGACCTGCATACGTGGCACCTACGTAGCACACGTGGCAGATCTGACATGGGCATTTTTTATTTTATTTTACTCGTGGACGAGCTGACGTGGCGAATATTGAACTTAATCCCAAAAATTATGTTCCTGCTAAGATTCGAACTCGAGACCTCTAGCTTAAAACTTGGATCCAATGACCACCTGAGCAAACAGGCCTAGTTGCTATAATTTTGCAAGAATTAATATTTATAACTGAACAAATCATTTCCTCCAATAACAAGTACTATTATTATTATTATTATTATTATTATTATTATTATTATTATTATTATTATTATTATTATTATTATTATTTTATTATTATTGTTATTATTATTTTATTTTATTTTTATTATTATTGTTAATATTATTATTATTATTACTGTTATTGATATTATTATTATTAGTACTATTTTTATTATTATTGTTATTATTATTATTGTTAATATTATTATTACTGGTACTATTACTAGGCTTGTTTGTTCAGGTGGTCATTGGATCCAAGTTTTAAGTTAGAGGTCTCGTGTTCGAATCTTGGCAGCAACATAATTTTTGGGATTAAGTTCAATATTCGTCACGTCAGCCCGTCCACGTGTAAAATAAAATAAAAAATGCTCACGTCAGATCTGCCATGTGTGCCACGTAGGCGCCACGTATGCAGATCAACACACATGTGGCGCCTGGGGCTCGAAGTCCAAATTTTTTAATAGAAAGGGGCTTAATTTGCGTTGACCAAAAGAAAAAGACTCAATACCCAAAACCCCTAAAGTTCAGCGGTCGACTTTGCATTTTACCCTAAGTTTTAATATTGAATTGAATTCTTGAAATTTTAAATTTTATTATTTAATAGCAATCATGTTTATGAATAAAACTAATACGTTAAAGATATGTGTTTGAACTTTAAGCAAAAGCATTTATTATCATTATTATAAATTGTTTTGTTTTATATTATTGTTTTTTTTGGATAAATGTAAGATAAAATATTTAAATTGGCTTAAAAACAAAAATCCACTTTAGGCCCTGCAGCGCTAGGCCCCAATAGCACACCTCCACCTAGCCTTGTTTAGACCATTGCATTTTCCAAAGATCAAAGTCTCAAGAGAGCAATTTTAAGGTGTGCAAGATTAGTTACGAAAGATGTACAAGTTAACAATAAACTACGGAGAATCATAATATTCAATGGATCATAGAAAGCCATAGCTTCACGTGTATTCGGTGGCGCTTTCCTTGATTCTCGCATATTGGAATGTAGTATATACGACATATGGCTCCAATCTGAGTTGTTGATACATGGCACGAAAAATGCTACAAAAGCTAAGGGATTTGCTCTCGTATAATAACCATTAGTTTATATCCAACTATGTGCTTGGTACATGACAAAATTACTAGCCGAAAAACATTAGGAAAGCTACGAGGAGCTCTTTTGTGCACATAAAAATAGTGTAGGAATGACCAAGAGATACCATTCCTATAATACTTACTGAACAAAATAAGTATGCCCACTACGAGAAAAATACTTCTCAAGCGAAATGCCCACTTGAGATTTCCATCATAAGCATATACAAGTCCACTCTCCTCGTCAACAGATGGTCCCAACCGCTGCGTACAATATCATTGAAACCATTACGATCCCATATCTTCTCATCATTTAGAAGCATCTCTTTCCACTCTTTTGCCAATTTCTTGGAAGCATCTTGGGTCGCCAAAGGAAAATTCCTATATTAGAAGCGGACCAACTATACAAGGTGAACCAACACTTAGATTAGTAAAATATGTTGCTAAAATAGAAAGGTTAAAGAAAGAAGAAGTTACTTATCACAAATTACGGAAGTTCGAACAATAAGAAAACCAAGTAAACAATCGATTCGACTATTAATCTTAAAGAATGTATATGGTTCCAAATGGGGCCTGTTGGGACATGATTAATTGGGCCAGATTGGATTTGGTGGGCCATAGTCCATGTGGAGGAAGTGTCCCCGCGTATGGATCTATTTCGGGCAGTGAGAGAATTTGAAGGAATCTAAGATTCCTAACTGCATTTAATTTTCAATTCCTAAGGAAAGAGTCAGAATAATGTTTGACTTCCTTTCTTTAAGGAGATTCTCTTCTATCCCATTATGGTATCCACCATAATGAAGAATTTTATTCCAATTCGGGGACGGGTTTTGAGAAGGAGGACGGGCTTTGAGAAGGAAGTGTGATCACTATAAATACAAGGTTATACCCTAATTCAGAGGTACTTGATTTCTTTTTAACCATTAAAACACTAAGCCTCCATTATCTATTTTCAGCCTGTACTTATTCTCACACCGAAGCGGCCCAAGTTGTTAAGCTCTGCCTGTGATTTCGTTTCTATACAGGATTGGACCCGTCATTGATGATTGGACGAGTGGACGAATCTTGGCATTAACATTGGCACTAGAAGGAGGGCCCTTTAGTACTAAATAATTCTTCATAATTACCCAGATTCTTAATCGGAGTTATAGCGACGAGCAAGAAAGCTTTCGGGCGGGAGAAATCAACGACTAACCCATCCACTCAACCTAAGGGTTCGGCCAAAGACATGTTGGGGCCTTCCGAGCATGTCTCGGACAGGCTCGAGCCCAACAGTCACTCAGTGGGTCCAAGGAAGGCTCGGACGGCTCCCATCAGACGACAATTGTTTTACGCTTTCTGAAGAAGGTGATAGTTACCCACAATGCGTGTCGAGGATATCCCATCCCGAACGCTTTTCTCGGGAGATCGGAACTCAAAGCATGACGGTCAAGATGAAAGGGAGCTAATCTTGTCCAGAAAGATGCAAGAGAACAAATATGCTAGAAAGAACTTGATGCCCAGATGGTGCACGGGCGGTGAAGAGGTCTCTTCCAGTCATCACCAGCGTCGAGAAGCATCTCCAGAGAACCAATCCAGGACATATCGTTCGGACGGTTCTAGGCGCGAAAAGAGCAGACATAAGAGCCGCTCGTGAAGGAAGCAAGGAAGGGCGAGGGGGGTTCGAACGGAGACGGCTGGTGGCCTCTCCGGAGCACAATCGGGATAGGCATGAATCATCCCACCAAAAAGATGAGACCGAAGTCCTTGACCGAAGGGTGGCAGAACTGCAGCAGAAGCTGGTAACGGTCAACCAAGAAAAGGAGATACCGGTGACCCGACATCACCCTTCTCTCCAAAGATTGATCATGTCCGGGCCGACCATAATAAGAAGGCCCCACACATGGAGTTATGATGGCACCGGATATCCGTATGATCACAGTCACGCATATAATCGGCTTATGAAGTTCTACGACTATTCTGATGTTGTTAAGTGTCAGATGTTCATCACTACCCTCATGAAGGAGGCTCGGCAATGGATGACGTCCTTGGCCCCGAACTCGATTTCATCATGGAAGGAGCTTTGTGACAAGTTCCACAGCCTATTAAGAGCAATAAGCGAAGGAGAAACTGACCACTTCCCTGATGCAAATAAGGCAATACTCCAACGAGACCCTAAGTCAGTATGTGAAGAGGTTTCGAGAGGCGGTCGGAATGGTGACATATTTGAATAGTATTCAGGCACACGGATACTTTACTACGGGACTGGATGTGGTAAAATCAAAAAAATTGGTGAAGGGCATGATGTTCAATGCCCCGAAAGACTTGGCGGAAGCATACGACAAAGCGGAGGGTTTCATTGCAGTTGGGGAGGCTATGGGGAGTCATAGGCTGAATGCACCATCTTCGGAGAAGCCCAGAGATCGGGATAGGAATAATTATTCCAGGTCAGACAACAATAATCGACCAGATAACCAGACAAAGAAGAACTTCAATAATGGGTTCGAGAGGAGGCCGACCGCCCTTCCCAAATCGTGGAGTCAACGAAGTCTATACTTTTCAAAATACGGATCAAGCAAAAATATTAGAGGAGATGAGAGATGAGCCTTATTTTGAGCCTAGCCCGAACAATACATGCCCGGAGAGAGGAAACCATAGCAGATACTACAATTACAACCAAACCTCTAGACACTCCACAATAGATTGTCGAAATTTAAAGAACCTGATCGAGAAGAATGTCCAGAGCACGGAATCTCCCCAATCTTTCAAGGATGTTCAACGTTTGACGAGTCGGATTGCGGCACTAAAGAGATTTATGTCGAAGCCCGCAAAAAGGTGTTTGCCGTTTTTGAAACTCTGAAGGGGCCAAAGAACGAGAAGACGTTTTAGTGGACTTCAGAGTATGAGGATGTCTTCCAAGGGATTAAGAAATACTTGTCCTCGGCACTGTTGTTGATGAAGCCGATCCCTTCGGAACCTCTATATTTATACATGGCGGCTAGTTCGTTGGCAGTTGGAGCAGTTTTGGTACGAGGCGAGGGGAAACAATTCCCCGTCTACTATGTCAGTCACGCTCTTCAGGACGCAGAAACGAGGTACCCGAACCTGGAGAAGTTTGCTTACGCGTTGATAATAGCTAGCAGAAAACTTCGGCACTATTTACAGGGTCGATTAATAGTAGTATATACAGATCAGCTCATGAAGAAGGTCTTGCACAAACTAGACGTGTCAGGGCGACTCGCTGCTTGGGCCATGGAGTTGACTCAATTCCCTTTGGAGTATTACCCCCGAACGGCGATAAAGGGTCAGGCTTTAGCCGACTTTATGGTGGAGTGTTCTTTTTTTGAACCCGACTCAACTGATCAACTGGTGGATGTGGGTTCAATTTCAAACGTTCGGTCGATTCAAATTTCTTGGACACTTTATGTGGATGGGTCATCAACTTCGGATGTCAGTGGCGCAAGGGTAATTCTAACGAGTCCAGAGGAGTTTAAGGTGCAACAGGCTATCCAATTCCAGTTCAAAGCAATGAATAATGAAGTTGAGTATGAGGCGATTTTGGCTGGAGGCTGATCGTCTTCAGCGACTCCCAGTTAGTAGTTAAACAGATTTTGGGGGACTATGAGGCCCGGGGGCCAAGGATGTCTAAATACTTGGCCGAAGTCAAGGATCAGCTTCACTATTTCAGTTCTTATGTTTTCCAAGGAGTGGATCAGACAAATAACACCATCGCCGATGCCTTGTCCACGTTGGCCACGACAGAAGCGTGTTCATTCAGAGGATCGGTATACTTGGAATTCTTGGATGCCACAAGTGTTCAGAAGTCGGAAGTCTTGGTGGTGGAGAGATCAGACTGTTGGCTTACTCCCTACATAGAGTATCTTGCAGCCGGTAAGCTCCCTTCGGATCGGATGTTGGCGAAGAAAATTAAATGTAAGGGTTCGAGTTTTGTCTTGATTAATGCGAACCTGTATCGACGTGCGTTTTCTTCACCATTACTGAAGTGTTTGGTTCCGTCCGAAGCAGAGTATGTACTGCGAGAAGTCCATGAGGGGATTTGTTGAGACCACATGGGTGCAAAGGCGTTGGCGTATAAGGTGATTTGGCAGGGATACTATTGGCCAACAATCTTTCAAGAAGCAAAGGAATATGTCAAGAAGTGTCCGAGGTACCAATTAAATAGTCTAATTCCTCATCAACCGCATGAGGAGCTGTCTTCGGTCTTGTCCTCGATCCTGTTCGTTGTTAGGGGGATCAACATTTTGGGTCGGTCAGTTTCGTGGTGGTAACGATTGATTACATGACTAAATGGGTAGAGGTCAAACCACTTCGGACGATCACAGAGCAGGAGTATTTGAAATTCCTCAAGGGGTTCGTGGTTTTTCGGTTCGGTATTCCCATAGTGCTGGTATCTGATAATGAAAGACAATTTGTGGGGTCCAAATTTGAAGAGTTCCTGAGAGACTTGAGTATTCAGCATCGGAAAACTTCAGTTGCACATCCTCAGTCCAATGGCCAGGTAGAAGTCGCTAACCGAACTCTATTCAATGAGATTAAGAGAAGGTTGGATAAAGCCAAATGAAGGTGGCTCGATGAGTTACTCAGTGTTCTATGGACATATCGGACCACTCGAACAACAACAGGCGAATCGTCGTTCAGATTGGCAAATGAGACTGATGCCCTTGTTCCAGTAGAGATCGGGTCTCCTTCACTTCGGGTGAGCTAATACAATGAGTTATACAATGATGAAGGCTTTCGCCTCAATTTGGATCTGTTGGAGGAGGTTCGGGAGTCGGCCTTAGCAAGGTTAGCAATCTACCAAAGAAGAACGGACAGGCACTATAATAAAGGAGTTGAACAGAGGAGATTTGAAGTTGGTGATCTAGTTCTTCAAAAGGTAGAGGCTTCGGTGCCCCAGAACCTCGAGAAGTTAATGCCTAATTGGGAAGGCCTTTATGAAGTAATTGAAGTGCCGAAGCCAGGAACTTACAGGCTTCGAAGTATGGATGGATCAGAAGTCAAAAACACTTGGCATGCTTCTTAGGAAGTATTATCAATAATGTATGTTAAGTTGTTTTCTTCTATGACTTTGTAAATTTATCTCGTTATTAATAAAAGTAAACCTTCAATCTTGCCAAAAGTTGATTTTAATTCATTGCGAATATTTATACATGGGAGTTTGTTTACATAGATGAAAAGTTGTAAAATGAACAAAGAAGTTAAAATTAGTTTGGTGGTGGGCCGGCTTCATCATCGGAAGAATCCAGGATTTGGATGTCAAGGCCGGCTACCAACATCTTCTACCTTATTCTTTCTTTGTGGCTCTGATAACCCTCGGAGAATTGGGATATGATTCTTTCCGTCAATTCTGGGGATTCTTGGTATTCCTCGATGATCTTTTGCTTATCGGCCTCAGAGATGGTAGACTTTTCATTTTTTAGCCTTTCATAATCTTTCTCCAGATCCGAGGTTGCCTTCAATAGGTTTTTCATTTTGTGGTGGAGCTGTTCAAATTGGCCTTCGAGAGTCGTGCAAGCCTTTCGCAACACCTCATTGTCCTCTTTCGGTTCGGCTCGCTCTACTAGAAGTTTTTCCCTTTGCTCTAAGAGCTCGGAGAATTTCCACGTTAGCTTACTTCTCGGGATAATTCGTTGGCGTGGAGCAGGGCGGCATTATGTTTCCCTCTCTTCCATCAAATCGGAAGTGGCAGTATTGAGTATGCCTAGAGGCGTTCGGCAGTATTTTAAAGCTCTTTCTTTCGAGCAGATATCTCCTCGACTCGGAGCAACAATCTGCCAAAAGATGACAATGCCTAAGAAGGGTACAAGTGTATTAGATGGATATACATGGGATATGAGAACTCTTAAAACAGAAGGGGAAAAGTTATTTGTTCTTACCCGACGGTGAAAAGCGGTGGCGATTACAAGTCTTCGGGTTCAAGGCACTCGAACTTCTCGTCGTCTACTGGCAAGACGAAGGTATTGAAGTTCTCATAAGGGAAGTTGTGAGGCGTATCCTGAGACCAGGCAGTGTTCAGGAACCCTCGAGGTGGAATCGGTGGGGAAGAGGGATCTTCGGAGGAAGGAGGTGGAGGGGGGTTCGTGCTGCTTTCGGTTCGGGCAGTTCAGTTGTGGTGTTTTCGAGAGGGGTTTTTTGGGAGGTTATGAGGTCAATGGTTGGTGAAATGAGATCGCTTGAAGAAGGGGCATCAGTGATTGGAAGGGAGGCATCGGAGGTTGAAGTGGGGAGTTGTGCGGATGTCTTGACCAATCTTCGTCTTTTCTTTTTCATCAGGATTACTTTTTCTGATCTGGTCATGTCTATCGATTTTTTGGTGGTTAGCATGGGGACGGCGGATATTGGTTGTACGATGAGTGGGGGTTCGGCTTGTGTTGATGGGTTCGGAAGTGTTTCTTTGGAGATTTCTGTTATGGGGATTGTTTCATCGTCGGGGGTCAGGTTTAGGGATCGGTTCGGTTAAGGCAGGAGGCTGGGAGCTGGTTTCTGCAATGGATTCTATGGCGCCCCAAATCCGGGTACCTTTAAACCCGAATATAGTGCATACACAGTACTACCACATTCATACAAATCTATCCATACACAAGCTTAAAAGTAATTACTACATTATTACATCATAACAGTTTCGTCCAAGATTCTATAACCATTACATATTCTTTATGTCATAATATAATTATTACAACAAAATATCATACTATTACAAAGGTTCTTATACTCGTTCATTTTCGCTTTTTCTTTATCCTTACCAGATCCTTCCACACGTTCAACCTTAGCTGAAATCATATAATTCAAGCAAGAATGAGCACTAAATTGCCCAGCAAGTAAAACAGTTTAATAACAACTACATCAAGAATCATATGATCATTATTCAACAACTGAACCAATAGTTGTGAAGTATTATGAATAACCAAAATAATACTTTTCTTTCTGTTAAAACATTTTTGAAACGACGAAATAGTCATTTCCATTGAAATGGTCAGAAGATCAAGATATAGTCTTTTAATTTCATTTAAAAAGGATAACCCAGCATTAAAACCGTAAATCCGATATCACTTACGAGCACATCTAAGTGATCAACCTATAGTACTCTATATGTACAACACTCATCCTGGAGAACGACTGTGCGTTCAATTTTATGGACACCGTGTCAGCAGATAAACTCGACCAAAAACATTTAATAGTTCAACCTTGTGTATACATTTGAATCCATACCAAAACAATTTGGTTTGGACAGCTCTACTTAACAACAACAATATCTCAACGATGTAATATCAGTGTGATAAAATACTACAACAAGAGTCTAGCCGAACAAAAACTTTGACATTTCTTTAAAAAAATTCATATCGTAAGATGGCTTGAATTTTGTACAAATATTAAAAAAATTGCATAAGTATAGATCACAATCATGCAAGATTTGTGTACATTTGATATTAAAATATATCACATAGGTTTCATAAGAATTAAATCAAATGAAGTTAGAAAACTTGCCTTCAGCGTCCTTTAGTACTTTACTTTAACTCGGTCTTTATATATCCTACACGATTTATCATAACGACATACCAATTAACCACAAATAGACTACACATACGGTTTACACTAATTTCCCCCTTCATCATTCATTATCTGATTAATTAATAAATCTCAGATGTCTTTTACGTTATTTAACGTTCATTTCATTCTTTAATATTCATTACATTTGTTATCATTCATCACATTCTTTAATGTTTATTACGTTCATTAATAATCATCAAACATTTTATAATTTGTTATCCTCTTTAATACTTATTATGCGTTTCAACGCTTACCCATTATCTAAGTCGTACATTCCGTGTGTATGTCTCGCATTATTATCTTACACTTATACTAAACACTTACAGTGTCTAAAATATTTTATGTTTATATTTCATTTACTTTTCTTTTAATTAACTAAATTTCGACCTTTACTTAAGGTCTTTGATCAATTATTATCACAATATTTTATTTGATCATTACGCTTAATTGTTCTTTATACACTCCTTTCCGTATTCGAAAATAGAATTTTCTGTAGATCGACTTTGATTTGGTATTATATATACCGGTTTAACTTAGTGTTGGCGTTATTGTTTACTGCGTCTCTAGCGACATACTGGGAGAGTTTCGGTGCCAGTGCATGCATGCATACCGGTATGGAAAATTTGTTGCCCGGATTGTTTTCTTACACAAATGATCCCGAAGCTCACTTCGTAAATCCGTAACTTCATCATCCCTCCTCGGAATGAATCCGTTTCCGAGCCAAATCATAGCTTTCATAGCATACTTTAAATCCCCCGGACGGAATAATTTTCGAATTTCTTAACAAGCCTATTAATTAGCTGCTCAGTTTTTCAACTTCGCGTTCTTTACGTTTTAAATTTTTAAAACTTCATAACTTCCTCATCCGAAGTCGGAATGAGTCCGTTCTTGAGCTCACGGCTCTATTTTATTTGTGTTTACGTTTCCCCCATAAAAATTTCATTATTCCAAATCATTAGTTATCGTTAATAATTGTTCGTAACTCGTTTTAAATTATATTTTCAATATTAGTGTATTTTACTCAAAATTTCGACATAACTTCGTTATAGCTCATTTTTAATCTGTTCCACTTGGAACAATCATATATTTTAATTGAACACAATATCATCCCTTCGGATTTCATTATCTAAGCCCTGAACAACAAATCAAATGGCTTGATTACATGTTTTCATTCGTTCTTCATTTTAACAATTATTTCTCATCTTTTATAAATTAACAGTGATTTATAGTCCACTAATTCATCCTTTTTATACTACAAAACTTTAAATAATTAAAAGAGTTGAATTTTCGTTTTTAGCTCTTTGGAATCTTCGTTATCTGAGTTTACTGACGACTTTCGGTAGAGTTTCCTTGCCCTTTCGCGTACAATACCCAAGCTCTCACTTCCTCTCACAAATTTTCTAGAGTTTCTCTTTGTTACTTGGTGAATTGGTGAAGAAAAATGAGGATGGAAGCTTGGTATTTATATGAGATTAGTGGGGGTATTTTAGTCTTTTCCATGCCTAAAATTAGATAATTACATTTGGCCCATGGTTTATTCTTCGGAATATGCCAATTGAGACTTATCAACTTAGAATATGCTTTGGCATATTCTACTTTACTACCTTTATCATTATATTCGTATTATTCTTCCAGTTTTATCTTTAGTTCGCTTTCTGGAATCCATTATACAGGCAAAAAATTGTGTTTTAGTTTTAAAATTTTATTTAACATTTCATCTTTCCTCATTATATTAACTTTGACGCATTCTTAGAAAAATCAAAAAGAAAACGTTGTTACGTTTTCGGATGAATAGTGATCCTAAAATTTTATTTTTCAATATGATCCTAAAACTCGTAAATTCTATCACAGATTTTCGTTCCACCTCAAAAATTCCAATTTTAACACATCTCAACAGGGCAAAAACCACAATCTTATTTTATTCAAAAATATTCAAATATTATTAATTACAAACTAAATAAAATTGGGAAAAAGCACATTTATCCCACTGTGGTTGTAGTGTTTTAAGCAATTAGTCACTGTGCTTTTAAAATATTTAATTAGCCCACTTTTTAAAAATGTTCAATCAAGCAATTCCATCCAATTTTGCTCACGGACGTTAAAAAATTGGGGAAAAAAAATACATTTACCCCACTATGCTTTTAAAATATTCAATTAGCCCACTGTACTTTTTA
This sequence comes from Panax ginseng, assembly GCA_020205605.1. Classification (NCBI taxonomy): domain Eukaryota; kingdom Viridiplantae; phylum Streptophyta; class Magnoliopsida; order Apiales; family Araliaceae; genus Panax; species Panax ginseng. Next base: position 74,873,927 of record CM035131.1, on the reverse strand, counting down.
AAAATGTTCAATCAAGCAATTCCGTCCAATTTTACTCACGGATGTTAAAAAATTGGGCCAATTTTCCTACGTGGCTTTAAAAAATAAAATACAAATGACGTGTCTCATTTTCAATGGGGGTACCATTACATCCTATTACCCCTTCACCGCATAGTGCCTCTCTTGAATCTCCATGATCGTTTCCATCACTTGCCCCCTCCTCTGCTCCTGAATCGCCTTTTGCAGGAAAGTCTCGCTCTGTCCGGTGGAGATTAGAGAGTCTAGGGTCGAATCGTCGTCCTTCTCTCCGGTCACGGTGAAGTAATGGCGTTGACGGTGTCCCAGTGACTTTCGGCGACCATCTTGTTGGCGAGGTCGTGGAAGGAGGTCATGGAGTCGTGGAGCTTCTTGCGAGGAGCCAGATTGATAGCGGAGGTGCGTGTTCATCGGAGGAGTGTCGGGGCCACAAATGGGAGGATGCGGTTGGCGGCGTTGGAGCGATCTAGGGATTCGAGACGGAGTTTGATGAGCTTGGCCTTTTTGAGGGAGGAGGAGACGTGGGCGTCCATTTTGGAGCGGAGGTCTTTGACGAATTTGGCATTGTGGAAGGTTTTGGATTGGTCGTGGGAGGATTCGAGCTGGTAGTAGAGGGTTTCGAGGTGTTTGAGCTCGTCTTTAATGGCTTCAACATCTTGGAAGAATTTGTCCAAATTTACACCATCTCCAGCTCCTCCATTACTGGACATCTCAATGACGTGGGAAGGATTTTGATCATCGTTGTTGTATCGAGAGAATGAGTCGGAGGTAAATAGATCGTTCATCTTGATAATTTAATTCCCTTTTGTTTTATTTTCAGGTGGTTGGCTAATTGAATGGAGGAGAAAATTAGTGGTGGAATATAAAATGGAATGGTTAGGGTGAAGAATCAATAAAGGGAAGTAGAGGACAGAGAGGAATTTTGGAGAGGAAAGAAACGCGGGAAGAGGAGTTGTTGTTGTAGTTAAGTCTACTCTTTTCTTTCTTGTTGTAGTAGTAGAGGAGAGAGAGAGAGGAATTTTGGAGAGGAAAAAATTGTTGAATTGGACGGAATTGCTTGATTGAACATTTTTAAAAAGTACAGTGGGCTAATTGAATATTTTAAAAGCACAGTGGGGTAAAGGTGCTTTCCCCCCCAACTTTTTAACGTCCATGAGCAAAATTAGACTGAATTGCTTGATTGAACATTTTTAAAAAGTACAGTAGGCTAATTGAATATTTTAAAAGCACAGTGGCTAATTGCTTAACACTACAACCACAGTGGGGTAAAGGTGTTTTTCCCAAATAAAATTTCTTGGTCGTTACAGATTCTGGTTTGAAAATTGATATTGCACACATGAAATGAGATTTATTAGAAATTAGGAGACTAAAAGTGGAAAGGGTTCGATTTGGGACTTACAGCAATGTTCGTAGAGCCAAGTTGGATCGGACAACACTTCTATGGCCCAATCAATGGTCTTCATTTTCTTATAGAAGGCTCAGAATTCATCTATCCGATTCTTAGAAAACCGGGTGACTTTAACAATGGAATCTTCGGGAGTAACCTAGTTCGGTAGGAGTTGCAGATCAGTACCCTTGACGAAGATCCATTTGGAGTGTCACCCATTATTACTGGATGGAGTCTTGATGCAGGTGGATTTGCCAGCTTGTTTATTAAATTGGCGTAGTCCCGGCTCTTTGGATAGGCCCACGCTTAATAGTGCGAAGAAGTCCAACCCATGAGTAATTTTGTATTCTTGACAAAATGTTATGAAGCAGATTAGGTGAATATATGAGTTCGGCACTAGTTGTGCGAACCCGATTCCGACGAAGCCAAGGAAAATGGATATGAACTCGTGTAGTGGTAATCGGACCCCATATTTCAGGGCCCAAAGGGGGACGAAAACCCATTCTCCCTTCGATCTCCAGTACATCCTTTCGGATAGGTTTGGAGCTCGAAATTCGTATGTGTCAAGGATTTGGAATTGTTTTCGAATGTTAGGAATTTAGTAGCTTTGAACAGAAGATCTGGTGTTTATATGGGTGTAGGCCTTCTCAAATGTATAATGGTTTCGGATTCTCATTTCAATGAGCTCAGCAAGGGCTAGCGGAGGTGCAGGGGAGTCTAGATAATGAAGTGGCTGCTTCTGCTAGGATTGCGGTGACGGTGTTGGTTGGTTGTTGGATGTCGACGGGTATAAGGATGCTGGTGGCGATGGAGGAAGGAGTGACAGTGGTGGAGTTGGTGAAAATAGGGGCAGAAGTGATGGGGTTACTTTCAGTGGTGGTTTTCTCTTGACATATAATTATCTCCTTTTTTTCCAATTGAGAATTATATTTCAAACAAACTCCAAATCATATAGGTAGTGCTCGTAGATATACTCAGCAAGTGGATGTGCACAACCCTATCTTATGATAACACGAGGTTGTATGTCATTAGACATCTTATATGATAGTGGCAAAACACCCTTCCAAAGTTGGGTTCACCTCACCCTATTCGGTTCACCAAAATTAAATATCAAATGACGTATACAATACGTCACA